>CM042664.1:13932862-15132862 GCA_023638005.1 Forsythia suspensa | reverse complement strand
TGAGTATCTTGATCAATAGTTGCACCTAGATTCTCCGCCGCATTGAAGTGTCCAATCATGGTCAACATATGGTCCTTCTTTGGCGTTCCGGGTTTCATGCGGATGTTACATAAAGTACGAATGACTTGAACCGAGCTCTCCTACTTTGATGTGCAAACATGTCCTTGAGGCTTTTCATTATGTCATAAGAGGTCTCAAGGCTGTCATGCTTTTCTTTGTAACACATTTGACATTGATGCCAAAATGTAACGGTGAGACAACTTGTCTGCGACTACCCACTTATCATAAGCATCCCTTATGTCCTTGCATGCGGTCTCGATTGGGTTGCTCGGGCCAATCTTCTTCAAGCAAAAATCACTTTTCTCAGCGGTGAGAACAATCATTAAGTTACGTTTCCAATCCATAATTTTCTACGGTTAGTTGGTTTTGTTTTAGGATAACGAGAAAATGGGTGAGAGACATTTCTTTGAAAATAACAAAATTATTGCATATTAAAATCAAGCACAAAATTTAACATATGATGCATGAATGCACATGTAGATCCATAAAACTACAATAATGTAACGACTACTTAATCCTTGTAATCCAGCAGGCCTCTCTATAGGAAAGGTCACCATGTCCCTTTGATTAAAAGTGGGATTCTCTCACCCGGACAAATCATATCTTGATAATAAATGTCTAGATAAATCCATTATCGCTTTATTTGGTCACCAATATCATAAGCGAGAGTCTCTATAGGAGGTTCGTAGATGATCTCGATTTGAGTGTATAACCTTTGTCTAGATCTCTAAATACTTGAAAAATAATCCCGCCATCTATAGGATGATCTCAAATTATATTCTATCTAGGCGATCTTACCAAAAAGGAATCAATCAAACAACCCGAATTACGTGACCCTCCTATAGGAAGTGCATTGCGTTCTACGGCATGAGCGTTAGCGCATTACATTGCTTATGGATTGACAAAAGGAGACCGTGAATTTTTATTTAAATAAATATCCTCTCCCTCAATATTTTAAAATAATGGATTTTAATTTTAAATAATTACCAGCTATTCACATTAATTAAATTAATATCTGAGTTTAATTATTACTGATTTCCCTTTCAAGAAAAATTTAATTTAAATTAAATTAATCAAGGAAAAAACCAATGTTTCAATGAAATGCATTATATTCTAAGTATCTGGCGATGCCAAAATTAATTTTATATGACATGATTTCTGAGAATAATAATATTTCAAACAAATATTTAAAGCATACATTAGCAATAAATTTAACAATTATTTGTGGCCCAAAACAAGACTCAAAAAACAAATTAAAAAACTAATTGGGCCCAAGCCCAATATTTAATTTTAATCTTCATCTCTAGTCCTTGCTCCAATTGCCAAACAAGCCCAAAGATTAATTAGGTCCAAACACCCAACAACAAACTTTTGCCAAACATGTTGAACTATCAATGCAACCAAGCGGTCAATCAAATAGCCATTATCCAAGGAACCAAACGGCCGCTATCCTAGCAACCAAACAAGGTCTTCTTCCTCAAATCATCTTCTTGTCCAAGCAAAAGATCCACACATGAAACCACCATGGCCGTATCTCGGCCGACCCGCATGGCGGTCATCTTCCTCCTGGCGAGAAAACAACCTCCAAGCCGTCGGAATCCACCATGGCACAAAGCGCAAGAAAAAAATCAAGCGGGAGAGCCATCGCGTGGCGCGTATCTAAGCTGGATCTCTGGCGCGCGGTGGCGCATGGGCGGAGCGGACACTGGCTTCTTGCTTGCTTGCGCGCCTGAATCTCGCGCCGGACACTGCTGCTGTGCGCGGCATCTCGCATGTCTTCTTTGGCCGCGGATCCGGCCCGACACGATACGTGGCGTCTCGCGAGATCATCACAGTGCATAAGATCGGATCTGTCGATCTCGGCGTGAACCCGGATCGCCATCGTGCGGATCTCGGCTATCGATTTTTCCTTTTCATCGGTCGATCTTGAATAATCTTCAATATTACAAAATAACTAGTCCCGATTTAGGGCTCACAATTAAATCTATTTTGCAATTAAAAATTAAATCAAGATGATGGAGTCGTAATCTACCTATCTTATTCTGGACTCAAAATAACGAAATACAATGAATAATTGGGGCCACAAAATAATTGGATCACGGTTTAAAATAATATCAATTATTCAATCAACATATAAACAAATAATCCTATACATCGCTCGACTAGAACATGCAATTATCGGATCTAGATAATATAACAAATCGTAAAAGATCTAGGCCGCTCACGATACCACTTGTTGGAAGCGGCGAAATTGTGAGAAAACAAAAATTTTCTTTAATTCATAAAACCGGGATCTTTGCTAGTTGTTCACGTATTTATTATAATTAAAATACTAATGGATTAGTATTATACGAATCGATAAGCGATATTAGTGCGGATCGATTCACGAACTTGTTGCTACGATTCACGAACTTGGTGCTCCCAATGTTCAAGTCTACTATGGTATTCTCCCAAGTGCGGATTACCTTTGGCGTGTGGGCACCTTTTAATTTTAATCAAAAACAAAACTAATTTACGGATTTGGTGGGATCTAGAAAAGCGAGAAACTTAATTTCTTCTCTTTTCTTGATTGAATCAATTGGAATGAATTTACATCACAAGCAATGTGATATAAATAGCGGAAAGTGATCGATTGCAAACAACGACAAGAGTCTGATTGCATCCAAGTCTAATTAGTTTAGGATTGATTTAATTACACATGTAATCCACGAACTTATATCACAATTACAATTAAGTCCAAAACTTTTATAGTAGCGTGATTAAGTCCAAAACTTTATAGAGCTACCACGGGGACATGTCCGAACATATATTTTCTAAGCTCCAATAATTAGATTTGTCTAGTCGGCCCTAGGCTGCCGATCTAATTATTAGTCTTTTGCTTTTTCCACTAAAGGCAATAGGCGCACTCTTGGAATATATAAGATTCTGAAGCGTAATACTTTCCTCGACCTACAGTATATATATTTCATCTACATGCGAGATCGATAATTAGGTATGAGCATAAATGACCATTTGCCCCTCTAATTATTCTCACTAACTTTAAGTTACATTTTCTTCAGCGGTCACGTGAACTAATCACGAGAGTCGAGAAGTTTAGCCGTCGCTATACCTTTGGGCTCGGATTTATAAGCGTTCAACAAAAATACTTAAGTTGTCACTCGACCCATTTTTCGAGGTGACGGTTCCGACGCAATTCGTGTTCTCTACTTCGCTCATTCTCAAGCTCTCAACTCACGAGATATTTGATCAATTAAATTGATCTCACCCATTGGTAAATCAAAGAACCATCAAACTAACGAAAAGATATACACAATTACATCGAGAGTTTAGATGAAATATCCGGTGATCAAGTGGAATTTAATTATTCGCGCGGTGGTGCTATATAATTAAATTCGACACATGGTCCGTTCAATACACTCCAAGTGTACTAGTGTCACCATTAATCCATTTCTGCGATAAGGACAAATTGTAAACCCGAATGATTAAATAGTCAACACTACAACCTTCTGGTACGAGGTGCCAACTCTTATACATTAGTTGTGAAAAATTTTATTGATGATCAAAATATAAGTTGTGTCACACTATACTTCTCAACGCAAGCATACAACTTATATTATCACAAGTGATCATTGGTACTTTATTTACATACTCAATATTAAACAAATGCAATAATAATAAATGAATACAAACCAAAGTTTTATTCAATATAAAATTGTCATTTCATCACAGCAAAATTATACTATTTGGGCATACAACCCAACAGAAAGAGGGGATACGACTTGAGGAAAAAATATGGGAGAAATAAATGGGCGGGGACTGGTTTTTGAGAGAGGAGGCAGGGGTAAGTAAACTACAACTAGGCTGAAAAAAAGAAGGAATGAGATGAACCAATTATTTGGAATTCTTGATGGTGAAACTTGGAAGAAAAGCTGGGCTCTTCTTGGCCATAATTTGGAGAGGAAAAGGGGAACTTGCTGGCGAAAATGGGTGTAGGCTTTGGGAAGAAATTTTGTGAATTTTGTACTAAGAAAAATTGGAGAAAAGGTGGGACTTATGGCCGAGTCAATCGGGGAACATAGGCAGGTTTTCTTCAACCAAGTGGGTGAAGGATTGGCTGATTTTGAAGTGGAATAATGGGGGCGGGAAGTGGGGCTTTGGTCTTTGGAACAATTGGCGATTTTTAGGGATGATTATGGGGAATTTCTTTCTTTTTAGCAACAAGGAGGGTGGTTTTGTGGCATCAAGGTGGGTGGTTTTGGGTGAAAAGTGGAGCGGATAGGTGCTTGCTTGGCCGGTTGTTAGGGGACTTTATGGATAAAAAACATTTGCTTCGACACTAATCTAGTTAAATGGTTGAAAAGTGGGCGGAAAATGTTTAATTTCCATTGGTATTTCATTTAAACAATTTATTTTCTTGAACCCAAAATTGATTCGAGAGAAAAGAAATATTTGGGTTAAGAAAAAAATTAATTGGTCTCTCGGTGATTAATAAAGTTTACATTCGTCACATAAAATTTTATTTTCTTGAATTTAAAAACGAAAAAAAAAAAAATTTATGCATTGCTACAACCCTCCTCACATAACATAATTTCGTCCTTGGAATTTAACTTACTTAGTTTTGCGAGGTTATGGTACTTAGCTAAGACATCTTTTTCCTTTCCTAAGTGACCACGTTCTTTTCGTGCCTACCCGGCTGATCCTTGACTAAAAGGACCTCTCGATTTCTCGAATCGGACTTTACTTTCTAGAACCACATTGGTGGTTCCTTATAAATCATATCATTTGCAAATCCAACGAATGGTAGTTTACCACATGCATAGGATCATGCATGTACTCATAACCGAGTGAGCCGAAATTTTATCTGTGGGGTGCTATGATGGTTGGCGGGGCTACGGTCTTTGGTGATGACATTGCAGTGGCCTGTAGCACCTATACTGTAGGTGACATAGCGGTAGTCGATAGAGATAGTGAGATGTGAAGAAAACAATAAAATTACTTATTTTATTCAAAAAAAATTTATTCTATAAAAGTAATTGACTTTGGGTCAGTCGAACATAAAAATTGAATAAAATAATGAAAAACGAAAAATAGAATCAATATTTTGTTTATTAAAAAAATATCAAGTTTTAATTAAACCAAACTTGAAAAATAAAAATAAAAATAAAAATGTGAAAAAAATGAAAATCATAGTTACTCATGTATATACATATGAAAATAAAGTAAACAAAATATAAAAGAAAAGGCTATTCCCCATAAGTGAAGGCAAAAAAAAAAAAAAAAAAAAAATTATGTTTGAGTTAAGTAAAAATTAAAAACTCATATTTTCAAGAGATTTGTGCGTAAAAAAAAAAAAAGGTTAATTTATTTTATTTTTTAGATTTTGGAATTAAAAATCAAAAAAGCGTTATGGTCTAAAAGATTAAGTTAGCAAAGTATTTTGTCAATATTATTCTTCTAAAACATGAGAAAATTAAGCGTTGAAATTTATAGAATTATGTAAAACACGAAATATACAAATGGAACTAAAGATTGAAGATTTAAAAGACATTTTTAAGGTTGGAGATTAATTGCACAAGATTTTTAAAAAAAAAAAAAACAGCATTGTTGGAACTTGAACCACGATTTGGCGGACAAATGAAAAGCTTTACCACTAGGATAAAGACTCTTCTTGTGAATTTATCTACATATACACTTTTATTTTGGTTGTGGGAGCAAAATTATAAAATTTCAATTTTCTTAAAACAAACACAAAAACTTTGAAATCAGCGTGGGGCAGTCGCCCCCACTGCCCTACACTAAATCCGCCCCTGCCCTTAACATTGTGGAATACGCCGTGCACTACTGAGAGTTCGGATGGCAATACTAGGCGATACACCACATTTCCAATTTTTTCAAGAACCAAAAATGGGATGATGAATCGTGTTATCAACATCCATTTCTTACCAAAATGCACTATTCCTTTCATTTGGGCTACCTTTAGAAAAAATTTATCATCGACCTCAAACTCTAATTATTTTCTTATTTGATCGACATAACTTTTACGAAGGTCATGCACAATCTTAATTCTAGACCTGATTTTCGCTTTCATTGTTTTCTCAACCAACTCACGGACCCTAAATTCTTTTATCACCAACTTCATCCGACAAATTGGTGAGCGACGCCGATGACCATCTGACACCTCATATGGTGCCATTCCGATGGTACTAAAGAAAAATAGCATTTTCCAACATCTCAACAACAACATTCGTTGATAGCTTGTTGCTAAAATGGGTTTATCGCAACACTCATCAAATGTATGTTGCAATTGATTAATTCAATTGACATTTGTATGATATTTGAATGAATGTTGCCAATGTATCCTTTACCTTGATCATAGTATGTTGCCAAAATAATTGTATATTTCGTTATTCAACAACAACGGTGACCTTTTCAAATAATAGAGTATTTAGCAGCGTTCATGCGTTGTTAAAACATATATTTTAGGACATTTTACAACCTTGGTCACAACACAGTAGCTAAAGGTTTTATATAATAGACTATTTGGCAGCGGTCGCTAAACATTGTAAAATCTATAGTTGTTAGCCTCTAGCTATTTTTAGAATCTAAAGCCCAACTCAAAACCCATTTAATAAAACCCCTACCCTCGTAAACTAATTTGTTGGATCCAACCTAAAATACTTCTCCTATCCATCTCTTACCTTTTTACGTATCCTAAATCTAATCCAAAATCCGATTTAAAACCTTTATGTTTCAATTTCCTCATGGTTTGGGTGGCAAGAAGAGTGATTGCACTTTTGAGCATTTTTAAGTCGAACATTGTTCTTTGAGATTTGGTCGTTTGTGTTCACGATTTTTACGGCGATGATTTTGAAATCATTCCATCCATTATTCTTCAAAATTCAGAAGAACTTGTCAGGTTTGGTTATGTTATTCATAAAATTAGTGATTTTTTCCTTTAGGCGGTGTATGTATGGATGTGGATAAATGTGTTTTGCACCTTGCTTTGAGGCACATAAACTTCAATTCGATTTTTGATTAGTTTTGAAGCGAGAAAACATATGTTTGTTATCTGATATTTTCTCGATGATTACTATAAAACTGAATTGAGTATTAACTACTCGAGAACATCTTATGGTTTCGAGCTTTTGCTTGAATTGATGTTGACTTCTATAAATCTAAATTGGCCAGCAACAATGTGGAACTACTTAGAAGTTGAAAGTTTTCTACAGAAATCAAACCTTCAAATAATTCATAATTAAAGATTAATGACAAATGTTGGTTGGTATGATAGAAATCTATTCAACTTCACATAGATTAGTGTTACTAAATCTAGACCCGTACCTATAAATTTTTTGTATGGTTTGTGATTATGATTTTAAGTGACGAAAATCTAAAAATTTAGTAGAACGTAAAGTAAATTAGTTTCATGATTGATAAGATCTTTTTACCCAATTCTTACGATCCTGGCTGACTGATTGGTTCTAACTTTCATTCGATACCAGATTAGTTCGATGAATTTGGGTCTTGGGATTGTACAATCTTATGATTGAAATCATGATCTTAAAAAAACCATGATAGGAAATGAGATTGAACAGTAACATCTTCCTCATTCGAAAGTGTATACATGGAGAGAAGAGAAGTGCAGTCCTGGGCACTATTGCTGCTCAGAATATATGTTCAAAATTGAGAATTCTTTGGGTATTCTGCAAATTGATGTTGGTAAACAATTATATAAGTAACTTGAAAACCTGTGATGTTTATGTCCATACTACTGAAAATATGCTGGCAGCCTTGAGTGTATAAAATGTTATTTAGTTATCTATTTACTGTCTTGTGTCTACATATGTAACTATAGATAATAAAACAGAGAAATTTAAAATGATTATACATGCCAATAAATGAATGTATGTGAGACCAATTAAGGATAAGATGAAGACATCTAAATGATCATTAAGGTATGTCATACAGGCTTAATGAAACTAATATTGAAAAAAGATTCAATGTAACATACACTTATTTACTTAGAACGACACTTGAGTGGTCTACTTCCATAAGTACAACTTTTCTTTTTGACCACTTGATTCATTTCGTTTTCATAACTTGTAAATTAATGTTCATCTTCATCCATATCCAACCATATATACTTTTTATTTATTTATTATTATTATGTTTAAAAACTAAACTAAAGCGTTGCATACTTGCATCAAAAGATTGTATATTTTTCTAAATTTATACTTAATGACAATATTGATTGTCTTAAAAAATGTAATTCACTGACATACTAGAAAATACTAAGTCGCTAATTTAATTTAATTGGCCACTATTGAATAAGTTCTTGCTCTTGAAGAAAATACAATGTTCTCAAACTACTTTATATACATAAATAATTGTATGAATTGAAAATGAAAGTGCAACTAATATTGAGAATTATTTGAATAAATTTATAAATAATTGCTAATAAGTATTGATGTTGAGATTTGAAATGAAGATAAATAAATAAATTGACAATTGAAATTGAAGCAGGAGGTTTATTGGTGATATTATTGAGCTCAATAAAGAATATTATGAAGATGATGACTTGGCTCCGGATATACATTCTATATTGCTTTTGGATTTGTTTAGTTGAGAATCGTATTGATTGGGCACTTTTACATAAACATATTTGCTTTTGTTGCAGCAAAGAAATTTCCACTTGTCAAGAATTAGAATTTATAGCTTTGCACCCTGCTCATCTGCAATGCTGATGCAATGGAGGTGTATACTCACTCAATATATTATGCTTACTTTTTAAAATCATATAAGATATGATATAATATTAGACATTGTTTAAACTTTCAGACGCTTCCTATTTTCCTTGATAGTCTAGTCACAACTTGGGTTGCTATCTTGATATATGTGACATTAATTTTGCTGTTTGGTAAGGTAAGGAAGTTATATGGTAACTAGCCATTCCCGACCCTAACACGTGCACACCCATACAACAACTATTTACTAACAATCTTTTCCATTTCTCTTTCTAGAATTGATTTTTTGAAGAATTTAGATTGTTGATGGACTTGAGTAGCTACCTTCATGTTCGAATCCTTCATTATTTAGCTAACCGTTAGTCTTCAAGTGTTGCTATCGGCACAATGGAAAAAGGAAAACATAGTACATAAAACAAAAAACGAAAGCCAAAAATAGAAAACTGCAAAATAAAAAAGAATATTGAAGTGAAAACAGAAAAAGACATAATTGGTTATAGATTAAAAAGAGGACTATTTGGAAGAGGAAAATTTGTGATTTAGGTTTGCTATCTTTGTAGTAACCAATAGTTTGTGCTTTGTGGATATAATGATTAATTTTATTTGACAATGTAGTTTCTTGTAAATAATGGTCATTGACATGATTTTATTACCTTATGATTCAACCTAATATTGTAAGAATATTTGTTATACATTTTCTTGATTCAATTTTAACTTCTAATTTTGGACAAAGAATGTGAGTGCACTATTTTCATTTGAGAAAGAATGTGAGTGCATTTTATTAGTTAATTGATTTTTTTAAATATTTTTGAGCGGTCAATAATTTATTCCCTTTATAATATAGATTTTTATTTACGTGTGATATTAGGGAAGAGATGTCAATTGATAGCTTCTTTTTGGCTTGGAACAAAAGCGTCATACCTAACAAAGGTTGTTGCTACTAAAGCCGACTCAACTTTTTAGGTAACTTATCTATACTAATGCACCTTTTGCAATGTTTTTTCTTTCATTTATTATATCTTATTTTCTTTCCAAAGCTATCTTCTTTAGTTGACCCGAGTCAGATTTTTACCACGCATCTTGAAATTTGATTGCCATTGGACAATACATTGCTTATAATGGACAAAGAATGGGTGCACTTATCAAGGTTATTTTTAAAAATTCGATCTCATGAATTTAATTAAAAAATTGAAACGTCTTCATGTATTAATGATCATAACATTTGTTTGTAGATTTTCAGAAAAATATAGAGATGGTGCAAGGAATTTTGTTGATCTAGCTCATGAAAATCTAAATTCAAAACTGGTAGGATGCCCTTGTTTTAAGTGTAGAAATCTAAAGCATCTCCACTTTTATATAGTGTATGAATATTTGGTCATTAAAGGTATGGATCCTATATACACTACTTGGGTATTCGGGGAGAACGTCCAAGTGATTCAAATTTGGTCGATGTAGAAATGCACGACTCATATATGATGTTTAAGGACTTCTATGTGCAACACGATAAAGTAGCTGAAAACTCCTGATGGAAGAGAGGAGGCGATTGAAAGTTTAGTTGGCGATTTTGAAATTCCTTTATGTATAGGTTGCAGGGCGTACACAAAGATGTCACCTTCAGTTGCTTTGTTAAAGCATAAAGCTATGCATGGTTTATCCGACGCTGGTTTCAATGAACTCATAAATATTTTTCGAGACATGCTGCTAGAAAATAATACACTACCTAACTCATTAAGTTACGTTTCCAATCCACATAATTTTCTCTGGTTAGTTGGTTTTGTTTTAGGATAACAGAAAATGGACTGAGAGACATTTTGCTGAAAATAACAAAATTATTGCATATTAAAATCAAGCACAAAATTTAACATATGATGCATGAATGCACATGTAGATCCATAAAACTACAATAATGTAACGACTACTTAATCCTTGTAATCCAACAGGCCTCTCTATAGGAAAGGTCACCATGTCCACTGATTAAGCTGGGATTCTCTCACCAGACAAATCATATCTTGATAATAAATGTCTAGATAAATCCATTATCGCTTTATTTGGTCACCAATATCATAAACGAGAGTCTCTATAGGAGGTTCGTAGATGATCTCGATTTGAGTGTATAACCTTTGTCTAGATCTCTAAATACTTGAAAAATAATCCCGCCATCTATAGGATGATCTCAAATTATATTCTATCTAGACGATCTTACCAAAAGGAATCCAATCAAACAACCCGAATTACGCAGCCCTCCTATAGGGAGTCTGTTGCGTTACCGGCATGACGTTAACGCATTCTGTTGCTTATGGATTGACAAAAGGAGACCGTGAATTTTTATTTAAATAAATATCCTCTCCCACTCAATATTTTAAAATAATGGATTTTAATTTTAAATAATTACCAACTATTCACATTAATTAAATTAATATACAGTTTAATTATTACAGATTTCCCTTTCAAGAAAAATTTAATTTAAATTAAATTAATCAAGGAAAAAACCAATGTTTCAATGAAATGCATTATATTCTAAGTATCACGAGCGATGCCAAAATTAATTTTATATGACATGATTTACAGAATAATAATATTTCAAACAAATATTTAAAGCATACATTAGCAATAAATTTAACAATTATTTGTGGCCCAAAACAAGACTCAAAAAACAAATTAAAAAACTAATTGGGCCCAAGCCCAATATTTAATTTAATCTTCATCTCTAGTCCTTGCTCCAATTGCCAAACAAGCCCAAAGATTAATTAGGTCCAAACACCCAACAACTTAAACTTTTTGCCAAACATGTTGAACTATCAATGCAACCAAACGGTCAATCCAAATAGCCATTATCCAAGGAACCAAACAGCCACTATCCTAGCAACCAAACAAGGTCTTCTTCCTCAAATCATCTTCTTGTCCAAGCAAAAGATCCACACATGAAACCACCATGGCCGTATCTCAACCGACCCGAACGCCGGTCATCTTCCTCCTGCGCGAGAAAACAACCTCCAAGCCGTCGGAATCCACCATGGCACAAAGCACAAGAAAAAAATCAACCGGAGAGAGCCATCGCGTAGCGCGTATCTAGCTGGATCTGCGGGCGCTGACCAGCGCTTGCACGCAGGCTCGCCCGGACCTGCAACTGCAGCGCTGATCCGCAGATCCGCGAGATCGGCGAGCGGCCGCAACTGCCACCGGATCCGGGTGACGTTGCATGGCGCGTAGCGGTCGGATCGCGCCGGCAGACCGATGACTGTCGTCTCCTCGAGATCATCCAGTGCGCGCAAGATCAGATCTGTACGATCTCCGGCGAACCAGATCTGCCATCGTGCAGATCTCCGGCTATCTGATTTTTCCTTTTCATCGGTCTGATCTTGAATAATCTTCAATATTACAAAAATAACTAGTCCCAATTTAGGGCTCACAATTAAATCTATTTTGCAATTAAAAATTAAATCAAGATGATGGAGTCGTAATCTACCTATCTTGTTACAGACTCAAAATAACGAAATACAATGAATAATTGGGGCCACAAAATAATTGGATCACAGTTTAAAATAATATCAATTATTCAATCAACATATAAACAAATAATCCTATACATCGCTCGACTAGAACATGCAATTATCAGATCTAGATAATATAACAAATACGTAAAAGATCTAGACCGCTCTGATACCACTTGTTGGAAACTGGCACGAGAATTAGCCAGAAAACAAAAATTTTCTTTAATTCATAAAACCAGGATCTTTGCTAGTTGTTCACGTATTTATTATAATTAAAATACTAATGGATTAGTATTATACCTGAATCGATAAACGATATTAGTCTGGATCTGATTCACGAACTTGTTGCTTCTGATTCACGAACTTGGTGCTCCCAATGTTCAAGTCTACTATGGTATTCTCCCAAGTCTGGATTACACTGGCGTGTGGGCACCTTTTAATTTTAATCAAAAACAAAACTAATTTCTGGACTGGTCAGATCTAGAAAACTGAGAAACTTAATTTCTTCTCTTTTCTTGATTGAATCAATTGGAATGAATTTACATCACAAGCAATGTGATATAAATAACGGAAAGTGATCTGATTGCAAACAACGACAAGAGTCCTGATTGCATCCAAGTCTAATTAGTTTAGGATTGATTTAATTACACATGTAATCCCTGAACTTATATCACAATTACAATTAAGTCCAAAACTTTTATAGTAACTGTGATTAAGTCCAAAACTTTATAGAGCTACCACAGGGACATGTCCGAACATATATTTTCTAAGCTCCAATAATTAGACTGTCTAGTCGACCCTAGACTGCCCGATCTAATTATTAGTCTTTTGCTTTTTCCACTAAAGGCAATAGACGCACTCTCGGAATATATAAGATTACGAAGTCGTAATACTTTCCTCGACCTACAGTATATATATTTCATCTCTGTCTCGAGATCTGATAATTAGGTATGAGCATAAATGACCATTTTGCCCTCTAATTATTCTCACTAACTTTAAGTTACATTTTCTTCAACGGTCCCGTGAACTAATCACGAAGTCGAGAAGTTTAGCCGTCGCTATACACTTTGGGCTCGAGTTATAACTGTTCAACAAAAATACTTAAGTTGTCACTCGACCCATTTTTCGTATGACAGTTCCCGACACCTAATTCGTGTTCTCTACTTCGCTCATTCTCAAGCTCTCAACTCACCGAGATATTTGATCAATTAAATTGATCTCACCCATTGGTAAATCAAAGAACCATCAAACTAACGAAAAGATATACACAATTCTGTCAAGGGATTTAGATGAAATATCCGGTGATCAAGTGGAATTTAATTATTCGCACGGTCGTGCTATATAATTAAATTCGACACATGGTCCGTTCAATACACTCCAAGTGTACTAGTGTCACCATTAATCCATTTCTGCGATAAGGACAAATTGTAAACCCGAATGATTAAATAGTCAACACTACAACCTTCTGGTACGAGGTGCCAACTCTTATACATTAGTTGTGAAAAATTTTATTGATGATCAAAATATAAGTTGTGTCACACTATACTTCTCAATGCAAGCATACAACTTATATTATCACAAGTGATCATTGGTACTTTATTTACATACTCAATATTAAACAAATGCAATAATAATAAATGAATACAAACCAAAGTTTTATTCAATATAAAATTGCCATTTCATCACAGCAAAATTATACTATTTGGGCATACAACCCAACAGAAAGAGGGGATACAGCTTGAGGAAAAAATATGGGAGAAATAAATGGGCAGGGACTGGTTTTTCAGAGAGGGAGACAGGGGTAAGTAAACTACAACTAGGCTGAAAAAGAAGGGAATGAGATGAACCAATTCGCTGGAATTCTTGATGGCTGAAACTTGGAAGAAAAGCTGGGCTCTTACTGGCCATAATTTGGAGAGGAAAAGGGGGAACTTGCTGGCCGAAAATGGGTGTAGGCTTTGGGAAGAAATTTTGTGAATTTTGTACTAAGAAAAATTGGAGAAAAGGTGGGACTTATGGCCGAGTCAATCAGGGAACATAGACAGGTTTTCTTCAACCAAGTGGGTGAAGGATTGGCTGATTTTTGAAGTGGAATAATGGGGCAGGAAGTGGGGCTTTGGTGCTGGAACAATTGGCAGTTTTAGGGATGATTATGGGGGAATTTCTTTCTTTTTAGCAACAAGGAGGGTGGTTTTGTGGCATCAAGGTGGGTGGTTTTTGGCTGAAAAGTGGAGCGGATAGGTGCTTGCTTCGGCCGGTTGTTAGGGGACTTTTATGGATAAAAAAACATTTGCTTCGACACTAATCTAGTTAAATGGTTGAAAAGTGGGCCGGAAAATGTTTAATTTCCATTGGTATTTCATTTAAACAATTTATTTTACTGAACCCAAAATTGATTCGAGAGAAAAGAAATATTTGGGTTAAGAAAAAAATTAATTGGTCTCTCGGTGATTAATAAAGTTTTACATTCGTCACATAAAATTTTATTTTCTTGAATTTAAAAGACGAAAAAAAAAATTTGTCTGTTGCTACAACCCTCCTCACATAACATAATTTCGTCCTTGGAATTTAACTTACTTAGTTTGCGAGGTTATGGTACTTAGCTAAGACATCTTTTTCCTTTCCTAAGTGACCACGTTCTTTTCGTGCCTACCCCACTGATCCTTGACTAAAAGGACCTCTCGATTTCTCAGAATACGGACTTTACTTTCTAGAACCACCGCAGGTGGTTCCTTATAAGTCATATCATTTTGCAAATCCAACGAATGGTAGTTTACCACATGCATAGGATCATGCATGTACTCACTTAACCAGTAAGGCGAGCCAAGAATTTTATCTGTGGGGTGCTATGATGGTTGGCGGGCCACTACGGTCTTTGGTGATGACATTGCAGTGGCTCAGTAGCACCTATACTTGTAGGTGACATAGCGGTGAGTCGATAGAGATAGTGAGATGTGAAGAAAACAATAAAATTACTTATTTTATTCAAAAAAATTTATTTTATAAAAGTAATTGACTTTGGGTCGATCGAACATAAAAATTGAATAAAATAATGAAAATGAAAAATAGAATCAATATTTTGTTTATTAAAAAATATCAAGTTTTAATTAAACCAAACTTGAAAAATAAAAATAAAAATAAAAATGTGAAAAAAATGAAAATCATAGTTACTCATGTATATACATATGAAAATAAAGTAAACAAAATATAAAAGAAAAGGCTATTCCCCATAAGTGAAGGCAAAAAAAAAAAAAAAAATTATGTTTGAGTTAAGTAAAAATTAAAAAACTCATATTTTCAAGAGATTTGTACGTAAAAAAAAAAAGGTTAATTTATTTTATTTTTTAGATTTTGGAATTAAAAATCAAAGAAACGTTATGGTCTAAAAGATTAAGTTCGCAAAGTATTTTGTCAATATTATTCTTCTAAAACATGAGAAAATTAGCGTTGAAATTTATAGAATTATGTAAAAACACGAAATATACAAATGGAACTAAAGATTGAAGATTTAAAAGACATTTTTTAAGGTTGGAGATTAATTGCACAAGATTTTTAAAAGAAAAAAAAAAACAGCATTGTTGGAACTTGAACCCTGATTTGGCCAGACAAATGAAAAGCTTTACCACTAGGATAAAGACTCTTCTTGTGAATTTATCTACATATACACTTTTATTTTGGTTGTGGGAGCAAAATTATAAAATTTCAATTTTCTTAAAACAAACACAAAAACTTTGAAATCGCGCCAAGGCCGCCGCCCCCCGCCTCTACACTAAATCCTACCGCCTTAACATTGTGGAATACGTGCACTCTTTGAGAGTTCGGATGGCAATACTAGGCGATACACCACATTTCCAATTTTTTCAAGAACCAAAAATGGGATGATGAATCGTGTTATCAACATCCATTTCTTACCAAAATGCACTATTCCTTTCATTTGGGCTACCTTTAGAAAAAATTTATCATCGACCTCAAACTCTAATTATTTTCTTATTTGATCGACATAACTTTTCTGAAGGTCATGCACAATCTTAATTCTAGACCTGATTTTCGCTTTCATTGTTTTCTCAACCAACTCTGGACCCTAAATTCTTTTATCACCAACTTCATCCGACAAATTGGTGAACGACATCGATGACCATACAGCACCTCATATGGTGCCATTCCGATGGTACTAAAAGAAAAATAGCATTTTCCAACATCTCAACAACAACATTCGTTGATAGCTTGTTGCTAAAATGGGTTTATCGCAACACTCATCAAATGTATGTTGCAATTGATTAATTCAATTGACATTTGGCAACAGTATTTGAATGAATGTTGCCAATGTATCCTTTTGCAACAGTCATAGTATGTTGCCAAAATAATTGTATATTTCGTTATTCAACAACATGCAGTGACCTTTTTCAAATAATAGAGTATTTAGCAACGTTCATGCACGTTGTTAAAACATATATTTTAGGACATTTTGCAACGGTCACAACCTGTAGCTAAAGGTTTTATATAATAGACTATTTGGCAACGGTCGCTAAACATTGTAAAATCTATAGTTGTTAGCCTCTAGCTATTTTTAGAATCTAAAGCCCAACTCAAAACCCATTTAATAAAACCCCTACCCTCGTAAACTAATTTGTTGGATCCAACCTAAAATACTTCTCCTATCCATCTCTTACCTTTTTTCTGTATCCCTAAATCTAATCCAAAATCCGATTAAAAACCTTTATGTTTCAATTTCCTCATGGTTTGGACTGGCAAGAAGAGTGATTGCACTTTTGAGCATTTTTAAGTCTGAACATTGTTGCTGAGATTTGGTCGTTTGTGTTCCTGATTTTTCTGGCCGATGATTTTGAAATCATTCCATCCATTATTCTTCAAAATTCAGAAGAACTTGTCAGGTTTGGTTATGTTATTCATAAAATTAGTGATTTTTTCCTTTAGGCGGTGTATGTATGGATGTGGATAAATGTGTTTTGCACCTTGCTTTGAGGCACATAAACTTCAATTCGATTTTTGATTAGTTTTTGAAGCCAGAAAACATATGTTTGTTATACAGTATTTTCTCTGATGATTACTATAAAACCTGAATTGAGTATTAACTACTCAGAACATCTTATGGTTTCGAGCTTTTGCTTGAATTGATGTTGACTTCTATAAATCTAAATTGGCCAGCAACAATGTGGAACTACTTAGAAGTTGAAAGTTTTCTGTAAATCAAACCTTCAAATAATTCATAATTAAAGATTAATGACAAATGTTGGTTGGTATGATAGAAATCTATTCAACTTCACATAGATTAGTGTTACTAAATCTAGACCCGTACCTATAAATTTTTTGTATGGTTTGTGATTATGATTTTAAGTGATGAAAATCTAAAAATTTAGTAGAACGTAAAGTAAATTAGTTTCATGATTGATAAGATCTTTTTACCCAATTCTTACGATCCTGGCTGACTGATTGGTTCTAACTTTCATTCGATACCAGATTAGTTCGATGAATTTGGGTCTTGGGATTGTACAATCTTATGATTGAAATCATGATCTTAAAAAAACCATGATAGGAAATGAGATTGAACAGTAACATCTTCCTCATTCGAAAGTGTATACATGGAAGAGAAGAGAAGTGCAGTCCTGGGCACTATTGCTGCTCAGAATATATGTTCAAAATTGAGAATTCTTTGGGTATTCTGCAAATTGATGTTGGTAAACAATTATATAAGTAACTTGAAAACCTGTGATGTTTATGTCCATACTACTGAAAATATGCTGGCAGCCTTGAGTGTATAAAATGTTATTTAGTTATCTATTTACTGTCTTGTGTCTACATATGTAACTATAGATAATAAAACAGAGAAATTTAAAATGATTATACATGCCAATAAATGAATGTATGTGAGACCAATTAAGGATAAGATGAAGACATCTAAATGATCATTAAGGTATGTCATACAGGCTTAATGAAACTAATATTGAAAAAAGATTCAATGTAACATACACTTATTTACTTAGAACGACACTTGAGTGGTCTACTTCCATAAGTACAACTTTTCTTTTGACCACTTGATTCATTTCGTTTTCATAACTTGTAAATTAATGTTCATCTTCATCCATATCCAACCATATATACTTTTTATTTATTTATTATTATTATGTTTAAAAACTAAACTAAAAGCGTTGCATACTTGCATCAAAAGATTGTATATTTTTCTAAATTTATACTTAATGACAATATTGATTGTCTTAAAAATGTAATTCACTGACATACTAGAAAATACTAAGTCGCTAATTTAATTTAATTGGCCACTATTGAATAAGTTCTTGCTCTTGAAGAAAATACAATGTTCTCAAACTACTTTATATACATAAATAATTGTATGAATTGAAAATGAAAGTGCAACTAATATTGAGAATTATTTGAATAAATTTATAAATAATTGCTAATAAGTATTGATGTTGAGATTTGAAATGAAGATAAATAAATAAATTGACAATTGAAATTGAAGCAGGAGGTTTATTGGTGATATTATTGAGCTCAATAAAGAATATTATGAAGATGATGACTTGGCTCCGGATATACATTCTATATTGCTTTTGGATTTGTTTAGTTGAGAATCGTATTGATTGGGCACTTTTACATAAACATATTTGCTTTTGTTGCAGCAAAGAAATTTCCACTTGTCAAGAATTAGAATTTATAGCTTTGCACCCTGCTCATCTGCAATGCTGATGCAATGGAGGTGTATACTCACTCAATATATTATGCTTACTTTTTAAAATCATATAAGATATGATATAATATTAGACATTGTTTAAACTTTCAGACGCTTCCTATTTTCCTTGATAGTCTAGTCACAACTTGGGTTGCTATCTTGATATATGTGACATTAATTTTGCTGTTTGGTAAGGTAAGGAAGTTATATGGTAACTAGCCATTCCCGACCCTAACACGTGCACACCCATACAACAACTATTTACTAACAATCTTTTCCATTTCTCTTTCTTGAATTGATTTTTTGAAGAATTTAGATTGTTGATGGACTTGAGTAGCTACCTTCATGTTCGAATCCTTCATTATTTAGCTTCGTTAGTCTTCAAGTGTTGCTATCAGCACAATGGAAAAAGGAAAACATAGTACATAAAACAAAAAACGAAAGCCAAAAATAGAAAACTGCAAAATAAAAAAGAATATTGAAGTGAAAACAGAAAAAGACATAATTGGTTATAGATTAAAAAGAGGACTATTTGGAAGAGGAAAATTTGTGATTTAGGTTTGCTATCTTTGTAGTAACCAATAGTTTGTGCTTTGTGGATATAATGATTAATTTTATTTGACAATGTAGTTTCTTGTAAATAATGGTCATTGACATGATTTTATTACCTTATGATTCAACCTAATATTGTAAGAATATTTGTTATACATTTTCTTGATTCGAATTTTAACTTCTAATTTTGGACAAAGAATGTGAGTGCACTATTTTCATTTGAGAAAGAATGTGAGTGCATTTTATTAGTTAATTGATTTTTTTAAATATTTTTTGAACGGTCAATAATTTATTCCCTTTATAATATAGATTTTTATTTCGTGTGATATTAGGGAAGAGATGTCAATTGATAGCTTCTTTTTTTGGCTTGGAACAAAAACGTCATACCTAACAAAGGTTGTTGCTACTAAAGCCGACTCAACTTTTTTAGGTAACTTATCTATACTAATGCACCTTTTGCAATGTTTTTTTCTTTCATTTATTATATCTTATTTTCTTTCCAAAGCTATCTTCTTTAGTTGACCGAGTCAGATTTTTACCACGCATCTTGAAATTTCAGTGCCATTGGACAATACATTGCTTATAATGGACAAAGAATGGGTGCACTTATCAAGGTTATTTTTAAAAATTCGATCTCATGAATTTAATTAAAAAATTGAAACGTCTTCATGTATTAATGATCATAACATTTGTTTGTAGATTTTCAGAAAAATATAGAGATGGTGCAAGGAATTTTGTTGATCTAGCTCATGAAAATCTAAATTCAAAACTGGTAGGATGCCCTTGTTTTAAGTGTAGAAATCTAAAGCATCTCCACTTTTATATAGTGTATGAATATTTGGTCATTAAAGGTATGGATCCTATATACACTACTTGGGTATTTCAGGAGAACGTCCAAGTGATTCAAATTTGGTCGATGTAGAAATGCCTGACTCATATATGATGTTTAAGGACTTCTATGTGCAACACGATAAAGTAGCTGAAAACTCCTGATGGAAGAGAGGAGGCGATTGAAAGTTTAGTTGGCGATTTTGAAATTCCTTTATGTATAGGTTGCAGGGCGTACACAAAGATGTCACCTTCAGTTGCTTTGTTAAAGCATAAAGCTATGCATGGTTTATCCGACGCTGGTTTCAATGAACTCATAAATATTTTTCGAGACATGCTGCTAGAAAATAATACACTACCTAACTCATTTGATGAGATAAAAAACTTGTCAAAACATTTGATCTTGGGTATGAGAAAATACATGCATGATTGAATGATTGTTGTTGGCATGTAATGGATTTAATCGTTTCATAGATCTTAGCTCTAGATATAGTTGTTGGCATGATATTTTAACTATATATAACTTGCCTCCCTTATTATGCATGTCAAAAAAAAGTTTGATGTTGAGTTTATTGATCCATGGACCAAAACAGCCAGGAAATGACATAGATGTTTATTTGGAACGACTTGTAGACGACTTATCGTTGTTATGGATGGATGGAGTTGGGATGCATGATGCAGTTACCAAGTCTACATTCAACTTAAAAGCTATTCTGATGTGGACAATACATGACTTTTCTGCATATGGAAATGTATCTAGATGGCCCACCAAGGGAAAATTACATGCCCTATTTGTCGTGAACATTCATGTTCACAATGCTTGACACGTGGTAGGAAGTTTGCATACATGAGACATAGAAGATTTCTCTCCATGGTCATCCAGTACACGTGAAAAAGAACTAGTTTAATGGACATACTAAAAATGGTACTAGGCCAAAGATAAAAAGTGGTGAAGAAGATTCTCTTGAAGTTGGTAAAATGGCAAATGATTGGGGGAAAAGTAGTAAGAATAAAAGGAAGAAGAATACAAATCAATCTAATGTAACGTAGAAGAAAAAGTTAATATTTTTCAAGCTACCATATTGGAAGGTAACTATTTCTTTCTATTTAATTTAATACATCTAATTAGATATACTATATCATGACACCATTAATATTTGATTGTAGACTTTACTTGTATGTCATAATTTGGATGTGATGCGTGTGGAAAAGAATATTTGTACATTAGGCATGAATTACATCCCGAGAGGAAATAAATTCTATTTACCTACTCCACCCCACACTTTATCAAAGGCTGGAAAACAATATTTTTCAAAAAGGCTTTCTAATTTGAAATTGCCTAATGGTTATTGTTCTAATAATGGAAATTGCATTTGAGTGGATGAATGTAAGATAGTTGGACTCAAGTCTCATGATTGTCATATTTTAATGCAACAATTATTATCAGTTGCATTGAGGGGACTTCTACCTAAAGGACCAATGAACTCTCTTTTCAATTTGTGTTCATTTTTCAATGAAATATGTCAAGGAGTTATAGATAGTAATAAAGTCAAACAATTATAGGATGATGTTTATGTAACTTTATGTATGCTGAAAAGGTATTTTCCTCCTTATTTTGATATAATGGTTCATTTGGCAAATCTACCTTGGAAGAGAATTTCGACTGCGTCGACCAGTACAATATTGTTGGATATACCTATTTGAGAGGTGATACTCTATTAAGTAATTCAACACATTTATACATTCATTATCAATTTGGTTTACTATGATTTAGGTTTTTTTATTGTGCTGGTATATGAAAGTATTGAAAAGGTATGTTATGAATCATGCACGACTTGAAGGGTGCGTAGCTTTACGATATATTATTGAAGAAAATACAATGTTTTGTAGAAAATATATAAAACAAGCATATGGAATAGGCTCTAGGCTTGCACGCAATTGAGAGTGATTTCTTAGTTGTGGGGTGTACAATTTCTAAAGGGAAGTTGCATGAACTATCTGATGAGATGTTGAAAGTTTCTCATCGCTAAGTGTTATTAAATAGCATAGAAGTTCAACCATAAAGTCGGTTTGTTAAATATCTACTTTGTTAGATTTTAAGTGGATCCACCATATAAATTTTTTTATATATTATTTCTTCATTAGGATGCATATGGAAGAACTCAAGAGTTTTGACAAACGACTTAAAAGAAATGAGACATTGTTGCATAACATTAACTCGTTTGCTGCCTGGTTGGATGATAAGATTTAAGTACAAATTAATGTGTCAAAAGTTCAAGTATATAAACATATTTATTCGTTTATTTCTAACATGTTTAAACTTATGACGGATTAAATTTCAAGTGATGATCGACAATGTTTCAAATACTTTGAAGTGGCTTGCATAGTGGTCCTAGATGCCTTTCCATGGCTTCCATAGTGGTCCTAGAAAAGTCTCGCTAAAACAGTGGCATTTTAGTTGAAGCAACGACCATTTGTAGATCTAGTGCAAAAGATAATGCACATTTCATTGGGAAAGTCATTTATTATGGAGTGTTGCTAGATGTTATAGTGCTTGATTACAATACTTTTCATGTTCCAATATTCAAGTGTGATTGGACAAATATAGTGAATGGAGTAAAAAAGGAAGATGCTTTACTTTGGTTAACCTTCACGAGGGACACACTTAATTGGAAAATGATCCTTTTATTTTGGCATCACACGCAAAATAATTGTTTTATTCTAGAGAGAATGAAACATCTAATTGGTATGTTGCTTTGTAAGTGCCACCAAGAGGCTTTCACGTGTTAAATATGGAAGAAGAAACTACTTATGGGGCAACTATTCCATTTGATATATCACATATTGAAGAAAACCATGATGATGATGAGAATTATGCAAGGATAGATATCGAACGCATATTATGTGCTACATAGATTAGTATGATGAATGATGAATGTTTATTGTTTTATATAGTTATTCATTTTAATTGAGATTCGTAGCTAAAGTACTTTTTATGTAGTTTAATTCATCCTTTTAATCGCATTAATTGATATATATCTCTGACCTTAATTTCTTTCGATGTAACATATGTGTGTTCTTGTCTGAAGAGATGGATAGAGTTGAGGTGAGTTTGTCTCCTCTACTTTATAAGATATTTGGTAAATTATGTAAATATTAATATTTATCTTTTGTTTAATGTTGAATTAACATAGTCATCTAAGCAAGCTTCCAAGAGACGAACTAAGCAACAAAGAGCTATAATTGCTGTCGCAATTCGAGATAAAAATCAAGGAGTACGAATTTTCGACGAACCAGAAAATCCTATGTCAACTCCAATTACAAATGAGCAAGATATTCAGTCAACAAATGTGGATGCTCCAAAGAAGAAAAGAGGCCCAAACGTATTGAAAATGGTTCCTGAAAATAATTTTTAGATAATTGAGCTTGAATTCAATGAAATGGGCCATGTGGTTGGTAAAAACTCTGATAAATTTGCATCCATAGTTGGAGCCATGGTACGAGAACATGTGCCAGTTGTAATTAAAGATTGGCATTCGGTGGATGAAAAAAAGAAAATTGAAGTTTGGTCTTTCATACAGCTATACTTCTTACATATGACATATTTTTTCTATTTGTTATTTCATAATTCTTATCTTTTTCTTATTAACTTTGGGCCTTCTTTTATGTTTCTTCTAAGTTGGTAATTTATATTTATGCATAAATATAGCAAAGGTTCAATGTGAGTGATTGCCACCAAAAAATTACGTTTCAAAGTATGAAAATTATTGGAGGACATTTAAATCAAGGCTGAGAAAAGAAATGAAAAATAATCTGGAAAATTAGTGAATAGAACATGCACTATTGCCCTTCTTAGACCAAAGAATGTATGCTCATATGAAGCATGGAAAAAGTTCGTCGGTGAGACTTTTTGTGCTGACTTTAAAGTAAGTAATTTGCTTATTAAGCTTACAAAATATTATTTGATTCTACTTGGTTTATAATTTTTTGTTTTATTAATAGGAAAAAAGTTCCAAGTTTAGTAGAATGAGAACTACTCAGAAGCTTGTCCATACTATGGGGAGAAAGGGTTGTCCATGTACGGCTTATGATATGGTAATTACAAACTTTTCTTTCTTTTTATTTTATTATGTTGTTATTTTATTTCATTTTTTCTTATTCAGAAAATGTATGATTTTTTTTTTTAGAAAAATAAAAATTCCAAATATCACAGGGTTAAGAACTTTGGTATGATTATTTTATCAATGTTCTTTTACTATTATATGTATTACATGCTTGTATAAATTTTGAGTTCCATACTTGTAGAAAAAGATAGAAAATTGTGCCCAATCATTCTCTGATACATCTGCAGAAGATTCCATACGCGATGATGCTATTGCTCGAGTTTTCGGTCCTGAATGTCATGGAAAGGTTAGAGGGCTTGGATTTGGCGCTAAAGTAGATGCTCAAATTCAAAGTAATGGAAGAGTGAGAGAACTTGAAAGCCAATTGCAAACTCAGTCAGAAAGGATGGGAACACTAGAAGAAAAGGTTGAAGCGCTTCTCAAGTTACCTCAACAGGTGAACAAAATTTCTGATGCACTATGATAATTTAGGTAAATATAACTTCACCTGTAGAATTTTAATTTCATTTGTGTATCATTTTACATAATCAAAACAAGAATGTAGAGGATTGAAGTTCACATGCATTTACTCCTTAGGATTTTGAGTCTTACTATGATAGTTGTTTATTTATTATAAATACAGATTATTTGTAGCAAATTTAATGAGGGAAATTATCATGTTACTATCAATTTTTAGTCACATCAAGGAAATGGTTTTCAAGGAGGCAATGAACAGATGGAAAATACAAGTTGTCAACTATTGCATTGGTACAAGTTTGATGGAGAAGAAGTTGTAGCAGAAGGGAAGATTGCATCAACAAACCCAAGTGCAAAGGTACATCACATGCCTCTTGGACGAGACTGTTGGAAGGTTTGGGTTGAAGAAATCTATGTGGCAAATTTAAGCTTATATAGACCTACTGTGATTTGAGTTCTTAGTAAAGCCTTGGGAAGTACTATTCCTTGGCCAAAGAATAGTATTAAACTTCTTTAAAGAATGTATTTTTACTTGGTTCTTTTTATAATGTGTACTGCTTTCGTGTTAATTTATTAATTGTGACAACTATGTAAAATTATAAGAAAAATATCTAATGACATAATTAACATACATAAACGAAAGTGTTCAACAAAATATAAATGTTTCAGCCACAGAATTGAGGATGTCGACATCTTCAGCATAACAATGGATTGTTTCAAAAGTTTCTTGTAGGACACTTATCAAAGCCAACATAAAATATTAAGTTGCATTTGATACTAAACTCCAAGAGAAATCAACGACTAAGCATACAACATAGGTGAGAATCAATACCTCATAAGAAATCAACAACAAACAAAACAGAGCACATTATATGCTACAAAATGAACCATGTCAGTTTTATGAACTATTTCTAATTCTTGAAATCACTAGTAACAGTACCATTTCTAATTCTTGCAATCAGTAGTAACCATAAATGCTTGAAGAGCAAAGACACATCCTGGAAAATTGTTGTTATAACAAATATGAAAGAATTGGCTTTTTATTGAATAAGCTATTAGGTCAAGGTAATATCACTTTTTTTTTTAATGTGAAACTGGAGAATGCACTTATTTTTATATTTAGTTTACGGTGTTAGTATTTATGGGTGTTTCTGGAATCTAGGTTATGGATTGTTTGTTATAAGGATGGGTATTTACGTATTGTGAATGATACGAGTTTAGGTTTATGTATGTATTTTCTGTCTTGTTAATTCAAAAGGGGGGGATAAACAGACTGCTTAATTCTTACCAATGCTTATCCAGTAAACGAAATATAAAATAGAGTAAATGTTTGATCATGGGTGCACGTCCAAGCTGGTGTAGAGATGTGGTGGGAGCAGCATAAGATAATCTTCCATCTATGCTCTACTATCTTAACGTAATCTGCAGTATAGCTGGTCTAGGTGTTCAAAGCATGATTCATCGACAGGGATAAAGCTCTGTCATTACAACTTGGGCAAAGCTGATTGCTTTCTTCCTATGAAATGGATAATCTACGGCAATGTGAGAAGCTAAGTTGTGGCATTTTTATTGTGCCAAGTCTTGTCAAGATGAACACATAGCCATATTCTTATTGGGCTAATTATTGCCACTTAACATCTCTGGTTACTTCTCATATCTTTTGACATTTTAGTAGAAGTGTTGTGCGCTTTGCACTTACTTAGCAGGTATAATTGTACTTTTAGTGATGTTAGATCATCATCGATGTTTGTTTGAGCTTGAATACATACATCTGAGTGCAGTCTCTTTCAGTGAACACTAGTTCATTTTATTAGTAAGTTAGCAATATAATTATATAAGCCCAATTATTTAGTTTTCTTATCAACTACGGGCCTTGAATTTGAGATGTGAAAAAGATTAGAACAAGGAAAGAAAAGAGTAACGAAGTTCAAGATATATTTTCCTTTTCATTCTATAGCTAAATATCCAAGTCTAGTGGTCTTTCTGGTTGACTTAATGTATGTCAGTTTTAATCTTCCTTTATTTTTTGTGAAGTGCAGGGATGGAACGGGTAGTATAAGTGCTTGTAGGGTAGCGGTTTTGCTAGAGGGTGGTGGAAGAGTATTTATTGATATTTTTGTGAAGTGCAGGATTGCCGGTTTCAAGAATTTGGTAGATTATATGTTTGTCATGCCAAGAAACTTCTAGTACATGTGTATTTTGTTAGATTTTGGTTCGAACTTTCATGTTTGAAGAAACTTCTAGGCCATATTTTGTATGACTAAATACAAATTCTCCTATTTTATAATATATTTAATTTGTTTAAACCTTGTTCATATTTCATTAATTTTGTATAAATTTCATTTAAGCATTGATGTGGGTATATGGATTGAGTTTTATACATATATATCTACCATGCAAAGGAACATATACAATATGTTTTTAAAAATATAGTTTAAAAAGCATAACATGCAGGGAATGTAGTCAAAATATTAAAAAAAAAAAAAAAAAAAAAAAAGAAGAAGAAGAAAGAAAGAAAGAAAATTCAACATGTGCAAGACTATTGCTAAAAAAGAATAAAAAACAAAGTGCTAAAGATTATTGTTAAAATGAAACAACTTACAAGGCAACGTTGTTAAAATGAAACGACAATAGACAGTAGAACGTTGTTAACAATAATTTACAACGGACGGATGTATGTTGTTAAAAAGACAATAACAACATATAACTAAACATTGTTAAAGGACCACACACCCAGATTTGTCACAACAAGTATTGCACGTTGTTAAAAAGACAACAACAACTTAAAGTTAAACGTTGTTAAAGGACATTTACCACAACAATCATTGCACGTTGTTAAAACCCGAAGGTACTTTGCTAAAAGTAAAATGACAACCCGCTTTTTAAACATTGCACGTTGCCATAGAGACCTACTTTTCGGCAACATCGAAGGACGCAATGTATGGGTGAACGTTGCTAAATCTCTATTGCAACGTCTTCCGCCCGTTGCAATAGGCTCTTTTTCTTGTAGAATTATTATAATCGAACTCCACAAACGGCAAGTGGCTTTTTCATTTACCACCCAAATTCAAGACACATGCTCTCAACATATCTTTAAGGATTTGAATAGTCCGTTCTGACTGCTTGTCGATCTAAGGATGATAAGTAGTACTTGAAAACTTTTCCATAAATTTGAGGTAAACCTAGGGTCTCAGTCCTGATACAATGGACGTTGGTATTCCATGAAGTTGAACAACTGCCCTAACATACAATTATGCTAACTGTTCCAAACTGAAATTCATTCGGATATACAAAATGAGCAGATTTCGTCAAACATCTAGTACAACCCAGATGACATGATGGCATCTTAACGATTTAGGAAAACCCATAGCGAAATCCATTGTAATTTTCTCCCATTTCCACTCCAAAGATATCCATTGTATTTAATGGCCCCGATGAAATTTCTAATGTTCTACCATCACTTGTTGACATACAAAACATTTTGGCAAAAAAGAACTATAACTTTTTTTATGTTTCTCCACCAAATGTATTAAATAAATCCTTATACGTTTTGGTTTCTCCAAGATATATGGCGTAAGGAGCGGAATGAGCCTCAGATAAAATCTCATTTATCAAACTTTCATCCTTAGGCACACATAATTGATCTTTAAACATCAAAGCTTTGTCTTTAGCTATTTCAAACTCTTTGCTCTTTTCGGTTCCTACTTCAATCCTGATCATTTTTAAGAAAATGATCTTTCTTTTGAGATGCCACATTTCTATCTCTGAATGTCGGCTTTACTACCAGGTTTGCTATCAATGATGTGCCCGCACTGGATGTGCTAAAACTTCAATTCTCAAAATCTCAAAGTCCTTGATCAAATTATCTTGTGTCGGTTGCAGTGCAGACAACTGGCCTATATTCTTTGTACTTAGAGCATCCACAACGACATTGACCTTACCTAGATAGTACAAGATAGTGCAGTCATAGTCCTTTACTAATTCCAACCACCGTCGTTGTCTCATATTCAACTCTTTTTGGGTGAAATAGTACTTGAAACTCTTTTGGTCGGTGTAAATTTCACACTTGCTTCTGTAAAGGTAATGGTGACAAATTTTTAAGATCAAGATCAAGCGTCAGATACTTTTTCTCATACTGCTTCAACTATCTTGAAACATAAGCTATCACATTTCAATGTTGCATCAACACACAACCCAAATCGATCTTTGAAGCATCACTGTAAATTACATAGCTTTCTAAACCTTCAGGTAAAGCTAGTACTGGTACATACACTATCTTTGTTCTTTGACTCCTTTAACTTTATTTTCATTTCTCAGACCAAACATACTTAACACCCTTTCATGTCAAATGTGTCATAGACCAGCTATTTAGGAAAATCCTTCTATGAATTGCCGATAATAGTCGGCTAAACCTAGAAAGCTTCTCATATCTCCAACATTCGACGATGCTAGCCAGTTTGACACAGCCTCAACTATTGATGAATCTACTTCAATTTTCTTAACTGTCACAACGTAACCAAGGAATCCTACTCGATCCATCCAAAATTCACATTTCTTGAATTTAGCATACAATTTTTTCCTCTATAAAGTCTCCAATACTGTGCTCAGGTGCTTTTGATGTTGGTCAAGATTTCTGGAATAAATATGGATGTCATCGGTGAATACAATGACGAACCAACCTAAATAGTGATGACATACTCGGTTTATTAAATCCATAAATACCACAAGAGTATTCATCTGTCCAAAGGGCATTACTCTAAATTCATAATGCCCATAGCGAGTTTGGAATGCTGACTTTGGTATATCCGATAGCCTTATTTTAGTTGATGATAGCCCGACCTCAAGTCGATCTTTGAAAACACTATAGCACCTTTCAATTGATCAAACAACTCCTCAATTCTTGGAAGGGGATACTTATTATTGATCATCAATTTATTCAGCTCACAGTAGTCGATATCCATTCTCATCGAGAAATACTCAGTTTGATAAAATCTTTATCCAGCAACTTTTCTAATTGCATTTTTAACTCTTGCAATTCTTTTGGTGCCATCCAATACGGAGCCTTTGACATGGGTACAGCTCCAAGTATCAGATCTTTCAAGAATTCCACTTGCGTATCAATGGGGATACCTACTTGGTCATTTGGAAACAAGTTGTCATACTCTCGAACCACTGGCACATTATCCACTAATACTTCCTCAAATGAGGTGCAATGAGATTGACATGGAACACTTGACAATCTTGCTTATTTAGCAACTTCTATGCATGCAAAGCTGAGATGAGTCAGAGAAGTGTTTAAATTTTTAACCCATAAAATTTGAATTCTTTCTTTCCTGGTCTTCGAAAGATTAATTCCTTCTCAAAATATACGATGGTAGCACAATTACTACCCAACCAATTCATACCCAAGATAATATCAAAATACCTCGTAATTATAACATGCATGTCTGTTGTCAATACCAACCCATCAAAATCTATGTGAACTGTCCTAGATAATTTATCTATATATATAGTTCCTCTTGATGGCATACTAACTCCTAGTACACTATCGATTTTGACATGAAAAGAAACATATGTCTACTAATGCTACTACTATGCTATCTCTAAGCATTGTCATCGCTAATCCAACCTATGTGAACTCTAGGCCTCTTCAACCATAGAGCCTTATCATCAAAGGTAACACAAGACTCGGCCTCGGACTCCTCATCGAGATCCTCATTCAAGTCTTCTTCGACCTCAATAATTGGATCAACCAAAAAACTAGAACTAGCTTAGGCACCAGCTCAACTACTGAAGCAGGCTAGAGAACAGGATAAACTACTAGAGCATGCTTGGGAAAGGTATGAGGACTGCAGCCATATAGAATGTACTCCTCCCAGTGTATAATGAGTGTCTCACAATACACGTCACACTTCACCTCTGTGTGGTAGACCTCCTTCAGGTCTCCCAAAATCTCAATGGCAACTGGCTTTCCTGGCCAATCAGTGAATCAACAAGATGAGCAATGGACTCCGCATCGGTTGTTACTAAACTGTAGTTCATCGTCCTAATACGTGCTATCGCATGGGTGCCGATAAGATGGCCAATCGACCACTTGGGATCCAAAAAAAAATATACGTAATCATTCATTGCTACCTCAGCACGTTCTATATAGTATTCACTTGGTGGAACCATGTCTGAAATACCAATTATGAAGAGTCCGATTAGGTGAGTTTTTATTATCTTTTAAGTTAATTCTGAGGACCAAAATAAATTTTCATAAAATTTAGTCACGTTTTTCATAACATTTGTGGTGAAAAAAATAATATACACTTTAAATTTTTTCACTCAAATTAAATTTTATCATAAATGAAACAAATATAGAATTTCATAAATATAAGTTTCATTTACGTCATATTGAAACATAAAAAGAAAATTATCAAACTTTCTTTACATCAGAGTTGGCGTAGCACGGCGATGGCGAGTAGGGACACTAGAATTCTAAAATCTTAACTTATAAATTTTTAACTTAATACTATAAAATAAAGACCATATACAATTAAATTAAATTTTAAAATTTATGCGAGTCTGTAGAAAACTAAAATTGCTCTCATACCAAGTTATAACGCCCTGGATTTTTTCTCAAACTGGAAGGCCACTTAAAAATTTGTAAATAATATTTGACGACTCCAAATAGGTTTTTTTGTGCCCTTGAATGGTATTAAAAAGTTAACTACTACAGAAAGTAACAAACGCGCTTGGGAAAAGAAATTAACTTCTATAATTTAAGGTTCTTACCTAAACCGCAATAGGTGTCGCCACAATTTATTTGACCACCAAACGTACTCCAAAAATTATAAGAACTGAACTGTAAATATTTTGGACCCTAGAGTACAACATGTTAAAATTTCATACCTCAGCTATGTCGTTTGGGAGGTGAGAAATATAGCCAAAGATGCTTGCAAACTGTCTAAAGAGCATTGTGGCAGTCTGCTAAAACATTCAAAATAAATTCATAAGATGTGATTCCAAATCCTGCTATTAGACAACACGCAAAGTTATGATTTTTTAAATTTGGGATAGAAAGCTGAAATTTCATAAATGAAACTATGCAACTTCTCCTTTTAAATTTCCAAACGGCAACCAAAACAACATCAATGTTTTTTCTTGTACTTTACATGATTAAAGATAATAAATCCAACATTGAATTGATGTTTTTACATTATAAATGACTCGATCATCTCGACGTCAAAATTTAAATAAAATAACATTGTGCCAACTTCAAGATCGCTATCCTACACCATCGCGCCAATGCCAACCATCTTAATCTGAAAATTTATTCATTTTGGAGTGAGTATATGAAACACTCAATAGAAAATATACTAACATGCAGGAAAAATTATAATGAATATAAATGCGACATGCCATCACTTTAAAACGTAGTTAAGGAACAATATAATTAGGTGGCAACACCACATAGATTTTATAAATGATTACCTTCAATCACATCTTCCATAAGTGAATCACTTGTTAAGGATGATGATAGTCCACCCACCACCACACTCATCATGAAGCCCAAGTCGAGTCAACTCTAGAACATTCCAATCGGTTGCTTGGTCCTCAAGTCTAGTATAATTATATTTATAGTATGATATTCTTGTATCTCAAGAATTATATATTTCCTTATATTATAATATTCTTACATTATACTTTTCCTTGTTATTAGAAGATTTCAAATTTCTTACCAATTGTAAATCTCTACAAGTCTGTATATATAGTCGTTCATTGTACATCAATAATACAAGTTATTATTCTCCATATTATTATCTTTACATGGTCCGCCCACCAGTCACACTCATGAAGCCCAAGTCGAGCCAACTCTAGAACATTCCAACCGATTGCTTGATCATCAAGTCTAGTATAATTATATTTATAGTATGATATTCTTGTATCTCAAGAATTATATATTTTCTTATATTATAATATTCTTACATTATACTTTTCCTTGTTATTAGAAGATTTCGATTTTCTTACCAATTGTAAATATCTACAAGTCTGTATATATAGTCAGCCATTCATGGATGTCTCTCGTGTAACTCCGGGCTCGATCAGTGTTGCACCCGCGCAAACCCGCGACTCTCCCATCTGCTGGTACTCCGCAATCGCCACTTGCTGTCACTTCAAATTCGCCGGCAGCCTCTTCTCGCGCTGCTCGATCATCAACAGTATCATCTCATCCTTCTTCTGCTCAATACACATCTGACTCTGGTTCTAGTAATGAGCAGCCCGCTGATACTATATCAGCTGCACCTGCTCTTCGTCCTCCTCCAGTCAATTCTCATCATATGCAAACTCGTGGTAAGAACAATATTCTTAAACACAAATGTCTATTCAATACCGTCACACGTCATCCTTTACCTGATTCCGTCGAACCTACTTGTGCGTCTCAATCACTCAAACTTCCTGCTTGGCGCCAAGCCATGTCAGAGAAAATTAATGCTCTTCTTCGCAATCATACTTGGTCTTTAGTTCCCTCTCATTCTTCTCAAAATATTGTCAGTTGCAAATGGGTGTTTCGCATCAAACGAAACCTCGGGTCCATCTCCCGCTACAAAGCTCATCTAGTGGCGAAGGGTTTTCATCAACGACCTGGTGTCGACTGTCATAATACCTTTAGTCCCATTGTCAAACCTTCTAAAATTCGAATCATTCTCACCTTAGCTCTCTCTCATAATTGGCCTCTTAAACAGCTTGATGTCAACAACGGCTTTCTTCATGGCGTGTTGACTGAAGAGGTGTTTATGTCTCAGCCCCCTAGCTTTGTCGATCCCACATATCCATCTCATGTCTGCCGTCTACAACGGGCCATTTATGGTCTGAAGCAGGCGTCCCGTGCCTGGTATACTACACTTAAGAATTTTCTACTCTCTTATGGCTTCCAAAATTCTCAAAGCGACACCTCTCTATTTCTCTACTTCCATAGCTCCATCTCCCTTTATCTACTTGTCTATGTCGACGATATACTCGTCACTGGTAATAATCAATCTGCTCTCAACTCCTTCCTTACCAAGCTGTCTGCCACCTTCTCCATTAAGGATCTCAGCCACTTGAATTACTTCATTGGGGTCGAACTACTTCCTACTCCATCTGGTTCTCTCCTAACTCAGCACAAATATATTTGTGATCTACTTCATCGTACCAACATGATCGGTGCCAAAGAATGCCTTACTCCCATGTCCTTCACCCCACCTCTTTGGCTTCTTGATGGATCGCCGGCTACGGATCCTACACTTTATCGCCAAACTATCGGCGCTCTACAATATATCTCTCTCACTCGTCCAGATATCTCTTATCCTGTTAACAAATTGTCCCAGTTTATGCACAAACCCACTAAAACTCATTGGATTGATGTCAAACGTCTTCTTTGTTATCTTAAATCTACCATTCATCATGGTCTATTTCTCAAACAGTCTTCCACTCTATCTCTTACTGCCTTTACTGATGCCGATTGGGCTGGCAATGTTGATGATCGCATTCACTTCCACCTCTACCTATATCATCTATCTTGGTGGGAATGCCGTCCCTTGGTGCTCTAAGAAACAAAAATCTATTGCACGATCCTCCACTGAGGCTGAATATTGCACCCTCGCTTATTGTGCTTCTGAGGTCCTATGGCTTCGCAATCTTCTTCATGAGCTTCGTGTTTCCTTATCCTCTAAGCCCAATATTCTCTGTGACAATCTCAGTGCCACTTATCTGTCTATCAATTCTTTCTTTCACTCTCGTATGAAACACATTGCCATAGATTACCACTTCATTCGTAATCATGTCTCCAATGGATCCTTTTCTGTCTCCTACATCTCTAGTAAAGACTAGCTCGCCGACATTCTCACTAAACCATTGTCTAGTACTGTCTTCTATCATCTTCGTTCCAAGATCGGACACTCAGATGAGAGCTCCGTCTTGCGGGGGCATGTTAAGGATGATGATGGTCCGCCCACCAGTCACACTCATGAAGCCCAAGTCGAGCCAACTCTAGAACATTCCAAGGTTGCTTGGTCCTCAAGTCTAGTATAATTATATTTATAATATGATATTCTTGTATCTCAAGAATTATATCTTTCCTTATATTATAATATTCTTACATTATACTTTTCTTTGTTATTAGAAGATTTCAATTTTCTTACCTATTGTAAATCTCTACAAGTCTGTATATATAGTCGGTCATTGTACATCAATAATACAAGTTATTATTCTCCATCTTATTATCTTTACATCACTACATAAAGTCCGTTCATAAATATTTAACATGGCATTATTAATTTTTTCAAGATAAAATTTGTAAAACATAGCTTATGTAGTAATAGAAAGTACTTTGATAATAGAATTCTCATTAAATTGATTTGTGGTTTAACTTGGCGTTTTTTTTTCCTCAGGTAATGACTCCGTGCTTGCCTTTTCAATTCTCAAAATCCAAGTGTTGTAGTGTGATTTGAGTGATAAAAATTGAAGAAGGAAAGGTAAAATTTGGTTTATGCTGGTCGTGAATGGGAACCTTCGGACTGGAAGATTATGAGTCTATGACTTAGGTGGGTGAAAATTTGGGCAGAAAGAGGGGACACGGCTTGGGGGAAAATATGGGAGAAATAAATTTGCAGGGGCCGGTTTTTCAGAGAGGATGAAAGGGGTAAGTAAACCACAATTGGGATTCAAAAAGAAAGGAGCAGGAATTCTTGATGGTCGAAACCTGGAAGAAAAGCTGGGCTGTTACTGACCGAAATTTGGATAGGAAAATGGAGGAATTGCTGGCCGAAAATGGGGTGGGCTTTAGAGAGAAATTCTATGATTTTTGTGCTAAGACAAATGGCAGAAAAGTTGGGACTTAAGGCTGGGTCAATCAGGAACATGGGCAGTTTTTCTTCAGCCAAGTGGAGAAAGGATTAGCTGGTTTTTAAGTAGAATAATGGGGCTGGAAGTGGGGCTTTGGTGCTGGAACAATGGGTACTTTTAGGGAAGATCATGGGTGCATTTTTTGGGCATCAAGGAGGGAAGGCCGAAGGGGGCGGTTTCTTGGCATCAAGGTGGGTGGTTTCTTGGCTGAAAAGTGGAGCGGATAGGTGCTAGCTTGGGCTGGTTGTTAAGGGACTTCTATGGCTAAAAAAAATTTTGGGCTCAGAAGTGGGAGAATCAAATGGCCGAAACTAGGTCGATACTAAGCTAGTTAAAGGGCAAACTTAACAAGAACCCTACTTTTTGAAAATAAGTTGAAAAATACCACTTTTTTAATTTTTCAAAAAATACCTCATTTTCATGATTTACTTTAAAAAATACCCCATTACATTAAAATCAATATTTTATAATTTAATAAAAAAATACATTATTTTCATTTAAAATCTATATTTTAGTTTTTCATTGTCTAAAATTATATTAATTTTTTTAAAATTAAAATTTTAGGTTTTCATCATCTAAAATTATATTATTTTTATCTAAATATATCATATTTGTATACTATTTCAAATATAATAAAAATTATAATTATATGTTACAATTTATTTTCTTTAATGATTGTTTAAAAATACATTATTTTCATAAAATCAATATTTTAATTTTTTTCATTTGAAAAACAATATTCTTACACGAGTAACATATGTGTTACTTCATCATTTTTATTGAAATCAATACTTTTTAATTTACTTATTTAATTATTTTAAAAAATATATATTATTTTCATTTAAAATTAATATTTCAATTTTTTATTGAAAAACAACATTTGTACACTTCCTCATTTTTCATTAAAATCAATATTTTACAATTTATCTATTTTTATAATTTTTTTAAAATATATTATTTTTATTTAAAATAAAATTTTCAAATTTTCATTTGAAAACAAATTTCAACATGTGTAACATATGTGTTACTTCATCATTTCCATTAAAATCAATACGTTACAATTTATATCTTTTTATAATTTTTTAAAATTACATTAGCTTCATTTAAAATCAATATTTAAAATTTTTTATTTAAAAATAACATTTTTACACGGGTAACATATGTGTTACTATATGTTATTTCCTCGTCTTCATTAAAATCAATAATTCATAATTTATCTTCTTTTTATAGTTTTTAAGAAAATACATTATTTTTATTTAAAATTCATATTTAAATTTTTTTTTTTAAAACAACAATTTTATACAAGTAACGTATATGTTACTTCACTATTTTCATTAAAATCAATAATTTTTATACTAGTAACATATGTGTTACTATATGTTATTTCATTGTCTTCATTAAAATCAATAATTTATAATTTATCTTCTTTTCATAGTTTTTAACAAATTACATTATTTTCATTTAAAATTTATATTTCAAATATTATTTTGAAAACAACATTTTTAAACGAGTTACATATATATTACTTCATCATTTTCATTAAAATCAATAATATTATACACTGGTAACATATATGTTATTATTACGAATCGTCTTCTACCACTATTACCACTCGTCTTATACCAGCACCACTACTACCACAATCGAGTTCAAATCCACTACCACTATCTACAACTATAATCACATCCACCACAAATGTGGTAACATATTTTAAATTAGGATAACACAAGTGTTACCACCACCAACACACACAGGTAACGTATATGTTACTTTATCATTTTTGTTAAAATCAATAATTTTTACACTGGTAATATATGTATTACTATATGTTATTTACTCGTCTTCATTAAAATCAATAATTTTTAATTTATATTCTTTTTATAATTTTTAAGAAAATAAATTATTTGAATTTGAATTTCATATTTCAATTTTTTTTAGATATTTTTACACAAATAACGTATATGTTACTTCACCATTATCATTAAAATCAATAATTTTAACAATAGTAACATATATGTTAATATTACTAATCGCCTTATACCACTACTACCACTCGTCTTATACCATCACCACAACAATCGAGTTCAAATACGCTACCAATATCCACAACTACAATCACATCCACTACAAATGTGGTAACACACGTGTTACCATATTTTAAATTAGGATAACACAAGTGTTACCACCACCAACATACACGAGTAATGTATATGTTACTTCATTATTTTCAATAAAATCAATACGTTTTACACTAGTAACATATATGTTACTATATGTTATTTACTCGTATTCATTAAAATCAATAATTTATAATTTATCTACTTTTTATAGTTTTTAAGAAAATACATTATTTTTATTTAAAATTCATATTTCAATTTTTTATTTTTTTTATAACAACATTTTTACACGAGTAACGTATATGTTACTTCATCATTTTCACTAAAATCAATAATTTTTACACTGATAACATATATGTTACTATTACCAATCATTTGCTACCACTACTACCACCACTGCCTTATACCAAAGCACCACCACCACCACCACCACCACCACCACCACCACCACCACCACGGTGTTCGAATCCGCTACCAACATCCACAACTACAATAACATCCACCACAAATGTGGTAACACATGTGTTACCATATTTTAAATTAGGATAACACAAGTATTCAATAAGTTTTACACTAGTAACATCTGTGTTACTATATGTTATTTCCTAGTATTTATTAAAATCAATAATTTATAATTTATCTTCTTTTTATAGTTTTTAAGAAAATTCATTATTTTCAATTAAAATTCATAATTCAATATTTTTATAACAACATTTTTACATGAATAACGTATATGTTACTTCAACATTTTACTAAAATCAATAATTTTTACACAGGTAACATATATGTTACTATTATCAATCGTCTTCTACCACTACTACCACTCGTCTTATACCAGCATCACCACTACTACAATCGAGTTCGAATCTGCTACCAACATCCACAACTATAATCACATCCATCACAAATGTGGTAACACATATATTACTATATTTTAAAATAGGATAACTTAAGTGTTACCACCACCAACACACACAAGTAACGTATATGTTACTTCATCATTTTCATTAAAATCAATAATTTTTACACCGATAACATATATGTTACTATATGTTATTTCCTCGTCTTTATTAAAATCAATAATTTATAATTTATTTTCTTTTTATAATTTTAAGAAGATACAATATTTTCATTTAAAATTCATATTTCAATTTTATTTTTTGAAAACAATATTTTTATACGAGTAACGATATCGTTACTTCATCGTTTTTACTAAAATCAATAATATTTACACTAGTAACATATATGTTACTTTTATCAATCGCCTTTACCACTACTATTACTCGTTTTATACCAGCACCACTACTACAACAATCAGGTTCAAATACGCTACCACCATCGACAACATAATCACATCCACCACAAATGTGGTAACACATGTATTTTAAATTAGAATAACATAAGGGTTACCACCACCAACACACACGAGTAACGTATATGTGACTTCATCATTTTCATTCAAATCAAAAAATTTTACAATGGTAACATATGTGCTACTATATGTTATTTACCCATATTCATTAAAATCAATAATTTATAATTTATCTTCTTTTTATAGTTTTTAAGAAGATACAATATTTTTATTTTAATTGTTTTTTTAAAACAACATTTTTACACGAGTAACGTATATATTACTTCATCGTTTTCAATAAAATCAATAATTTTTTACACTAGTAACATATATGCTACTATTACCAATCGCCTTCTACCACTACTACCACTGCCTTATACCAAAGACCACCATAGCAACAATTAGTTCAAATCTGTTACCAACATCCACAACTATAATCACACACCACCACAAATGTTGTAAATGGTAACACATGTGTTACCATATTTTAAATTAGGATAGCACAAGTGTTACCACAACCAACACACACGACTAACGTATATGTTACTTTATCATTTTCATTAAAATCAATAATTTTTACACGAGTAACATATGTGTTACTATATGTTATTTTCTCGTCTTCATTAAAATCAATAATTTATACTTTATCTTCTTTTTATAGTTTTTGAGAAAATACATTATTTTTATTTAAAATTTATATTTCAATTTTTTATTTGAAAACAACATTTTTACACGAGTAACATATATGTTACTTCATCATTTTCATTAAAATCAATAATTTTACAATTTATCTCTTTTTATATATTTTTTAAAAATACATTAACTTCATTTACAATCAATATTTCAATTTTTTAATTTAAAAACAATATTTTTACACGGGTGACATACGTGTTACTATATATTATTTCCTCGTCTTCATTAAAATCAATAATTTGTAATTATCTTATTTTTATAGTTTTCAAGAAAATACATTATTTTCATTCAAAATTTATTTTACAATTTTTTATTTGAAAATAATATTTTTACACGAGTGACATATGTTTTACCATGTGTGTTATCATATGTTACTTCATCATTTTCACTAAATTCAATATTTTACAATTTATCCCTTTTTATAAATTTTTAAAAGATACATTATTTTTATTTAAAATCAATATTTCAATTTTTTAATTTGAAATTTTTTTACACGAGTAATATATGTGTTACCATATCTGTTACTTCATCATTTTTATTTAAATTAATATTTTATCATTTACATCCGTTATAATTTTTTAAATAATACATTATTTTAATTTAAAATCAATATATTAATTTTTTATTTGAAAACAATATTTTTACACTAGTAACATATGTGTTATTATATATTATTTCATATTCTTCATTAAAATTAATATTTTACAATTTATTTTCTTTTTATAGTTTTTAAGAAAATACTTTATTTTAACTTAAAATTAATTATTTTTGATATTTTTGCAGTGGTAACATATGTGTTACCATTGCAATCCGCCTTATCCCACCACCACCACCACCACCACCACCACCACCACCACCACCACCACCACCATTCACGGTTGCGCTTAGATTTGCCACTACCATCCACAACCATAATCACCTGAACCACAATCAGGGCAACACGTGTCTTTCGTAAAATAACATATGTGTTATCATCACCACTGTTCCACCACCATCCACAATCATAATCAACTCCACTGTAGGAGGGAGGGTGTAATAGTAACACATATGTTACCACCACCTCCATCATCCATCACCACAATCAACTCCACCACAACCACCACCAATTTAAATTAGGATAACATGTGTGTTACTTGTAGTAACATATGTGTTGCCACTACCATTATTAATTTAAATTACGGTGACACATATGTTATTTATAAATTAGGGTAACACATGTGTTACTTTAGCACCACCACCACTTATTTAAATTAAGGTAACACATGTGTTACTTGTAGGACAATACATAAAAGGATACTAGAGGGATGCATAGAGAAAAAATTTCAAAAATCACATTTATCATTATTTATCAAGAAAAAATTAGAATAAAATCCTAACATCGTATTTAAGCCAAGTAATCAACATGAAAGTCCTCAATCTGTATTAAGCCAAGTAACCAAACTAAAAAAAAATAAAATTGTAGAACCAAATAAAAATCTAGTGACCAAAGAAAACTTCACTATAAGGTGAGTGGATAGTGGGCCATTGGCATTACCTTTAAATATTACAATTTTAGAAGTTGGCTTTCTTACTAATCCTAAAACCAAAAGTGAATCCTAGAATATTAATGATATTTAATATTGCACCCGCAACATTACAAAAACTAGAAAAGTGAAGATTGTGTCTTTTATTTCTATATGCTACAATTATCAATTGAGTAATATTCAAACATAATTTGTATCACATGAAAAGAAAATTTGGTGTTCCTAACATGGTTTTAAATATTAAAACTTTTTTTTTCTAAATATATGCTCAGCATTTTTATATTCTACACATAATTAAGAGATATACACGCATGACAAATTAAAGCCAAGTAATCAACATGAAAGTCCTCAATCCGTATTAAGCCAAGTAACCAAACTAAAAAAAAAAATTGTAGAACCAAATAAAAATCTAGTGACCAAAGAAAACTTCACTATAAGGTGAGTGGATAGTGGGCCATTGGCATGACCTTTAAATATTACAATTTTAGAAGTTGGCTTTCTTACTAGTCCTAAAACCAAAAGTGAATCCTAGAATATTAATGATATTTAATATTGGACCCGCAACATTACAAAAAATAGAAAAGTGAAGATTGTGTCTTTTATTTCTATATGCTACAATTATCAATTGAGTAATATTCAAACATAATTTGTATCACATGAAAAGAAAATTTGGTGTTCCTAACATGGTTTTAAATATTAAAACTTTTTTTTTTCCCTAAATATATGCTCAGCATTTTTATATTCTACACATAATTAAGAGATATACACGCATGACAAATTAAAAATATTCTTACTTATGATAATTCTACTTATAACTTAATTATAACAAAGCTGCAATTGATAATACAGCGGTGCAATTCCATTTTGAAGCGACTCATCTCTTGCCCCCATTATATAGTAGAGAATTTACTTAGTTTCAATTAAAATAGGGTTCACGTATACCACTACCATCTGGTAACACGTGTTACCCTTATTTAAATTAGAGTAAAAACATGTGTTATTTATAGGATAACACATGTGTTTTACCCTGTACCCCCCTCTTAAACCCTAACACCATCTCCCTCTATCACTTCCACCTTCCACCACCACCACCACCACCATCACCATCACCAACCATCACTACCATTCAATTGCACTGAAACTTGAAAGCACAAACAATAATGAACAAACATTAGTGCCTATTTTATTTAAATTGAAAAATGAATTAAACAATCAATAAACTTCATCATTCATTCAACAGACTTCAATTGAAGTTCGTATCTCATTTCTTCATTTAACAAATGTAAGTATCTTAATGACTAAACTTCAAAATCAAGAAAATCTAAATATACTAAAAAATTCACCATCCATCAAAATTAACTAAATATTCAATTTACACTTAAAATTCAAATATCGTGAGACTATGAAACCACTGGAGATTTAAACTAAACAAATACACTAACTTGGATATTCAAATATCATCTAGAAAGCATTAACTGAAAATTAATTAACTATTTACTTAAGAACTAATAATCCTTAATTAAATTAACTTATAAAAATAATTCCAAATGTCAAGCCTGAAATTGAAAGGAATGTAGTAAATGTATGAACTGTAAAAACTCGAAAAAATGTAATTTTTTTAGATAAAAAAAAATTCATCGAACAAAATCGATAAATAGATAAAATTCTAACAATTTACCTGATTGAATAAAAAATAACGTAGAAGAAGACAAATAAGCATAGATCTACAAGAATGTGATATTATTTTGTTGATTGGACGAAGGCTGTGAGGGAGGTGAAGGTGCGAACTCCACGCATGTCCATATTTCAGATGAGAAGGAGGAGGTAACAATGGTGTTTTAGGACGGCGGCAGCTGCGGAGATTTTATGGTGGTGGTAGGTAGGTTTCAAATTGAAACTCCACACAAGTTCGTGTTTCAGATCTAGAAGAAAGAGGGGGAGAATAAAGAGAATGAGGTAAAAATGACGGTCGATGGAGGCGACGATTTTACAGTGGTGAAGGTGGGTGTGTTGATAATGTGGAAGGGGCTTGGGGGTGTTCTGGGTTTGGTGTAGTCAACGTGGATAGGAATGAGATTAGAGTTTAATTGGTCTTTAATTAGATTAAGGTAAATTGAGAAATTAGTTTATTAATTTAGGTTAAAAATCATTAAATATAAAAATAGGGTATATATCAACTTTTTTTTTTTTTTTTTTTTTTTTAAAAAAAGGTATTGTGGCTAATTTTCCCCTAGTTAAATGGTCTTAAAGTGGGCTGCAAAATGTTTAATTTCAGTTGGTTTTTGATTTAAACAATTTAGTTTACTTAACTTAACATTGATTTGAAAGAAAAGAAACATTTGGGTTAAGAAAAAATAATTTAATTGGTCTCGGTAGTTAATAAAGTTTTATATTCATCACATAAAAATAAGGCACACGCAACAAATTAACGCGCCTAAAATGTTTACAAAAGTACTCGAATGTTCATAGCGATGCTAGAAGACATTAAATTTCAAAGACGGAAAAATATTTTCCGGTTGATATACTTTTCATACAAATAGTTAAACCCACTCACAATTTGTCATGCTTCTCATGTAAATTATATATATATTCTGCGCAATAAATAAACGAATATATATACAACATAACAACTAACAACTTGTGACTTGTCCCATCTTCAAAATATCAAATTGTACAATAAAAATACAAATATTGCATAGGAACTTGTTTGGTAAAACTTTAAAATCTACTAAAAAGTTAAATTCATCAACAATTAATTTTAATAACGATTTCACATAAATTTATAACTTTTATTAACTTACACTTCATTAACTTTTAATCAAAATCTACAAACAAATTTAACCAAACAAATGTTAAAAATCATAAAAATTTTAGACAGAAAATATCTATGCAAGAGCAGTTCACCATTTTGGACCAAGTGATTATAGTCAAGTCAAACATACACACCAAATACCTGTACATATTGAGTGGATACCTGTAAAGTCCAATATCATGTTGAGATATAGATCCAAGAAAATCATAATAAGTGATTAATCTCTCCAAGGACCCCACCCCACCCTCCCCACCCCACCCCACCCACCCCACCCACCCCACCCCAAATCTTGATCCAATCCCATATTCACAAGGCGAAAAAGCTAATTAGTAGAAATACGTGGAGATATGTCCCCTTCTATGGCAGATCTTTTGTTATGACAAGCTTAAATATCTGAATAGCCGACAGAGACACACGTTGTTAACACACTTAGGCACGCTAAAATTTCAGTAAACCCTAACGTGTCAACTGCATTAATTCATGCAACACTTGTAAGCCTCTCCTGCGATTCGCCTTTCAAATCAGCTGGTACGTTTTTTCTCCTATATAAACGTGTAAACTCCTGTCCAATTCACTGCACAAACTCAGAAGTTGAAGAATAACTTATTATTTGAGTTTTGATACACAATTGAAATTGGAAGAAATGGAGAAGTACGGGGACCAACACACTGGAAAACAAGGAACTACTGGTCATGGTGGGAAGGGGCTGACGGACAAGATAAAGGAGAAGTTGCCTGGGGGGAACAAGGATGAGCAGAATTACGGGACTCAAACAACTACGCATGCAGGAGGCCACGGATTTGGTAGAGGAGAGCATCAGGAGAAGAAGGGAGCGGTGGAAAAGATCAAGGAGAACCTGCCTGGTGGGCACAAGGATGAGCAGAATTACGGGACTCAAACAACTACGCATGCAGGAGGCCACGGATTTGGTAGAGGAGAGCATCAGGAGAAGAAGGGAGTGGTGGAAAAGATCAAGGAGAAGCTGCCTGGTGGCGGGCGCTAGATGACATCATTATGTCTGTTTCTAATAATGTTTTATACTATGTTGTTTTTAAAGTTTTAAGACATGCGTCTGAGTCGAGTTTATGTAATAATAAGACACGCCTTAATTTTATGAATAGGTGTGCTCGTGTGTGTATGTTAACCTTTAATGTAATCTACTGTTATGGGCAGTAGACACTTATGGTTTTTGATTTGAAAGTGTTGAAATTATTTTTAAAAAATGTGCAGATAATATTTGATTGTTATTATAAATTTAAAGATAAATCAATTAGTAATGAATAAATGAATTGAAATTAAATAGTTTTAATGGCACGAAATTGGGTACAATTTGTCTTTTTTGAAAATATTTTTCAAAATAACCTAGAAGATTTTTCAAGATCCGTAGACAAATATTGAATTTGAATTATGTATTTTGTGTTTATTATTATTATTGTTATTTTTGGTAATAAAATAATTTTGATAATTCGTTTAAATGATATTTATTTTGTAGTGTATTAAACTATGTATATTTCATTATAGTAACTTTTAAAATTTTTTGACGTCCTTGCTAAGTGTTTATAGAAACAACTTTTACTTTCAAAATTATTTTACCAAAAAATAATTTAAAAAATTACTAAACAATATCTTTTCTAAATAACTAAATTATTTATTTTAAATTTGTAGAAAAATATTAATTGGAAGTGTACAATATCGTTAACAAGTAATAAAGTAGACTTAATGAGTTCGAATTATCGTTTCCGTGAAGATTATCTTATTTATATACGAGTTCAATTAATCTTAATCTTAATTAATTTAAAACACTTTGAAATAAGTTGATTTGAAGATCCAATTCTAATCTAATTAAAATACTTCGAAATAAGTTTATTAAAAGATTTAAGTTATAACTATTAATTCTAGAAAATAGTGTGAATCCATCAGTCTTAAGAATTTATCAAATATAACTATTAAAGAATTTATATTCACAAATTCACTATAATTGTCATCTCTAATTTTTCTTCTCAAGATTTATTACTATTGTTGTACTCGGTCGAATTTACGAATTTAAGATAATTTACCTCTCGAGTTCAAATTAGTCATATCTAATTAAGCCAATTTATTATATCTCTATGTAAGTCAGAATATTCTTTAACTAGATGCATTACATCTCCTAAGAATTAAATTCAAGACCGCAACAATAACAAAATCGTATATCTACCTTTTTATCCAACTGCCGGATTTTACTACGTGGTCTAGATTAATAATTTACCTATCAAATTGTTACAATCTACAATTCAATAAAATAATGGCCAAATATTTCAGGCATTAAGAGAAGAAGTAAAATCAATGCGTAATTAATTTATAAACAAAACTTGAGAATTGAAATTAAAGAATCTAAACTAAGTTACATCGTTCATCCAAAATATTAATGTAGCTAATCATAATTCATAAGAAAGAAAAGATGAAAAGATTGGAATACATAACCGGATCTAAATAAAAAATGAGAAAAAGTTGAATATCTTGCACCAATAATTCGTCGTCTTCACGTCCCAATCTTCAAGATCCTCTTCGTTCTTCCTCTCTTTCTCCTTTTGTTGTCTTTTCTTTCTCATTCGATTATTGTCTATGGTATATCCCCTTTGTTTAAATCATAATCTCTTTTATATGTTTCAAAAACCTTAATTTAATGTAGAAGTCGTGTCCAAAAAGAATTACCACTCTAGAATTTGACTAAAATAAAGAAACTAAAATTCTGGTCATGAATTGAGTTTAAGTTCCTGATTATTTACACGATAAGTCCTTCATCTTTCTAATGTCTCCACTTTAGCCCTTGGATTTCTTTTTTCATTTCAATAACGCCCTCTTTATTTGCAACCCAAATCCTTCAACTTTTGGATATTTGCAAGATGGTCCACATTTACAAGTCTTCGCGCACATTAAGTACTTCTTCACCTATTTTGCTTTGTTTTTCTTCAATTCCATCCTAACTTAGTTTTTGACTTAAAGTAATCAAATCAACAGACAATTAAGTAGAAATTCACTTAAGAGTATTTACAATCGTATATATTTGATGATCCAAATAAGTATAAATCCACACTTAGCAAAACCCATCAAAGTAAAACACTAGGCTATTTTCCAAAGTTTATAAACACAACAATTTTAAATGTCATCATTGTAAACTACAAATAGAGAAAGTGAGTGAGTTGCTACCTAACCAAAAAGTGCAACAATTATGTCTTCAAAAATAACATGTACTCGAGTTGAATTTGTACCATCCCATTCAAAGAATCTTATCTTTTATATATTATATTCCAAATCTTAGCCTGAAGCAAAAAAAAAACAACATAAATTTATAAGATAATTTAAAATAAAGAAAGAAGTTATTGCCAATATTTTTCATAAATTTGTTATTTTCAAACCGTATAAGTTCCAATCTAAGCACTAGAAAGTAGAAAATGAATAAGTAACATGATTCTAAGAGTATTTGCTTCCTTGATAAGATGAACAACACTTAAATTTTGCTGGATCACTACCTTTTCCCTTATTTGGAATGTCGTTGGTACTGAGTCGTTCAAATACATTTATTTGATAAGTATGATATCGTATATATTAAAAAAAAATGCTAAAGTTTTAGTCTCATACCTGAATTGATATTCGACACGCAATCTCAATCGATCCACAAACTTCCTATTTTTAATTAACGAACTAGGTGCTCCAACTTTCAAGTCTTATATGGCATTGTCCTATGTATAAACTACACCGGCGTGTGAGAAGCTTTCAATTAGATCATGTTTAGTCGATCCTAGAACACACAATCCTATTATTAGTCATTTACTTTTTTCACTAGAGGCAAAACACTGTACTCTCGGTAAATAAGATTAGAAAAGTCGTTTTACTTTCATCCTACCTACCGTAACATATTTCACCCCATCCAAGATCTGATAATTAGGTACGAGCATAAATAATCGTTTTGCCCCTCTAATTATTCCCACTAACTTAAGTTATATTTTCTCCAATAGTCATGTTGTCTAATTCACATATGTCATAGTTTAATTGTCGCTACAATAAGGACAAATCGTACTCCCGAATGATGAAATAGTCAATACGAAAACCTTTTGGTATAAGATGTCAACCCTCATACATTGGTTATGAAATTTTTATTCATGATTAGAAAATAAGTTTTTCACAATGTGTTTCTTAACGCAAAGACCCAACTTATGTTATGACAAGTATTCATTGGCTATTGTATTTGCATGCTCAACATGAAATAAATATGATAATAGTAAATAAATAAAAATAAAACATTATTTAACACAAAATTATTATTTTATCACATCAAGTTATACTATCTAGACACAACCTAACATATACAACATAAAATTACTTGTCGAAATAATGTTAATGCTACTAACGGAAGCAATCGACATCGCTTTCGTGCTCATTTTGACTAGTAACTCGGTGACGCAATTTATCTAGCATAGTTACGCCTCAAAAGTTTACTATTTATAGTGTTTAACCATAGAGAAAACAAAATCTTAGATTGTGTTGACCCCTAAAATGTAAGTCAACAAATCCTTACTCACCTCCTTGCTTGAAACAATGACTCAACCCTCTTTAATTACCGACTAAGGATTGAGAATTAAAATAGAAAGAATTTGGCAAAGGCTTCTAATTGTTCTCTCCCATTTCTTTGATTTAATTTGGACTATTTAAAGATGTTGCAAGCCTTTGGGACTTTTGGTCCATTTTCTTTTTCTGCCACATATCGCCTTCTTATTGGAAGGCTCATAATTTTAGAGGATTCCGTGACACATGGTAAAAAGCTACTTCTCTAGCTATCTCTTTGAAACTGGACTACTAATGTGAAATTCTAGACATAATTCTAAAAGTTTACCAAAGTGACTTATCAACTATTAGGACTTTAAAATTTAGGTTTAGAATCTTTATAGGATTTTCTGTCCTCTAATTCCTCATGTGTAAAACGAACAATAAAACGATCGTGAAAACTTATGAAATTTTAATACTCGTAAAGTATCCTTCTAACACATACTAAAATTTCATAATTTTATGAAAAGTTTAAGGTCTCCAAAAGAGGATGCAAAGTACATAAAAAAACTAAAACTGGACAGCTTTCAACACTCAAGTTTAAATCCGATTTTTCCTAATCAAACAACCTTGAAAAATTCTAGTATTTTCGAAGACAAAACATAATATAAGATATTAACACATATCCAAAATTCAGAATTTGATAAACTTCCTAAGGACTCCAAATTAACCTCTAGAACATAGAATAAGGCATGATTCTCGATCAAAAGCATTTATCGTTACCAAAACTTGCATATCTAGTTCTGCTGAGACATCCAAAAAGTGATATCAAGTCTCAAAGGGCCAAAATTGATAGGCCATCAACCCTTCAAATTTCATCCCAAAAATGGAGGTATACCATTCGAACGTCTGTTTGAAACTGGACCTACTTGCTGGAAATTCTGGATAGAACCCTTTTCGGTCATCCTTTAGCCATTTAATCAATTTCTAATACTCTGAAAATTAGAAACTTCATTACATATAGTCCCAAGATTTTATGAAAATTAACATTCTTAACAAACTCATCTCGTAACATAAAAATTTCAGAACTTAAAACATCATTCAAAAACTGCCATTTGTGTATCTTCTTGACAATATCTTTTAATCATAGCTTGAAGTCTCTATCCAACCCTACAATCAATCTACAAAGGGAGAATGATGGGTTTGTGAAAATTCAATAGGAATACCAACATCATAAAAATAAAATCTCAATTTACATATTGACAATCATGCATAAATCTATACACCATTCTCATTTTTTGGTGTACTCAAGGGTGAAACCCCATCATTCTTTTCTCGTTTAGATTTAATCCCAAAGGAATAAAATCAAAATTCTTTATTTCTTATGGTTAACTATAAAGATTGAACCACCTCTTTCTTTCTTGTAAAATCATACGGATTTTACTTCTAAAACCCAATATTCAAATCACATATTCTCATGCACATAAATTTACACATAACATCAACATATAAAAGGAATTTTAAGAATCAAATTTGCATAAAAGTATTTATACCTTGTTTTCTTGGTTAAATGGGATGAATTTTTTTAAATGAACTTGAAATTTTCTCTTGTTCTTTCGTTTTCTTTGCTTTTCTTCCTTTATCTTCTTCTTCCTTTTATTTTCTTTGAAAATGGAGTATTTGTGTACAAGGGGAAGGGGACCGGTTTTTGGTGTAAAAAAAGGGAGGGAGGGAAGAAAAGTGGAAAATTGAGGATTTTTGGGTCATTTCTATCTTCGTGCATGCACATCAAGGAACTTACCCATTTAGAATTTGGTAGGTCTTTGATATGGTTCAATTTTACCATATTTTGAAAACATCCTACAAATCATGCTCTTTATAAAATAATTATAATTAATTACATAATTTAATTAATTAATTAATTAATTCAAAAATCGTATGATATTTCTCTAGTGGATTTGTGTCGTTTATTATTAATAGACATCGTTTGAACTTTGGACGGACATGTGGCCTCAAGCACTCGCTAAGAATTTTACTTATCTCAAAATAATTTCTAAATTTTGAGGAGTGACAATGGTTTGCCCCCATAAGCCATTGAGAAAGGTGTTTCTCTAGTCGGAGTTGAGGTTGTTGTATGGTATGCCTACAAAATTTGTGGCAAAACATCATCATCCACGTCCCTTTCGCATTGTCTAGCTTTCTTCTCAAAATGTTCTTGAGTGTTTTATTCACAACCTCTACTTTTCCATTGGCATGTGGATAGTAAGAGGTGGAGAAGTGTTTGTGAATACCCATTTCATCACACATCTTTTGCAGGTTCCACATTTAACATTTGAAATGTGTGCCATTATCTGACACCATTGACTACGGTAGTCCGAACTTGCATATGATATTTTTCCACACGAATTTGTAGGTGTTAGCTTCGGCCAAAAATTATCTTCAGCAGTATCGTGAAGCTTGTGTGTCAGAGCTTAAGAATGATCTGTTTTCTTCTTCAGTTCAATGGAAACTCCTTGCTCAAGGTTACATGAAAATTCATTTCGATGGTGCAAGATTTGATAATATTGTAGCATCGGGGATTGGAATTATTTTCCATAAATCATTATGGAGATTTTTTGGTAGCATTGTCCTAATTTTTGTATAGTGGTTTTGTCTCAACCCATTTGGTGAAATAATCAATTGCTACTATATCAAATTTAATGTTCGCCCTGCTTCGAGGCATGGGATCGGCGAAATCTATTCCCCACTTGGCGAAAGGCCAGGGGCTAGACACAGTGATGATTTCGTGTGCGTGTTGCCTAGGTATATTAGCGAACTTTTGACATTTATCAGATCTCTAAATGAATTCAAAAGAATCTTTTCGCATGATAGGCAGTAACCTTATTTTAATATCTTTTACGTGAGGGAATGACCCCCGACATGGTTACCACATATGCCTTCATGAATATCCTGAAGTACATGTTTGGCTTTGTTTTTCCCAACACACCTTAATAAAGGTGAAGTATACCCATGTTCATACAAGATATTGTCAATGAGGACATACCTAGCAGATTTTAAGCAAACCTTTCTAGGCTTGTCCATTTCTATCGGGAGCTTTTGTTCTTTCAAGTAATCAACTATTATTTAGATCCAATGAGTCACCCCTTCAACCCATAATGTCTCACCAGCCTTCTCTAAGATGGAGAGATTAGAGAGTAACTCAACTGGGACAGTTTTGAATAACTCAACACCCTACGATCTTGCAAGCTTCGACAAGGCATCAGGGAACGAGTTGTCAGCTCTAGAATCTGCGTCAATTCATATTTTTCAAAATTTAGCAACTGATCTTTGACTTTCATGAGATAAGCAGCCATAATTTTATCTCTAGCTATGAATTTAACATATGGGAATCACTGTGGATTTCAATCTCGTTGGCGCTCATTTCTTTCAACAACCGAAGACTATCCAGTAAGGCTTCGTACTCTGCCACATTATGTGTAGCCTTAAAGTTGAAGCGAATTACACAATTGAGCTTGTGTCCCTCGGGGCATATTAGTATGATTTCAACCCTGAATCCAGCCTCACCAGATGAACCATCCACACATAGCTTCTGTTAGGCCAATTGTTGCCCCTTTTGCAAACTCAGCAACGAAATATGCTAATGCTTGTCCTTTAATAGCCGCTCTGGGCCTAAAGGTTACATCAAATTGTCCCAACTCAATAGTCCACTTCATTAGACGACCTGAAGTCTCAGGCTTCTACAGTACTTGTTTCAGAATGTGGTTCGTTAGTACCGTGATCTTGTGAGATTGGAAATAAGGGCGAAGCTTTCTCGAAGCTACTATCAAGGCGAGAGCTAGCTTCTCCATTTCTGGGTACATAGTCTCTATGTCTTGGAATGCCTTACTTGCATAATATATTGGTAGCTATTGCTGGCCCTCTTTCCTTACCAGCACCAAGCTCACATCTACCTTTGAGATTGCTAGATATAGGATCACATTTTTGCCCTGGTTTGGTTTGGAGAGGATAAGAGCTTTCTAGGTGATTTTTAACTCATCAAAGGCGGTTTCATAATCATTCGTCTTCGAACCTCTTCATGTGATTTAATAATTTGAAAGAAATGAAGCATTTATCAGTAGCCCTTGAGACAAATCGTCTCAAACTGGCGACCATGCCTGTGAGACTTTGGATCTCATTAGTCTTGTTAGGAAGTCACATATCAAGTAAAGCTTGGATTTTCTCGAGGTTGGCCTCAATACCTCGTTGGTTCACCATATACCCTAGGAATTTGTCTGATACGATCCCAAAAGTACATTTTAAAGGGTTTAGCTTCATTCGTTACTTTCAAAGAATCACGAACATTTTGTCAAAGTATTTTAGGTGATCGATAGCTTTGAAGCTTTTGACTTATATGTCATCAACATATACTTTCATGATTTTTCCAATTTGGTCAGCAAACATTTTTTAACCAGTCTTTGGTAAGTAGCACCAATATTTTATTAAAGCTTGGGTATCACAAAACCTCTAGAATAGGAGTACTCCGAATTTCATGGGAGAACGAAAGATCTTCGTCATCATCATCCTCTTCGAATAATTTGGCAGGGCCATCTCCTTTCATCATCGTAAGAATAGCCTAGTTCATACATGGGGTCTCTTGGAATTGACTATACTCTTCACCTCTCATAGAATAGGGCCATTCTTTGGTGAGAGCCAGCTTCATCACCACACCTATCCAAAACAATGACGGACCTCGTAGGTCTACAATCTCGTTCCTTGTGCAGATCAGCAGACTAGTAACGCCTAGAATTTTGTGTTTCGCTATGCAGGTGGAAGTGACTTGCTACTGAGGCCTTAGCTTCGGCCCCACTTCTTTCTTCATTCTTGGCTTATCATCCACAACTCTTTTTGTTCTATTTTTCCCACTAGCATATGGACTTGCTCTGCCAAGTTGGACACATTTTTTTTGGTATAGAAATCTCCTCATTCTGCCTTTTCGACTCATTTCCACCCATTTTTCCTTCCAAATCACTCATTTTTCAACCTTTTGCACAAGGAAAATTCCCACCTCCTTGCTTTGAAGAATAACTCAACCCTATTTAATTACATCCTATTGATTGATAATTTAAGGAGCAAGAATTTGGCTAAGGTTTCTAATTCTTCTCTTTTTTTCTTTGATTTAATTTGGATTATTTATAGATGTTGCAAGCCTTTGAGCCTTTTTGGTCTTTTTTTTTGCCACGTGTCGCCTTCTTATTGGAAGGCTCAAAATTCTAGAGGATTCCGTGAAATATGGTAGAAGGCTATTGCTCTATCCATCTCTTTACCAGATTTGGTGGTTGTTATCTCCACACAGAGGCGGAGGCAAGATTTTTGTACAGTGGGGGCGAATAAAGCGATAATATAAATTAAATTTAAAATGTCAAAAATATTATTACTTAAAAAAGTACTATAACATAGCGTTAATATCCAAATCCATTCTACAAAAATTCCAAGTTCCGACATAAGTATTCCGGGGAAAAAAAATGTAGCACAATAAGTGTAAATTAAAGTACTTACATTTTTATGTCCTTACATTTATGCCCAATTAAATTAATGATAAAATCCCTTAATATGATATGTTATATGAATGGAACAATAAAAATCTTTACTTCATGGGATAATAACTTAAGTTCATTTGACGGATTAAAGCATAATATCATAAATCTCATTTAGAATTTCTTCCATAGTGTGACTACAAAATAAAGATATTGGAGCAGAACTTTCCATCTCCACAATGGCTGGGAATTGAATCCCATTTCTCGGACTGCTTCAATTTCCAGGTACATCCGCCCACCCAGATATATTTATCATCGATTCACCGTCCGAAAAACATTAAACAAAAAGAAAAAGCAACAAAATAAAAAATAAAAAAATCGGTAGGCAATAACACCAACACAATCAGTAGCTCAGATAATTAAAAATCAAACAGCTTGCTTGACTACAAATCCACAATTTCGTGTCAAATAAACATGTATATATTAATATATACTGATATACCCAAAAAAAAAAAAAATTGTGTTTATAATAAAAATAACTGAATTAAAGATAAATTTAATACAAATAAATGAAACTTCATAAATCATATACCTTGCTCTAATGCTCTTGCTTCTTGGTAAAGATTTGCTTTAATTTTTACTTTCAAATTTCATCAATTTCTATTTGCCATTTTCTGATTTTTCCTTAATTCTTCACGACTTCACGTGTTGGACACTTGGAGGGTTGCACACAGGTTTGGTACTTGGTAGAGTGAGAGAGAGATTAATTTTTAAGTGGGAGCAAAAAAAGTAAAATTCCAAATAACTTAAAAAAGTTAAAAAAAAAATTAATTGGGTAGTGGGGGCGCACTGGATCCGCCTTGATGTCTCCACATGATGTTTTGCAACTAACTTTGCCACATAGTGATTCACCATGTGGTCCCGGGATATTCTGTTATCTACACTCGGTGGGTGATATGACGGCTTATGTTCAGATCGTTCGCCAAGCTTTAGTTAGATTACGAAGGCAAAATAGATACATCAAAGCTAAACTTAAGTAGCATGCTGGTTGGTTCTTAAATTTCACGCCTTCACCTAGCTAAAGACTCGTCGAAGGTTTTAAGCAAACTTGAAAAGCTTTGCCCATTCTTACTGATCCTAGTTACTTATGAGCCCCTACCTACCACATGTTCAACGAGGTATAAAAAATTGTACAGTTTTTAATTACCACATCACTTGTGCCACTCTTCCATCTCGCACGTTCAGGTTTGTCTTACATTGTTCTATATACAGTGCACAAAGGTCACACTCATGTGTCATTCAATCTCTTATACAAAATGTGTTTCACAATCAACTTTTTTTATGTTCAAATGATCTCTTTGTATAGTGCAGGAGACAATTGGAGTGGTTTTTCAGTTATAGCTGGAAATAATAATCATCTTTTAAAGTTAAAACATCATCAAAGTATATATAGGATTTTATGTCTTAACCTAAATCTAATTGTGTGGAAGGCGGGGGTGGGGTCGAGTTCCCCTTGTAACAAATTATGTATACATGGTGGGAGGACGTTTCTCCCTTACTTGCAGGATACACAAGGAGAAAGAAAAGAAAAGACTTCGAAGATTAAACAATGAGGTACTAACATTAGGCAAATGATTACGCTCCAAAAGAGGTGTGCCTTGGATAAATTTGGGGAATGTGTCATATTCAATCCTCTTGACCTTCATTAGCTAACCAATCTGCAACATGATTCCCTTCACGGTAAATATGTGATTATCACATTCCAAGTTGCCTGCCTAAATATGTGATCTCATTAATAGTAGGTAGTACCCTTTCCAAACATCGATGTTGATGCATGCCACTGTTGGATATTTTAAATAGTTGGTTTTTATCAATCTTTGACCAAATATTAAAGTAGATTTTACAATCTTTTTTAAGTGGGACAATAGTCGAATATGTTATACTCTGTGAGTAGATGTTCGTAGTATATTTGGATGTTCAAAATTATTTTCGGACGAATAAGAAATTTAAGCCAAAAGTAAAGTTTTAGAATTGGATAAAATGAGTTTGGAAGTGAAAGAGACAAAGTTTAACCTTCATCCAACATTGAAAAAAAATAGAATTATGATCTATATAAACATTCCTACTTTTAAACTTGGGTTTGGGCCTCAAAGAGTATCACTTGTCTTTGAAAGGGGGAAGGGGGGGCCTAGATGCTAATGGGCTTGGAGCAAAGCCCATACGTGCACGTGGGCACGCCCATCAGAAGGTCGAGCCGGGCATGGGTCGTGGGTCGTGGTCATAAATAGTTGTGTTTGGACCGAGACTATATATTCCTTTTTTGTAAGTAAAAATAAATAACTTATTTTATGTATTATTTAAATTCGGGACTTCTAGATTATGACACATGTCTTTCTAAAACGTTTATGTTGAAACTTATCTAGAAAGTGTCCTTCTATTTAGTACATACATGTCTATTCAAGACAAAACATGTCCAAAAAGAACATGTCTTTTTCAGACACAACTTTTAGCTTATTATAAATAAAACGACTATTACGCATAATATACACTTTATACTTTGGGTACTTGATTTCCTACCCTACACTTTATATCATTCTACACTCGGTCCTTGCATTTATAAAAAGTACAAATCTAGTTACGCTTCCCTTTTTTGTTATTTGAGCGTTGCTATCACAAGAAGAGATTGTTGTATCTTGAGAGAGGCAGCCGATATTTGTGATGAGGCACATGTGCACTTAAGGACAAAGAGTTAAATTCTTGTCTCGATCTAAATTTCATTTTATTTTTTTTGTTTCAAACATATTTAATAAAAATAATATTTAAACACTATTTTCACCAACCATCTTAAGGCGAAATTTATCATTTTATATAGTCTTTTATTTTCTTGCTTAAATATTTTGTTTGTTAAACTAAAATTTGTTTTTAGTTAAAAGTTGAAAAAATTTATTCTTTATTCTACTCTTTCTAGTTTTCTTTGTTGGAAACTCGGTTTATTTTCTGTTTGTGTAACAAAGATGAAAACCATTAATGGTATACTGACTAGTGTTTCTCTACTTACTCATCCTCCAACACATTCTACATGGAGAAAAGTTAGAAAAATTGAGTGGCGTTGATTTCAAAAGATGGCAATAGAAAATATTGTTCTATCTCACTATTCTAAATTTGGCTAAATTAAATCATTTGAAGACACACACCTTACGGACAAAATAACGAGGCATCGTTAATTTACGTAGATGCATGGAAAGATTTAGATTTTAAAAACTATATTCTCTATGGGTTGCTCAATGCATTATACAATGTATATAGTGCCATGAAGTTTGCTAAAGAGTTATGGGAGTCTTTGGAGAAGAAGTACAAGACCCAAGATGTTAGTACAAAGAAGTTCATTGGGCAAATTCATATATTACAAAATGGTAGACTCTAAAACACTGATTAGTCAGGTACAAGAATTGCAGGTTCTTCTTCATGAAATTCATGCTGAAAATATGACTCTCAGTGAAACATTCCAAGTTGCTACTATTATTGAGAAGCTATTGCCTATGTGGAAAGATTTAAGAATTACCTCAAACACAAGCCAATGAGATGAATATTGAAGAACTCATTGTTTGGTTGATGATTAAAAAAGACAATAGAAAGTATGACAGAAAACTGAAGGCCAAATTTCCCAAGCAAAGCGAATGTGGTGGAAACTCATTCAAAGAACAAAAAAGATAAGCGATATGGAGATTCCTCTAAGTAGGGAAATAACAACAAAAGGGAAGAAATTTAAAGGCAATTGTTACAATTGTGCTAAAGCGGGACATCATTCAATTGAATGTCGTGAGCCTAGGAAACAAACTAAAGCAACTATCACTGAAGATGTGTTACATGGAGGAATGCCAGATATAAACTTATCAGTTGTTGTATCAAAATGCAATAATCTTGAAAATCCCAGGAAATGGTGTGTGGACAATGGTGCTACTCTCTACATTTGGGCTGACAAGACAATGTTCTCCACCTACACTCTGTTCAATGTAGAAATATTATTCATAGAAACTTTTCAAGTTCAAAGGTTGAGGGAAAAGCTAAAGTGGTGATGAAGATGACTTCTAGCAAAGAACTAGTCTGTAACAATGTACTCCATGTGCCTGACACTGGCAAAAACCTGGTGTCTGGATATTTGCTTACCAAGAATGGTTTCAAATTAGTCTTTGTATCTAATAAGTTAATACTTACAAAGAATGATATGTATGTTGGAAAAGGCCATTTGACTAATGGACTATTCAAGATGAATGTCCTCACTATAGTATACAAAATTATTAAACATAATAAATTATCTTTTTCAACTTATAATCTTGAGTCTTCTAATTTATGACATCATATATTAGGACATGCAAACTTTAATTCTATGAAAAAGTTAATGAATTTAAGTTTGTTGCCTTTCTTGCATTTTGATCCTAATCATAAGTACAAGGTGTGCATAGAGGCTTAGTTATCCAAAACAACATTTTGTTGAAAGAAACACAGCGCCTTTATAATTAATTCACTATGATATATGTGATTCTTGTGCAATATGATATCCTAATCATATTGCACAAGATATTATTATATATATTTGCTAAAAATAAAAGATGAGAGCCTTTGGATGTGTTTAAAACTACAAGAAATATGTTGAAAATTGTTGGAGAATCCGTTTTTTTTGTTGGCATTCTTAATTATATTTTATTTTGTATTGATATGAACCAACTAGGAGTCAATCATTATCTAGTTGAATGGAAACCTTAATATTGTACTTATCCCAGTCTATTTATTTGTTTTAGTTATTCTAAACTCTTGTTCTTTATAAGATAAATAAGTGATTAAGTTAATTGCATGTTAAGCATTCTATATGAACTAGGTTTCTAACTAGATAACGTATTGAAATATTATATTTCTTATTATCTATTTAAATGAAAATATCTAATGGAATTTATTTTCGTATTTAATTCTTGTGATATATCCCACCTTATTTTTTATAAGGTTTATTTGAACTTAAAGACTTATTATGTATTATCTCTGTATAAAATAAATACTAATTTATTAAGTTTAGATGAATTTCTTTTTCGATAAATAAGACATGTGGTGTTCCAAGAATTTTACGGCCTTTGAAAGCAAAGATACTCAATCATTTAAGAGGAAATCATTTGTGAGTTGTGAGTTCCAAAGAAATATTCAAAGTTCTAGCCCGTACAAATATTCTATTTTTGTGAACGACTCTGAGAAATTAAGTGTTGTAGAAATCCACTGTGACAGAAAATGAAGGACTCGATCCTTATTTTTATTTGTGGAGACAATCTGGGTACACTCGTAGAATGGACCAAGATCAAGACCGATGTACTTGAATGGATTCCTTGACTAGTTAAAGAAGATCTAAAACAGGAAAGTTTTATTGTTGTTCTTAACAAAGTTTTATTTTTTGTTAATTGCTGATAAAGTTTTAGATTAGGTCTAAAATTGGAATTTCAAAAAGGTTGAGACGTGTGTAACTTGTTCTAAATTAGTGGATTTATTTACTCGTGGCATGGGGCCCCATAGATGTTTTTCTTAGGGTTTACCATGCTATATCCAGTGTTAATCAATGTTTTAATCATCTTATATGTTAACTATCTCGGATTGTGAAATGTTTATTGTAATGTTCTGACGTTTAACAAACTTTCATCAACATCAGAACATTAAAGTGAACTTTGTGTTTTTAAAAAAAAAATATTTACAGTTTTCAATTAATTTCAACAACAACCTATTCATCCCCTATTCTAGGTTGTTTGCTATCTAGATTTCAAATTAACAATTGGTATCAGAGAGGGTTCACTTCTAGAAAGTGAGATCTTATGAATTTATGTATGGACGATGCCTCTTTTCGACCACCAGTCTTGGATGGAATGAATTATAATTATGGAAAAATCCGTATGACTATTTATATTTGAGTTCTAGATGAAAAATCATGGCATTCTATCATTAGAGGTTATAGTCCTCCCACTATCATTAAAAATAACATTGAAATAGAAAAACATGTGAACAATGGGTAATTGCTGACTTCAATAATTCTAGATAATTAGCAAAGCCTTGAACGCTATTTTTTATTTTGTAGATGCTAATCAATTCAGGCTAATATCTAATTGCAAGATAGCAAATGAATGTTGGGAGATCCTACAAATTACAAATGAAGGAACATCTAAGGTGAAATCATCTAAACTACAAATGCTCACCACATAATTTGAAAACCTACGCATGACAGACGATGAAGCATTCAAATATTTTTATGCCCGGCAATGTGACATATCAAATCAAGCACATGCTCTTGGAGAAAGATATTCATAGTCAAATTTGGTCAGAAAGGTCATGCGGTCTTTGCCAAATAGGTTTTATTCCAAAGTGACCACAATTGGAGAAAGCAAGGACATAGACAAGATCAGAATCAAAGAGTTGATTGGGTCATTAATGACTTATGAATTAAACCTTGGTACAAGAAAGAAAGAAAAAGCTACAGGGATAGCATTTTGAGTTGAGGAAGAAAAAGATTAATGCGATGAAAGTGATTCACATGTTGATATTGGAATAGTTACCAAACAATTTGGCAAATGTTTGAAACATGTTCAAAGATTTAAATCAACAAAAAATTAGGGATCATATAGAAATAAATATCCTGACCAAAATAGACAGAGTTCATCAAATCCTCCAAAGTAAACATAAAATCGTATCCAATGCCATACTTGTGAAGGATATTGTCACATTGTCTCTGATTGTGCTAATAATAAGTAGAAAACATTTGGTAAAAAGGCTAACTTAGAACGAGGACGAAGAATCAACCGATGATCAATCAAGAGATGGAGAAGTTTCTAATACTAAAGATATTTCATTCACATCATGCTCAATTTCTGATTCTGAATTATCTTATCATTTTCATGAACGTTCTGACAGAGAACCGAGCATTGGAGCTGATAACATTGGGGAAAACCTAAAGACTTTGACTACTTTGTCCAAAAAACAACAGAGTTTCTCTAATAAGAAAATAACTCATTTCAAAAGATTGTTGGCTGCTAAAAATAAACAATTGTGTGATTTGCAAGAAGAATTGAAACAAAGTAGGAAAGCAAACAAACAATTGACCATTGGAGCTGGTTGACTAAACAAGGTGCTAAGCTATGGAAGTACCACCAATATCAGACATGGTTTAGGATATATACTCAGCATGGAGAAGATAATGAAGCAAAGAAAATCACGTTTGTCAAAGGGACAACAAAAACAGGATCGGATGTTCCAAATAATGTTATGACATCCAATATATCTGTAATCAAAGGACATATGTTGAAAGAATCAAGAATTACATAAAATCTTGACAAGGTAACTTGAAGAAAAATCTAAAGGTAACACACACTCATCTCCTACTTGTCCAACATGTGGTAAGATAGAACAAAAGCATGCTAACATCTCAAAGTATCCACCTAAGAACAAGAAAACTATTTGTAGAACTAGCATAAACTTGAGAAACCTTTACCGAATAAAAAAAAGGCAAACTAAAATCAAACAAATATGTTTGAAGAAAGCCCGACTTGAGCTGTTTTGTGGTAGATCGGCATTTATCGTTTATAACTAATTCTTGGTGTTTGACGGTGGATGCTCTAGGCATATCATAGGAAATGAATCACTCTTGTCTGATTTTAAAACTATTTTGGGAGTCAAGCGGTCACTTTTGGTGATAGTGTAAAAGGTAAAGTAATTGTGACTGGATCTATAATAATCAAAGGCTCACCCCCATTAACAAATATTCTTCTTGTTGAAGGCCTAAAAGCAAATCTAATCAGTGTGGGACAAATTTGTGATGATAATCTTACTGTCATTTTTAAACAAAAATCATGCATAGTTGCAAACAATAAATATTTTCTTGTTGACAGGAACTAGAGCTAGTAATATATGTTATTTACTTGATCAAAATCCTTCATGTCTTGTAGCTAAAACTGATTCCACAGAACTATGGCATCAACGCTTGGGGCACCTTAATTACAAAGATCTAGTAAGATTAAGCCAAGGTAACGCTACAAGAGGAAAACCAAAATTGAAAGACAAATTTGAAGGTATATGTGGCACATGTCAACTTGGTAAGAAAACTCGAGGATCACATAAACAAAAATATTATCTGGCCACCTCAAATGTCCTTGATTAATACATATGGATCTAATGGGACCCATAAGATTCGAAAGCGTTGGTGAAAAAAGGTACATTCTTATGTGTATTAATGACTTCTATAGATATAACTGGCTTAGCTTCTTAAAAGAAAATTTTGACACTTTTGAAACATTCAAATTTTTATATGCTAAACTGACCATTGAAAAGGATAATAACTATGGACAAAAAATTGGTAGAATTTGGAGTGACCATGACGAAGAACTTGAAAATACTAGTTTTTCTTACTTTTGAGAAAAGAATGGTATCTTTCATAAATATTCAACCCCTAAGACACCAGAACAGAATGGGGTAGTTGAAAGAAAAAATAGAACTCTTCAAGAAATTGCCAGGGTAATGCTGAATATTAGAAAATTACATGTAAAATTGTGGGCTGAGGCACTTAGTACTGCTTGTTATGTACGGGGTTACCATTAGAACATGCACATCTCAAATACCTTATCAAAATTGAAAAAGCAGAAAACCTAATCTTAAGTATTTTCACAATTTTGGTAGTAAGTGTTATATTTTAAATGATAGTGAATAAATAGGAAAAATGGATCCCAAAATTGATTAAGGGATATTTTTGGGATATTCTAAAAGTAGTCAGGCTTACTGGGTCTACAACATGCGTATTTAAAACATAATTGAATCAATTAATGTTGTAGTGGATGATACTAATGATTTTACTGAATATTCACAGGAACAAGTCATTCAAACATTGATAGTAAAATTTGAGGCAACAAGTGAACATCAGAATGTTGGAAAAGACATTGAAGAAATTTAGAACATTCCTGGAGACATTTCCAAAACTAATGCAACTAAGCAGACAGAACAAATTGAACAAATTGAACAAAATAATGCTACAGCTAATAGTACACACACATTTAAAGATCAGAGCACCCGAAGGCAACCACCTACCTGGATACAAAAAGCACACCCCACATCTAATGCTATTGGGAATTGGGATAATGGTATGGTGACTCGAAGGCAAGCTACAAATGAGATAAGTCATGTGTGTTACATTTCTCATGTTGAACCAAAAAAAAGTGAAAGATGCTTTAGAAGATGAATCATGGGTGTTAGTCACTCGACCAAATAATATAAATGTAATAGGAACTAAGTGGGTATACAAAAATAAGTCTGATGAACATGGAACGATACTTAGAAACAAAGCCTACTTATTAGGCCAGGTATATACTTAAATCAAAAGATTAGACATTGAAGAAACATTTGCTCCTATTGCCAGATTAGAGTCTATACTTGCTATTGATTGCCAAACGAAATTTAAACTATTTCAAATAAATGTCAAAAGTGCATTTTTAATGGTTTATGTTGAACAACCTAAAGGTTTATAGTCCCCATTTTTCAAACCATGTATATAAACTTGAAAAAGCTCTTTATGGTTTAAAACAAGCTCCATAAGCTTGGTATGAACGTCTAACTACTTATCTTATTAAAAAGGGGTATAAGAGATGGGGAGTCGACAAAACTCTTTTTATCAAACATTTAAATGCTGGTATAATTTTTGCTCAAATTTACGTCGATGACATTGTTTTTGGCTCAACTTCAGAAAAACAATCTACTGATCTCATAAACATAATTAAAAAAGAATTTGAGAAGAGCATGGTAGGAGAACCAACCCTTACTTGGTCTGCAAGTTAATAAATGGGCAATGAAATTTTCATATCTCAATCAAAATATGCAAAAAATCTTATCAAAAAATTTGGAGTTGATAACTCCAAACCAATGAGAACACCTATGGCCACAAATTTAAAAATCACTAAAGATGAAAATGTAACAGATGTTGATTCTAATCTCTATAGCAGCATGATTGGAAGCTTATTATACTTGATTGCTAGTCTACCTGACATTGCTTTTAGTGTAGGAGTTATTGTACACAATTACTAAGGATTAAGCATATGCTAGTTGATTACGGTATGAAACAAAACTCTATCATTATATTTTGTAATAATACCAATGTCATAAGCTTATCAAAAAATCATGTTCAACATTCAAGAATGAAACACATAGATCTTAGGCACCATTCATTGGAGACCTAGTAGAGAGTAAAATCATCACAATCGAGCACATACATAAAAAAAAATCAATTAGTGACTTGTTTACAAAAGCTACGGATACTAATAGATTTGAAAGTCTAAGAAAAACTTTGGGAATATGTATCCTCATCTAAATGTGTCACCTTTTGTACATAGAGAGAGATATATATATATATATATATATATATATATATATATATATATATATATATATATTATATATATTCTTGAGTTAATTATCTATACGAAATAATAATTTTCTAAATTGTTATTGCTTTTGTCATGGAATTTGAAAATATAGCATGAGTCTCCATATATTCATATTTTCTTTATGCACCTTATAAACGTTGAAATTGGGTTGATAATCTTTTGACAAATTCTGTATTCTACCCTCTGATTTACTAACTGAATGTGGAATGAAAACATATGGTCAGTATCTATGTCTTTTGGCATCACTGTTAACAAGAGGGTATATTTGAATAGAGGACTAATTTTCTCTGGATGATGAGAAGCCATCCTTGATAAAATAAAATAAAAATCAGGAGGAAAGGGCTGCCGCCTTAAAAGTGTGAAAGTCACTTCTTGTATACTTAACTGGCCATGCAAACACAAAATAAATGTATAAATTTTTTAAATAATAAAAAAAACCCCAGATTTGAAATAAATAAATAAAAATTTCACTCACTCTTGGCAGGTCAAGTATTTTCTTCATAAAAATGACAAATAAGATGATGGCTAGTTTAAAACTCTATTATGTAAAAGGTTATGTGATTTAGAGGGTGGTGCAGATTTGTCTCGATATTATTGATCTTATTTTGATTATTTATTCACACACTACACTCCTATTCATGATTAATATATGAGATTTTGAACTATGTCGACAATTTTCTATGACTAGGCTTGACCAGAAACATGATTAGGATTTCTTCAAAGTTGTTCATGAATTTTGCATTTATTAATAAAAAAATAATGAAAAAATAAAAATAAATAAATAAATAAAAATTAACAATAAAAAAAATGTATGCTTAATTCTTCTTTTCTTTATTTTTTTAGTACTCAAATTGTTTTAATTTCATAAGTCATATTTTCATAAGTCATATTTTATGGGCAGGTCTTCACCAGATTTCCCTGTCAGTTGATGGGCCGTGGCTAGTTGGGGGAGACTTTAATGTGATCGCTCACAATGGTGAGCGTACTAATAGGAATACTCGTGATAGGGGCACTTCAGACTTTGCAGATATGATGATGGATTGTGGTTTGACAGATGCAGGGTATTCTAGAAGTCAGTATACATGGACAAATGGGAGGGTTTGGAAGCGTTTGGACAGAGTTTTGATTAACTTACTGGTTGCCTAATTTTGTTCTCAGTTTTCGGTTCGTCATCGAAGCAAAAGCACTTATCACTCGCCTCTTACGATTCGGTGGTCTTGATGATGATTTGGGGCCTCGTACTTTTTGATTCCTCAATGTTTGGTCTAGGCATCATGATTTTTGGGCTTTGTATCTCAGAAGTGGTCATTTCCTACCCATCTTACGGGAATTGCTGCTCTCTGGGAGAAGATTTTTAGGCTCAAACAGGGCCTCCGTTGGTGGAATCGGCATGTGTTTGGTGATATTTTTCAGAAGGTTAGGGATGTAGAGTGTAGGGTGGACGAGGCAGAGTTAGACCATGACAGAGACCCTTCTCCTTTTCATCGTGATACTTTGCATCATGCTTAAGCAGTTCTGAATCGTACTTTATCTATTGAGGAGGCCTTTTGGAAACAAAAAGCGGGGGCACGTTGGACTTGTGAGGGTGATCATAACACCAGTTACTTCCATTCTATAGTTCGGGGCGGCGTATTGAGCGGGATCGATCTATTACTTCACCCGGGTGAGGTGTTTGAATCTCACGAGACTATTCCGCCTTTGGTTTCTTTCTTCTAGGAACACGTCGACTCCTCCTCGATCTATCGACCCTATTCATTGGGTATTATACCTAGATTGGTGTCTGATGAGGACAATTTGCAGCTTAATCGGACTCCTACGTTGACTGAGGTACATGAGGCTATTTTCAATATTGATCTAGATAGTGTCGCCGGGCCAGATGGGTTTCTCATTTTTTTGAGGTCTGTTGGGACATAGTATCAGATGATATGTTTTGAGGCGATTTTGGACTTCTTTCTTTGGAGGCACCTACCTAAGGGTTTTCTGACTACTTCCATTGTCTTGCTTCAAAGAGGATAATGCTGTGGGTGGTCGAGTTTCGTCCTATTAGCTTATGTACAGTATTTAATAAGTTGATTACGAAATTGTTGAATTCACGACTGAGTACTTTACTACCTCAGATCATCTCAGTTTCTCAGAGCGGATTGATCTCAGGACGGTTCATTGGGGATAATGTCCTTCTTGCACAGGAGTTACTACATACACTTGATACGAAAGTGCGAGGGGTAATGTTATCCTCAAGCTTGATATGGCTAAGGCCTATGACCGCATGGATTAGGGCTTCTTGATATCTATTTTGGAGAATTTTGGGTTCGATGTCCTTTGGATTGATCGGATACGGAGGTGTATTTTAGAATGTCGATTCTCAGTCTTGCTTAATGGCAGGCCATGTGGTTTTTTCTCCTCATCCCATATCTCCATCACTGTTTATTATTGCTGCAGATTATTTTTCACGACTACTCACTTATGATGTCGGCCAAATCCCCCGATGGCATACAAACATGGGGTAATGCTCTCATCTCTCATTTGTCCTTTCTTGATGATATGATTATTTTCGTCAATGGCCAGAAGCAGTCTATCAGACGAGTTTTACACTGTATTGAGCACTATGAGGGGGCTTCTAGGTAGTTGGTGAACAGAGTTAAGAGCGAGATTATCTTACCTAGGAGAATTTCTACTAGTCAGATACACAAGCTGGAGCATCTGACAGGTTTTCGTCATCATCAGCAGCCCTTCACTTATCTTGGTGTTCCTTTATCTAAGGGAGCCAGGAAGATCTTCTTGTATGATGACTTAGTCCAGAAAGTCAGGAGTAGAATTTACATTTGGGCCTCAGCTCCTATCATTTGGAGGACGGATTACTTTGATACAATCGGTGCTATCCTCTATTCCTCTCTATCTCCTTGATTATGAAGCCTCCCGAGGCTATCTTGAAAAGTTAGAAGGAATATTTGCTAGGTTCCTTTGGGACTCTAGAGACCATGCACCACAGATTACATTGGAAGAGATGGAAAGACCTTTGTTTTCCCTCTTGATGAGGGTGGGTGGGTTTTAGGAGGCTGCAGGGATCTTGTTGATACATTCTCCATAAAGCTACGGTGGTTATTTAGATCTCGTGATCATTATGGGCTCAATTTTTACTGAGTAAGTATTGTCATGGTACCCATCCATTACTAGCTACTATTCCTTACTATGCTTCACCTGTATAGAAGAGGTTGAAGTACATAGGCCCCACCAGTGAGACACACGCATTGCTTGGAAATTAGGGGCGTGGGTAGATATTCTTTTGGCATGGCTTCTTTGGATGGGCGACTCTACATTGGTGATCGGCACCCACACTTGCCGCATTCTTCTATCGGGTTGGAGACTTATTTGATGATCTTGGATGGAACATTGACGAGCTTCTTGACTAGTACCATATATTATTCTTTGAGTAGATAAAGAGCATCCCTATCATTTGATGAGGGTGCGATCAAATTATGTGGAAGAATACTTCGGATGGTAGATTCACTACCAAGTCTGCATGGCCGCTAGTTCGCACGGGGCATACTATTCAAGTTGTTTATAGCATGATTTGGAGTTCTAATATCCCAACGATTGTATCTTTCTTCTGCTGGAGACTATGGCAGGGTCTTATCCCAGTTGATGTTGTGGTTCAGAGGTGAATTGGGAGTCATATGACTTCTCGCTGTCAGTGTTGCTTGGCTATTGAGACTATTCAGCATTTATTTATTGACAGTTGTATTGCCGACCAAATTTGGCGCCATTTTTTAATATTTTCCAAATACCCACTTGACTGATGGAGGGTTTTCAGTACGGCTTTCAGTCTTGGCGTTTCTTGGGTCAGTTTGTCAGGCAGGGTCATATTCGCACGATAGTTCCTTTTTTGATTCTCTAGTTTATTTGGACTACAAGGATGATACGAAGTACTAGGATATCGCTATGGAGCCGAGACGGATCATCTGGAGAGTGTACCATACTATCTCCCTATTACATACAGGCCGTTTATTTCGTGTCATTCATTAGCGAGGAGATATGAATATTGCTCCTCTTTTTCGTATATCTCTTACTACTCCATCACTTCCTCTTCTGTTTTGGTTTATTGGCGTACTCCACCAGTGGGATCTTACAAGATCAACACTGATGGATGCGTCAAAGATGGATTTGCAAGTAGAAGGGGTATTACTAGGGATTCATCAGGTCAGTGTGTTTGCACCTTCTTCTCTTCATATGGCGAGTGCCCTATTCTGGAGGCCGAGTTCAGGGCTATTCTTGATGGCATCTTTCTTGCTCAGAAGACAGCGCTATCAGATCTATGGATTGAGTCCGGCTCTACTTTGGCCATTCACTGCATCAGCAGAGGTGGAGGACCTTGGTCTATTCAGGCCACTCTTCGCCACATCAGACATTTTCTTGTCTTCGACCATGATACTATTTCTCATATATTTCGCGAGGGCAACCAGGTGGCTGACTTACTTGCTTCAGAAGGTTGGAATCGTCGTTGCTATTTTGAGTACAACGCTCATGACTTACCACGACATTACCGTAGTTTAGTTCAGATTGATAGACATGGGCTTCCTACAGTTAGGGGTTTATAGAACTTCTTAGGACTATTTATTTAGGAACTCATTTTTAATAGCTTTATTATTTATTCATTTATTATGTTGCTTTAGCTTTTATGATTGGAGGTTAGGCTTTATGCCCCCCTCCCATGTATTTTTTATGAGATCTTTATATATAGTTGGGGTATCAAACCCCCATCCTTTCTTGGTAGAGGCACGGCGACCACCTTTGGGGTTGTGATGGTGTGTTGAATAAAAAAAAATTAATTTATAACTTCATCTTTATTCTTTTCAAAACTCTAATCTTCAAAAATTTCTTGTGTGATTCATTCTTTGATTTCTTGATATCACTAGATCTTGCAAAAGTGTGTTGGAAACAATCAATAGCAAGAGACAAAGACCACCACTCATCATCGAAAGGTTTGACATAGCCGTCGAGGCATCGCATTATTCTTTATTCTCCGGTGACCACATCACCTGCTGGCACTAGTCATTTCGCCTCCACCTTCTATAATACCACGTTTCCTCCCCAATTGTTCTCTTGCTCTCTAGAATCATTCCATCTTCTTCGGTTCCTCAACCATCGATCGCGCCGGTGAGGACCTTCTACTGCCGCTATTTCCACTTGAGTCACAAGTCAGGGAAAATTTGATGAGGACACGAGTTCTGATCATGGAACTGGATCTTAATCTGGCAACGAATCTGATGACGTTCGGGTGAGTCTCCACAGACTAAGCATCTTGAAGAACAACAAAAATTAGGCTCAGATTTTGCAGATGAAAATGAAGATGAAGAAGAAGAGTCCACGAATGAGGAAGAGGATAAACTAAGTAATGAAAATGTTGTTCTTGTCAGGCTCTCACGCGCACCGAAGGGTAAGAAGAAAATTGATGAAAGTTCGAACATTTCTAATCTTCCTAATGAACATCAGAACATTGGACAGCCCTGGATAACCATGTCTTCAGCGACTCATCCTCAGCTGTATGAACAACATTTGCTCCGCAAAGATAACCTTGTCTTCACTCTAAATTATGAATTTGGAACTCTTGATGCACAAGCTCAATTTCACAAATTTATTTCAAATTGATATTTTGTGATGGAATTTAATGTCAAATATGATGTCCTTAGAGTAGCATGTCTTGTTGTATTAATTGATCATTGGGCTATACAAAAATTGTTGGGTTCAACTGGAAGATCGTATGAATCCTTGGTCAAAGAATTCTTGGCTAATATTTCTCGACAGATTAAACAGTTGGGAAATAATTTTAGGTGGTTAGTCTATGTTCGGGGTCGGCTAGTTCTATTTAGTCCTTCCAATATTCATCGTTGGCTCGAGTTATCACCCATCACTAAAGGAATGGATGATGAATTTGAAGCAGCCACTGATACACGGGCCTTATAACTCACTAGAAACCCTTGGCCTACAAGAAAAATGATTGCTGCATTGCTTACCCCCAAGTATAAGATACTTTACAAAATTGCCTTACATAATTTTGATCCAATTCAGCATCGGTCGGATATTGTGATGGATAAGGTTGAGTTTTTGTACAAACTGGGCACCCTTTACCCGTTGGATATTGCCACACTCATTTTTCACAAAATTGTGTTTGCGGTAACCTGCGAAGCACACTCCAGGATGTTGCCTTTTCCTGGTTTACTTCATGCCTATCTCCAGCATCACAATGTTTCTATTATTGAGAGTGACACATTCACCACACCAATCTCGGTCCTTCGTCCATCTAAGAAAATCATCAAGAGACCAGCGCCTCCGGCAAGACCAAGCCAATCCGAGGATCACACCAGTTCTCTTGAAACTCAAGTGAGGCATTTCACTACTTTGGTCACTACATGGTCTCATAATTTTGAGTGTCATCAGATTCATGATCAAAATGTAATATTGGGATACAAGATTGCTATTTTGTGATGGCACCCTCGTGCTTAAGGACAAAAAGTTGAATTCTTGTCTCGATCTAAATTCATTTTAGTATAACTTTCAAATATGTCCTTTATTTCATTTTTTGTTTCAAACTTACATAAATAAAAATAATATTTAAATACTATTTCACCAACAATCTTAAGATGGAATTTATCATTTTATATATTTTTTATCTCACTACTTAACTTTTTTTGTTAAAGCTGAAATTTGTTTTAGTTTAAAAGTTCAAAAAACTTTATTATTTATTCTCTCTTTCTAATTTTCTTTTTGGGGCTGAGTGTATCTTGTGTTTGTGTATGAAATGAAAATCATTAATGGTACAACTAGTGTTTCTCTAGTTACTTTTCCTCTAACCACATTCTACATGGTGATAAGTCGAGGAAAAATTCGGTGGCGTTGATTTCAAAAGATGGCGAGAAAATGTTATTCTATCTCACTATTCTAAATTTGGCTAAAGAAGAAGATGCGCGTGTTGTGCAAGAAGAACAAAATAACAAGGCATCGTTGATTCTGTGCAGGTGCATGGAAAGATTCAAATTTTGTGTAAAAACTAGATTCTCAGCGGGTTCTTTGACGCATTATACAATGTGTATAGTGTCATTAAGTGCGCTAAAGAGTTATGGGAGTCTTTGGAGAAGAAATACAAGACTCGAGATGTCAATACAAAAAAGTTCATGAAATTCATCTTTGAAAATATGACTCTCGATAAAACATTCCTAGTGTTTTGCTATTATCGAGAAGCTATTGCCTAGGTGGAGAGATTTTAAGAATTATCTCAAACACAAGCGAATAAGATAAATATGGAAGAACTCATTGTTCGGTTGAGGATTAAAAATGAAAACAGAAAGTCGGACACAAAAACTGGAGGCCAAATTCTCCAAGCAAAGGCGAATGTGGTGGAAATTGGTTCAAAGAACAAAAAGATGAAGCGATATGGGATTCTTCTAAGTAGGGAAATAACAAATTTATGTGAAGAAATTTAAAGGCAATTGTTACAATTGTGCTAAACCGGGACATCATTCAAATGAATGTTGCGAGCTTAAGAAACAAACTCAAGCAACTGTCATTGAATCAGATGTGGAGGAATGTCAAATATAAACTTATTAGTTGTTATATCAAAATGCAACAATGTTGAAAATCCCAGGGAATGGTGTGTGGACAATGGTGCTACTCTCCACATTTGTGCTGACAAGACAATGTTCTCCACCTAAACTCCGGTTAATGTAGAAATTATTCATAGAAACTATTCAAGTTCAAAGGTTGAGGGGACAAGGTAAAGTGGTGATGAAGATGACTTCTAGCAAAGAACTAGTCATCAACAATGTATTACATCGCTGACATTGGCAAGAACTGGTGTCTAGATATTTGCTTAGCAAGAATGGTTTCAAATTAGTCTTTGTATGTGATAATTTTGTACTTACAAAGAATGATATGCATGTTGGAAAAGGCTATTTGACTAATGGAGTATTCAAGGCAGAATGTCCTCACTATTATACACAAAATTATTAAACATAATAAATTATCTTTTTCTACTTATATTCTTGAGTCTTCTAATTTATGACATCATATATTAGGACATGCAAACTTTAATTCAGTGAAAAAGTTAATGAATTTAAGTTTGTTGCCTTTTCTGTATTTTGATCCTAATCATAAGTACAAGATGTGCATAGAGGCTAAGTTAGCCAAAACACCGTTTTGTTGAAAGAAACACAACACCTTTGGAATTACTTCAGTATGATATCTGTGATTCTTGTGCAATGTGATATCCTAATCATATTGCACAAGATACTGTTATGAATATTTGCTGAAAAGAAAAGATGAGGCATTGAAAGTGTTTAAATACTACAAGAAAGATGTTGAAAATTGTTGGAGAATCCGATTTTTTTGTTGGAATTCTTAATTATATTTTATTTTGTATTGATATCAGTCAATTAGGAGTCAATCATTATCTATTTGAATGGAAACATTAATGCTATATTTATCCCAATCTATTTATCAGTTTTAGTTATTCTAAAACTCTTGTTCTTTATTAGATATATAAGTGATTGAGTTAATTGGATGTTAAGTATTCTATATGAATTAGGTTTGCAAGTAGATAACATATTGAAATATTATATTTCTTCTTATCTACTTAAATGAAAATATCTACTTGAATTTATTTGTATATTTAATTGTTGTGATATATCTCACCTTATCTTTGTATAAGATAAATACTAAGTCATTAAGTTTAGAATAAACTTTTACATTATAAATAAGGCGGTGGTGAGTTGTGAGTTCCAAAGAAATATTCAAAAGTCTTCGACCGATCAAAAATTATATTTTTGTGAAAGGCTCGAGAAACTAAGCATTGTAGAAATTCATTGTGAAAGAGAATGAAGGACTAGGTCCTTATTCCGATTTGTGGTGACAATCCCATACACACTAGTAGAATGGACCAAGATCATGACCGAAGTACTTGAGTGAATTCCTTGACTAGTTAAAGAAGATCTAAAACATGAAAGTTTTATTGTTGTTCTTGACTAAGTTTTACTTTTTGTAAATTGCTAATAAAGTTTTAGATTATGTCTAAAATTATAATTTTAAAAAGGTTGAGACGTGTGTAATATGTTCTAAATTAGTAGATTTATTTACCCATGGCATGAAGGCCTAGATGTTTTCCTTAGGAGTTTATCACACTATATCTAGTGTTAATCAATGTTTTAATCATCTTATATGTTAGCTTGTCTCGGTGTGAAGCGTTACGTGTAATGTTACGATATACAACAAACTTTTATCAACATGAGAACATTGTGTATTTTTAAATATTCTGTTTTCAATTAATTTCGATATGATGGTATTCAACCTCCTTATAGGTTGTTTACTATCTAGATTTAAAACTAACAAAAATAAACTTAGTAAGCGATTAATGAGTATTCGTAGTGATTGAGATGGGAGATTGTTTCACCATATGATGAATTTTGCTCAAAATATGACATTATACATCAAACAACTGCGTTGTATTCACCTTAGTCAAATGGTGTTGCTTAACATAATAATCGTACTCTTAAAAAGATGATGAATGTTATGTTGATAAGTTCTAGTTCACCTCAGATATTTGGGAGGAATCAATGATTTCAACAAACCACGTTGATAATAAAATACCACACAAAAGTGAAGTTGAAACTCCCCATAAGTAGTGGAAAGGTCAAAAATCCTCATATATATACTTAAAAATGTGTGGATGTTTAGATAAGGTAGAAGTACCTAAGCCTAAAAAAATTAAGATTGGGCCAAGAACAATTGATTGTATGAAAAATGCATCTATGTCAAAAGCACAAAAAAAATGAACATGTTATTGTATGTTGATTGTATGCTGATGATATGCTGATTATGAGTAATAACTCTAATGTTATCACGACTACCTCGAAAATGTTGGCAAAATATTTTAATATGAAAGATATGGGTGTAGCATATTTCATATTAGAGATTAAAAATCTCATAGACACCTAAAGGACTGTCACTATCCTAGTCTCATTATGTTAAGGCTATACTTAAGAAATTTAAGGAGTATGATGACAATTCAGTTAAAACACTGGTAAATCTAAGTCTACACTTCCAAAAATATTGGTGAACCCGTATAACAACTGGAATATTCACACATTATAGGCAATTTAATATATGTTATGAGCTACGCATCAAATATAGCATATCTTTGTCAACAAGTTAAGAAAATTCACAAGAGATAAAGTATACTACTTATCAAATAGAATGTGCTTAAAGTCTATTAATTAAGAATCATCATAGTGGTAACCCAATCTTGTTGACTGAAGATCTCAAGATCTTGGTTCAATGTAACAACTTAGTTATGAATATTCAGATTAGCACTTTGAAGATAAACTTCTATCCATTCTTATGATATTAAAGTGCTAAACTGCGTAGTATATTATGATAAGTAATACTTTTAATGATTTCTATGTCCTAGATAAAGTCCATTAGGGTATGACGGAATACTCTTAATAGGAGACCACCTTTATAAGTGTGAAGTGGGGCCGCTTCTATAAAAAATTCTAAGGTAAAAGTTTTCTAAAGTACTTATGAAACCAAGATTTGTTTGAGGGGCCAATATAAACACAACCATGAGAGCAAGATGAGTAAGGGAAGTTGTTGTGTCGGTATTATTGTCTTGGTTTACATCAATAGCTAAACAACTCAAGACATCATGTTCACTTATTAGTCAAGTAAATCCGATAGTATTCTACTAAGGAAGGTTCAAAGTCACGAGCTACCTTTTCTGATGCAATAGCTTACCGCTTGTACTCTTTTAGCGTCATATTCATTTGCATTTTTTTGGTAATTTCCATTCATGTGGGGAATTGTTAGTAACATATTTTAAATAGATGGTTTTTACAAATATTCGACCAAATAATAAAGTAGGTCCCAAAATGTACTTTAAGTGAGACAATAGTCGAACACATTTTCCTCTGTGAGTAGATGTTCGTAATATATTTAGATGTTAAAATTAAGATTTTGGAATTGAAGAAAATGAGTTTGGAAGTGAAAGGGTCAAAGTTCAAACTTTGTCCTACATTGAAAAAAGAATAGAATAATGACTTATTTAAATATCCCTACTTTGACTCTTGGGTTTAGGTCCCAAAGGGTAGTACTAATCTTTGAAAGGGGGAGAACCTAGAAGTTATTGGGCTTGGCCCAAAGTCCCCGGCTCGTACGCCGCCTGTTGGCCGACCATGCGGGGCTAGTACACCTGTCCAGGTCGTAATCATAAATAGTTGGGCTTGGACCGAGACTATATATGTTTTTTGGTGAAATAAAAATAGAAAATTTATTTTGTATGTTAATTAAATACAAATTGTCCAGATTATGACAAGTGAGTTTCTGTAACATGCTTGTTGAAACTTTTCTAGAAAGATGCGCTTTTCAGAAAGATGTATGTTTAGTACAAACATATATGTTAAAAACAAAACCTGTCCAAAAAGAACATGTCTTTCAGACATCGCATTTTCATTGAGTTGTGTCTTTCCAGACACAACTTTTAGCTTATTATAAATAGACTTCACTTTTATGCAAAATATACACTTCATACTTTCAGTCTTTAATTTCATGCTCTACACTTTATATCATTCTATATTCAGTCATTGTATTTATAAAAGACTACAAAACTAATTTTAGTTTGTTGTTTCTTGTGATTTGAAATATTGTTATCACAAGAAGAGATGGTTATATCTTGAAAAACAATTGCCATTCGACCGTAGGTACCTATGCGGGGAAAATTCGTCTTAAGAACAAAAAATTAAACTCATGTCTCGGTCTAAATTCATTTCAAAATAATTTTCAAGCAAGTCCTTTATTTTATCTTTTCATATACAAAAAGTAATTATAAATACTATTTTCACCAATAGTGTAACCACAATTAGCGAATCAAATTGGACCCATATGTAAAGGATCCTTTTTTGTCGGCCAAGTAGGAGCCTTTTTCGTAATGCCCTAAATTATGCTTCAATATTGTAGCAGAGACCATAAAATGAATGAAATGCGTAAAGCACACAAGTCCTATGGTTTCGATGACACAACCTCCAACTTCAATACCCAAGTTCCCTTTCGAACACCCATCAATGTTTAATTTAGTCCACCCGACATTCGTCATCCTCCATTGAACTAAAATTGATTTCTCAGGCCACAAATTTTTGTCTTCATGTTTGACAATCTTTGAAATTATTTTTGAAGTATTTATAAATTGTGAGTCTTATAGAATATATAAATAGTAAGTGTGTAGTAAGTTGTGAATCCTACAAAATATCTGGATAAAAGTATGTTTGACCAATTTTACCAACTTAAATTATAATTTAAGATTAACTAAACATGGGCCTAAGTCTCGTAGCAACATCCACTGTCCCCCCTTCCAATGGTCTTATGTAAATGAACTATCCTTATATAAAAGAGATGGAAAATTATGCACTCGCAAATAAGAGGAAATTACACTCCTTACTTTAATTATTTTCCCAATTCCAATTTTACTATTCAAGTTTTTTATTTATTTTAAAAATACTATTTTCATAATATTAAAATTAAAAAGCCCAAATATAAGATCAATAACTATCCAGCTTTCCAAGCGCACTTTATGTGCCAATATAGCAGGCTAGACCATTACACTCCCAAATCAAAAAAATAGGGAAAACTCATGAGAAGTGACCCAAATCGTGTTTCAGAATCTCCTAATTTCACTCCCAAATTCCAATCTAAATCTTCCACTTTTCCATTTTGCCTAGATTTCATTGTAAATCTGCAAAAATCACAAAACACGGATACATCCTCTTCTCAAAAATACTAATCCCAAAACTGAAACTAACCATTCGTTGTGTTTTTCTTGAATTGCACTAAAACTTTGTGAATTAGAATCATTAAGCATGATTTTTTTTTTACATTATTTCTAGGTTATGAATACTTCTCTCTACCTCGCTAATTGTCCATCTGCAAAAAATTGCCCTAAGGCGAAGCTTCTTTGAGAAGAATTTAAAAAACCTAGCCTGAACACTGGAGTTCATAAAAGAAAAAAAGTTGACCATACATATGAACCACGGGTTAATGAACTTTTCCATTTTATAATATATTGTCTATATTACACATTTTGTAATGTTCAAATGCATTAAGGTTTTGTTACTTATACATTTATGCAATGTTTTACATTTACGCAATGGGGTTATTTGAGTGAATAATTTTTTTTGCCCAAGTAGTGTGAATTATCGCTATTTTTCGACTTTCATGATGGATCCTTGTGAATATTGTTTTGCCTATCATGGTGTATATTGTTGCAATATAACAATTTCTATGATAATGGTGTTAGAGTTATACTAGTAGTATATTATATATTGTAGAGATATATTAGCATTAATAATAGAGTGTTTTACCTTATATAGGTTAGGGTTTGCATTAGTATAAATCTGAGTTGTATCTATTATTTTATAATTGTCGTTTGCTTAATAAGATTGGTTCTTCTTTCTCCATCTTTGTTATTCTCTTCTTATTTTAATTTGTATTATTGTTAGAACTTTCACATGGTATCAGAGCAAGTTTGATCCGACTTAATTTAAACTTGAAATTGCTTCCGTTCTTCGATGAGTGGCCTTATACCACTCGTCCGACCTAGTCATTTTGTTTCTTTTAGATAATGTCATTTGGCTAAGTTTTGTTTTATAGAATCTTCTTATAGGTTCTTTGGGTTGTTTTGGTCTTGACTGATTCGATTATTTGGACCATTTGGCTTGTTTGGGAGTATTTATGTCAAGTCAGTTTGGAATTTGAAATTTGTCTAGTTGTTCTGTTCTAAAATTTGGTTGGTTTTGCATCCAGGTGACAATATGGAATTTGTTTGGTTTGTTGATTTGAGATTCAGTATTTGGTATTTGCATCCAGTAATTTAGATTTGGAATTTGGTCCATTAACCTGAAATTGGTTGGTTTTGTTTCCGGTTAATTTGGAATTTGGTATTTGATATTTGGTCCACTAATCTGGAATTTGGTCCAGTTAATTTGGAATTTGATACTTTGATTATTTGAATAAAGACTATTCTCTCTCTCTATCCCTTTCTTATCTTCTCCTTTTCTTTCTCTTTTTCTTGTTACCCTTTTTCCTTCTTTCTATAATTTCGGTTCTTGTACGATCGTTCGTCGCCAATTTGGTATCAAGCTAATCTGGAATTTTAGTCTTCGAAGTTTATATTCTTTTGATTTGATTACTTTGATATCTTCAGATTGGTGAGTTGTTGTTCATATTCTGCGCTTACTCCGTGATACTTGCTTTAAGAGTCTTTTGTTTCCATCAACCTCTTCATTAGAACTTCACGCATACTACGATCTTTGATTGGCGATAACAAGTGATCGATCGTAAGTCCACTACTAGTTTTGTATATTTTAGAGTGATTCTCTTAACTCTTGAAAGAGTTAGAAGTAGATTGTTGTTTTCCATTCTTCTACTAAAGCAGAGTATCGCGCTATGGCGTCCACTAGCACTGAGATTGTATGGTTGCATTGGTTACTTGCAGACATGGGTGTTCCTCTTTCCTCTCCAACTCGTCCTATTTCTTTACTTTTTTGTCTCTTCATCATTGCAGCGCTGACTTTTTCAAAATCCCATCCGGTCTATCATTTTCGTTTCTTGCTTGGCAAACTCTCGCTGCTTCTTATTGTATCATCGTGATTTTGAGTGGGGATGTTAGAGTTATACTAGTAGTATATTATATATTGTAGAGTTATACTAGAGCATTAATAATAGAGTATTTTACCTTATATAGGTTAGTGTTTGTATTAGTGTAAATACGAGTTGTATCTATTATTTTATAATGTCGTTTGCTTAATAAGATTGGTTCTTCTTTCTCCATATTTGATCTTCTCTTTTTAGTTTAATTTGTATTATTGTTAGAACTTTCATAGGCGGAACATAACATATCATGTCCCCTATCATGGATTTGAATGACCACATGTCTTATGTATTATGTATTTAAATGGCGTGATGGGTTATATAATAAGTTATACTTGAGCTAATGGCCTTATTTGTGAAATTCATTTCATTACTTAATTTGTGTATAAGTGATTTTGCAACATTTCCATGGTAAATGTTTATGTTTATATACATTGTTGGTCTTGAGTTGCAAATCACTTATACATATATATGCAGCTAATTTCTTTGGCTTCGCATTCTTGCCATGAAATGTGACCAATTGAAAATCGTGCAAGTAGAAACAACAATTAATGAGATGCTCATTTCATTTTTAGCTCGTCTCTTAAGATGTTTGATGGATATAATGATGTGAATAGTTTTGTGAGTATATTCTATGGTCATTCTTTGAGAAAATTCTAAGGAAAACACAATGAATACAAGTGAAAAAGATCCAATCAATGTTGCCTTCATGGTTTATGGAAGTTGGACACGATGAGCACGTCTTTTAGATTTTAATAGCTGAATTGTGGGTTGCCAAGTCTTTCCGATGGTTATATTTACATAAGCAAAAGCTATTATATAATTATTTATATTCTGATATTATTGTGAAATGCACAATAACTATTTTAGTTAATTCATTTTGATTTAAATTTTCATAACTCCATTATTGGTCATCAAAATAACTTTTCTTCTCTAATGTAAGTTTTCCATTTCTTTTCTTGCAAATGGCGTAGTTGCTTTCTCCGAAATTTCATTGCAAGGTAAGATTAAAAAAAGGGGGATTTTCCAAAATAGCCTAGTCAACAATACTATTGGGCTCTATTGTTAAAAATACTATTTTGCCCTTACTTTCTATATTTACAAAGTATGTCCTGTATTTTTAGTTATTGGGTCTTTTAGGGTTATATCTCACAATTCCTTTGTTTGGAACTAATCCTTGGAATCTTAGTTCATTGGTATTATTCTGAATCTTTAATATCTTCTCTTTACTTTCAACCTTTCAATTTGTTCTAAATATTCTTTATATCTTGATAATTTTTCAAATGCTCTAGGTTGGTCTTCTTTAGTTATATATCCAAAAGCAATTCCTTCTGAAACTTCTTCTCCTATATCTTCGTATTCAGTTATGATATCTTTGATCTTCTTTATTTCTTTATAAGTTTCTACAATATCAAATTCTATATTATGTTTACAAGCATAGTCTATATCGAGAATATATTTCTTCAAGTTTTCTTGTGCAGGGAAGTATATCTTGATTTTTCAATTATTTTTAGTAAAAATGAAATATCTTTGTTATCAAATATAATTTAAAACAACAATCATTGGATGTGGATGTTTTGTGAAGTGTTTATAAAGATCAATAGTAATTAAAGCATAAGCATATAAAAGCGGTAAATAACTTACAATAATCAATGGAAATAACTAGGATTTCCCTCCAGTATGTCCTTATAGTTGTCTTGCATATACTTAATCAATCTTTAGAATTAGATGAATGTTTGAAATATCTTGAAATCATTTGGGTCCACAATTGCTTCCGTAAAGGCTTTTCAATTAAGGTTGCACTTCTCACTCTGAGAGAACTAGTAGTGTTTCATGGGAGCTATCTCGCGATATTGAGTCTCTGTTTTCACCTCTGTTTCAAACTCTTTCGAGAATCAAGTTCTTACTTAGAGCGAAATTTTAAAAGATAAACTCACACACAAGGTGCTACAATTTTGTTAAAAAACTGCCCTTTTCTCCCAAAACATTCATCAAGGATGGGTACTTTGGCATGGCTAACATCCATTCAAAAACAATGTTTTGAAAATCTTTTAAAATCTCTATCTGTACTGCCGAGGAATCATGAGAAACTTAAAGAAATCATTTTATGAAAGCAAACTTCATCTTAATATTCATAAATTGAAATAGTACATGCTTACACACTATATTTACATACCTTTGGTACTCACTTTATGAAGCTTAAAACTCCATAAGTGATTACCTTATTACAAGCTTTGATATCTCCAAACTATCTAATATTTCTGAATACAAGTGGTGTATTACAAAAGTAATTTTTTCGAGATGCCTATCTTCCCTATCGTCCTTCCTTTTATAGAGGTCTTAAGGAATCTTATCTTCAAAGGTGTATGCCATTCTCTTTTGTTGGTAGTGTTAGCTGGCCTTATCTTTTGAGTTGATCCGTGACTTTTATCCACTGGTGGGTGAAGGATCATAATCATAGTGACTTCTTTACATTATCTTTCGTCCTTTAGTGACCACAGTTTTTCGTTAATAAAGTAATTTATTAAAGTAGTGATAAAGGGTCACTATCTTGGCTCCATTACTTTTCCATTCGTGAATCGAAAAGAACTTCGTGAGGAATTCTTCCTTTGTTAAGAGATGCTTGGCTCATATCTTCTATGACACAATGCTCACAATGGTGATCATTGTAGTCCCAGTATTTTCTTGCAGTTCTTTTGCGGATCTTGACCCACTTACTTGGTTTGAGATTATAGTAGATAATAAATGGTCAAGAAAACATATATCTTCTTCCTTTGTGGTAATCCTAGCATTGGAGTAAATTATATGTTCTTTGGAAGGATAAATCCATATCTTTTCTTTTTTAGTAATTATCGGAGTTACATGCTCGAATATTTCTTTATACCCTTTTGCTCTTCTGTATGGCATCATATTTATGATATCTTGGTAACCATTTTTAACAATTTTTTGACTATTTGGCAAATAATGTTGATTTGTAAGTCCCATTTTAATAACATGGAATGATGGCTGCATAAATTGAAGGACGGAATCCCATTCCATGGTTGCTGAGTGAACCTGATATATATGTTGGTGCTTTTGATGACTTCAGTATATCTTTTTACCGCTTTCCTGACATCAATTGGAAGCTGGGCTATTTCTCTGAGATATTTACTCGAATATATACAAAGTATATTTCCTAATTCAAAGCAATTTCGTACCTAATTGGCTGGTGCTCCTGGATAAAAGTTTATATTGTTATATTTTTTGTAGTGGAGAGTTTTCATCCACTTTCCTATCTCAAAGTACCAATCGGACAGGATATTAAAAATAACAATAAAGAATATTACTTCTCCATAGTTATCTTTTTTAGGAATTTTTACTTCATCACATATCTTGACAATATCCTTCGGATCAATATTTTTGATAGTTAGCTTAGGTAAAGTTTGGTTCGGTGAAGAGCTACCTTCGCTATTTTTGATATCTTGTATATCTTCCCTGATAGGAATTTTCATCTTTTCCTTACCAGTAATAGGTTCAAGTATTCCCTAAGAAGGGGTTCCTATTACCTTATTTTCTTTCTCTTTATCTTCGGGAAAAGTGCTAGTATTCACTGGTCGTGTGAAGGAATACTAGACTTGGTACAAGTAACATCTGCCTCAAATGCTATATTCATTTTGCCTTGAAGGCTGTCTTATATATTTTGAATTTGTGCTTCCAAGTAAGAGACTTTTATCTCAAGTATATGGATTTTTGCCCTTAGTTGATCTAGCTCCATCCCTGATAAGATAATCAAGAAGAAAGTTAGTTTCACCTTTTATACGTTCAATATCAAATTTGAAATAAGAAAACCAAATTTGAATCCTGATAATATATCTAATGGCAATAGATGGATCAACATTATTTTTTAAAAATGATTTAACTTGAGTGTTATCGGTTCTAATTAAGAACTTCTTTTGGTAATAAATAATCTTCATATTTTGTACTCCTCACTTCTGACAATGAGTTTTTTCTGTTTGTCTCATATCTTGTTTCAACTTCTTTGAATGTTCACGATGTATAACACATGAAGTACCTCGGGACAAGAACAATTATTTTCACATTTATATTGGTTATGGTTCCTTTTAACTTTTAGTACCGCACCCTAGTAATTATCGAAGCACCGGTTTCAAGAATAAAGAAATCTTTTCTTGTGGAATTATAAGTTTAGGTAAGATCTTTAATTCTTCTTTTACCTTTCTTATATTTTCGCACTCTTGTTCTTTCAAGACCATATTACATTCTTTCTTAGCTTGGAAGAAAATAATTTTTAACTTAGCACATTTCTCAATGAATCCTTGACATAATTTAATATACCAAGGAAACTTTGTAATTGTTTTTTTATCTTTGATTTCTTGGAGGAAATTCTTGAAGTTTTCACCAATATGAGATTGTAATTGCAATTCTCCTTCTTTTATGAATAATCCCAAAATTCTATCTCTGTTTTAGCTATCTCGACTTTCTTTTGAGAAAGTGTAATACCATGTTTTTTCATAACGTAACAAAATCTCGACTTTCTTTTGAGAAAGTGTAATACCATATTTTTTCATAGCGTAACAAAATTTCTCAAGATGTTCAATATGTTCATTTATATCATTTGAATGAATAAGTAAATCATCTACATAAGCAATGCAAAAATGAGTGATTGATTTGATTACTTCATCCATTCTTCTTTGAAATATATGTGGTGCATTTTTAACCCGAATGGCATTACATTCCATTCATATTGTCCTAAAGGATTGGGGTGCTAAATGCAATTAGTGGTTTACTTTCTTACTGTAAGTACAATTTTGCAAAATCACGACTTACAATCGAATTTTGAGAATATCTTCTTATGTAACTTCATTTAACTTCTTGTAATTTATCACCATCCTAGCTTTTTCTCTTTTTATCTCACTATGTTTTGTAACCATAAAATTTGAAATTTGCTATGTGGGCTTTTGCTAGGTCTAATCAATTTGGCTTCTAGTAGTTCTTTTATCTGGTCGTTAAATTCTTTTTGATCTTCTACACTATATTTCATTGGTTTGACCCTTACTATAGTGTATGGATTGATTAGTTCTATCTTTTCTTTTCTTTTATCTATGTTCCATTTTTCTAATGGGTTTTCGAGAATAGGTTTTAAATTTTTTTTTTCAATTTTTCTAATTTATCTTTGTTGTCATCTTCAAAGCGTAATTGGTTTAAATTTTCTTTATTCCAACATCACACCATTTGGGTTGAGGAGCTCGATGATTAATTTTTTGTATGCTATGCTATGACTTTAGTTATTTTTGGTGTAGATATTTTGTGTGCACAAGGGTTGTGAACATATATCATCGATATATTGTGTAAATGGTGAATATTTTAGTAGGAAATTTTGTCCTAATAAAATATCACATCAAGTAATGGTTGACATATATATATATTGTACCAACAAATACTTCCCTAAATGATATTAGAAAAGGTACTTGTGTAGCATATTTGCTATATATTACCTTGTTTCCACACTGCTATTGTGGCGGTGACAACCTTCTTTGAATCATATTTCCAATATTAGGATGGTAGTACATTTGGTAAGCATAAACTTATTGTACTCCTGTATCTAGATAATCATGAAATTTAATTACGCAATAACTTCTTATATTGAGTATTATTTCAATATATGGACTCATAGGATTAGTACTGACTATTCTTTCCATGATAACAATGATTTCATATTTTCATCTATTCTTGATATGATGATTGGATTGTAATCATCTGTTATTTTCAAATATCCTTGACAAATTTTGTAAGGACTAAATTTCTCAAGGAAGTTCATCCCTAATAGTATTGGTGAACGATTGATTCCATATAATTCAACTTTATATAAAATTATTTCTTTAGTATATTCTTTTTGATCCTCTCCTACAAATATAAGAGGAAATTTCACATAATTTTTTATTTCAAGATTATTTCTCAAATAATCTTTGAATATATATGGTTCTGGTAATTCAAAATCTAATAAATGGCTAACAAATTTAGCATTTACATGACTTTTATCTGCTCCAGTATCTATAAGGACAAGAAGATTCTTCTTGTATCCTTCTTGATTAACATACATTGTTTTGATGTAATATTGAGAACTTGATGGTTCAGCAATACTTAGTTTTCTAAGTTGGCTTATCTTAGGGCCTTGTCTGGAAGGGAATCTTGCAATGAGATTATCTTTTTCTAGACTGACACTATTCCTTCTTATGAGTTTTCCTTCAGAATTGATTTCTTTTGCTTGTTTGTGAAAATCAAGCATTATTTGATACAGTTTGGTAATTTCATGTTCTTGATATTTCTGAGAGGTATATATTGAGCTAATTCTTCAAAATCTTTATGTATGATAATATTATCGAGTTATCTTTCTTAGATTATGGTGATGGCTAGTACTAAAAGCAAAAATTGATTTTATGCTAATACTAATAGCCTTACTTTTTGCAACATTTTAGGTTTTCAATTCTATAATATAGATTGAAACTTTGGTCAATATTTTCATCGTGATCTGACATAGTTTGGTTTCTTGTAAATATTATCTTACGGTAAACTAGATTTCCTACTAGCGGTTCAATAGAGCATCTATAGGATTTGTAAGATTCTATTGTCCATGCAATATATTTCTATTGGTATATTCATACCTTCTCTAAAGAACCCTTTTATCATGATTTGGATTCCTCCTATCTCAACACATTTTAGCTTGCTTCTTATATTTTCTGGAATTGTAGATAACTTTTGTCTTACCCATTCTTTTGTGATTATGGGGATTCTAGCCTTTCCTATTGTATCTTCTATATTGATAGATATTTCTTTATAATTCATGCTTACAATTGTTTTATTTACTCTTGGTAGTATCCCTAAAAATCCTTGATGGAATACATCTTTCTCTTGTAAATCTAATATTTTCTTGGTTATCCCTTTGTATCTTCTAACATCAAAGGTAATTTCTTGGTTTATTCATTCTACTGAGTCTTCAACTTCCTTAGTTGTTTCTACTTCTATTTCCTGGTTCATTTCTTGTATTTCTTGATTCATATATACAATCTCGTCAGAATATTCCTTTGATGAAGATGTATCTAATTCATAAATACTACTGCATTCACTGCTTAAATTTTCAAAATATTCAATTGGCTCTATATCACTATCATCTTGAAACTCTTCATAAATTCTAAGAGTTTTTATATTCTGCCCATCTTTCCTTTTAGGACATTGAGGGGCAATGTGTCCTCCTTCATTGCAGATAAAACATCTACATTTCTTGATGTATTTTGGTTTAGGCTTTTCAGTCCAATTCTTTTTCTTGAAATATTTTTTATGTGGTTTAAAGTTTCTTTTCTTGAACTTTTTGTAGTTTTTGAATTTTCTTTTATGTTTCTTATATGGTTTATATTTCTTTTTATAACATCCAAATTGTTTAATTTGGCCTATATCTTTAACAACGAAAAGAGTTGTTTAGTTTCTTCTATCTTTTTGTATGCTTTCTTGCTTTCTAAAGCTTCTCTACACCAGGTGCTTATCATTCTTTTTGTAAATTCAATCCTACTTTCAAGACTATCTATATTTACACCTTCTTCTTCTCCAAGAGGTAGTAGTTTCTCATTTTCTTTTAGTAACTTAATTCCCCATGGGAATGGTAACTTCTTAAAATAAGACCTTAATATTGGTTTATTTTCTTAATAGTCTCATTGGTTCAATATATAGTATATCTCTTCGAATTTACATGTGTATCATTCTAGTTCACACATATTACATATCTTTAAATTTTCTATTGCTATCATTCCTTCATTATACTCTTCTTGTTTCCTAGTTTCTTCGTTAGCTGTAAATCTATTTCCTAAGAATTCTGTTCTCAGGGCTCTTTCAAATCTTTTTAATATTTCTTGTATATTTTTCTCATTTAAAGCATTTCTTTTATCTAATACTTCAGTTGTTTTTTCTCCATATTTTATTCTCTTTTTTATATTTTGTGGTAACTTTCTCCACCATTCAGATACAATTCCTCTGAATGTATGTTCTATAAACCCGAAGGCTGCATATGTTTCCCATTTGTTAAATTATATAGCTAAGTCTGTACTTTTCATCCATGTTTCAACAACCTTTCCTTTATCTATACAGTCAAGATCTAACCATATCCCTATTGTGTAAATTGGTTCATTGTAAGATTTCATTGGATTTATTTCTTTTATAGATTGTTTTCTTATATTCTCAATATATCTTTTTTGTATTGATTAATACCATCCTTATTAGGTATTGGTGTACCATAATCATATTCATATTCTTCATCACTACTAAATTCTGTTTTTATATTATGACTAGATGATGGATTGGTGTTCATCTTTGTATTTTCTATTTTTTCATTTAATTCTTCTAACTTTTTTTATATTCATTATATTCTTCACCAGTAGATTCTAAGAATTTTTGTTCCAATTCTTCAACCTCTGTAATCATATATTGTTTTATCTCATGATTTTTTCCTTTAACTAGATTTTTGTGTTATCCTGAAATCTTGAGGTGGATTAATTATAATCCTATCTTTTTTCTTAATATTTTTATCTAAAAGAGCATTTCCTATTTGTATATTATATTCTAGATTTTCCAATTTTTTGTGTATATCTTCAAAATTTTCGTTTGCGCTATTTTTAGGTAAATAAGGATAACTTGGTTTTTTGTGTTTTTCAACTTTTTTCAAAAATTATTCAATTATATTTTCTTCATTCATTATATTCATCATTATCTTAGGTTCGTTACATGGCTTTGATACCATTTTTTATTGAGAGGTCACAGCGGAATTATCTTTGTAGATTTTTAAGAGATTACAATAAAATACATAAAATTGACTATCTTTTGTTAAAGTTTTTTCTTCAATGATTATATTTAGTTCTTCAATTCTTCTTTCTAGATGAAAGATCTTTCTTTGTATATCTTTTCAATTTTGATTGCTTGATTATCTATATAAGCATTTCTATATTTTTATATTGGATCTAAATATTCTGTAAAGAATCCTTTTAGATCTTTCTCTTTGATAATTTAATACACTATATGTTGTAGTTCTTAGATCAATAAAATCTTGTATAATTTCAGGAGTTAAATCTATCAAAAATTCTGGATTCATAAATTTTTGGGACTTATTTGAAGTTTCTAAAATTTTAGTGGCTTTGGTTGCAAATTCTATGTAATGGGGTATTTCAGGTAGTTCCTATTATCAAAATGGTCAAAGGCCAAAATGGAAAGGCCATAGGATCATTTGGGCTATTTTCATGTGTTTCCCCTTAAAAAAATTAGGCAGATTCTTATTATGTTGGATGTTGAATCCAAAAAAATTTCTTGATAATACCCGAAAAGGAAAATAGATGATTGGTTATATTAAGGTATAGGTTCAAGGGTGAAATGTCCTTGTTAGTTCTCAATGAAAGGTAATTTGAAGCTCTATTTTGTCAAGCATTTTCCTAGGGCTTTAGTTTATCCTGTTACCTAATTTAGAATAGGATAAATTTTAGAATCTTTTCATCGATTGTAGAAAAGATACCTTGGGAAAGTGAGAATTGATTAAATTTGGTGAAGACACTATTATGAACAAAATTTTAGAAAGTGAATTGTGTCATGTCATGTGAATAAGTAAGTTGCAATGCATGATGACTAGTATTTGTCTCACACCAAGACATCAAATTGTGTCATGTCATGTGAATAAGTAAGTTGCATTGCATGATGACTAGTATTTGTCTCACATCAAGACATTCTTCCATTGCAAAATCATATTGTATCATCAATAAAAGCTGTGAAAGTTGGAACACTTCAGCCGGAATACTTGAGGGTGAAGTTATGCACAACTTATACTAAATCGTCTTACATGTTCGGACATCAAAGAATAAGTCTCAACACATATCATTGAACTTAGGGACTCTTCTAGCCATCGTGTAACTTCGCTCATCTACAAGAAAAAAGCACCCAAAGTCATGGATGAGAAAAGTGAGAAAAGGAGTAGATAAATCCTACAAGTTGAGTCACCATCAAAGAAAAAGAAAGGAATTAATAGACAATACAAAGCACAAGTTCTCCTCATCATTTTTTTTTATATTCCTTGTGAAATTAATATGTTATTGTTGATGTGTTTACATGGTCTGACTCATATATATATATATATATATATATATATATAGAGAGAGAGAGAGAGAGAGAGAGAGATCTTGTGTTGCACGTAGTGGGGCTAATAAATCTTACATGCCCTTTGGATATTTTCAATTTGCGTTTGATAACTTCTTGATTTCCCTTTTTAGATTGTTGCGTGTTGTGTATTCAATACATTTCATGCCCTTTGAATACTAGATAAATTTGATGGTTGCATTCCCTTCTTATGGGTTGGGGTGAGTTACGTACTAGATAAATTTACTTCATTAAATGTGGGTACTATTTGGTAATACTTCTAAAATTACTACAAAGAAGATTTCACAGACGCAATTAAGAGGCAATATATATGATATAATTTTAGGCATCATGGTAAGTTCATACTACTTTTTTGGGAAAGCATTATCCATGGATAAATCAGATTTTGTTTCTAGTGGCTTGGGAATTCTCATCATTAACATATTACGGATGTTTGGGCATTCAAGTGATTGATTATGGGGCTGGGATTCTAAAGTTAAAAATGACATTTTTGTATATGTGTTTACTTTCGGTGTGGATAATTTATCTTTGCATTGGGATTCTAAAGTTAAAAAAGAATGAAAAAAATGACATTGATTTAGTTTATTGTTTATAACATAATTTGTTACATTTGTTATATTTTATTCGGGCATCAAAACACGATATTATTCAACCATGAGACTTGTTGATTTAGAAAAGAATTGACAATTTTCCATGGGAGGAAGAATTATTCAATACAACATTCGTTATTTGAAGTTTGCATTGAACACTAAGGTTGATGATGAAGGGTAATCACATATAGGCTATGTGGCTTCCCAATTTCCTTTCAAGTGTGAATTTATGGGACATTGCCATTAGATGAGATATTGTGTGAGAAGGTTTGTGGTTATTGGCCTCGAGATAATTAATTGGACAAGCGATAAGCACACATCTTGTCATCTCTATTGGAGGACACCATGTTTGACTCATTCAGTATGTTCGTTATTATTTTGTCTTTCTTTTTAGTAATACATGTTTGTATTATAGTTTTTGACATATATGTGTTTGATTGTGAAGTCTAAATTGTTTGAGACCTGTGAAGAGGAGAAGGAGGCACCATATTGTATTCAAATATTTGAAGAGGCATCTACAGCTCCTACTCATGATAACAACAAAGATGTTGTTGATCCTCCAGCACGATAAAGGAAAAAGTTAAATCTTGCACCAATGTGCAATGAACTTATTGAACCCTTAAAAGTAGTGCGTCGAAAAGAAATAGGTTTTAGTTTTAATCTTATCAATTTTAGTTTTATTTTTTCATTGTAATAACTGGTCATTGTAGTTAATATGCTAAACCATTGTATAATTATTTTGTTTTCCATTTGTTTGTCCCTTGTTTTTGTTACAATTCCAAAGCGATTACAATGAAGACATCTCAATCGTTTAGCGAGATATACAAATACAACAAGAACAAATGTTGACATAGTTATGAAGATTTTATAGTTTTCTTATTATAGTATCTAATCAGTCAATCATAATTGATTTTCTTCTTCTTTATTCAATCCCAATTTAATTTGAACTCAATAAAATTGTGAATCAAACCATTTTGTGTATATATGCTTTAGCAAGAAATCATAAACAGAGGCAGAGAGGATTTTTTCGTTTCTTTATTATATTGTTTACATAGTCGATTTTGAGTTGAGGCGGTGAGGACAATATAGTTGTTCATGGGGGAAAGGCGGAGTGTGTTTAAGTTTTAACTATTAATGATTGAGTGGAAGATGAATCACGAAAAGTTGTTAAACCAAATATTTATTGAGAAATTTAGAGATTGATCCGCTTGGTGATATTAGTCAATATTCACTACAATAGATATCATATAATATACAAAACTGCACCTAATATCATGTTGAAAGCAAAACTAAACATTATTACATTATTACCATAACTAAATATACAAACTGCATGCAAAAAACATAACTATCCTATCAACCAATATAATAATAGATTCATAAAACCAAACCCATTAGAAATTTAAAAATGCGTAAACCCCAATCTGCATAGAAAAAGCCAAAAACTAGATTTTTAAAATAAATAAATAGTACAATCATATTCATGACCAAGCAATTTGTAGAAATTGGGAAGAGAACATTTTATGTTCATATACCATGCTTGTGGGCCTAATTTCATTTTTATTTCCCAACTCAAGGCCATTTGGAGTGTTAATCCGTTCGGGGTTTTGATTATGGAGATTTTTTTTTTTTTTTTTTTTTTTTTTTTTCAAAGTATCAATTTTGAGTATTTATGAGTAGTCTAGTTTTGGTAGTTTTTAGTAGCGATTTTTAAAAAGTTTAGTCGAACTCAATTTTTTTTAGCTAATGCATATGAGAATAATTTAATTTTAAATTTAATTTATTATCCATGCATTGTTGTGAAAGTTTTAAAAGAATAAACTATATATATGCCCATTTATTAAAAAATTCTCTTTATATAGGTATGTTTAAACAATATGGGATTTTCATTTTTAAAATCATTTTTTATGTCACTTCTTATAATTCAATATGACTTTACATAGTTTATCAAATCATTTTCTTTTTGTATGGATGGACTAACCGTTGAACTATTTATTTATTTATTTATTTATTTATTTGTATTTTCTCATTAATTACTTAAAGTATATTAAAACTCTTGATTTAAATCATCAATAACTAAAAATAAAATTATATATTGGAGCGTAAAAAATTTCAAAAATATTTCAATAGTACATAAAAAATGATTATTACGAGAAAAATACAAAATGTGCGTTTGGAGAAGATAAAGAATTAAGTATGTATTTTATGGGGTAGATTTGAAAATAATTGTTTTAAGCGTTAAATTTTGAAGAAAATTTGAAAAAGGGTAAAAATCACCCATTTTGGTGGTTGAGAAATACCCATCAACACACTACCACCAAAACTAGTGCCCCTAAAGGGAATAATACAATATTGAACTCCATCATTAGTAGCAGAGTTGAATGTTAGGAATGACAATTTGATCATGACCCGCTCTCCTTCAGCATACTGGACAATTAGGTGTCTGAGTGGTCAAGGCAATTGACTACAACCTTTTTCGGCCTATTGGGAATGGAGCGTCTCTAAACTTGTAAGTGGTAGAAATTAAGAATTGCGGTATTGGTTTGTATATTAGTCAAAGATGTAACCGAGTGAGACAAATCTTCTAGCGATGGGTCAAATGAGTGGACCCTCCTGCAATGATTTATTATTATATTTTAAATTACAATCATAAACTAAAAGTCTAAAACTTCAAAACAATTTTAACAAATTTTATTCTACGAATGGGTCGATGGGGTCGAGCAGGCGAGGTTGGAAAACTACACCACAATCGACTTGGAGATGGCAATGGGGCGGGCGGGAGGGGCGGGTGAGGGCACCTCCAGCTGCTTAGTGCTAGTCTGCATGATTATATATTTTTATTTTTTCTTAAATTTTTATAATGAAAGGAGCAATTGGTGCAACTCAAGCGTAAAATCCTTTAAAGACCCTTTTATAGCGCTCAAATTTTCTCAACATGGAGAGTCACTTAAAAATTATTAAATAATATTTGGCGACTCAAATATGTTTTCTGTTGCCCTTGAATAGTTTGAAAATTTGAACTATTGAGGAAAGTAATAAGCGCATAGGAAAAGAAATTAATTTCTAAAATTTAAGGTTTTATTTAAACCACAATAGGTGTCGCCTCGATTTATTTGACCACCCAAACGTACTTCAAAAATTACAAGAATTATACTGTAATTCTTGGGATGTTACACTACATCATATTAAAATTTCAGAACTTAACTACGTCGTTTGGAAGGTAAAAAAAACATTGCTAGAATTGCTTGAAACACTGTTCAAAGGGTATTGAGACACCCGCTAAAGCGTTGAAACAAATTCATATGATTTGATTTTGAGTGATTCTGCATCTGCTGTTAGACAACATGCGAGAGAGTTATGAAATTTCAAATTTGGGACAAAGCTAAAATTTCATAAATGAAACTAAACAACTTCTGTTTAAAATTTCAAGCGGCAACCAAAATAACATATGGGTTTTCCTTGTACTTTACAAGATTGAAGATAATAAATTCAACATTGAATTGAAATTTTTACTTCGTAAATGACTCAATAATCTCAAAGCAAAATTTAAATAAAATAACATTGTACCAACTTCAAGATCACTATCCTACACCTGGAAGAAAAGCTGGGCTCTCACTGGCCGAAATTTGGAGAGAAAAATGGAGGAATTGCTTGCCGAAAAGGGGTAGGCTTTGGGGAGAAATTCTGTGATTTTTGTGCTTAGAAAAATGGGAGAAAAGATGGGACTTAAGGCTGGGTCAATCAGGAGAACATGGGCGTTTTTTTTTTCTTCAGCCAAGTGGGGGAAAGGATTAACTGATTTTTGAAGTGGAATAATGGCGTGGACAGTTATAGGAAAGATCATGGGGGCTTTTTTTTTTTTTTTTTTTTTGCATAAAGGGTGGCGGTTTCTTGGCATCAAAGTGGGTGACTTCTTAGCATCAAGGTGGATGGTTTCTTGGCTGAAAAGTGATGCGGATAGGTGCTAGCTTAGAGGATCTTCAATGTACTCAATATGGTTGACGTGGCAATTAAATAGACGGACTTTTAAATTATGTAGCATTTATTTATTTTTTAAATTAAAAAATAATAAAACTAATCTACTTAACAAAATTTTTAAAAAATTAAGTCAAAAATTAAAAATTTGCTTCTCATCTAATCTCGAATAAGCGTACAGATGTAGAAGAAGTCTGCACGTATTATATTTTTACGGTGTTATGTCGAACAGCATAATGTCGCGTTATACGTTGGAGAAGTGTTTTTAATATACGTTTTCTATTTAATGATCTCGCACATGTTTTTTTTCAATTCATTGAATTGAAAGATATCCTCTTAAGCCGGTTGTTAGGGGACATTTATGGCTGAAAAAAATTGGGCTTAGAAGTGGGAGAATAAAAGGGCCGAAAACGGGTCGACGCTAAGCCAACAAAATGGTCAAAAAGTGGCTGGAAAATGTTTAATTTCTGTTGGTTTTTTATTTAAACAATTTATTTTAATTAACCTAAAATTGATTTGAGAGAAGAAATATTCAGGTTAAGAAAAAAATAATAATTGGTCTAGGTAATTAATAAAATTTTATATTCATTACATAAAAATAAGACACATGAGACAAATTAATGCGACTACAATGTCTAAAAAGTACTCGTATGTTCGTGCGCGAAACCACATTGAATTTAAAAATGAAAAAAATATTTTGTTCCCGATCGCTATACTTTTCATTACAAATCGAGTTAAATCTACCCACAATTTGTCATGCTTCTCATATAAATTATATATATACTTCCACACAATAAATAAACATATAAATTCGAGCACACAACGTAACAACTAACAACTTGTGACTTGTCCCATCTTCAAAATATCAAATTGTGCAATAAAAATACGAATATTGCATAGAATAGCTAAGAATTTATTTGGTAAAGCTTAAAAATCTTTTCAAAAAAATTAAATTCAATTAACAACAAATTATAACTATACATTTCACAAATTTACTATTTTTATTAATTTACATTTCATTAATTATTTATTAAAATTTGCGAAAAAAGTTTACCAAACAAACGTTAAATATCATACAAAATTTTGATAGAAACGATTAGATCTCTTATAAGGGTGGGCGAACAGCCGGTGCTTGCTAACACCTCAATGAGTGGGTAGAATAAACTGTTCACCTGAGGTAGTAGAACAAAATCTTTGATCGAAAATATATATGCAAGAGCAGTTCCATCACCTCAGCATTTTGGACCATGTGATTACAGTTCAAGTCAAACTTATACACCAAACACCTGTACATATTGAGTGGACACCTGTAAAGTTTAATATCATGTTGAGATAAAGATCCAAGAAAATCATCTCCCCAAGGACAGGACCCCACTCCTTCCCCATCCAAAATCTTGATCCAATCCCATATTCACAAGGCGAAAAAGCCAATTAATTAGTAATACGCGGAGATATGGCCCCTCCTATGGCAGATCTTTTGTTAATGACAAGCTTAAATATCTGAATAGCCGACAGAGACACACGTTGTTAACACAATTTGCCACGCAAAAATTTTAGTAAACCCTAACGTGTCAACTGCATTATTTCATGCAACACTTGTAAGCCTCTCCTGCCATTCGCCTTTCAAGTCAGGTACCTTTTTTTCTCCTATATAAACGTGTAAACTCAAGTCCAGTTCACTGCACTACTGAACAAACTTAGAAGTTGAACAATAGCTTGTTATTTGAGTTTTGATAAACATTTGAAATTAGAAGAAATGGAGCAGTACGGGGACCAACACGGCAACCAGATACGCAAGACTGACGAATATGGAAACCCTGTTCAACACACTGGAAAACAAGGAACTGGTCAAGGTGGAATTGCTCCAGGCACCCTTGATGCTGGCCTAGCTGGGCAGCAACATGGCCAGCTCCGCCGCTCTGGCAGCTCGGTATGCATTTCCTGTTTTCCCCTATATACTTTTTATTAATTAATGCTCTCGGAAACTTCTAAAATGTTAAACGTTTTTTGGTGCGATTGTGCAGTCGTCAGAGGATGATGGGCTAGGTGGGAGGAGAAAGAAGGGGATGAAGGACAAGATAAAGGAGAAGTTGCCTGGGGGGCACAAGGATGAGCAGAATTACGGGACTCAAACAACTACACCTGCAGGAGGCTACGGATGTGGTGGAGGAGAGCATCAGGAGAAGAAGGGAGTGGTGGAAAAGATCAAGGAGAAGCTGCCTGGAGGCGGCCACTAGATCACATCACTATGTTTCTAATAATGTTTTATACTATGTTGTCTTTAAAGTTTTAAGACATGCGTCTGAGTCGAGTTTATGTCCCTTAATAATAAGACAAGCCTTAATTTTATGGATAGGTGTGTTCGTGTGTGTGTGTGTGTGTGTGTGTGAACCTTATATGTAATTAGAGATGGCAATGGGCGTCCCGTCCTGTGACCCGTGAATTTGCGGGCGGGGCGGGGGTAGAGGATTTGACCAGCTAATCGATCTGGTTAAGGGAATTTTTTTTTTTTCTAAATAAAAACAGAAAAAAAATTTTTTTAAAAAAAATAGACATTTTTTATACATATGTAGGAAATAAAATAAAAGAAGGACAAGATTGAAGTTGTTGTGGAAATACAAGATTGAAGTTGTAGTGTAGTGGTCAAAAATTATAATTTGATTGATTATTGTTCAACTTATTAAAAAAAAATTGTAAACCATAATTTTATTTTATGATTTATCAAAAAAAAAAAATTAAAATTGCGGGTTGTCGGGTTGCCCTGGATCCTTCCTGGACCTGCCCCTATTAACCTTATAGTCGGGGTGGGGTAGCGAGTCCGGGTTGATAGATTTTTCTGTCATCCTAAAATGTAATCTAGTGCTATGGGTGATAGTCCAAGAATAACTAATCAAGAGGGAAGTGAATTGGTTTTTCAAATTTTTTTGTAAAATATTCTCAAAATAAAAAATTTAAGAAATAAAAATTAATTTACAAAAATATGAGCACAATGTAAATATATAAAAAGGGTAGAGTGAGTGTAAACAATATTTTTATGGATGTTCAATCCAATCAATTATCTACGCTCTTCCGTTACCAAGCTCTCCAACATGAGAACGGCCTTTTTACTATCTTGATTCACTTATGGTGCAATTCAAACCTTTATAATGTATCTGGTGAATTACAAACAAGGAGCACCGATTCTTATACAATATTGAGCTTTCAAAGGACCTCAATACGACCCAAAGATATAAAGATAGATTTGAGAATGTATTTATCTTTTAATAAATGATAAATACAAGTTTGTTTTTAAGAGAGACTAACACTTTAATGAATAGCAATAGATGAGAAAGTTCAAGTGTTAGAAGAAAACTTTGTTGATAATTATGAATCAAAAGTTTAATTTGATCAAACAAAATTTTTTAATGAGTGATATTGAAGATATAAATACAATAAAGTTTTGAATGAATTTTCTCAATATGATTCTCTCTATAAATGCTCTTGTAAGTGTTGTTAAATGATAATAAATGAAGATATATTTATAGAGATGAATTTTCACAACTTTCTTTTGAAACGGATGACCAAATGGTCGACCGGTCAGACAGTCAGAATTAGTCGTTGGAATAGTAAAAAATCAGAACGGATACTTTTTGAAAAATGACAGCTAGACGGACGACTGGTTCACCCAAACGGTTGACCGTTTCACCCAAACGGATGACCGTTTCCATAGTTTAAAAAATTGCTTTGTGGCTTTGATAAAAATATTTTATGCAAGTGATATTAACATATGTTTTGTACATAAAAATATTTTTGAGCTTTCATTCATTTAATTGCTAAAAATCAAAGAGTTAATATCATTTACAATTTTATCTAGAAATTTATTCTTGATCTTGATCTTGAATCTTGAATTTTGGATTTTGAGATGCTTAAAATCTTGTATTGATTTAACTTTGATCTTGACATTGCTTGAGAGTTCGATTTGTAGCGCTTTGAATATTACTTGAAAATAAATTGTTAGTAAAACAATTTAATTTATTTGTTATAATCAAAACATTATATTTAACGTTAACCAAATGTCAACAATTTCCCTTTTTTGATTATGACAAACAATGTAATAATATAAAGAGTTATAAGATAAAATAAAGTATATATATTCCCATTTCTTTTCAAGTAAACATGGTTTGATAAATTTGTAGCATGATAGCATTTTGTATTACATACTTTTTGTATTACAACATTTGACAATTTTTCGATTTCATCACATATCAAATGTCCAAGTTGTTTGTCAATCATCATCAAATTTTCATCACATCATATTCATCATATTCATATCATCATATTCATCATCATATTTAAATCACATACATTTCATTCACATCATCACATATATTTTTCCCCTTTGGCATAAACAAAAAAAAGTTAAAATCGAAACATTAAGGTAAACATATTCCCCTAAATGAAACAAAATATGCCATTCATTGATAAATTTTGAAAGTTAAAGACAAACATAGTTCATAAACAAAAACTAGAGCATAAAACTAGAACATGAGATTATTCCCAAAAGCATAGAAAATAAAAAAAACTAAACTAGTTCTCCGGAGGAGGATGCGGAGGAAGCACATCGTCAAGACGGGAGATGAGAGCTAAAATGTAGTCAAAGCAATCAATTGTTGGAGATTTAGATTGCAAGTGTTGTAAACTAGTCGCCGTGTTGTGTAAGTCATGTCGAATGTTGTAGGCCATCTGGTGGTATTATAGTGGTCATCCGCCATTTAGAAGATTGTAATGGTCCTCGTTGAAGCCGGAGGAGAGGACGACGCCTATGCGACCTCGGTCTCACCGGATGATCATTTTCTTCTTCATTCATTTCTTCACTACCCTCAAATGGCAAAGTAGAGGGTCCCGACTCATCATCAAAATCCTTGGATTTCGCCACCCATTGTCCATCATCTTTAAAGATTTTCATTCGTTTAAGAGTAAGGGTGTTGATGGTGTCGGTGTTTTTGGGAAGAAGGACAATAGCGTAACGGAAAGAGACTTTGAAATGTTGAAAGATTTTTTTGCATTCCATGAGAAGCATTTGCTAAGGAAAGTCCATATGATTTAGCATGATGTAAGGAAAGTCTAATTTTCGTCCAACTAGAATGGAATCAAGAAGAAAGACGTCGTAATGATTGACTTAATCAAGATGACCTTTCCTAGGGACTATGATATGAGAGATAATATTGTGTAAAACATGACACGGGAGTGTAAGTTGATTTGTACTGAGACGTACGGCAGCCTCGAAGTGTTTTTCGGTGACACGACAACATGCCTCAACCGGATTGTATCTCTCACGATGAGGAATTGTTTTTGTGGTATATAGACACATACCCTATCCTCAAGATGAAAAATAGAACAAATAAGTTCTTGAGTAATTTTAATTCATTTATTCCTAACTAGACACGAGATACCCGTCCTCGGAGTGAAAATCATTTTACTATATAATTCTTTCATAATGGTCGGGTAAGCTTTTTCATTTAGAGTAAGAATGGAAATCCAAACCATGGAAACAAAGAGGTCTTCGATATAAAATGAGGGGCTTCAAAAGTAAAGAGGCAAGATCGATGTTCTTACCGATGAGAATCGGGCATTTGTCAATCCAATTTTCAAAGGAGAACCCTCTTCTTGAGAGAATGGAGAAGGTGGCCTTTCCTCCTAGAGTGTTTGGCTGCCATTTTAACTCGAGGCATAATGATGGAGGTGGATGATTGAATCTAAGGTTTAAATTCGTCCGTTTGAGGATGATTTTTGATAATGTGGTGGATAAAATTAGAGATTTTTTGATTTGGGTGTGGAAATGTGATGGGTTTTTTTATTTTGAGCGTAAATTGGAAAGATTTTAGGAAGATTTGATGAATGGAAGAACATTTGGGAAAGGAAATCATGGGTTCTTGTGAAGAACAAGTGAAGAATTTGAAAATTTTGGGATTAAAACCCTAATTTCGCGATATGGTCGATCGAGTAACTTTCAGACGGTTGACCGTTTGAATTTAAAATTTCAAAAGAACTTTATGTTCAAATGGATCAAAAGCGGATCATCCGTTTGAGCTTAGCGGACGATCGTTTCAACACGCGGTCGGCCGTTAAAAGTTTTCAATTTTTTAGAAAGTCTTTGTTAAGCGGATGATGATGCGGACGATATGATGGTCATCCGTTTGACATGAAACGGACGACCATTTCATGACGCGGTCGATCGGAAAACTTTTAATTTTACAATTTTTACATGAGACCGGATGATGATACGGACGCACAATGGGTCATCCGTTTATCCTCAAAGCGGACATCCGGTTGAAGGAGCAGTCGTTTGGTTTGACAAATTTGCACATTTTTTTTACCAAAATCATCGATTTGGTCCTTTGTCAAAATAGTTTATCAAACATTTTTGTCATTTAGAATTCAATTCAAACAAATATATCATTCATAAAGAGTTAGCCACATACTTCACATTCATCAATTATGCGAGATTTTGTCGAATATATGAAAATCTTTCAAGTGTTAATGGTTTTGTGAGAATATCGACCAATTGTTTTTCGGTGTTTACATACTCAAAAGTTATATATCCTTTTTGTGCATAGTCTCGTAGGAAATGATGTCTAATCTCTATGTGTTTGGTACGAGAATGCAAAATGGGATTTTTAGATAAGTTGATGGCACTAGTATTATCACACATAATAGAAACATTTTCAAAAGATAGTTGATAATCATGAAGAGTTTGCTTCATCCATAGGATTTGAGCACAATAACTAGTGGCCGATATATATTTGGCTTCCGGCGGTTGATAAGGCAATAAAATTTTGCTTCTTACTAAACCATGAAACTAAGGCAAAGCCTAGAAAGTGGCAAGTTACGCTAGTACTCTTACGGTCAATTGTACAACCGGTCAATCGGCATCCGAATAGCTAAATAAATCAAAATGAGTCTCTTTGGGATACCAAAGACCTAAGGATCTAGTTCCACTAAAATAATGAAAAATCGCGTTTTCTGGCACTAAGATGGAAATTCTTAGGATTAGATTGATAACTAGCACATAAGCATATACTAAACATATAATCGTGCCTACTAGCGGTTAAATAAATAAGAGATCCGATCATACCTCGATATTTTGTTATATCAACGGAAGTACCTTGCTCATCTTTATCTAATTTGATTGATGAGCTCATTAGAGTATTCATTGGTTTCAATTCTTCCATTTCAAACTTTTGAGCATATCCAAGATATACTTGGTTTGACTAATGAATATTCCATCATTGGTTTGTTTGATTTGAAGCCCAAGAAAGAACTTGAGTTCACCCATCATACTCATCTCAAATTCCTGCTCATACACTTAGAAAATTTTTCACATAAGGAAATGTTAATAGCACAAAAAATGATATCATCAACATAAATTTGAACAACAATCATATTATTCTTTTAGTTTTTTAATAATGTAGTATCGCCTTACCCATTAAAAACCATTTGAGAAGAGAAATATTTCTGAATCTTTCATACCATGCTCTAGAAGCTTGCTTTAATCCGTAAAGAGCTTTTCTAAGTTTGAAAGCTTTGTCAGGGTATTTATGATTTTTAAAGTCGGACGGTTGCTCAACAAAACTTCTTCTTGAATGACTCCATTCAAGAATGCTCTTTTATATCTATTTAAAAAAGAGAGAAATTCTTATGACAACAAAAGCAAAGTATCTGAATTGAAAGAAAAATGCAAATGTTTCTTGAAATCAATACCTTCTTCTTGATTGTAACCTTGAGCCACTAATCTAGCTTTGTTACTCACAATTATACCATTTTCATCTCGTTTATTTTGAAAAACCCATTTTGTACGAATTACAGTTTGTAAACTTGGTCTAGCAACTAAATCCCAAACATGATTTTTTTCAAATTGATTTAGTTCATGTTGCATAGCTAGAATCTAAAATTCATCAAACTTGGCTTCTTTAAAATTCTTTAGCTCAATTTGCGAAAGAAAAACACAATTGTTAAGAAAATTTCTAGAAGAGCTTCTAGTACCTCCTTTTGATGGATCACCAATGATGAGATCTTTTAGGTGATAAGGGACAAACCTCCATTCTTTAGGTAATTATGAAGTGTTAGGATCTTCATGAGGTTCTTCTTTATTTTGTTGCATAATTGTTTCCTCCTTATGTTGAATTTCAACATTATTTGAAATCCCTTTGTCTTGATTTTGAACACTTATTTGTTCAAATGGAATTTTCAAATCTTCATCATCAATGTCTTTTTCTTGTTCAATAGAGTTAGTTTCATTAAAAAACAACATGCATGGTTTCTTCAACTACTAAAGTTTTTTTGGTTAAAAACTTTATAAGCTTTGCTAGTAGATGAATATCCAAGAAAAATTCGAACATCGGATTTTGGATCAAATTTTTCTAAATTTTCTTTTGTGTTTAATAAGAAGCATTTGTACCCAAAAACTTTAAAATATCCGATATTAAAAATTCTATTTTTCTAAAGCTCATATGGAGTTTTGGTTTTCTTTCGACTAACTAAAATTCTATTTAAAATATAACATGAAGTATTAACGGTTTTGGCCCAAAAGTATTTTGGTAAATTATTTTCATTCAACATGGTCTCGAGCTATTTCTTGCAATGTTCGATTCTTCCTTTCTACTACACCATTTTGTTGAGGAGTTGTAGGAGTCGAAAAATTATGTTCATATCCATTTGATTTACAAAACTCATCAAAAGCTATATTTTCAAATTCTCCACCGTGATCACTCCTAATTATGGTAATGGTATATCCTTTTTCATTTTGAACTCTTTTACAAAAATGTTTAAATGCATTTAAAGCTTCATCTTTTAAATTTAAAAATATGACCCATGTGAATCTTGAAAAATCATCAACAATAACAAATGCATAATGTTTTCCACTTAAGCTAGCGGTTCTAGAGGGTCCAAACAAATCCATGTGGAGAAGTTGTAAAGGTCTTGTAGAAGAGGAGTATTGTTTAAGTTTAAAAGAATTTTTTACTTGTTTTTCAAATTGACAAGCATCACAAATTTTATCTTTTTCAAACTTTATATTTGGTAAACCTTTTATAAAGCTATTTTTGGAGATTTTTGAAAGTAAGTCCATGCTAACATGACTTAACCAAAAATCATGATTTATACTTGAAAGACATTTTATTTCTTTTAAAGTTCAAATTCAATATTTATTATGTAAACATCCTTACTTTGACTCTCTATGAACAATACCTCTTTAGATATATCATCCTCAATTAGGCATTTGGAAGAATCAAATTTAATGAGATAAATTTTATCACATAATTGACTTATACTAAGCAAGTTATGTTTAAGATTGTCAACTAATAAAACATTTTCAATGAAATGAGATGAATGATTACCAATATTTTCAATGTCTATGATTTTTTTTGGCATTGTCTCTAAAAGTTACATGACCTCCATATTTTCTTTTGAGACTTGATAGTAATGATCGATTCTCGGTTATGTGTTTTGAACAACCACTATCCAAGAACCAATTGCTCTTGACCTTTCGTGGTACCTACAAAAATAATTTTAATTTTTGATTTTTGGTACCCACATAAGTTTGGGTCCTTGATAGTTAGTGTTTGTGGATTCTTTTATCCACTTATATTTCTTTTCAAAGTATAGTCTCTTTTGAGTTGAACAATTATAAGCAACATGACCAACTTTCTTGAAAAAACTACATGTTATGTTTTGTTGAGAAAAATTGGATGATTTCACAAATATAGTTTCAAGAGATTTTTGTTTCAAGAAAAGTTTATATCCAATTTCCCCTTTATTGAACATACATTTTTGCTCACCAATCATTAATTCAAAATTTTTCTTTCCTTGGGTAAACTTGTAAATAATGCTTGTTAAATCAACCATTTTTCTTTCAATTAAAATTTTCTTTAATTAAAGATTTATGATCATCATTTTCTTTTCAAAGTTCTTTTGTGCTATAAAAGTTTCTTGCCTACCTTTTTCAATAAGGAATATTTATGGTTAAGGATAGAGTATTTTGAAACAAGTTTCTCAAATTTCTCAAGAATTTCATCATAAGAAGTAGATAAGTCATTGTATGAGTCATTGTTGTTTGTACTTACCTCATCTTCAATAGCCATGAAAGCACATGTTGGCGATCTCTTCTTGAACTTCATCTTCTTGAGATCATCTTCATCACTATCATCCCATATAGTTTGAAGTACTTTCTTTTTGGTGAACTTCTTCTTGTTTGAGCATTCGGTCCTCTTGTGGCGGGTTTGTCACAATCATAGCATATGATCTTTTTGTTTTCTCTTCACTTTTTTCTTCTTTTTTTTGAAATCGTCGATTATTTTGAAACCTTCTTCACTTCTCAACAAGAAGAACTAGATCATCAAGTTCTTCATCACTCATGTTCATGTTAGAGGATCCTTCATCGTTTGTCGATTTCAATGCAATTTGCCTCTTGGGAGGCTCCTTCATCTCTTCTTTGTTTTTTCTTGTTTTCTCCTTCATTTCGGCATTGTTGAACTCATACGTCATCAACGTTCCATATAGCTCCTCCAATGGATAAGTGTTGACATCTTTTGTGTTTTCTATAAACATCCTTAAAGAGTTCCAATCTTCTGAAAGAGACCTAAGCATTTTACTCACAAGTTCACCGTTAGTAAATTTTCGATCAAAGTCCTTAAGGCCATTAATAATATCGGTAAAGCAAGTAATCATATCTACTATAGGTTCATCTTGTTTCATAAAAAAATTTTAAAATCTTTTGTCAATAGATTTATCTTAGTTTCTTTTAACATTGTTAGTACCTAAGTGAGTTATCTCTAATGCATGCCAAATATAATATACGGAATCACATGTGCTAATACAATTAAACTCATTTTTATTTAAAACACAATAAAGTATGTTTTTTGCTCTAGCATTCGAAGATAATTTTCTTTTATCCTCTTCATCATATTTTTCTCTAGGCTTATGAGTAGTTTGGTATGGTTTATCATCAAAACTCAATGACTTTCCAAATGTTATAATCAATTGATTGAATATAAATCATCATTCTAGTTTTCAATAGTTGTAGTGGGTGCCATTAAAAAAGGGAAGACAATTTGTAGAGTGTCCTCAAGACTTTGAATATTTTGGTTAGCCATTACTCAAGATTGTATAATCTTTTTAAAAAAATGAGCACCTTGCTACGATACCAATTGATAGCCCAAGAATAACTAACCAAGAGAGGGTGAATTGGTTTTCTCAAACTTTTTCATAAAATATTCTCAAAATAAGAAATTTAAAAATAAAAATTAATCTACAAAAATATGAGCACAATGTAAATAAATAAAAAAGGATAGAGAGTGCAAACAATATTTTTATGGAGGTTCGATCCAACAAATGATCTCGTCCCACGTTACTAAACTCTCCAACACGAGCACGGCCTTTCCACTATCTTGATTGACTTTATGGTGCAATCTAAACCCTTACAATGTATCCGATGACTTACAAACAAAGAGCACCGATCCTTATACAATATTGAGCTTTCAAAGGACCTCAATATGACCCAAAGATATAAAGAAATAGATTTGAGATTGTATTTCTCTCTTGATGAATAATAAATACAAGTTTGATTGTAAAAGAGACTAACACTTTAATGAATAGCAATAGATGAGAAAGCTCAAGTGTTAGAAGAAAATTTTGTTGATAATGATGAATTAAAAGTTTGATTTGATCAAACAAAGTTTTTCAATGAGTGATATTGAAGATATAAATACAATAAAGCTTTAAATGAATTTTCTTAATATGATTATCTCTATAAATGCTCTTGTAAGTGTTGTTAAATGATAATAAATGAAGATGTATTTATAAAGATGAGTTTTTACAATTTTTTGTTGAAACGGTTGACCAAACGGATGATCAAGTCGTCATTGGTCGAGACGGTTAGAATTAGCCGTTAGAATAGTAAAAATCGAAACATATACTTTTTAGAAAAAAAGACGGAGACGGATCACCCAAATGTTCACCCAAACCAAGCGGTTGACCGTTTCATCTAAATGGATAACCGTTTGTTTGAAAAATTGCTTTTGAAAAATTACTTTGTTTATGGAAGTGATATCAACATAGGTTTTTGCATAAAAATGTTTTTGAACTTTTATTCATTTAATTGTTAAAAATCAAAGAGTTAATACCTTTACAATTTTATTTAAAATCTATTATTCGATCTTGATCTTCAAATCTTAAATTTCGGATCTTGAGATACTTGAACTCTTGTATTGATTTGGCTTTGATCTTGACATTGCAAGAGAGTTCAATTTGTAGCTCTTTGAATATTATTTGAAAATAGATTGTTAGTAAACAATAATAATTTGTTGTTATAATTAAAACATTAAGGTTTAAAGTTAACCATAGGTCAACAATAATCAACTAGTAATGAATAAATGAATTGAAATTAAATAGTTTGATCGATGGCATGAAATTGTTTGTCTTTTTGAAGAGATTTTCAAGATCAATTTGAATTATGTATTTATTGTTTATTATTATTATTTTTGTAGTAAAATAATTTTGATAATTTGTTTTAATGATATTTATTTTGTAGTGTATTAAGCGATGTGTATTTCATCATATAAAAATAACTTTCTCCACTCGAGGAGCTTCTTCACTGTGGTCTTCTTTTTCACGCCAGCGGTCACGCATCATTCTAGGTAATCTTCTCCAAGTCTCCTTCACACATGTAATTTGAATTATTTTGGTGGGATGAAAATCATAAAATTTGGTCGAATGAATAATGTACACAAAAATTTCATCCTTGTTCGGATGAAAAGCATAAAATGATGTACTTGTCCTTTGATAATCATATAAAACCCCATTCAAGTAAGCGAAGTTTGATTCAGTGACGAGGTCAAGCATAGGCTCCAATGCGATAGTATGGCAAGCCCAATCTCTGTTTATTTTGGTTGATTTTGATAATTATTTTGATTAAAAATGTTGATAATTACATGTTTAATTTTGCTTTCGGTTGAATGGATTTTGGGGAATTTTGAAATCATTTTGTTCGATTTTTTGGCTTTAATTTGTTGGTTTAATACATTAATGAAATTTGTACTCGGTTGATAATTACATGATTAATTCATTTTACTTTGGATGAAGGTTGAATGAGGTTGAATTTTATAATCTGTGAATGAGGTGTTAACTATGGATGATTTTAGCTTAAATGTGGATTTGTTTGATGAAATCGGTAAATAGGGAAGTTAGGGATCAATTTCACTAGGTAAAATGAAATTTAGGGATCATGTTTTGTTGTTACTCAAAATGTAGGGACTCATTTGAAATAAAATAAGTGTATGGATAAATCCATTAGTAAAATAAAAGTTATTACAAATTTAACAAAACCTAAAACTTTAGGAACTTATTTGAAATAAAATAAGTGTAAGGACCAATTCATCAATAAAATAAAAGTTATTACAAATTTAGCAAAAACTAAAAATTTAGGGACTTATTTAAAATAAAATAAGTATAGGGACCAATTCATCTATAAAATAAAAGTTATTACAAATTTAACAAAAACTCAAATTTTAGAGACTTATTTGAAATAAAATAATTTTAGGGATAAATTCATTAGCAAAATAAAAGTTATTACAAATTGAACAAAAACTAAAAGTTTAGAGACTTATTTGAAATAAAATAAGTGTAGGGACCAATTCATCAATAAAATATAAGTTATTACAAATTTAACAAAAATTCAAATTTTACGGACTTATTTGAAATAAAATAAGTTTAGGGACAAATTCATTAGCAAAATAAAAGTTATTATAAATTTAACAAAAACTAAAAGTTTAGGGACTTATTTGAAATAAACTAAGTTAGGGACCAATTAAGCAGTAATATAAAAGTTAGGGATCAATTTCACAAAAACACAAAGTGTAGTTGATTATTTGAAATAAAACTAAGATTAGGGACAAATTCATCAGTAACATAAAAATTAGGGATCAATTTCACTAAGTGTAGGGACATTTTCTGCACTAATTGATGTTTGCTGTTGTCATATGTTAGTATGGCTGACATGACGTCGCACGGAGGAGATGGTGCAGGCGATCCTCCACATCAGCCACAACGCCGGCTCGATTCGACCTGCGAGTTTGGTAATAATTTTCATTAAAACCAATTTTTTTGTATTTTACAAATATCGTTGAATTTCGTACGATACAATTCGTATTTGTTCTTTTTCAGCGCCCCCGTCTAAGTGACGGGGCATCTCTCGAGATATTAACCTTGAGAAGGTTTGGCAGGCTAACGGGAAGAGGTCACTTTCCATCGCATTCAACAATGTCAAACATACAATGCAGCCGATCAAAAATAACACGAAGTATTTCACGCGCTTGATTGGGAACCAAGTGAGGTTCACCATGCCCCCTTGCTATCCTTCATGGGCGAGAGGTTCTAGAGAGGAGCAGCAGGCGATTACGTAGCATCATCGAGATATTGACTTACGATGGTTTTACATTAGCGCATTCTATAAATAATTGTTCCATGTAATATACATTAACGAAAAAAATTTCCTATGTTGCGAGCTACTTGATCTTTAAGGCGATCGGGTTGCCCGAGCAGTACCAAGCGGTCTTTGCGGCTATGATTGTCTGGCGGCCGATCGTTATCGAGATACAAACTCAAAGGCGCATAATCACTTGAAAGTGCGCGCGGACCGAGCCGTTCATATGGCGAGATGTCTCTAGGGGCTGGCGAAGTGCATTGACTTCTTCACGATCTTACTTTCGTGATCGTATTGTTCATTTACTTTTACGTTTTATGTTAATATTTTTATAATTATATAGTTTTTGCTAATCAATTATTTTTATATCTTGGGAATGGTCCACAAAAATAAAGTCAATCGGGGTAAGACTAAATACCCAGTGTGCGGGGTCGAAGAGCTTCCTTGCAGCGTTCTGATAATTACAAGTAAATTTTCAATATCACCATAGAAATCTTTAATACATTACATAACCATGTTGTTTAACTAAATTTCATACTTAAATTGTTGTAGCGGGACTCAAGAGACCCGATGGTGGCCGGGCATTATTGAGTGGATTACGGACTTTTCACACCTTAGGGATGGCGATTGGGTGAACTCATGGTAATTTGGTGACTACGTGAGGACTTTTAAATATTGTTAATTTAATTTTATCGACATGATATTATTATTTATTATTTTTTTTCACTAAAGCAGGATAAACTTGTTGAGTTGAGAGACTCTCAGCAGGACACAGTGTCGCCTCCGGTGGCACGTCGTTAGGCAGTGTGCTATTGCAATGGAGGTTCTCGGAGAAGCAGCGAGGACACGTTTCGTGAGGTTGGGACGGGTTCGAAGGACACCTCTCCCTCCCTAGATTTGACCCTTTGCATCGAAGGCCCATGAGAACTTTCCATCAATTCTCTTGAGACCCCGGAATGGCGATCTTGGTTTGCTATGTATGAGGTTCAATTGCGCCAAATACAACGAAAATTCAACCGAATAATAGCATACAAGGGGTTGTGCGAGAGGAGGAGGACGAGGGCGAGGGTTTGGGGATCTGTAGATTTTAGAATTGTTTATCTATTATTTAAAATATTAAAAAAAATTATAATGTTTATAGCGGCGACATTGTCATTGCTAAAATAAAAAAAATTAAGTCACATTAGCGACGACAACGTCGTCTCTATATATTTTACGCAAATAACGACGACAATGTCGTTGCTAATAAATGTTGTATATAAAAGATAATAGCGACGACATTCACGTCGCTACTATTTCAGATAACAACGATGACTTTAGCGATGACATTGTCGTCTCTTTTTTCCTAAATTCAAGATATAGACCACGACAATGTTGCGACGAACTAGTCATCGCTATAGATTCAAATATATGTAGCAACGACATAATGTCGTCAGTATTACTCTAGAAGCACTAATCTATTGCGGCGACATTCAGTGACGACTTTGTCGTCTCTATACATATAAAGGGATGACAGTTGATCCTTCAGCGGCGATTTATTGACCTCCTTTCTTGTAATGTCTATAAAAGTAACATGTACTCGAGTTGAATTTGTACCATCCCATTCAAGGAATCTCATCGTCTATATATTATTTTTCAAATCTTTGCCTGAAGCTAAAAAAAACATAAATTTATAAGATAATTTAAAATAAAGAAAGAAGTTATTGCCAATAATTTTCATAAATTTGTTATTACCATATAAGTTCCAATCTAAGCACTAGAAAGTATAAAATGAACAAGTAACATGATTCTAGAGTATCTGCTTTCATGATGATGAACACTTAAATTTTACTGGATCTCCACCTTTTCTCTTATTTGGAAGGTCACTTGTACTGAATCGTGCAGATATATTTATTTGATAAGTATGATATTGTATATATTTAGAAAATAAATACTTAACATTGCAAAGTCAAATTGTTCTAGGACATATCTTTTGTCAGAAATTGATACGAGAATTAGTTAAAAATAAATTTTTATTTAATTCAATAAATCAAATTTTTAGACTTTCACGTGTTTGTTATAAATAAATACTAAATGTTTAGTCTTATATCTGAATCAATAATCAATTACGCATTCTCAATCTAATTCACGAACTTCCTATTTTTAATTCACGAACTAGGCATTCCAACCTTCAAGTCTTATAGGGTATTGTCTTAAGTATACACTACTTTGGCATGTAAGCGACTTTCAATTAGATCAAGTTTAGTCGATTATAAACCACTCAATTTAATTATTAGTCATTTACTTTTTTTACTAAAGGCAAAACACTGTACTCTCGAAATATATAAGATTAGAGAAATAATACTTTCCTCTTATCTACCGTAATATATTTCACCCTATAATATAGTAATTGAAAAATTAATGCAACATTGTAGTCCAGATTTTGATGGTATTTTATTTCATATTTGTTGTGTATGTCATGTGTTTAATTTAATTGTACAAGATGGATTAAAATTTATACAACCTCAATTAGAAAAAGTTAGATATGCTATTAATTATATTTCGGTATCACCATCAAGAAAACAAGTTTTTGCTACTCTATATATGAGAGAAAATGGGCTACAATCAAAAGTTTTGCAAGCGATGTTGCTAATAGATAAATTCAACATATCTTATGCTTGAATTGTGTGAAGGTTATGAAGATTGCATTCTTGTCTATTATAATAATGCGACACTCACACGGCTCAAAATATGATTTAGAATTACATGATTGGAAAATATGTGGTCATGTTAGAAAATTTTAAAAGTTTTTTACTGACTTAACAAGCTGCATATTACGGTGTGTATTACCCAACTACTCAACTTGTTTTAAATCATTTCTATTGTATTGCTAACAATTTTAATATATATAGAATGTTGCTCTTTTTACTAGTATTATACATGTTATGGAAGCTAAATTTGGGAAATATTGGGAACAATTGCCTATGTTATTTCCATTATCATGTATCATGGATCCTCGACTTAACTTAGAGGATACGAAAGTAACAATAATGGCAATTTCAAATAAATTAACATACAGAAATCCAGTCTCGTGTGCTAATTTAGAACAAACTTTATGTTCTATGTATGAGGTCTATCTTTGAAAAGGCAGATCTGAGCGTTGTATGACCCCCTAATCCAACGTATGCGTCGTCATCAACTGATGACATTGACTTATGGAGTTACGTCAATACACATAGGAGTGGTCCAAGGTCAACAATTAGTTGGTTCTTCTTCTAGTTCTCCATTCCCCATTCTAATGATACACACTGTAGAGTTAGTTAGGTATTTTGCGCATAATGTGTTTAGTATATTTAGATGACGAAGAGAAAAACTTTGATATATTACGATAGTGAAGACAACATCAGCGTAGTTACCCAAATTCTTTCAAAAATATGCGTGATCTACTAACACCTCCGATCTCAAGCTGTAGTATCGGAGGTTGCATTTAGTACAAATGGTAGGGGTTTATATCGATATTAGGTCAAGACTCAAAGTTGATGAGAATAATGTCCAGAAGAACTTGAAGATTTAAATATGGATTAAGCATATTTCGTAGTAAGTATTTTTTGCATTAGTATTTATGTATTTGATATTTTTTTCTTATTTTAATAAAAAATTGTATACGTAACATCTTGTTAAGTATACAATTTTAATTCGCCTCTACTTTTAAAGTAGCGGTTCCAAACCAAAAAAAAAGGAAGAGTATTTTAAATATTTAATATTTAACATAAAGGATTCTCGATATGGTAGTTATTTTTTATTTTCAAATTTTAAAAACAAAAACAAAGTGAAAAAGAGAGGGTATTAAATCTTTAATTTTTAACAAAAATGATTCTCGATATTGTATTTCTTTTTATTTTCAAATTTAAAAAAAAATTAGGGCGAAGCTCGGCTCGTTAGAGCCCTCTGAGCTCGTGGGCGAACCGAGCTCAAAATTGGGGATGGGTCGGTGGCTCATTTCGGCCCATTGCCACCTACCATCAAGATCGATAATTTGAGTGCGAGCATAAATAACCGTTTTGTTCCTTTAATTATTCTCACTAACTTAAGTTACATTTTCTCTAACAGTCATGTGACCTAAGTTACAAATGTCGAAGTTTAACCGTCATTAAACACTGAGCTCAGATTTATAATCATTCAATAGAAAATACTTCAGTAGTCACTTAATCTAGTTTATACTAGTTTTCACAGCGACATTTCGTGAATCCCAACACAAATTTGTGTTCTTTACTTTGCTCATTTTTAAGCTCCGAACTCACTGTTATATTTCATCAATCAAATTGATCTCACCCATTGGTAAATCAAAGAACAATTAAACTCACGAAAAGATATACACAGCTCTGTCAATGAATTTAGATGAAATACCGGTAATCAAGTGGAATTTAATTTTTTGCACGGTCATGCTTTGAAAGAATTAAAAGAACAAAATCATTTTTGGGTTATGATAACTTTTTTTTTTAAATAACAAAACTTGTTACACTTGTTACATTTGAAATAACACAACTTGTTATATTTTTTAGTCAGGATTAGCTATTTTTTAAAACTACAATTAATTGTGCCTATTGATTTATATATTTTCAAAAACCAAAAGAAAAGAAGGTATTCCCTAGGTGATAAGTAAGAGATATGTGTTTTTAATTCTCTTAACGATTATGATTAGATATTTTTAAAATAACATAACTTGTTACATTTGTTAAACATGTTATTTTGAAATAACACAACTTATTAAATTTGTTATCTTTGAAATAGCATAACTTATTACGTTTGTAATTTTGAAATAACATAACTTGTTAATTTGTGGGTCAGGATTAGATATTTTTTAAAATAGCATAACATGTTACTTTTGTTACATTTGTAATAATATAACTTCTTACATTTTGAGAAGAGTTTTTGCAAGTATGGTGAAATGGATTGTAACCACAATTAATCGTAACTTCTTGATTTATTTATTTTCAAAATCCAAAAGAAAAGAAGGTGAATATTCACTAGGTAATAAGAAAGAGTTATCTGAGGTTTTTAATACATTTAAGGATTGTGATTAGATTTCTTTTCCATTTGTTTGTCCCATTGTTTTGTTAGGATTCTAAGATTCGATACAAAGAAGACATCCCCAATCGTTTAGCGAGATGTACAAATAAAGCAAGAATAAATATTGCATGAAATGAAGTCATTCAAATAGGGTGTTGAATCAATGATTGCCAACTTAAGATATGAGATAATTAGAAAATTCAAACAAGTATCAAGTCCAAAGGCTAGTGAAAGGCATTTAGTTCTATGAAGAAGATATTTTGGATAATAAGGTTTTTTTATTTATTTTTATTTTTATGTTCTTGGGCAATATGAGTATAAGACTCAATTATTACGTTTTTTCTACTGTGTATTCTTTCTCTTATCTAGGGTCTGATAATTCTTTGAAACATTGAAAGTTTTAATGGCAAGAAGTCAAGAAACCATGCCCGTCTCGGTCTCGGTCATGGCGTCTCGCCAGTTACATTCGATTTTATTTTTTATTTTGAAGTGCTTAATTTTTTTATGGTTAGTGTTGAATGAAGTCTAAATATTGTAGATTGTATAGTTTTTCTTATTCTATCACGCAATGGGTCAATCACAAATCGATTTTTTTTCTTCTATATTTAATCCCAATTTGATTTGAACTCAATAAAATCGTGAATCAAGCTGGTTGTGTATGTATGTTGTAGCAAGAATCGTGAGACAAAGGCATCGGGTTTTTATGTTTCTTTTTATCTTGTTTAGAAGGCCGATTTTGGGCCGAGGGTGAGTGAGGACGATCTGAGTTGTTCATGGGAAGAAGGCGGAGTGCTTTTAAGTTTTAACTATTAATAATTGAGTGGAAGATCATGAACCATGAAAAATTGTTAAACCAAATATTTGTTGAGAAATTTTGAGATTGAGATGCTTGTTGATATTAGTACATGTTTGGTAATCTTGAAATTATTTTTAAGTCTTTGAAATTATAAATTGTTGGTGAATGTGTGGATAAAAAGTGAGTTGTAAGTTGTGAGTCCTATGAAATGCGTTGATAAAAAGTAGGAAAATTAGCACAAATGGTCCATAACCTTTGTTTTTGGCATATGATCCATAACCTATGTATTTTGGTTCATAATTGGTCCTTATTTGATAAAAAAAAGACAAAAATGCCCTTAATTTTAGTTTAAAAAATTGCAATTGGATTTTTCACCTTTGCAAAATGTGCAAATAAGTCCGATACATTTATTAAATAATATTTAATTTAATATATTAAATATATCACTATAGTCGTGTCAATTAATTTTTTATAAGAGAAAAATATAAAATTATTGTGCTTTAGGTATATGTAATTGTTATGTGATGTGAAAAACTTGAATAAAAATTAAGTTAAATAAATAATAAAATGGCGTATATAATTTTATGATATTGAATCAATCTTATTATGTTTTTTAAATATAAAAATACTAACAAAAATTAATTTACACATTTTGTGTTCTTTTATTTTGAATGATAATAAAGCGATAAATTAAAATATGAAGAATACAATTTGAGCTCTAATATTTGTAGTTAATAAACGAATAGCTCAATTAAATAATAATATTTGAGTATCAAGTTTGTGACAAATTTTTTTTTTTTTTTTTTATGTTGTAATGATAAAATTAAAGTTTAAATTTTAATTATTACTTAATAATAAAATAATAATTTTAATTAACACGTTTGTTGATAATTATGAGCTTAAATTTTAGTTCTTTTATAATAGTTCATACAATATACAAAATAATTTAGTATATTATCAATTTGTTAGTTTCTTTTAATTTTTTATAAAAAATAAAAGTATCGGACTCATTTGTATTTTTGCAAAGGTTAGAAATCAATTGAAAATTTTCTAAATAAAAATAAGGGTATATTTATCTTTTAATCAAATAAGGATCAATTGTGCACCAAAACACATAGGTTAAAGGCATTGTGCCAAAAAACAAAGGTTATGGATCATTTGCACAATAAGGGCAAATGTTAGAGACCATTGAGCCAATTTTTCTAAAAATATGTTTAACTAATTTGACCAACTAAAATTATAATTTAAGCAACTCCAAACATGTGATTAATCAATATTCACTATAATAGATATTATATAATATACAAAGAAACTGCACCTAACATCATGTTGAAAGCAAAACTTCAAAAGTGTGTGTGTATATATATATATTAGGATATATGGAAATTTTCATAAATGGTCCTTAACCTTTGCCATCAATATAAAAATAGTCCTAATGTTTGTTTTTTGGTACAGAAATCTCTAACATATGTGTTTTGGTTTGCAATTGGTCATTAGTTGATGAAAACTACAAGTATCGGACCTATTTGCTCTTTTTGCAAAGGTAAAAATCTAATTACAATTTTCTCTAATTAAAACTAAAGGCATATTTATCGTTTTACCAATTACGCACCAAAACACAGGTTGAAGATTTTCGTACTTAAAAAATAAACGTTATATGATTCAGGGACCATTTGTGCATATATGAGTCAAAACTAATTAATTGAGATTTGAGAGTTGGTCTCAAGTTAAAAGATTTTTCTTTTCTATTTTTTATTTCGATATAATGTTAGATATAAAAAAAAATCATATAATTAGGCTCTCATATGTGTTAATTGAAATGCGCTATATTGTTCAAATCTATTTGTTGATTATCAACTACGCTCTGGTTTCATTTCAAAATTATGAGTTGTGTGGTGGAGTTCTCAAAGAGCCGTCTTGTGTTATTTCATAATTTTTCTTAAGTCTCACTTCTTAGGTAAGCAATGACTTTTCTTGCTTAATTATTGACTTATTAGAAATAGTTAAAACTTGTCGGTTTATATAATTGTGGCATTGTGAATTTTGAATATATATTACAATTTGAGGGACCTATTGGATGCTTAATTTATGAAATTCACTCCAAACCTTCGAAATCAAATGATCAACCATGGTTACAAATGGGTGAAAATAACGAACTTCGTAAAAGTATTCAATGAAATATGAATATAAAAATATCACTGCCTATATCATGAATTACAATGCAATGTAATCATCATGTTAGGTGTAGACGAGAATAGTGTTAAAAATAACACAATAAATGTATACATATCAATGTAAGACATAGTGAAATGCGTAAGTCAACAAGTTTTGTAAGACATATAATTTTGTAACAATTTCAACCTCCTCTGTTCTAAATAATATATTTATCATTGTTCTGTCTAACTTTCTCTAACATATTCTCGTCAGGAAGTTAACTTCAAATTTTTGATGAATTTACCGTCAAAAGAACACCACCCATTAAAAGTTTCTCGTTAATATTGATTTCTACTTAAAATAACTATACGCTATCTAATTCAATTTGCATCATCGCATAAACAACTCATAGTAATTGTTGACCTCAAAATAGCGTCAGCGGAGAACCCCGCGCCTCCTCTTCCTACATGTATTTTTCTTCTTGCTTGGTACTGCCGCGTGGTTTACTCAATCACGTAGTTAAGTCTAGGACCGAGTAGATATATAACAAAAGATAAAGAGAAACACACTATAGAGGTAATAGCTTGAGGGCTCCTAACTAACGATTTCTCAGGTGATTATAACACTTGAAGAATAATTAGTATAGATGACTTGATATTTCTTGTAAAAGAAATGATTTCAACCTCCTCTTCTTGTGGAAATGAGTTGGGTATTTATAGGCAAATTCTATTAGATTGTCTTCCCTTCAATTCGCGACACGTGGCTTGATCTAGAGAGCTCTAGAGTCACGTCTTGGGTGTCACATCATTAGAATTAATGCGGAAGTCTCTTTCAACCGCAATCTAAGAGGCTATGATGGTGGCAAGCCACCTTTTTGCAGGCTATCCCATCAGTCTTTTCGGGTCTGACTTGTAGTGTGTCAGAAAGAAGTTAACACGCAATCAGGGTCGGACTTTGACAGCCTCGGTTGTCCTATCTCCTCAGTACAAATAGCCTCGGTTGTCTAACTTCTTCAGCACAAACATCATCGGTTATCTAACCTCCTCGGCACATACAGCCTCAGAGAAAGGGTTAAGTCAAAGAAGGATGACTTTGACCGCACCTACGTAGAGCCCAAGTGGGATTGCCCTGCCCATGTGGGATTGGGAGGTAACAATAGTCCCCCAAGTTTAGGACTTTTATTATTTATGAGGGGAGCTAGACTTGGTAAAGAGGCAGTGCTTTTGCGTTTGGAAAATGGCAGATCTTCAATTGGAAAATTGGAAGAGAGTTAGTCCCACAAGGTCAATACCTCTCTCATTTATGTGAGGTGTTGAGCTTGGAGTGGGAGAGAAATTCAAAGTGGTAGAAGATTGCTTTGGAAAAGCCTATTCCCAAATGGGAGAGGATTGGTAGCAGAAGCAAGTCTCCAAAGATTGAGAAGCTTGCGGCGGAAGAGCCTATTCCCACTTGGGAGAGGTTTGGTAGCAGAAGCGCATCCCCAAATATAGAGATGCTTGCTGAGGAAAAGCCTATTCCCACTTGAGAGAGGCTTGGTAGCAGAAGTGGGTCCCTAAAGATGGAGAGGCTTGCTACGGAAAGACTTATTCCCGAGTGGAAGATGCTAGGTAGCAAAAGCGCGACTCCAAAGATGGAGAGGCATGCTGCGGAAGAGCCTCTTCTCAAGTGGGAGAGGCTTGGTAGTAGAATCGCGTATCCAAAAATGAAGAAGCTTGCTGTGGAAGAACCTATTCCCAATTGGGAGAGACTAGGTAGCAGAAGCAAGTCTCCAAAGATGGAGAAGCTTACTGCAGAAGGGCCTATTCCATGTGGGAGAGGTTAGGTAGCGAGCGCATCTCTAAAGATGGAGGCATCTTTGGGAGAGCCTATTCTCAAGTGGGAGGCTTGGTAGCGAGCGTCTCCAAAGATGGAGAGGCTAGGCTGAAAGAGCCTATTCCCAAGTGGGAGAGGCTAGGTGGCAATACATCTCAAAGATGGAGAGGCATCTTTTTGGAAGAGCCTATTCTCAAGTGGAAGAGTTTAGGTAGTGAGCGTGTCCCAAAGATGGAGGCATCTTTGGAAGAGCCTATTTCTAAGTGGGAAAGACTTGGTAGCGGAAGTGCGTCTCCAAAGATGGAGAAGCTTCTTGTGAGAATAAGGTAGTCTCAAGTGGGATGGGTTTGGTAGCAGTGAGTCTCCAAAGATGGAGAAGGTCTTTGGAGAAACTTGTTGCGGAAGAGCCTATTCCTAAATGGAAGAGACTTGGTAGCGGAAGTGCATCTCAGAAGATGGAGATGCTTGTTTATGGAAGAGCCTATTCCCAAGTGAGACAGGTTAGGTAGAAAAGCGAGTCTCCAAAAATGGAGAAGCTTAATGCGGAAGAGTCTATTCCCAGTGGTAGAGGCTAGGTAGTAGAGCGCATCTCCAAAGATGGAGAGACATCTTTGCGGAAGAGTCTATTCCCAAGTGGGAGGCTTGGTGGCAGTGAGTCTCAAAGATGAAGAAGCTTGCATGGAAGAGCTATTTCCACTTGGGGAGGCTTGGTAACACAAGCGAGTCTCCAAAGATGGAGAAGCTTGCTCTAGGAAGAGCGTAGTCCCAAGTGGGAGGCTTGGTAGCGAGAATCGAGTCTTCAAAGATAGAGAAGCTTGCTTGCGGAAGAGCTATTCTCAAGTGGGAGGCTTGGTAGCGAAGCGTGTCTTCAAAGATAGAGAGGCATCTTTGTGGAATAGCCTATGTTCCAAGTGGGAGAGGCTTGGTAGCGGAAGGCGTCTCCAAAGATGGAGAGGCTTGTTGTGGAAGAGCCTATTCCCAAGTGGGGGAGGCTAGGTAGCGGCGAGTCTCAAAGATGGAGAAGCTTGTTGTGAAGAGCTATTCCCAAGTGGGAGATGATAGGTAGCGAGCGCATCTCCAAAGATGGAGAGGCATGCTGCGGAAAACCCTATTCCCAAGTGGGAGAGACTTGGTAGCAGGAGCGAGTCTTCAAAGATGGAGAAGCATGCTTGAAGAGTATAGTCCCAAGTGGGAAAGTTTAATAGCAGTAAGCGAGTCTCCAAAGATGGAGAAGTTTGATCTGGAAGACCTATTCCCACATGGGAGAGGCAATAGCGAGCGATTCTCCAAAGATGGAGAAGCTTGCTACGGAAGAGCCTATTCCCACTTGGAGGAGGCTTTGTCTGAGAATCGAGTCTCTAAAGATGGAGAAGCTTTTTACGGAAGAGCTATTCCCACTTGGAGAGGCTTGATAATGGCGAGTCTCCAAATATGGAGAAGCTTCTGCTGAAGAGCCTATTCCCACTTGGGAGGCTTTGTCGTAGTAGTGCATCCCCAAAGATGGAGAGGCACTCTGGAAGAGCCTTTTCTAAGTGAGGAAGCTTGGTAGAAGAAGCAGCGTCTCCAAAGATGGAGTGGCTTCTGGCGAGGAAGAACTATTCCCAAGTGGGAGGCTTGGTAAGTAGAAGCGAGTCTCCAAAGATGGAGAAGTTTACTATAGAAGATCGTAGTACCAAGTTGGAGAGGGTTGGTAGCGAGCGAGTCTCCAAAGATGGAAAAGCTTGCTCTGGAAGAGCTATTACCATTTGGGATGGGCTTGGTAGCAGAAGCGAGTCTCTAAAGATGGAGAAGCTTGATGAGGAAAAGCATAGTCCCAAGTGGGAGAAGCTTAATAGCGAGGCGAGTCTCTAAAGATGGAGAAGTTTTATCACGGAAGACCTATTCCCACTTGGGAGGCTTGGTAGCGAGAATCGAGTCTCAAAGATGGAGAAGCTTGCTGCTGGAAGAGCCTATTCCCACTTGGGAGGCTTTATAAGCAGAATCGAGTCTCCAAAGATGGAGAAGCTTGTAGCGGAAAAGCTTCTTCCCACTTGAGAAAGGCTTAGTAGCAGAGCGAGTTTGCAAAGATGTAGAAGCTTGCTGCGGAAGAGCATATTCTCACTTGGGAGGCTTGGTAGCGGGCGCGTCCCAGATGGAGGCTTGCTATGGAAGAGCATTTTCCCATGTGAGGAATGTTGGTAGAAAGCGAGGCGTCTCCAAAGATGGAGAGCTTCTTTGCATGGAAGAACCTATTCCCATGTGGGAGGTTTGGTAGCATAAGCGAGTCTCAAAGATGAAGACGCTTCTTGTGGAAGAGCATATTCTTAAGTAGGAGAGGCTAGGTAGGAAGCGCATCTCCAAAGATGGGAGGCATCTTTGCGGAAGAACTATTCAAGTGGGAGAGACTTGGTAGCGAAGCGCAGTCTATAAAGATGGAGAAGCTTCTTTGTGGAAGATCGTAGTCCTAAGTGGGAGAGGTTTGGTAGAAGAAGCAGAGTCTCCAAAGATGGAAAAGTTTCTGTGAAGAGCTATTCCCATTTGGGAGAGGTTTGGTAATAGAAGCGAGTCTCGAAGATGGAGAAGCTTGCTGCGGAAGAGCGTAATCCCAAGTGGGAGAAGCTTAATAGCGAGCGAGTCTCCAAAGATGGAGAAGTTTTATGGAAGACCTATTCCCACTTGGGAAAGGTTTGGTAGCGAGGCCGAGTCTCTCAAGATGGAGAAGCTCATTGTGAAGAGCCTATTCCCAATTGAGAGAGACTTTGTAGCGAGAATCGAGTCTCTAAAGATGGAGATGCTTGTTGGAAGAGCTATTCCCACTTGGGAGAGGCTTTGTAGAGAAAGCGAGTCTCTAAAGATGGAGAAGCTTGATGCGGAAGAGCTATTCCCACTTGGGAGAGTCTTGGTAGTAGAAGCACGTCCCCAAAGATGGAGAGGCTTGCTATGGAAGAGCCTTTTCCCAAGTGAGGAAGCTTGGTAGAAGAAAGCGGGTCTCCAAAGATGGAGAGGCTTGTTGTGGAAGAGTCTATTCTCAAGTGCGAGAGGCTTGGGCGAAGCAAGTCTCCAAAGATGAAGGCGCTTGTTGTGGAAGAGCATATTCTTAGGTGGGAGAGGCTAGGTAGCTGAAGGCGCATCTAGAAAGATGGGGAGGCATCTTTGGAAGAGCCTATTCCTAAGTAGGAGAAGCTTGGTATCGAGGCGAGTCTCCAAAGATGGAGAAGCTTGCGGCGGAAGATCATGATCCCAAGTGGAGAGGGCAGTAGCGAGCGAGTCTCAATGATGGAGAAGCAATAATGGAAGAACTATTTCCACTTGAGTGAGGCTTGGTGGTGAGCAAGTCTCCAAAGATAGAGAAGCTTGTTGCGGAAGAGCCTATTCCCACTTGGAGAGGCTTGATAGAAATATCGAGTCTCCAAAGATGGAGAAGCTTGTTGCGGAAGAACTATTCGACTTTGGAGGCTTGGTAGCGAGCGAGTCTCCAAAGATGGAGAAGCTTGCTGCGAAGAACTATTCCCACTTGGGAGAGGCTTGGTAGCAAAGTGTGTCTCCAAAGATAGAGAGGCATCTTGCGGAAGATCCTATTTCCAAGTGGGGAGGCTTGGTGCGTAAGCGGCGTCTCTAAAGATTGAGAGGCTTGCTCGAAGAGCCTATTCCATGTGGGAAAGAGTGGGTAGTGAAGAGAGTCTCCAAAGATGGAGAAGCTTGCTGTGGAAGAGCCTATTTCCAAGTGGGAGATGCTAGGTAGCAGAAGCGCGTCTCCAAAGATTAAAAGGCTTGCTATGGAAGAGCCTATTACCAAGTGGGAGAGACTTGGTAGCAGAAGCAAGTCTTCAAAGATGTAGATGCTTGCTGTGGAAGAGCATATTCCTAAGTGGGAGAGGCTAGGTAATAGAAGCGCATCTCCAAAGATGGAGAAGAATGTTGCGGAAGAGCCTATTCCCACTTGGGATAGGCTTGGAGCAGTAGCGAGTCTCCAAAGAAGGAGAAGATTACTACTGAAGAGCTATTCCCACTTGGGAGGCACAGTAGTAGAAGCATGTTCCCAAAGATGGAGAGGCTTGCTATGGAATAGCCTTTTTCAAAGTGAGGAGGCTTGGTAGCAGAAGCGATTCTCCAAAGATGGAGTAGCTTGCTGCGAAATATTGTAGTCCCAAGTGGGAGGCTTGGTAGCGAGGCGAGTCTCCAAAGATGGAGAAGCTTCTCTGCGGAAGAACTATTCCAACTTGAGAGAGGCAGTAGCAAAAGCGTGTCTCTAAAGATGGGAGGCATCTTGTGAAGAACTATTTCTAAGTGGGAGAGGCAGTAGCGAAGCACGTCCGAAAGATGGAGGCTTCTTGTGGAAAAGCCTATTCCCAAGTAGGAGAGGCTAGGTAGCAAAGTGAGTCTCCAAAGATAGAGATGCTTGCTGCGGAAGAACTAATCCCAAGTGGGAGATGCTAGCTAGCGAGGCGAGTCTCAAAGATGGAGAAGCACTCTGCTGCGGAAGAGCCTATTCTAAGTAGGAGATGTTAGGTAGCGGATGTCGTCTCCAAAGATGGAGAGGCGTCTTTGCTGGAAGACCCTATTCCCAAGTGGCGGAGGCTTGGTAGCGAAGCTAGTCTTCAAAATGGAGAAGCATGCTCAGAAGAGCATAGTCCTAAGTGGGAGAAGCTTAACAGTGACGAGTCTCCAAAGGCGGAGAAGCTTGATGCGGAAGACCTATTCCCACCTTGGAGGCTTGCAGTAGCGAGCGAGTCTCCAAAGATGGAGAAGCTTGCTTGGAAGAGCCTATTTCCACTTAGGGAGGCTTTGTAGCAGAATCGAGTCTCCAAAGATGGAAAAGCTTTTTCTTGGGCGCCTATTCCTACTTGGGAGGCTTGATAGCGAGCAAGTCTTCAAAGATGGAGAAGCTTCTTGCGGAAGGGCCTATTCCCACATGGGAGGCTTTGTAGTGAGCGCGTCCCTAAAGATGGGAGGCTTGCTCTGGAAGGCCTTTTTCCCAAGTGAGGAAGCTTGGTAGAAGAAGCGAGTCTCCAAAGATAGAGAGGCTTGCTGTGGAAGAGCCTATTTTTAAGTGGGAGAGGCTTGGTAGCAGGAGCGAGTCTCCAAAGATATAGACGGCTTCTTTGTGGAAGAGCATATTCCTAAGTGGGAGGCTAGGTAGTAGAAGCGCATCTCAAAGATGGGGAAGAATCTTGCGGAAGAGCCTATTCTCAAGTGGGAGAGGCTTGGTAGCGAGCGAGTCTCAAAGATGGAGAAGCTGCTGCGGATGAGCTATTCCTATTTGGGAGGCGCAGTACAGCAGGCGAGTCTCTAAAGATAGAGAAGCTTCTGCTGGAAGGCGTAGTCCCACGTGGGAGAAGCTTAATAAGCGAGCGAGTCTCAAAAGATGGACAATCTTAATCTTTGAAGACCTATTTCTACTTGAGAGAGGCTTGGTAGCGAAGGAGTCTCCAAAGATAGAGAAGCTTATTGCGGAAGAGCCTATTCCCACTTGGGAGAGGTTTTGTAGCGTAATCGAGTCTTCAAAGATGGAGAACCTTGTTGCGGAAGAGCCTATTCCTACTTAGGAGAGAATTGGTAGCAGGCGTGTCTCCAAAGATGGAGAGACATGCTGCAGAAAAGCCTATTTCTAAGTGGGAGGCTTGGTAGCAGAAGCGCATCTCTAAAGATGGAGAGGCATGTTGTGGAAGAGCCTATTCTCAAGTGGAAAATGCTTGGTAGCAGAAGCGAGTCTCCAAAGATGGAGAGGCTGCTTTTGGAAGAGCCTATTCCCAATGCTAGGTAGTGGCGAAGAGCGTCTCGGATATGGAGGTATGGTGTAGAAGAGCCTACTCCCAAGTGGAAGAGACTTGGTAGCAGAAGCGAGTTTTCAAAGATGGAGAAGCTTTTTGCAGAAGAGTCTATTCCCATTTGGAAGAGGCTTGATAGCAGAAGCGAGTCTCCAAAGATAGAGAAGCTTGATGCGGAAGACCTATTACCACTTGGGAGAGGCTAGGTAGCAGAAGCAAGTCTCCAAAGATGGAGAAGCTTGCTGTGGAAGTGCCTATTCCCAAGTGGGAGATGCTGGGTAGCAGAAGCGAGGCTCCAAAGATGGAGAAGCTTATGAGAATAAGGTAGTCTCAAGTGGGATAGGTTTGGTAGCAGTGAGTCTCCAAAGATGGAGAAGGTCTTTGGAGAAACTTGTTGGAAGAGCCTATTCCTAAATGGAAGAGACTTGGTAGGAAGTGCATCTCAGAAGATGGAGATGCTTGTTATGGAAGAGCCTATTCCCAAGTGAGACAGTTAGGTAGAAAAGCGAGTCTCCAAAAATGGAGAAGCTTAATGCGGAAGAGTCTATTCCCAAGTGGTAGAGGCTAGGTAGTAGAAGCGCATCTCCAAAGATGGAGAGACATCTTTGGAAGAGTCTATTCCCAAGTGGGAGGCTTGTGGCAGTGAGTCTCAAAGATGAAGAAGCTGCGGTGGAAGAGCCTATTTCCACTTGGGGAGGCTTGGTAACACAAGCGAGTCTCCAAAGATGGAGAAGCTTGCTACTGGAAGAGCGTAGTCCCAAGTGGAGAGGCTTGGTAGCGTAATCGAGTCTTCAAAGATAGAGAAGCTGCTGTGGAAGAGCCTATTCTCAAGTGGGAGAGGCAGTAGCGAGGCGTGTCTTCAAAGATAGAGAGGCATCTTTGCGGAATAGCCTATTTCCAAGTGGGAGGCTTGGTAGCGTAAGAGCGTCTCCAAAGATGGAGAGGCTTGTTGTGGAAGAGCCTATTCCCAAGTGGGAGAGGCTAGAGTAGCGAGCGAGTCTCCAAAGATGGAGAAGCTTGTTGTGAAAGAGCTATTCCCAAGTGGGAGATGATAGGTAGCGAGCGCATCTCCAAAGATGGAGAGGCATCTTTGCATGAAAACCTATTCCCAAGTGGGAGAGACTTGGTAGCGAGCGAGTCTTCAAAGATGGAGAAGCATGCTTCGGAAGAGTATAGTCCCAAGTGGGAAAGTTTAATAGCAGAAACGAGTCTCCAAAGATGGAGAAGTTTGATGCGGAAGACCTATTCCCACATGGGAGAGGCTTGGTAGCAGAAGCGATTCTCCAAAGATGGAGAAGCTTGCTACGGAAGAGCCTATTCCCACTTGGAGGAGGCTTTGTGCAGAATCGAGTCTCTAAAGATGGAGAAGCTTTTTACAGAAGAGCCTATTCCCACTGGGGGAGGCGATGTGAGCGAGTCTCCAAATATGGAGAAGCTTCTTCATGAGAGAGCCTATTCCCACTTGGGAGGCTTTGTCGTAGTAGTGCATCCCCAAAGATGGAGAGGCACTACTGGAAGAGCCTTTTCCTAAGTGAGGAAGCTTGGTAGAAGAAGCGCGTCTCCAAAGATGGAGTGGCTTCTTCGAGGAAGAGCCTATTCCCAAGTGGGAGAGGCTTGGTCAGAGAAGCGAGTCTCCAAAGATGGAGAAGTTTACTATAGAAGATCGTAGTACCAAGTTGGAGAGGGTTGGTAGCGAGCGAGTCTCCAAAGATGGAAAAGCTTGCTCTGAGAAGAGCTATTACCATTTGGGATGGGCTTGGTAGCGAGCGAGTCTCTAAAGATGGAGAAGCTTGATGAGGAAAAGCATAGTCCCAAGTGGGAGAAGCTTAATAGCGAGGCGAGTCTCTAAAGATGGAGAAGTTTTATGCGGAAGACCTATTCCCACTTGGGAGGCTTGGTAGCGTAATCGAGTCTCCAAAGATGGAGAAGCTTGCTTGCTTGGAAGAGCCTATTCCCACTTGGGGAGGCTTTATACGTAATCAGTCTCCAAAGATGGAGAAGCTTGTAGAAAAGCTTCTTCCCACTTGAGAAAGGCAGTAGCGAGGCGAGTTTGCAAGATGTAGAAGCTTCTGCTGAAGAGCATATTCTCACTTGGGAGAGGCTTGGTAGCGGAAGCGCGTCCCAAAGATGGAGAGGCTTGCTATGGAAGAGCATTTTCCCATGTGAGGAATGTTGGTAGAAAGCGGGCGTCTCCAAAGATGGAGAGGTTGCTCATGCGGAAGAACCTATTCCCATGTGGGAGAGGTTTGGTAGCATAAGCGAGTCTCCAAAGATGAAGACGCTTACTGTGGAAGAGCATATTCTTAAGTAGGAGAGGCTAGGTAGGAGAAGCGCATCTCCAAAGATGGAGAGGCATACTGCGGAAGAGCCTATTCCAAGTGGGAGAGACTTGGTAGCAGAAACGAGTCTATAAAGATGGAGAAGCTTGCTGTGGAAGATCGTAGTCCTAAGTGGGAGAGGTTTGGTAGAAGAAGCGAGTCTCCAAAGATGGAAAAGTTTCCTGCAGAAGAGCCTATTCCCATTTGGGAGAGGTTTGGTAATAGAAGCGAGTCTCGAAGATGGAGAAGCTTCTCATGAAGGCGTAATCCCAAGTGGGAGAAGCTTAATAGCGAGGCGAGTCTCCAAAGATGGAGAAGTTTTATGGAAGACCTATTCCCACTTGGGAAAGGTTTGGTAGCGAGCCGAGTCTCCAAAGATGGAGAAGCTCGCTGTGAAGAGCCTATTCCCAATTGAGAGAGACTTTGTAGCAGAATCGAGTCTCTAAAGATGGAGATGCTTGTTGCGGAAGAGCCTATTCCCACTTGGGAGAGGCTTGGTAGAAGAAGCGAGTCTCTAAAGATGGAGAAGCTTGATGCGGAAGAGCCTATTCCCACTTGGGAGAGTCTTGGTAGTAGAAGCACGTCCCCAAAGATGGAGAGGCTTGCTATGGAAGAGCCTTTTCCCAAGTGAGGAAGCTTGGTAGAAGAAGCGGGTCTCCAAAGATGGAGAGGCTTGTTGTGGAAGAGTCTATTCTCAAGTGCGAGAGGCTTGGAAGCAGAAGCAAGTCTCCAAAGATGAAGACGCTTGTTGTGGAAGAGCATATTCTTAGGTGGGAGAGGCTAGGTGGTGAAGCGCATCTAGAAAGATGGGGAGGCATCTTTGCTTGGAAGAGCCTATTCCTAAGTAGGAGAAGCTTGGTATCGAGGCGAGTCTCCAAAGATGGAGAAGCTTGCGTGGAAGATCGCAGTCCCAAGTGGGAGAGGCTTGGCGAGGCGAGTCTCAATGATGGAGAAGCTTAATGCGGAAGAACTATTTCCACTTGAGTGAGGCTTGGTAGTGAAGCAAGTCTCCAAAGATAGAGAAGCTTGTTATGGAAGAGCCTATTCCCACTTGGGAGAGGCTTGATAGAAATATCGAGTCTCCAAAGATGGAGAAGCTTGTTGCAGAAGAGCCTATTCTGACTTTGGAGAGGCTTGGTAGCAGGAGCGAGTCTCCAAAGATGGAGAAGCTTGCTGCGTAAGAGCCTATTCCCACTTGGGAGAGGCTTGGTAGCAAAGTGTGTCTCCAAAGATAGAGAGGCATCTTTTGGAAGATCCTATTTCCAAGTGGGAGGCTTGCAGTAGCGGAGCGTCTCTAAAGATTGAGAGGCTTGCTCTGGAAGAGCCTATTCCCATGTGGGAAGAGTGGGTGGTAAGAGAGTCTCCAAAGATGGAGAAGCTTCTTTGTGGAAGAGCCTATTTCAAGTGGGAGATGCTAGTAGCGAGCGGCGTCTCAAAGATTAAAAGGCTTGCTATGGAAGAGCCTATTACCAAGTGGGAGAGACTTGGTAGCGAAGCAAGTCTTCAAAGATGTAGATGCTTGGCGTGGAAGAGCATATTCCTAAGTGGGAGAGGCTAGGTAATAGAAGCGCATCTCCAAAGATGGAGAAGAATGTTTGGAAGAGCCTATTCCCACTTGGGATAAGCTTGGAGCGATGCGAGTCTCCAAAGAAGGAGAAGATTACTACTGGAAGAGCCTATTCCCACTTGGGAGGCACAGTAGTAGAAGCATGTTCCCAAAGATGGAGGCTTGCTATGGAATAGCCTTTTTCAAAGTGAGGAGGCTTGGTAGCGAGGCGATTCTCAAAGATGGAGTAGCTTGTCTGCGAAATATTGTAGTCCCAAGTGGGAGGCTTGGTAGCGAGGCGAGTCTCCAAAGATGGAGAAGCTTGTCATGAAGAGCCTATTCCAACAGAGAGAGGCTTGGTAGCAAAAGCGTGTCTCTAAAGATGGAGGCATACTTCAGAAGAGCCTATTTCTAAGTGGGAGAGGCTTGGTGGCGGAAGCACGTCCCGAAGATGGAGAGGCTTCTTGTGGAAAGCCTATTCCCAAGTAGGAGAGGCTAGGTAGCAAAAGTGAGTCTCCAAAGATAGAGATGCTGCTGTCGGAAGAACCTAATCCCAAGTGGGAGATGCTAGCTAGCGAAGCGAGTCTCCAAAGATGGAGCTTTCTTCTTGGAAGAGCCTATTCCTAAGTAGGAGATGTTAGGTAGCAGATGTGCGTCTCCAAAGATGGAGAGGCGTGCTGCGGAAGACCCTATTCCCAAGTGACAGAGGCTTGGTAGCAGAAGCTAGTCTTCAAAATGGAGAAGCATGCTCCGAAAGAGCATAGTCCTAAGTGGGAGAAGCTTAACAGCAGAAGCGAGTCTCCAAAGACGGAGAAGCTTGATGCGGAAGACCTATTCCCACCTTGGAGAGGCTTGGTAGCAGAAGCGAGTCTCCAAAGATGGAGAAGCTTGCTGCGGAAGAGCCTATTTCCACTTAGGAGAGGCTTTGTAGCAGAATCGAGTCTCCAAAGATGGAAAAGCTTTTTGCGGAAGCGCCTATTCCTACTTGGGAGAGGCTTGATAGCAGAAGCAAGTCTTCAAAGATGGAGAAGCTTGCCATGAAGGGCCTATTCCCACATGGGGGAGGCTTTGTAGCGTAAGCGTCCCCTAAAGATGGAGAGGCTTGCTACAGAAGAGCCTTTTTCCCAAGTGAGGAAGCTTGGTAGAAGAAGCGAGTCTCCAAAGATAGAGAGGCTTGCTGTGGAAGAGCCTATTTTTAAGTGGGAGAGGCTTGGTAGCAGAAGCGAGTCTCCAAAGATATAGACGCTTGCTGTGGAAGAGCATATTCCTAAGTGGGAGAGGCTAGGTAGTAGAAGCGCATCTCCAAAGATGGGGAAGAATCTTGGAAGAGCCTATTCTCAAGTGGGAGGCTTGGTAGCGAGGCGAGTCTCCAAAGATGGAGAAGCTTCTGCTGGCGGATGAGCCTATTCCTATTTGGGAGACGCTTGGTAACAGAAGCGAGTCTCTAAAGATAGAGAAGCTTGCTGCGGAAGGCGTAGTCCCACGTGGGAGAAGCTTAATAGCGAGGCGAGTCTCAAAAGATGGACAATCTTAATCTTTCAAGACCTATTTCTACTTGAGAGGCTTGGTAGCGGAAGGGAGTCTCCAAAGATAGAGAAGCTTATTGCGGAAGAGCCTATTCCCACTTGGGAGAGGTTTTTGTAGCGTAATCGAGTCTTCAAAGATGGAGAACCTTGTTGCGGAAGAGCCTATTCCTACTTAGGAGAGAATTGGTAGCAGAAGCGTGTCTCCAAAGATGGAGAGACATGCTGCAGAAAAGCCTATTTCTAAGTGGGAGAGGCTTGGTAGCAGAAGCGCATCTCTAAAGATGGAGAGGCATGCTGTGGAAGAGCCTATTCTCAAGTGGAAAATGCTTGGTAGCAGAAGCGAGTCTCCAAAGATGGAGAGGCTTGCTGCGGAAGAGCCTATTCCCAATGCTAGGTAGCAGAAGCGCGTCTCCAGATATGGAGAGGTATGGTGTAGAAGAGCCTACTCCCAAGTGGAAGAGACTTGGTAGCAGAAGCGAGTTTTCAAAGATGGAGAAGCTTTTTGCAGAAGAGTCTATTCCCATTTGGAAGAGGCTTGATAAGCGAGCGAGTCTCCAAAGATAGAGAAGCTTGAGTCGGAAGACCTATTACCACTGGGAGAGGCTAGGTAGCAAGCAAGTCTCCAAAGATGGAGAAGCTTTGCGTGGAAGTGCCTATTCCCAAGTGGGAGATGCTGGGTAGCAGAAGCGAGGCTCCAAAGATGGAGAAGCTTGCGGCAGAATAAGGTAGTCTCAAGTGGGATAGGTTTGGTAGCAGAAGTGAGTCTCCAAAGATGGAGAAGGTCTTTGGAGAAACTTGTTGCGGAAGAGCCTATTCCTAAATGGAAGAGACTTGGTAGCAGAAGTGCATCTCCGAAGATGGAGATGCTTGTTGCGGAAGAGCCTATTCCCAAGTGAGACAGGTTAGGTAGAAGAAACGAGTCTCCAAAAATGGAGAAGCTTAATGCGGAAGAGTCTATTCCCAAGTGGTAGAGGCTAGGTAGTAGAAGCGCATCTCCAAAGATGGAGAGACATGCTGCGGAAGAGTCTATTCCCAAGTGGGAGAGGCTTGGTAGCAGAAGTGAGTCTCCAAAGATGAAGAAGCTTGCAGCGGAAGAGCCTATTTCCACTTGGGGGAGGCTTGGTAACACAAGCGAGTCTCCAAAGATGGAGAAGCTTGCTACAGAAGAACGTAGTCCCAAGTGGGAGAGGCTTGGTAGCAGAATCGAGTCTTCAAAGATAGAGAAGCTTGCTGCGGAAGAGCCTATTCTCAAGTGGGAGAGGCTTGGTAGCAGAAGCGTGTCTTCAAAGATAGAGAGGCATGCTGCGGAATAGCCTATTTCCAAGTGGGAGAGGCTTGGTAGCAGAAGAGCGTCTCCAAAGATGGAGAGGCTTGTTGTGGAAGAGCCTATTCCCAAGTGGGAGAGGCTAGGTAGCAGAAGCGAGTCTCCAAAGATGGAGAAGCTTGTTGTGAAAGAGCTATTCCCAAGTGGGAGATGATAGGTAGCAGAAGCGCATCTCCAAAGATGGAGAGGCATGCTGCGGAAAACCCTATTCCCAAGTGGGAGAGACTTGGTAGCAGAAGCGAGTCTTCAAAGATGGAGAAGCATGCTTCGAAAGAGTATAGTCCCAAGTGGGAAAGTTTAATAGCAGAAACGAGTCTCCAAAGATGGAGAAGTTTGATGCGGAAGACCTATTCCCACATGGGAGAGGCAGTAGCGAGCGATTCTCCAAAGATGGAGAAGCTTGCTACGGAAGAGCCTATTCCCACTTGGAGGAGGCTTTGTGCAGAATCGAGTCTCTAAAGATGGAGAAGCTTTTTACAGAAGAGCCTATTCCCACTTGGGAGAGGCTTGATAACAGAAGCGAGTCTCCAAATATGGAGAAGCTTGCTGCAGAAGAGCCTATTCCCACTTGGGAGAGGCTTTGTCGTAGTAGTGCATCCCCAAAGATGGAGAGGCTTGCTACGGAAGAGCCTTTTCCTAAGTGAGGAAGCTTGGTAGAAGAAGCACGTCTCCAAAGATGGAGTGGCTTGCTGAGGAAGAGCCTATTCCCAAGTGGGAGAGGCTTGGTCGTAGAAGCGAGTCTCCAAAGATGGAGAAGTTTACTATAGAAGATCGTAGTACCAAGTTGGAGAGGGTTGGTAGCAGAAGCGAGTCTCCAAAGATGGAAAAGCTTGCTACAGAAGAGCCTATTACCATTTGGGATGGGCTTGGTAGCAGAAGCGAGTCTCTAAAGATGGAGAAGCTTGATGAGGAAAAGCATAGTCCCAAGTGGGAGAAGCTTAATAGCAGAAGCGAGTCTCTAAAGATGGAGAAGTTTTATGCGGAAGACCTATTCCCACTTGGGAGAGGCTTGGTAGCAGAATCGAGTCTCCAAAGATGGAGAAGCTTGCTGCAGAAGAGCCTATTCCCACTTGGGGGAGGCTTTATAGCAGAATCGAGTCTCCAAAGATGGAGAAGCTTGTAGCAGAAAAGCTTCTTCCCACTTGAGAAAGGCTTGGTAGCAGAAGCGAGTTTGCAAAGATGTAGAAGCTTGCTGCAGAAGAGCATATTCTCACTTGGGAGAGGCTTGGTAGCGGAAGCGCGTCCCCAAAGATGGAGAGGCTTGCTATGGAAGAGCATTTTCCCATGTGAGGAATGTTGGTAGAAGCAGAGCGTCTCCAAAGATGGAGAGGCTTGCTGCGGAAGAACCTATTCCCATGTGGGAGAGGTTTGGTAGCATAAGCGAGTCTCCAAAGATGAAGACGCTTACTGTGGAAGAGCATATTCTTAAGTAGGAGAGGCTAGGTAGGAGAAGCGCATCTCCAAAGATGGAGAGGCATCTTTCATGGAAGAGCCTATTCAAGTGGGAGAGACTTGGTAAGTAAAGCAGTCTATAAAGATGGAGAAGCTTCTTTGTGGAAGATCGTAGTCCTAAGTGGGAGAGGTTTGGTAGAAGAAGCGAGTCTCCAAAGATGGAAAAGTTTCTGAGAAGAGCCTATTCCCATTTGGGAGAGGTTTGGTAATAGAAGCGAGTCTCGAAGATGGAGAAGCTTACTGCGGAAGAGCGTAATCCCAAGTGGGAGAAGCTTAATAGCAGAAGCGAGTCTCCAAAGATGGAGAAGTTTTATGCGGAAGACCTATTCCCACTTGGGAAAGGTTTGGTAGCAGAACTGAGTCTCCAAAGATGGAGAAGCTCGCTGTGAAGAGCCTATTCCCAATTGAGAGAGACTTTGTAGCGAGTAATCGAGTCTCTAAAGATGGAGATGCTTGTTATGGAAGAGCCTATTCCCACTGGGAGAGGCTTGGTAGAAGAAGCGAGTCTCTAAAGATGGAGAAGCTTGATGCGGAAGAGCTATTCCCACTTGGGAGAGTCTTGGTAGTAGAAGCACGTCCCCAAAGATGGAGAGGCTTGCTATGGAAGAGCCTTTTCCCAAGTGAGGAAGCTTGGTAGAAGAAGCGGGTCTCCAAAGATGAGAGGCTTGTTGTGGAAGAGTCTATTCTCAAGTCGTAGAGAGGCTTGAAGGCGAAGCAAGTCTCCAAAGATGAAGACGCTTTGTTGTGGAAGAGCATATTCTTAGGTGGGAGAGGCTAGGTAGCTGAAGCGCATCTAGAAAGATGGGGAGGCATACTGCGGAAGAGCCTATTCCTAAGTAGGAGAAGCTTGGTATCAGAAGCGAGTCTCCAAAGATGGAGAAGCTTGCAGCGGAAGATCGCAGTCCCAAGTGGGAGAGGCTTGGTAGCAGAAGCGAGTCTCCAATGATGGAGAAGCTTAATGCAGAAGAACTATTTCCACTTGAGTGAGGCTTGGTAGCTGAAGCAAGTCTCCAAAGATAGAGAAGCTTGTTGCGGAAGAGCCTATTCCCACTTGGGAGAGGCTTGATAGAAATATCGAGTCTCCAAAGATGGAGAAGCTTGTTGCAGAAGAGCCTATTCTGACTTTGGAGAGGCTTGGTAGCAGAAGCGAGTCTCCAAAGATGGAGAAGCTTGCTGCGTAAGAGCCTATTCCCACTTGGGAGAGGCTTGGTAGCAAAAGTGTGTCTCCAAAGATAGAGAGGCATGCTGCGGAAGATCCTATTTCCAAGTGGGAGAGGCTTGGTAGCAGAAGCGCGTCTCTAAAGATTGAGAGGCTTGCTCTGGAAGAGCCTACTCCCATGTGGGAAAGAGTGGGTAGCAGAAGAGAGTCTCCAAAGATGGAGAAGCTTGCTGTGGAAGAGCCTATTTCCAAGTGGGAGATGCTAGGTAGCAGAAGCGCGTCTCCAAAGATTAAAAGGCTTGCTATGGAAGAGCCTATTACCAAGTGGGAGAGACTTGGTAGCAGAAGCAAGTCTTCAAAGATGTAGATGCTTGCTGTGGAAGAGCATATTCCTAAGTGGGAGAGGCTAGGTAGCAGAAGCGCATCTCCAAAGATGGAGAAGAATGTTGCGGAAGAGCCTATTCCCACTTGGGATAGGCTTGGAGCAGTAGCGAGTCTCCAAAGAAGGAGAAGATTACTACAGAAGAGCCTATTCCCACTTGGGAGAGGCCTGGTAGTAGAAGCATGTTCCCAAAGATGGAGAGGCTTGCTATGGAATAGCCTTTTTCAAAGTGAGGAGGCTTGGTAGCAGAAGCGATTCTCCAAAGATGGAGTAGCTTGCTGCGAAATATTGTAGTCCCAAGTGGGAGAGGCTTGGTAGCAGAAGCGAGTCTCCAAAGATGGAGAAGCTTGCTGCGGAAGAGCCTATTCCAACTTGAGAGAGGCTTGGTAGCAAAAGCGTGTCTCTAAAGATGGAGAGGCATACTGTAGAAGAGCCTATTTCTAAGTGGGAGAGGCTTGGTAGCAGAAGCACGTCCCGAAAGATGGAGAGGCTTACTGTGGAAAAGCCTATTCCCAAGTAGGAGAGGCTAGGTAGCAAAAGTGAGTCTCCAAAGATAGAGATGCTTGCTGCGGAAGAACCTAATCCCAAGTGAGAGATGCTAGCTAGCAGAAGCGAGTCTCCAAAGATGGAGAAGCCTGCTGCGGAAGAGCCTATTCCTAAGTAGGAGATGTTAGGTAGCAGATGTGCGTCTCCAAAGATGGAGGAGGCTTTGTCATGGAAAACCCTATTCCCAGTGGCGGAGGCAGTAGCGTAAGCTAGTCTTCAAAATGGAGAAGCATGCTCAGAAGAGCATAGTCCTAAGTGGGAGAAGCTTAAACAGTGAGCGAGTCTCCAAAGACGGAGAAGCTTGATGCGGAAGACCTATTCCCACCTTGGAGAGGCTTGGTAGCAGAAGCGAGTCTCCAAAGATGGAGAAGCTTGCTGCGGAAGAGCCTATTTCCACTTAGGAGAGGCTTTGTAGCAGAATCGAGTCTCCAAAGATGGAAAAGCTTTTTGCGGAAGCGCCTATTCCTACTTGGGAGAGGCTTGATAGCAGAAGCAAGTCTTCAAAGATGGAGAAGCTTGCCGCGGAAGGGCCTATTCCCACATGGGAGAGGCTTTGTAGCAGAAGCGCGTCCCTAAAGATGGAGAGGCTTGCTACAGAAGAGCCTTTTTCCCAAGTGAGGAAGCTTGGTAGAAGAAGCGAGTCTCCAAAGATAGAGAGGCTTGCTGTGGAAGAGCCTATTTTTAAGTGGGAGAGGCTTGCAGCAGGTAAGCGAGTCTCCAAAGATATAGACGCTTGCTGTGGAAGAGCATATTCCTAAGTGGGAGAGGCTAGGTAGTAGAAGCGCATCTCCAAAGATGGGGAAGAATTTCATGGAAGAGCCTATTCCCAAGTGGGAGAGGCAGTAGCGAGCGAGTCTCCAAAGATGGAGAAGCTTCTTTGCGGATGAGCCTATTCCTATTTGGGAGGCGCTGGCAGTGTAAGCGAGTCTCTAAAGATAGAGAAGCTTGCTGCGGAAGAGCGTAGTCCCACGTGGGAGAAGCTTAATAGCGTAAGCGAGTCTCAAAAGATGGACAATCTTAATGTCAAGACCTATTTCTACTTGAGAGAGGCTTGGTAGCGGAAGGAGTCTCCAAAGATAGAGAAGCTTATTGCGGAAGAGCCTATTCCCACTTGGGAGAGGTTTTGTAGAGAATCGAGTCTTCAAAGATGGAGAACCTTGTTGCGGAAGAGCTATTCCTACTAGGAGAGAATTGGTAGCAGAGCGTGTCTCCAAAGATGGAGAGACATCTGCTGCGAAAAGCCTATTTCTAAGTGGGAGAGGCTTGGTAGCAGAAGCGCATCTCTAAAGATGGAGAGGCATGCTGTGGAAGAGCCTATTCTCAAGTGGAAAATGCTTGGTAGCAGAAGCGAGGCTCCAAAGATGGAGAGGCTTGCTACAGAAGAGCCTTTTCCTAAGTGAGGAAACTTGGGAGAAGAAGCGCGTCTCTAAAGATGGAGAGGCTTGCTGCGGAAGAGCCTATTTCCTAGTGGGAGAGGCTTGGTAGTAGAAGCGAGTCTCCAATGATGTAGACGCTTACTGTGGAAGAGCATATTCTCAGGTGGGAGAGGCTTGGTAGCGAGCGCATCTCCAAAGATGGGGAAGAATGTTGCGTAAGAGCCTATTCCCATGTGGGAGATGTTTGGTAGCGTAAGCGAGTCTCCAAAGATGGAGAAGCTTGTCTGCGAAAGATCGTAGTCCCAGTTGAGAGGCTTGGTAGCGAGGCGCGAGTCTCCAAAGATGGACAAGCTTGTTTGAAGAGCCTATTCCCACTGGGAGAGGCTATGTAGCAGTAATCGAGTCTCCAAAGATGGAGAAGCTTGTTGCGGAAGAGCCTGTTCCCACTTGGGAGAGGTTTGGTAGCAGAAGCGAGTCTCCAAAGATGGAGAAACTTGCTGCGGAAGAGCCTATTCCCACTTGGGAGAGGCTTGGTAGTAGAAGCACGTCTCCAAAGATGGAGAGGCTTGCTATGGAAGAACCTTTTCCCAAGTGAGGAAGCTTGGTAGAAGAAGCGGGTCTCCAAAGATGGAGAGGCTTGCTGCGGAAGTGCCTATTCTCAAGTGGGAGAGGCTTGGCAGGAGAAGCGAGTCTCCAAAGATGAAGACGCTTGCTGTGGAAGAGCATATTCTCAGGTGGGAGAGGCTAGGTAGCAGAAGCGCATGTCCAAAGATGGGGAGGCATGCGCGGAAGAGCCTATTCCCATGTGGGAGAAGCTTGGTAGCGGAAGCGAGTCTCCAAAGATGGAGAAGCTTGCTGCGGAAGATCGTAGTCCCAAGTGGTAGAGACTTGGTTGCAGAAGCGAGTCTCCAAAGATAGAAAAGCTTGCTGCAGAATAGCCTATTCCTATTTAGGAGAAGCTTGGTAGCATAAGCGAGTTTCTAAAGATGGAGAAGCTTGCTGCGGAAGAGCGTAGTCCTACATGGGAGAAGCTTAATAGCACAAGCGAGTCTCCAAAGATGGAGAAGCTTAATGCGGAAGACCTATTTCCACTTGAGAGAGGCTTGGTAGCAGAAGCGAGTCTCCAAAGATAAAGAAGCATGTTGTAGAAGAGCCTATTCCCACTTGGGGGATATTTTGTAGCAGAATCGAGTCTCCAAAGATGGAGAAGCTTGTTGCGGAAGAGCCTATTCCTACTTAAGAAAGGCTTGGTAGCAGAAGTGAGTCTCCAAAGATGGAGAAGCTTGCTGCGGTAGAGCCTATTCCCACTTCAGAGAGGCTTGGTAGCAGAAGTGTGTCTCCAAAGATGGAGAGGCATGCTGCGGAAGAGCCTATTTTTAAGTGGGAGAGGCTTGGTAGCAGAAGCGCGTCTCTAAAGATGGAGTGGCTTGCTGGGGAAGAGCCTATTCCCAAGTGGGAGAGGCTAGGTAGCAGAAGCAAGTCTCCAAAGATGGAGAAGCTTGCTGTGGAAGAGCCTATTCCCAAGTGGGAGATCTTTGTGCAGTATGGCGAGGCTCCAAAGATGAAGAAGTTTGATGCGGAATAGCCTATTCCTAAGTGGGAGATGCTAGGGAGCAGAAGCGCGTCTCCAAAGATGGAGAGGCATGTTGTGGAAGAGCCAATTCCCAAGTGGAAGAGGCTTGGTAGTAGAAGCGAGTCTTCAAAGATGGAGAAGCTTGATGCGGAAGACCTATTACCACTTGGGAAAGGCTTGGTAGCAGAAGTGAGTCTCCAAAGATGGAGAAGCTTGCTGCGGAAGAGCCTATTCCCACTTGGGAGAGGCTTTGTAGCAGAATCGAGTCTCCAAATATGGCGAAGCTTTTTGCGGAAGAGCCTATTCCCACTTGGGAGAGGCTTGATAGCAGAAGCGAGTCTCCAAAGATGGAGAAGCTTGCTGCGGAAGAGCCTATTCCCACTTGGGAGAGGCTTTGTAGCAGAAGCGCGTCCCCAAAGATGGAGAGGCTTGCTACGAAAGAGCCTTTTCCCAAGTGAGGAAGCTTGGTAGAAGAAGCCCGTCTCCAAAGTTGGAGAGGCTTGCTGCGGAAGAACCTATTCTCAAGTGGGAGATGCTGGGTAGCAGAAGCGAGTTTGCAAAGATGAAAACGCTTGTCGTGGAAGAGCATATTCCTAAGTGGGATATGCAAGGTAGCGAGCGCATCTCCAAAGATGGGGAGGAATCTTCATGAAGAGCCTATTCCCAGTGGGAGGCTTGGTATGAGCGAGTCTCCAAAGATGGAGAAGCTTGGCTGCGAAGATCGTAGTCCCAAGTTGGAGAGGCTTGGTAGCGTAGTGAATCTCCAAAGATGGAGAAGCTTGTCTGCGGAAGTTTTATTCCCATTAGGGAGGCTTGGTAGCGAGCGAGTCTCTAAAGATGAAGAAGCTTGTCTGCGGAAGAGCGTAGTCCCAAGTGTGAAAAGATTAATAGCGAAGTGAGTCTCCAAAGATGGAAAAGCTTTGTGCGGAAGACCTATTCCCACTTGGAGAGGCTTGGTAGCGAGCGAGTCTTCAAACCGCACTCGATACTAAGTCATAACGCCCAAATAAAGACTATGTAAAATCAAATAAAATTTTAAAATTTACTCGAATCTATAGAAAAGTAAAACCGTGCTATGATACTAAGTCAGAACGCCCCAAATTTTTCTCAAACCGTAGGGCTACTTAAAAATCTTTAAGTAATATTTGTGAATACAAATAGGTTTTCCATGCCTTTGAATGATTTTAAAATTTTAACTATTGCGAGAAAATAACAAACGCCCATGAGAAAAGAAATTAACTTCTAAAATTTAAAGATTTTACCTACACGCATAATATGTGTCGCCATAATTTATTTGACCATCCAAACGTATTCCAAAATTTACAAGAATTGAACTGTAAATATATTGAACCTTAGAGTAAAACATGTTAAAATTTCATACCTACGTCGTTTGGGAGGTGAAAAACATAGCCAAAGTTGCTTAAAAATTGTCTCGGGTGCATTGAGGCAGCTTCGCTAAAATGTTCAAAATAAATTTATCTGACGTGATTTTTGAGTGATTCCAAATCGTGCTATTAGACTACACGCAGAGAGTTATGATTTTTCATATTTAGGATAGAAAGCTAAAATTTCATAAATGAAACTAAGCAACTTTCTCTTTAAATTTTCAAGCGGCAACCAAAACAACATTTGGATTTTTCCTTGTACTTTATATGATTAAAGATAATAATTCCATCATTGAATTGAAGTTTTACATCATAAATGACTCAATCATCTCAACGCCAAAATTTAAATAAAATAACATTGTGCCAACTTCAAGATTGCTATCCTACGCCATCGCATCAATGCCAACTATCTTAATCTGAAAATTTATTCATCTTGGGGTGAGTATTTTATAAAAAATACTCAGTAAAAATATACTAACATGCGAAAAAATTATACAAAATATAAATAGCGTGCTATCACTTTAAAACGTAGCTAAGTAACAACATAATTCGGTGACCGACATTACATAGATTTATAAGTTATTATCAGCAATCACATCTTCCATAAGTGATTACTTTCCATCACTACACAAAGCAATCACATCTTCCATACAAAGTCCCATCATAAATATTTAACATGTCATTCATTTCACGTATTAATTTCTCCCAAGATAAAATTTGTAAAACATAGCTTATAGTAATAATAACTTGGCAGTTTCTTTTCCTCAAGTAATGACATCGAGCTTGCCTTTTCACTTCTCAAAATCCGAGTGTTTTGGTGTGATTTGGGTGATAAAAAAAATGAAGAAGGTGAAGGTAAAATCTGGTTTATGCTGGTCGAGAATGGGGACCTTTGGATAGGAAGATTATGACTTAGGTGGGTGAAAATTTGGGCAGAAAGAGGGTACACGGCTTGGGGGAATATATAGGAGAAATAAATGGACAGAGGCCGATTTTTCAGAGAGGAGGAAAGGGGTAAGTAAACTACAACTGGGGCTGAAAGAGAAAGGAAGGAGATGAACCAATTCGCTGGAATTCTTGATGGCCGAAACCTGGAAGAAAAGCTGGGCTCTTACTGGCTGAAATTTGAGAGGAAAATGGAGGTATTGATGGCCGAAAATGGGGTAGGCTTTGGGAGAGATTCAGTGATTCTTTGTGCTAAGAAAGATGGGGAAAAGTGGGACTTAAGGCGGGGTCAATCAGGGGAACATGGCCAATTTTTCTTCAGCCGAGTGCCGAAAGGATTGGCTGATTTTTGAAGTGGAATAATGGGGCTCGAAGTGGGGCTTTGGTGATGGAACAATGGGTTGTTTTAGGGAAGATCATATGGGCATTTTTGGCATCCCCCCCCGGGGGTTTATTGGCTGAAAAGTGGAGCGGATAGGTGCTGGCTTGGGCTGGTTGTTAGGGGACTTTTATGCTTGAAAATAATTTGGCTCAGAAGTGAGAGAATAAAGGGGCCGAAACGGAGCTATATAAATGGTCGAAAAGTGGGTTGGAAAATATTTAATTTCTGATGGTTTTTATTTAAACAATTTAGTTTACTTTACCTAAAATTGATTCGAGAGAAGAAATATTCGACTTAAGAAAAAAAAATTTAATTGGTCACGATGATTAATAAAGTTTTATATTCGTCACATAAAAATAAGACACGAGTGATAAATTAATACGACTAAAATATTTAAAAGGTACTCGAATGTTCATATCGACGTTAGAAGTTAAGATTTTATTTTATTAAATTTAAAAGATGAAAAATATTTTTTTCCGATCGCTATACTTTTCCTACAAATCGATTAAAACCACCCACAATTTATCATGCTTCTCATATAAATTATATATGTACTTCCGCACAATAAATATATCTGAAGATAAATTCGAGCATACATACAACATAAAACCAACAACTTGTGACTTTTTTTTCATCTTCAAAATATCAAATTATACAATAAAAATACGAATATTGCAAAGGACAGCTATGAGCTTGTTTGATGAAACTTAAAAACCTACTAAAAATAAAATTCAGTTAATAATTAATTTTAATCACATATTTAATTAAACTTACAATTTTATTAATTTACATTTCATTAACTTTTTATTAAAATATGTTAAAACCCTTCATCAAACAAACGTTAAGAGCTTGTTTGATTGGGTTTAAAAGCCATTTTGATTTTTAAATAGTAATTTTGACTTTTCAACCCACTTTTAACGTGAAAAGTCAACAATTTCAATTCAAAAAAAATCGATATTGGTCAAATAAATCAAAAATTGGTTTAAAAGCTAGTTTATAATCTACTGTCAAACAGGCCCTAAATATCATAAAAAAATTTAGACTGAAATATCTACGCAAGAGCAGTTCCATTACCTCACCATTGTGGACCAAGTGATTACAGTTCAAGTCAAACATATACACCAAACACCTGTACATATTTGGTGGACACCTGTAGAGTCCAATATCATGTTGAGATAAAGATACAAGAATCATGATAAGTGACTAACCACCCCTCGCCCAACCCCACCCAAAATCTTGATCCAATCCCATATTCACAAGGCGAAAAAGCTAAGTAGTAATACGAGGAGACATGTCCCAACCCCACCCAAACCCAAAATCTTGATCCAATCCCATATTCACAAGGCGAAAAAGCTAAGTAGTAATATAATATGTCCCCCCCCCCACCCACGGCAGATCTTTTGTTAATGACAAGCTTAATATTATCTGAACAGCCGACAGAGACACACTTTGCCACGCTAAGATTTAAGTAAACGCTAACGTGTCAACGGCATTAATTCATGCAACACTTGTAAGCCTCTCCTGCCATTCGCCTTTCATGTCAGATGCGTTTTTTTTTTTTTTTTTGATCGGAATCAGATACGTTTTTTTTTTCTCCTATATAAACGTGTAAACTCAAGTCCAATTCACTGCACTACTGCACAAACTCAGAAGTTGAAGAATAACTTGTTATTTGAGTTTTGATACACAATTGAAATTGGAAGAAATGGAGAAGTACGGGGACCAACACGGCAACCAGATGCGCAAGACGGACGAATATGGAAACCCTGTTCAACACACTGGAAAACAAGGAACTGGTCATGGTGGGAAGGGGATGAAAGACAAGATAATGGAGAAGTTGCATGGGCGGCACAAGGATGAGCAGAATTACGGAACTCAAACAACTACACCTGCAGGAGGCTACGGATATGGTGGGAAGGGGATGAAGGACACGATAAAGGAGAAATTGCCTGGGGGGCACAAGGATCAGCAGAATTACGGAACTCATACAACTACACCTGCAGGAGGCTACGGATATGGTGGGAAGGGGATGAAGGACACGATAAAGGAGAAATTGCCTGGGGGGCACAAGGATCAGCAGAATTACGGGACTCATAAAACTACACCTGCAGGAGGCTACGGATATGGTGGGAAGGGGATGAAGGACACGATAAAGGAGAAATTGCCTGGGAGGCACAAGGATAAGCAGAATTACAGGACTCATACAACTACACCTGCAGGAGGCTACGGATATGGTGGAGGAGAGCATCAGGAGAAGAAGGGAGTGGTGGAAAAGATTATGGAGAAGCTGCCTGGTGGCGGCCACTAGATGACATCACTATGTCTGTTTCTAATAAAGTTTAATACTATGTTGTTTTTAAAGTCTGAGATATGCGTCTGAGTCGAGTTTATGTAATAATAAGACACGCCTTAATTTTATGAATAGGTTGGTTAATGTAATCTACTGTTATGGGCAGTAGACACTCGTGGTTTTAGAGTTGAAACTGTTGAAATTATTGTTTAAAAATGTGTAGATAATATTTGATTGTTATTATAATTTAATGATAAATCAACTACAAATTGAAATTAAATAGTTTGATTGCACAAATTGGGTACAACTGTTTTTTTTTTTTTTTTTTTGAAAAGATTTTTTAAAATAACTTAACGGATAACTATTTTTCAAAAGAGTTTTCAAGATGTGTAGAGGAATATTGAATTTGAATTATGTATTTGGTGTTTATTATTATTTTGGTAGTAAAATAATTGATAATTCGTTTTAATGATATTTATTTTTGTATTGTATTAAGCGATGTAAATATTGAATTCGAATATTATGTATTTGGTGTTTATTAATGTTATTTGTTTGGTAACAAAATAATTGGTAATTCGTTTTAATAATATTTATTTCATAGTGTATTAAACTATGTATATTTCATCCTGGTAACTTTTTAAATATTTTTACGTGAATATAGAAACAACTTTTACTTTCAAAATTATTTTACCGAAAACTAATTTAAAAAATTACTAAACAATATCTTTTCTAAATAGCTAAATTATTTATTTAAAACCCATCAAAGTAAAATACTAGGCCATTTTGTAAAAGTTTATAAACACAACAATTTTTAATCTCATTGTAAACTACAACTTACAACAGAGAGAGTGAGTGAGTTGCAACCTAACCAAAATTATTTAAGTGCAACAATTATGTCTACAAAAATAACATGTACTCGAGTTGAATTTATACCATCTCATTCAAAGAATCTCATCATCTATATATTATATTCCAAATCTTTGCATGAGGTTAAAAAACAACATAAATTTATAAGATAATTTAAAATAAATAATAAAAGTTATTGCCAATATTTTTCATAAATTTGTTATTTTCAAACCATATAAGTTCCAATCTAATTTATTGTGAACAAAGCACTAAAAAGTAGAAAATGAACAAGTAACATGATTCTAGGAGTATTTGCTTTCTTGATAAGATAAGATGAACAACACTTAAATTTTGCTAGATCTCCACCTATTCTCTTATTTGGAATGTCGATTGTGCTGAATCGTGCAGTTACATTTATTTGATTAGTATGATATCGTATATATTTTAAAAAATAAATACATCACTTAACATTGCAAAGTCGAATTGTTCTAGGACATAGAAACTGACATGAAAACTAGTTAAAAATTAATTTTTTTATTTAATTCAATAAACCATAATTTTTATTAGACTTTCATGTGCTTGTTATAATAAAATACTAAAGGTTTAGTCTCATATCTGAATCGATATTCGATTACGCAATCTCAATTTGATTCACAAACTCCTATTTTTAAGTCATGAACTAGGCGCTCCAACCTTCAAGTCTTATAGGGTATTGTCCTAAGTATAGACTACATCGGCGTGTGAGCACCTTTCAATTAGATCATGTTTAGTTGATCCTAGACCACTCAATCTATTAATTAGTCATTTACTTTTTTCACTAAAGACAAAACAATATACTCTCGGAATATATAAGATTGGAGAAGTTGAATACTTTCCTCTTAGCCACCGTAATATATTTCACCCGTCAAGATCGATAATTAGGTATGAGTATAAATAACCATTTGCCCCTCTAATTATTCTCATGAACTTAAGTTACATTTTCTCCAACAGTCATGTGACCTAATTCACGAGATATCAAAGTTTAACCGTCGCTAAAAAGCGAGCTCGATTTATAACCGTTCAATATAAAATACTTAAGTAGTCACTCGATTTATTTTTTCACGGTGTGGTTCCTAAATTCGACATGAATTCGTGTTCCCTACTTTACTCATTTTCAAGCTCCAAACTCACCAATATATTTGATCAATCAAAATGATCTCACCGATTGGTAAATCAAAGAACAATTGAACTCACGAAAAGATATACATAACCACGTCAATGAATTCGGATGAAATACTAGTGATCAAGTGGAATTGAATTCTTTGCTCGGTCATGTTATAGAATTAAATTCGACTCGTGATCCGTTCAATACACTCAATATATACTAATGTCACTATTAAAAATTTATGCAATAAGTACAAATCACACACCCGAATGATGAAATGGTCAAAACTACAACCTTTTGGTATAATGTGCCAACCCTCATACATTGGTTGTGAATAATTTTATTCATGATCAAAATATAAGTTGTTTCACAATGTGCTTCCTAATGCAAACACCAACTTATATTATCATAAGTGTTACTTGGCTATGTATTTGCATGCTCAACATTAAATAAATATAACAATAGTAGATAAATAAAAATAAAATTTTATTTAACACAATTATTATTTTATCACATCAAATTATACTATCTGGACACAACCCAACATATACAACATAAAATTACTTGTTTAAGTAATGCTAATGCTACCAATGAAGCATCGATTCGCCGCGCTCATTTTGACTAGTAAGCTGCATGACACAATTTAACTAGCATAGTTCTACCACAAAATTTTACTATTTATAGTGTTAACCTATAGAAAACAAAATCTTAGATTGTGTTGACACCTAGAATGTAAACCAACAAATCCTTACCCACTTCCTTGTTTGAAAGAATAACTCAACCTTATTTAATTACCACCTAAGGATTGAGAATTTAAAGAGCAAGAATTTGGCTAAGGTTTCTAATTGTTCTCTCCCACTTCTACAACATGAAAGGACGTCTATAGCAATGACTAAAGTCGCCGCTAAAAGATCATTGTTTATCTTTTTTTATATATAGCGGCGACATTGTCGTCGCTATAAGTAAATCTCAATAGATTAGTGCTCTAGGTAATTAGCAATGACATATTATCATCGCTATATACAATTGAATATATACAGACGACAATGTCATCGTTACATTGTCGTGCTCAATTTCTCAGAATTAGAGAAATTGTGACGACAAAGTCGTCGCAAAAATCATCGCTATTAGCGTGAACAGTAGCGACAGAAATATCGTCGCTATTACCCTTAGGTATCTTAATTAGTATCGACGACAATGTCGCTGCAATATATATATAGGCTCGTCGCTATATATACAAGATTTTTTTTTATTGTAAATATACTAATTTTTTTTAAAAAAATAAAAACAATTCTATTGTACATAAAATCTACAGATCACCCAAACCCCCACCGTCGTTCTCGTTCTTGTCCTCATCATCCTCTGGCACAACCCCCAGTATTGTCTGCTGTAGATTTATCGTAAGATGTGCAATTGTCCTCTCCATTCGTCATTCCGGGGGGTCTCCAGAGAACTTATTAGATGTTTCTCGTGGGGCGTTCGATATAGCGGTTGAATCTAGGGAAGGAGATGTGCCCTTCCGAACACGTCCAACCCTACGGACGTGTCCTCGTCGTTCTCTGATAATCTCCTTTACAATAGCACGCTCGTCAACTGACGCGTCACAGGAGGCGACATGAGTCTATTGACTCTCCCTCACATCAACAAGTTTATCTTGTTTAATGAGAAAAAAAATAAAAAATAAATAATAATATAATGTCATATAAAATTAACAACATTAAAAAATAAAAATTTGTCCTCACGTAGTCACCAGCTGCCTCCGGGTTTACCCAATTGCCATCCCAGAAGGTATGGAAAGTTCGGATCGACTCAATAATGCCCGGCCACTGCTGGTTTTCGGGGCCCGGCTACAACAATTCCAAGTGTGAAATTTAGTTAAAAAACACGCATATGTAATGCGTTGAAGATTTGTAGAATAATATTGAAAAATTTAATAGTGCCTGATCATAACGCATGGCAGAGAAGCTATTCGACCCCTGCACGCTCGGGTATTTAGCCTTATCCCGATTGGCCTTATTCTTTGTCGACCGTTCCTAAAGACATTAAAAATAATTGATTACGTAACAATTTATAGTTATAAAAATTTTAACATAAAAACATAAAAAGTAAATGATAGTATGTACCACGAAAGTTGGACTTGTGAATAAGTCAATACACTTCTGCCATTCTTGACAAGCATTTCGCCCGTATGGACGGACAGCTCGTGCTCTTTCAAGTGATTATGCGCTTTAAGTTTGTAATCGCCATAACGATCGGCTGCCAGACGATCTACAGCGGGATAGACCGCCCGGTACTCGTCAGGCGACCGATAGGAAAAATAGGAAAATGAACGACGAAATCTAAGCTAATAAATGGGTTCCGAGCTAATGTTTACCTACAGAGACATGGTGATTGCAGACGAAGAGTGCAGATGGCGTGGTGATCGTGGGCGAGAGATTGTAAAAGCAGAGGCACACAATAGTGGAAAGAAAAAACACACAAAAAGAGAAATGGGAAAGAAGAAGGTCAATCGCGTGTTTTAAAAGGGTTAACTCTATAGTAACGACATATGTTGTCGATATAAAGTATAGCGGCAACATGTTTTTTAATTTTTTGGTGCAAGCGCATAAAACGTGTTGCCGAATTTTTTGACATATGTAGCAAAGATATGTCGTCACTATATATATCATCGCGGAAAACCTCTTTTATTCGTACTTAGGTCACTCATCTTTAAATCTTATTCATTTTGGTCCTTATATTTTATATTTTATTTCAATTTCATCATCCTATTTTTGCAATGTTAGTACTTCAACTTTTACGAGGTCACATGCGGGTCCCCAATTCCATATTTTTTGTACAATTTCTATCGTTGTTCACCTATTTTCATGACGAACAACAACATTCAATCGATTCCATAACAACAACAACGACGAAATTTTTATAAATTTATTTCACAAATTTTAGTGACGAAAAACAACATTCAATCTGATTCACTAACAAACAACATCAAAACAAACTTTATGCACTTTAAGTTGGATTGCTCTGCCCATGCTCTTTCAATTGATTATGCTCTTCATATTTGTAATCGCGATAACGATCGGCCGCTAGACGATCTCTGACGCCATGATGACTATCTGGTACTCGTCAGGTGACCGATCGTCCTGAATGTCAAAGTAGCTCTGCAACACTGGACAAATATTCGTTAATGTATATTACATGGAACAATATGTTTAGAGAATGCACTAATGTAAAAACTATATTAAGACATTACCTCGATGATGCTATGTTACCGTGCCCGTTGCTCTTCTATAACCTTTGTCCATGAATGATAGCAAGGGGGCACGATAAACCTGACTTGGTTCCAAACCTAGCGCATGAAATACTTTGCATTAATTTCGATCGGCTGCATTGTATGTTCAACATTGTCAAACGCAATGAGAAGTGGCCCTTTCCCGTTCGCCTACCAAACCTTCTCAAGGTTAATGCCTCGAGAGATATTCCATCGCTTAGACGAGGGTAATGAAAAAGAACAAATAAGATATGTTTTATACGAAATTCAACGATAATGAAGTTATTGTAAAACATTTTAAAATAAAAAATATTGAAAAAAAAATTCTTACCGGACTCCCAGGACAAATCGAGCCGGCGGTGTGGCTGATGTGGAGGATCGCCTGGACAATCACCTCCATGCGACATGACGTCAGCCATGCTAGTAACTAACAAAAGTAAACATCAATTAGTGCAGAAATGGTCCCTAAACTTTATTTTTTGGCACATCAGTCCATGAATTTTGTGATTTGTGTAAATAATCCCTAATCTTTCTTTTTAGTGTTGAATTGGTCCCTAAACTCTATTTTTTTGAACACCAGTCCCTAAATTATGTGTTTTTGTGCAAATGACCCATAATCTTTTTTTTAGTGCTGAATTGGTCTCTAAACTTTTTTTGTACATCAATCCTTAAATTATGTGTTTTTGTGCAAATAGTCCATAATAATTGTTTTCAGTGCTGTAATGGCCCATAAACTTTGGTTTTTAGCACACCAGTCCCTAAATTATGTGTTTTCGTGCAAATGATCCAAAATATTTTGTTTTAGTGCTGAATTGGTCCCTAAACTTTATTATTTTGCATATGAGTCCCTAGATTTTGTGTTTTTTTGTAAATGGTCCGTAATCATTATTTTTAGTGCTGTAATGGCCCCTAAACTTTAGTTTTTAGCACATCAGTCCCTAATTTATATGTTTTCGTATAAATGATCCATAATTTTTCTTTTTCTTTGAATTGGTCCCTATACTTTGTTTTTGACACATCGTCTCTTAATTTTATATTTTGTATAAATGGTCCCTAATCTTTTTTTTAGTGTTGTAATGGTCCCTAAACTTTGTTTTTTGCACATATGTCCAGAAAATTATGTGTTTAGTGCAAATGATCCCTAATCTTTCAAAATTTAAACATATTAATATTAAGATACCCATCAACCCTTTGAACAAACATCGCTAGCAACTCTTCCAAAATCACAATCACCAAAATCACCATTGATGCGGTCTTCTCGCCACATAAAATATAAAATTCGCATTCAAATTGTCAACCTCGTTCGCAATTCTGGCGAACCCGTAAAAACATCCCACCACCACCGCCAACACCCACAACCAATTGCCACCACCTTCACACCAAAAACACCATGTCACCACCATTAAAATCAACTAATATAATTCATTAAATATGGCTGGAAATGAATCAAATACTAACATAAAAATGGTTGAAAATGAACCAAATAATAAACAAATTTAAAAAGATTAATAAAACTAGATTGAATCAAATAACATGAAAATCAACTAAAAAATAAACCTTGAACTGATAATTGATAACTAAAAACACAAGAATGCCCATTAATTTCAAGAAATTAATATAGTCCCATATATTGAAAACATATAAAAAAATATCCAACAAAATTTGAAAACTATAACTTGCAACGTCGAAGCTAAAAAATTGAAAATGAACGATGAAATCTAAGCTAATAAATGGGTTCTGAGCTAATGTTTACCTAGAGAGACATGTAGATTGCAGACGAAGAGTGCACATGGCAGGTGATCGTGGGCAGAGATTGTAAAACAGCGGAGGCACAAAACGGCAGAAAAGAAAAACACAGAAAAGAGAAATGTGAAAGATGAAGGTCAATCGCGTGTTTTAAAAGGGTTAACTCTATAGCAACGCCATATGTTGTCGATATAAAGTATAGAGGCAACATGTTTTTTAATTTTTTGGTGCAAGCACGTAAAACGTGCCACCGAATTTTTTAACATATATAGCAAAGATATGTCGTCGCCATATATATCATCGCGGAAAACCTCTTTTATTTGTACTTAGGTCACTCATCTTTAAATCTTCATTTTGGTCCTTATATTTCATCTTTTATTTCAATTTCATCCTCCTATTTTTGCAATGTTAGTACTTCAACTTTTACGATGTCACATGCAGGTCCCCAATTCCATATTTTTGTACAATATCTGTCGTTGTTAGCCTATTTTTCATGACGAACAACAACATTCAATCTGATTCCATAACAACAACAACAACGAAATTTTTATAAATTTATTTCACAAATTTTTGTGACGAACAACAACATTCAATCTGATTTACTAATAGCAACATCAAAACGAACTTTATGCACTTTAAGTTGGATTGCTCGCCCATGCTCTTTCAATTGATTATGCTCTTCATGTTTGTAATCGTGATAACGATCGGCCGCGAGATGATCTCTGTTACGCATTGCACCGTCCGGACTACTCGTCGAGCGATCGATCGCGCTTTGAATGTCATAGTAGCTCGCAACACTAGAAAATATTCGTTAATGTATATTACATGGAACAATATGTTTAGAGAATGCACTAATGTAAAACTATATTAAGACATTACCTCGATGATGCTATGTTACCGTGCTCGTTGCTCCTCTCGTAACCTCTCTCGTTCATGAATGATAGTAAGGAGCACGATGAACTTGACTTGGTTCCAAACCTAGCGCGTGAAATACTTGGCGTTAATTTTGATCGATCGCATTGTATGTTCGACATTGTCAAACGCGATGAGAAGTGGCCTTCCCGTTCGCCTACCAAACCTTCTCAAGGTTAATACCTCGAGAGATATCCCATCGCTTAGGCGGGGGGGCAATGAAAAGAACAAATAAGATATGTTTGATACGAAATTCAACGATAATGAAGTTCTTGTAAAACATTGTAAAATAAAAATGTTGAAACAAAAATTCTTACAGGACTCGTAGGACAAATCGAGCCGGCAGGGTGGCTGATGTGGATGATCGCCTGGATCATTACCTCCATGCGACATGACATCAGCCATGCTAGCAACTAACAAAAGTAAACATAAATTATTGCAAAAATGGTCCCTAAACTTTTTTTCTTGGCACATCAGTCCCTAAATTATGTGATTTGTGCAAATAATCCCTAATCTTTCTTTATAGTGCTGAATTTGTCCCTAAACTCTATTTTTTTGCCCACCAGTCCCTAAATTATGTGTATTTGTGCAAATGATTCATAATCTTTCGTTTTAGTCTTTGAATTGGTCTTTAAACTTTTTTTTGTACATCATCCCTAAATTATGTGTTTTTGTACAAATGGTCCATAATAATTGTTTTCAGTTCTGTAATGGCCACTAAACTTTGGTTTTTAGCACTTTTGATCCCTAAATTATGTGTTTTTATGCAAATGATCCACAATCTTTCTTTTTAGAGTGAATTGGTCCCTAAACTTTGTTTTTTTCCATGAGTCCCTAGATTGTGTTTTGTGCAAATGATCCTAATAATTGTTTTTAGTGTCAGAATGGCCCTTAAACTTTGGGTTTTGGCACATCGATCCCCTAATTTATATGTTTTTGTATAAATGATCCATAATCTTTCTTTTATTCTTTGAATTAGTCCACGAACTTTGTTTTTACACATTAGTCTCTAAAATGGTCCCTAATCTTTTTAGTCTCAGAATGGCCCTTAAACTTTGTTTTTGCACATATGTCAAGAAAATTATGTGTTTTGTGCAAATGATCCCTAATCTTTCAAAATTTAAACATATTAATACTAAGATACCCATCATCCCTTGAACAAACATCGCTAGTAACTCCTCCAAAATCACAATCACCAAAAATCACCATTGATGCCAATCTTCTCGCCACATAAAATATAAAAATTAACATTCAAATTGTCAACCTCGTTTGCAATTACAGAACCCGTAAAAAACATCTCACAACCACTGCCAACACCCACAACCAATTGCCACCACCTTCACACCAAAAACACCATGTCACCACCATTAAAATCAACTAATATAATTCATTAAATATGGCTGGAAATGAATCAAATAATAACATAAAAATGGCTGAAAATGAACCAAATAATAAACAAATTTAAAAAGATTAATAAAACTAGATTGAATCAAATAACATGAAAATCAACTAAAAAATAAACCTTGAACTGATAATTGATAACTAAAAACACAAGAATGCCCATTAATTTCAAGAAATTAATATAGTCCTATATATCGAAACCATATAAAAACATCCAACAAAATCGAAAACTATAACCTACAACATCAAGCTAAAAATTGAAAATGAACGATGAAATCTAAGCTAATAAATGGGTTCTGAGCTAATGTTTACCTAGAGAGACATGGAGATTGCAGACGAAGAGTGCAGATGGCGGTGATCGTGGGGAGAGATTGTAAAAGCAGCAGGAGGCACACAACGCAGCGGAAAAAAGAAAAAATGAGAAAAGAGAAATGGGAAAGAAGAAGGTCAATCATGTGTTTTAAAAGGGTTAACTCTATAGCAACGACATATGTTGTCGATGTAAAGTATAGCGACAACATGTTTTTAATTTTTTGGTGCAAGCGCATAAAACGTGTCACGATTTTTTGACATATATAGCAAAGATATATATCGCGCTATATATATCATCATGAAACCCTCTTTTATCTGTACTTAGGTCACTCATCTTTAAATCTTATTCATTTTGGTCCTTATATTTCATCTTTTATTTCAATTTCATCATCCTATTTTTGCAATGTTAGTACTTCAACTTTTACGAGGTCACATGCGGGTCCCCAATTCCATATTTTTGTCCAATATCTATTGTTGTTAGCCTATTTTTCATGATGAACAAAACCATTCAATCGATTCCATAACAACAACAACAACAACAACAACAAAATTTTTATTAATTTATTTCACAAATTTTAGTTGCGAACAACAACATTCAATCGATTTACTAATAGCAATATCAAAACGAACTTTATGCACTTTAAGTTGGATTGCTCTTGCTGCGCTCTTTCAATTGATTATGCTCTTCATGTTTGTAATTGCAATAACGATCACCGCTAGATGATCTCTGATGTGACCGCACGACGGCTCGGTACTCATCCCGTGACCGATCGGCTTGAATGTCAAAGTAGCTCGCAACACTAGAAAATATTCGTTAATGTATATTACATGGAACAATATGTTTAGAGAATGCACTAATGTAAAACTATATTAAGACATTACCTCGATGATGCTATGTTACCGCACTCCGTTTCTCCTCCTGTAACCTCTCGTCCATGAATGATAGCAAGGGAGCACGATGAACTTGACTTGGTTCTAAACCTAGCGCGTGAAATACTTGGCGTTAATTTCGATCCGCTGCATTGTAAGCTCGACATTGTCAAAGCGTGATGAGAAGTGGCCCTTCCCCTTCGCTTACCAAACCTTCTCAAGGTTAATGCCTCGAGAGATATTCCGTCGGCAGGCGGGAGCAATGAAAAAGAACAAATAAGATATGTTTGATACGAAATTCAACGATAATGAAGTTCTTGTAAAACATTGTAAAATAAAAATATTGAAACAAAAATTCTTACCGGACTCGCATGACATATCGAGCCGGTAGGGTGGCTGATGTGGATGATCATCTGTACCATCACCTCTGTGCGACATGGCGTTAGCCATGCTAGCAACTAACAAAAGTAAATGAACGATGATATCTAAGCTAATAAATGGGTCCCTAAACTTTGTTTTTTACACATCAATCCCTAAATTTTGTATTTTGTGTAAATGGTCCCTAATTTTTTTCAGTGCTGTAATGGTCCCTAAACTTTGTTTTTTTTTTGGTACATCAGTCCCTAAATTATATGTTTTGTGTAAATAATCCCTAATCTTTCTTTATAGTGCTAAATTGGAACCTAAACTCTATTTTTTTGCACACCAGTCCCTAAATTATATCTTTTTGTACAAATGGTCTGTAATAATTGTTTTTAGTACTGTAATGGCACATAAACTTTGGTTTTTATCACATCAGTCCCTAAATTATATGTTTTCATGCAAATGATCCATAATCTTTCCTTTTAGTGCTGAATTGGACTCTAAACTTTTTTTTGTGCACATGATTCCCTAATTTTTTGTGTTTTGTGCAAATGGTCCCTAATCTTTGTTTTTAATGTTGTAATGGTCCCTAAACTTTTTTCACACACGGTTCCTAAATTAGGTGTTTTTGTGCAAATGATCCCCAATCTTTCTTTTTAGTACTAAATTGGTCTCTAAACTTTTTTTTTTACACACCGTCTATTAATTTTGTATTTTTGTAAATGGTCCCTAATCTTTTTTTTTATAGTAATTGTAATGGTCCCTAAACTTTGTTTTTGTACATATGTCCCTAAATTATGTGTTTTGTGCAAATGATCCCTAATCTTTCAAAATTAAACATATTAATATTAAGATACCATTCATCCATTGAACTAACATCGCTAGCAACTCCTCCAAAATCACCATTGATGCTACTCTTCTCGCCACAAAAAATATAAAAATTCACATTCAAATTGTCAACCTCATTCACAATTATAGAACCCGTAAAAAATAGCCCACAACCAATTGCCACCACCTTCACACCAAAAACACCATGTCACCACCATTAAAATCAACTAATATAATTCATTAAATATGGTGGAAATGAATCAAATAATAACATAAAAATGGCTGAAAATGAACCAAATAATAAACAAATTTTAAAAGATTAATAAAACTAGATTGAATCAAATAACATGAAAATCAACTAAAAAATAAACCTTGAACTGATAATTGATAACTAAAAACACAAGAATGCCCATTAATTTCAAGAAATTAATATAGTCCTATATATCGAAACCATATAAAAAACATCCAACAAAATCTGAAAACTATAACCTACAACATCGAAGCTAAAAAATTGAAAATGAACGATGAAATCTAAGCTAATAAATGGGTTCTGAGCTAATGTTTACCTAGAGAGACATGGAGATTGCAGACGAAGAGTGCAGATGGCAGGTGATCGTGGGCAGAGATTGTAAAACGGCGGAGGCACACAACGGCGGAAAAGAAAAAACACAGAAAAGAGAAATGGGAAAGAAGAAGGTCAATCATGTGTTTTAAAAGGGTTAACTCTATAGCAACGACATATGTTGTCGATGTAAAGTATAGCAGCAACATGTTTTTTAATTTTTTGGTGCAAGCGCATAAAACGTGCCGCCGAATTTTTTGACATATATAGCAAAGATATATCGTCGCTATATATATCATCGCGGAAAACCTCTTTTATCTGTACTTAGGTCACTCATCTTTAAATCTTATTCATTTTGGTCCTTATATTTCATCTTTTATTTCAATTTCATCATCCTATTTTTGCAATGTTAGTACTTCAACTTTTACGAGGTCACATGCAGGTCCCCAATTCCATATTTTTGTCCAATATCTATTGTTGTTAGCCTATTTTTCATGATGAACAAAACCATTCAATCTGATTCCATAACAACAACAACAACAACAACAACAAAATTTTTATTAATTTATTTCACAAATTTTAGTTGCGAACAACAACATTCAATCTGATTTACTAATAGCAATATCAAAACGAACTTTATGCACTTTAAGTTGGATTGCTCTGCCTGCGCTCTTTCAATTGATTATGCTCTTCATGTTTGTAATTGCAATAACGATCAGCCGCTAGATGATCTACAGCGACACAGACGGCTCGGTACTCATCCGGCGACCGATCGGCTTGAATGTCAAAGTAGCTCTGCAACACTAGAAAAATATTCGTTAATGTATATTACATGGAACAATATGTTTAGAGAATGCACTAATGTAAAAACTATATTAAGACATTACCTCGATGATGCTATGTTACCGTGCCCGTTTCTCCTCTGTAACCTCTGTCCATGAATGATAGCAAGGGAGCACGATGAACTTGACTTGGTTCTAAACCTAGCGCGTGAAATACTTCGCGTTAATTTCGATCCGCTGCATTGTAAGCTCGACATTGTCAAACGTGATGAGAAGTGGCCCCTTCCCCTTCGCCTACCAAACCTTCTCAAGGTTAATGCCTCGAGAGATATTCCGTCGCTTAGACGGGAGCAATGAAAAAGAACAAATAAGATATGTTTGATACGAAATTCAACGATAATGAAGTTACTGTAAAACATTGTAAAATAAAAAATATTGAAACAAAAATTCTTACCGGACTCGCATGACATATCGAGCCGGGGTAGGGTGGCGGTGATGTGGATGATCATCACGCACCATCACCTCACATGCGACATGGCGTTAGCCATGCTAGCAACTAACAAAAGTAAATGAACGATGATATCTAAGCTAATAAATGGGTCCCTAAACTTTGTTTTTACACATCAATCCCTAAATTTTGTATTTTGTGTAAATGGTCCCTAATTTTTTTCAAAGGTCTTTGTAATGGTCCCTAAACTTTGTTTTTTTTTGGTACATCAGTCCCTAAATTATATGTTTTGTGTAAATAATCCCTAATCTTTCTTTATAGTGCTAAATTGGAACCTAAACTCTATTTTTTGCACACACGGTCCCTAAATTATATCTTTTTGTACAAATGGTCTGTAATAATTGTTTTTAGTAATTGTAATGGCACATAAACTTTGGTTTTATCACATCGAGTCCCTAAATTATATGTTTTCATGCAAATGATCCATAATCTTTCCTTTTAGTGCTGAATTGGACTCTAAACTTTTTTTTGTGCACATGATTCCCTAATTTTTATGTTTTTGTGCAAATGGTCCCTAATCTTTGTTTTTAATGCTGTAATGGTCCCTAAACTTTTTTTCACACCAGTTCCTAAATTAGGTGTTTTTGTGCAAATGATCCCCAATCTTTCTTTTTAGTACTAAATTGGTCTCTAAACTTTGTTTTTTACACACCAGTCTATTAATTTTGTATTTTTTGTAAATGGTCCCTAATCTTTTTTTATAGTACTGTAATGGTCCCTAAACTTTGTTTTTTGCACATATGTCCCTAAATTATGTGTTTTGTGCAAATGATCCCTAATCTTTCAAAATTAAACATATTAATATTAAGATACCATTCATCCATTGAACTAACATCGCTAGCAACTCTTCCAAAATCACCATTGATGCTACTCTTCTCGCCACAAAAAAATATAAAAATTCACATTCAAATTGTCAACCTCATTCACAATTATAGAACCCGTAAAAAATAGCCCACAACCAATTGCCACCACCTTCACACCAAAAACACCATGCCACCACCATTAAAATCAACTAATATAATTCATTAAATATGGCTGGAAATGAATCAAATAATAACATAAAAATGGCTGGAAATGAACCAAATAATAAAAAGATTTAAAAAGATTACAAAAACTAGATTGAATCAAATAAAATGAAAATCAACTAAAAAATAAACCTTGAACTGATAATTGATAACTAAAAACATTAGAATGCATATAAATTTCAAGAAATTAATATAGTCCCATACATCAAAAACAGATCAAAAACATCCAACAAAACCTAAAAACTATAACTTGCAACATCGAAGCTAAAAAATCAAAAATGTACGATGAAATCTAAGCTAATAATTGGGTTCTGAGCTAATGTTTACCTAGAGACACATGGAGATTGCAGACAAAGAGTGCAGATGGCAGTGATCGTGGATGGAGATTGTCAGAGGATGGAGGAACACAGCAGTGGAAAAGGAAAAAAACACAAAAAAGAAAAATGGGAAAGTAGAAGGCCATTCGAGTGTTTTAAAAGGGTTAACTCTATAGCAACGACATATGTCGTCGCTATAAAGTACAGTGACGACATGTTTTTTAATTTTTTGGTTCACGCGTGTAAAAATGCCTCCGAATTTTTTGACATATATAGCGAAGATATGTCGTTGCTATATATATAGTAGATGAAAACCTCCTTTATCTGTAGTTAGGTCTCTCATGTTGAAATCTTATTCATTTTGGTCCTTATATTTCCTCTTTTATTTCAATTTCATCCACCATTTTTGTAATATTAGTCCTTCAACTTTTCGAGGTTACATGTAGGTCCCCAATTCCTCATTTTTGTACAATTTATGTAATTGTTCGCCTATTTTTCATGACGAACAAGAACATTCAATCTGATTCCATAACAACAACAATGAAATTTTTATAAATTTATTTCACAAATTTTAGTGATGAACAACAACATTCAATCTGATTCACTAACAACAATAACAACAAAATTTATGCACTTTAAGTTGGACGGCTCGGCCCGTGCTCTTTCAATTGATTATGCTCTTTATGTTTGCAATCACAATAACGATCGCCTGCCAGGTGATATACAGTGGCAAACACTACCCGGTACTCATCAGGCGACATAGGAAAAATATTCATTAATATATTCGTAGATGTATATTACATGGAACAATATGTTTATAGATAGCGCTAATGTAAAAACTATAGTAAGACATTACCTCGATTATGCTATGTAACCGTGACCGCTGCTCCTCTGTAACCACTGTCTATGAAGGGTAGCAAGAGGGCACGATGATCCTGACTTGGTTCCAAACCAAGCGCGTGAAATACTTCGCATTATTTCCGATCGGTTGCATTGTATGTTCGACATTGTCTAACGGGAAGACGCACGCGATGAGAAGTGGCCTCTTCCCGTTCGCCTGCTAAACTTTCTCAAGGTTAATGCCTTGAGAGATACCCCATCGCTTAGACGGGGTGTTAAAAAGAACAAATATGATATGTTTGATACGAAATTCAACGATAATGAAGTTCTTGTAAAAATTGTAAAATAAAACTATTGAAAACAAAATTCTTACCAGGACTCTCGGGATTTAATCGAGCGGGCGGGGGTGGGCGATGTGGAGGATCGCTTGGACCATCACCTCCGTGCGACATGACGTCACCCATGCTAGCAACTAACATAAGTAAATATCGATTAGTGCAGAAATGGTCCCTAAACTTTATTTTTGGCACATCGGTCCCTAAATTATGTGTTTTGTGCAAATAATCCCTAATCTTTCTTTTTAGTCTTTGAATTGGACCCTAAACTCTATTTTTTTTTGCACACCAATCCCTAAATTATGTGTTTTTTACAAATGGTCTGTAATTATTGTTTTTAGTGCTGTAATGTCCCATAACCTTTGGTTTTTAGCACATCAGTCCCTAAATTATATGTTTTCATGCAAATGATCTATAATCCTTCCTTTTAGTGCTGAATTGGTCTCTAAACTTTGTTTTATGCACATGAGTCCCTTAATTTTATGTTTTTTTTTCAAATGGTCCCTAATATTTGTTTTAGTGCTTTAATGGTCCCTACACTTTTTTTTGCACATCAGTCCATAAATTATGTATTTTTATGCAAATGATCCCCAATCTTTCTTTTTAGTACTAAATTGATCCCTAAACTTTATTTTTTACACACTAGTCACTTAAATTTTTATTTTTTGTAAATGGTCCCTAATCTTTTTTAGTGTTGTAATGGTCCCTAAACTTTGTTTTTTGCACATCCGTCCCTAAATTATGTGTTTTGTGCAAATAATTCCTAATCTTTCAAAATTAAACATATTAATATTAAGATACCATTCATCCCTTGAACTAACATCGCTAGCAACACCGCCAAAATCACAATCAGGAAAAATCACCATTGATTCCAGTCTACTCGCCACAAAAAATATAAAAATTCACATTCAAATTGTCAACCTCATTCCCAATTACAGAACCCGTAAAAAATATCCCACTACCACTGCCAACACCTACCACCAATTGCCACCACCTTCACACCAAAAACACCATGCCACCACCATTAAAATCAACTAATATAATTCATTAAATATGGCTGGAAATGAATCAAATAATAACATAAATATGGTCGGAAATGAACCAAATAACAAAAGATCTAAAAGATTACAAAAACTAGATTGAATCAAATAACATGAAAATCAACTAAAAATAAACCTTGAGCGATAATTGATAACTAAAAACATTAGAATGCACAAAATTTCAAGAAATTAATATAGTCCCATACATCGAAAACAAATCAAAAACATCCAACAAAACACGAAAACTATAACTTGCAACATCAAAGCTAAAAATCGAAAATGAACCATGAAATCTAAGCTAATAAATAGGTTACGAGCTAATGTTTACCTAGAGAGACATGGAGATTGTAGAGAAGAGTGCAGATGGCGGTGATCGTGGATGGAGATTGTCGAGGAGGACGGAGGCACACAACGGTGGATAAGGAAAACACACGGAAAAGAAAAAATGTGAAAGAAGAAGGCCGACCACGTGTTTTAAAAGGGTTAACTCTATAGCAAATACATATGTCGTCGCTATAAAGTATAAGCGGCGACATGTTTTTAATTTTTGGTTCACGCGCGTAAAACTTATCTCCGAATTTTTGACATAAATAGCAAAGATATGTCATCGCCATATATATCGTCGATGAAAACCTCCTTTATTAAGTAGTTGGGTCTCTCATGTTTAAATCTTATACAATTTGGTCCTTATATTTCCTCTTTTATTTCAATTTCATCCTCCTATTTTTGCAATGTTATTCCTTCAACTTTTTGAGGTTACATGTAGGTCCCCAATTCCTTATTTTTGTACAATTTAAGTCCTTGTTCGCCTATTTTTCATGACGAACAAGAGCATTCAATCGATTCCATAACAACAACGAAATTTTTATAAATTTATTTCACAAATTTTAGTGATGAACAACAACATTCAATCTGATTCACTAATAGCATCAACAACAAAATTTATACGCTTTAAGTTGGACGGCAGTGCGTGCTCTTTTAATTGATTATGCTCTTTATGATTGTAATCACGATAACGATCGGCCGCTAGGCGATATACAGTGGCACACACTGCCCGGTACTCGTCAAGCGACCACCAATCGCCTCGAATATCAAAGTAGCTCGCAACATTGGAAAATATTCGTTAATGTATATTACATGGAACAATATGTTTAGAGAATGCGCTAATGTAAAAACTATAGTAAGACATTACCTCGATGATGCTATGTAATCGCGTGCCATTGCTCTTCCGTAACCTCTGTCTATGAAGGGTAGCAACGGGACATGATGAACGACTTGTTTCCAAACCAAGCGCGTGAAATACTTTATGTTATTTTCGATCGGTTGCATTGTATGTTCGACATTGTCGAAGCGGGAAGAGGCACATGATGAGATGTGGCCTCTTTCCGCTTCGCTCGCCAAACCTTCTATGGTTAATGCCTCGAGAGATATACCATCGCTTAGACCCGAGCGTTAAAAAAGATCAAATATGATATGTTTGATACGAAATTCAACGATAATGAAGTTCTTTGTAAAAATTGTAAAATAAAACTATTGAAACAAAAATTCTTACCGGACTCGCGGGATTTAATCGAGCGGGTGGGGTGATCGATGTGGAGGATCACTTGGACCATCACCTCCACAGGCGACATGACGCCAGCCATGCTAGCAACTAGCAAAAGTAAACATCGATTAGTGCCGAAATGGTCCCAAAACTTTTTCTTTGGCACATCAGTCCCTAAATTATGTGTTTTGTGCAAATAATCCCTAATCTTTCTTTTTTGTCTTTGAATTGGAACCTAAACTCTATTATTTTGCACACCAGTCCCTAAATTATGTATTTTTGTACAAATGGTTCGTAATCATTGTTTTTAGTGCTATAATGGCCCCTAAACTTTGGTTTTTAGCACATCAGTCGCTAATTTATGTGTTTTCGTGCAAATGATCCATAATCTTTCTTTTTATTGCTGAATTGGTCCCTAAATTTTTTTTTCACATGAGTCCAAAATTTTTGTGTTTTTGTGCAAATGGTCCCTAATCTTTGTTTTTAGTGCTATAATGGTCCCTAAACTTTGTTTTTTGCACACCAGTTCCAAAATTATGTGTTTTTATGAAAATGATCCCCAATCTTTCTTTTTAGTACTGAATTGGTCCCTAAACTTAGTTTTTTACACATCAGTCTCTTAATTTGGTATTTTGTGTAAATGCTCTCTAATCTTTTTTTTTAGTCTTTGTAATGGTCCCCAAACTTTGTTTTTGCACATATGTCCAGTAAATTATGTGTTTTATGCAAATGATCCGTAATCTTTCAAAATTTAAACATATTAATATTAAGATACCATTCATCCTTGAACAAATATCGCTAGCAACTCCTCCAAAATCACAATCACCAAAAATCACCATTGATGCGGTCTTCTCGCCACATAAAATATAAAAATTCAGATTCAAATTGTCAACCTCATTCGCAATTACAGAACCCGTAAAAAAATCCCAAAACAACTGTTAACACCTACAACCAAATGCCACCACCTTCACAAAAAACACCATGTTACCATCATTAAAATCAACTAATATAATTCATTAAATATGGCTGGAAATGAATCAAATAATAACATAAAATGGTGAAAATGAACCAAATAATAAAAGATTTAAAATGATTACAAAAGCAGATTGAATCAAATAACATGAAAATCAACTAAAAATAAACGGTGAACTAATAATTGATAACTAAAACATAAGAATGCCCATAAATTTCAAGAAATTAATATAGTCCCATACATCGAAAACGGATCAAAACATTCAACAAAATCAAAACTATAACTTGCAACATCGAAGCTAAAAATCGAGAATGAACGATGAAATCTAATATAATAAATGGGTTTTTGAGCTAATGTATATCTAGCGAGACATGGAGATTGCAGAAGAAGAGTGCAGATGGCAGGTGATCATGGGCAGAGATTGTAAACCTACGGAGGCACACAGCAGCAGAAAAGAAAAAAACACAGAAAAGAGAAATAGGAATGAAGAAGGTCAATCGCGTGTTTTAAAAATGTTAACTCTATAGCGACGACATATGTTGTCGATATAAAGTATAGCGGCGACATGTTTTTTACTTTTTTGGTGCAAGCCCAGTAAACGTCTTTGTCAAATTTTTTGACATTTATAGCGAAGACATGTCGCTATATATATCGTCCCTGAAAACCTCTTTTATCTGAAGTTAGGTCCCTCATCTTTAAATCTTATTCATTTTGTTCCTAATATTTCCTCTTTTATTTCAATTTCATCCTCCTATTTTTTTAATGTTAGTCCTTCAACTTTTACTAGGTTACATGTAGGTCCCATTTCCATATTTTTGTACAATTGCAGTCCTTGTTCGCCTATTTTTTGTGACATACAGCAACATTCAATCTGATTCCATAACAACAACAACAACTAAATTTTTAAAAATTTATTTCACAAATTTTAGTGACTAACTACAACATTCAATCTGATTCACTAACAGAAAAAACAACAAAATTTATGAGCTTTAAGTTGGACGGCTCGGACTGTGCTCTTTATGTTTGTAATCGCGATAACGATCGACCGCCAGGCTATCTACAATGGCACGAACCGCCCGGTGATTCGTTAATGTATATTACATGGAACAATATGTTTAGAGAATGCGCTAATATAAAAACTATAGTAAGACATTACCTCGATGATGCTATGTAACCGTGCGCATTGCTCCTCTGTAACCTTTGTCCATGAAGGGTAGCAAGGGGACATGATGAACCGGACTTGGTTCCAAATCAAGCGTGTAAAATAGTTCGCGTTATTTTCAATCTGTTATATTGTATGTTTGACATTGTCGAACGCGATGAAAAGTGACCTCTTCCCGTTCGCCTGCCAAACTTTCTCAAAGTTAATGACTCGAGAGATACCCCATCGCTTAGCCGGGGGGCGTTGAAAAAAAACAAATATGCTATGTTTGATACGAAATTCAACGATAATGATGTTACTATAAAATTTGTAAAATAAAAATATTGAAACAAAAATTATTACCGAACTTGCGGGGTGAATTAATTGCTTGGTGGGGTGGGCGATGTGAAGGTTCACGGACCATCACCTCCATGCGACATAACGTCGCCCATGCTAGCAACTAACAAAAGTAAACATCGATTAGTGCGGAAATGGTCGCAAAACTTTGTTTGTTGGCACATCAATCCCAAAATTATGTGTTTTATACAAATAATCCATAATCTTTCTTTTAGTCTTGAATTGGTCCCTAAACTCTATTTTTTGCACACCGGTCCCTAAATTATGTGTTTTGTGCAAATGATCTCTAATTCTTTCTTTTATTACTTGAATTAGTCCCTAAACTTTTTTGCACATCAGTCCCTAAATTATGTGTTTTTGTGCAAATGGATCAGTAACCATTGTTTTTAGTGATGTAATGGCCCATAAACTTTGGTTTTTAGCACACCAGTCCCTGAATTATGTGTTTTCGTGCAAATGAACCATAATATTTCTTTTTTGTGCGAAATTGGTCCATAAACTTTTTTTTGAGCACGAGTCCCTAAATTTTGTGTTTTTATACAAATGGTCCATAATCTTTGTTTTTAGTGCTGTAATGGTCCCTAAACTTTATTTTTAGCACATCAGTCCCTAAATTTTGTGTTTTTGTGCAAATGACCCCCAATCTTTCTTTTTAATGCTAAATTGGTCCCTAAACATTATTTTTTACACAACAGTCCCTAAATTTTGTATTTTGTATAAATGGTCCCTAATCTTTTTTTAGTGATGTAATGGTCTCTAAACTATGTTTTTTGCACATTTGTCCCTAAATTATGTGTTTTGTGCAAATGATCTCCAATCTTTCAAAATTTAAACATATTATTATTAAGACACCATTCATTTCTTAAACTAACATCACTAGCAACTCCACCAAAATCGCAATCACCAAAAATCAACATTGATGCCAGTCTTCTCGCTACAAAAAATATAAAAATTCACATTCAAATTGTCAACCTAATTCGCAATTATAGAACCAGTAAAAAACATCCAACAACCATTACCAACACCCACAACCAATTACCACCACCTTCACACCAAAAACACCATGCCACCACTATTAAAATTAACAAATATAATTCATTAAATATGGCTAGAAATGAATCAAATAATAACATAAAAATGGCTGAAAATTAACCAAATAATAAAAATATTTAAAAGGATTACAATAACTGGATTGAATCAAATGACATGAAAATCAACTAAAAATTAATCCTTGAACTGATAATTGATAACTAAAAACATAAGAATGTCCATAAATTTCAAGAAATTAATATAGTCCCATACATCGAAAATAGATAAAAAAAAATCCAACAAAATCTGAAAACTATAACTTGCAACATCGAAGCTAAAAAATCGAAAATTGACAATGAAATCTAAGCTAATAAATGGGTTTTGAGCCAATGTTTACCCAGAGAGACATGGAGATTACTGATTTAAGAATGCACGGATGGCAAGTGATCGTGGGTGGAGATTGTAAAGCAGAGGAGGCACACAAGCTGCGAAAAAGAAAAAAACACAAAAGAGAAATGGGAAAGAAGAAGGTCTGCTATGTGCGTTTTTAAAAGGTTAACTCTATAGCGACGATATATGTTGTTGATATAAAGTATAAGCGGCGATATGTTTTTAATTTTTGGTGCCGGTAGCGTAAAAGCGTGCCCAATAATTTTTTCACACATATAGCGAAGACATGTCGTCGCTATATAAATCGTCATTGAAAACCTCTTTTATCCGAAGTTATGTCCTCATCTTAAAATCTTAATCATTTTGGTCCTTATATTTCCTCTTTTATTTCAATTTCATCCTCCTATTTCTTCAATGCTAGTCCTTCAACTTTACGAGGTTACATGTAGGACCCAATTCCATATTTTTATACAATTCGCAACAGCGGCACAAGACCGCCTGGTATTCCATAACGATCAACCGTCAGGTGATCTATAGCAAGACAAACATCCGTGTATTCGTTAGGCAACCGATCTCCACGAATATCAAATTAGCTCGCAACATTGGAAAATAATTCGTTAATGTATATTACATAGAACAATATGTTTAGAGAATGCGCTAATGTAAAAACTATAGCAAGTCATTACCTCGATGATGCTATGTAACCATGCCCGCTGCTCCTCTGTAACTTCTGTCCATGAAGGGTAGCATGGGGACACAATGAACCTAACTTGGTTCCAAACCAAGCACGTGAAATACTTCCCATTATTTCCGTTCGGTTGCATTGTATGTTCGACATTGTTGAACGCGATGAGAAGTGGCCTCTTCTCGTTCGCCTGCCAAACCTTCTCAAGGTTAATGCCTCGAGAGATATCCCATCGCTTAGACTGGGGTATTGAAAAAGAACAAATATGATATGTTTGATACGAAATTCAACGATAATGAAGTTACTGTAAAAAATTGTAAAATAAAAACTATTGAAACAAAAATTCTTACCGGGCTCGCAGGACGAATCTAGCGGGCAGGGTGGCAGATGTGGAGGATCGCCTGGACCATCACCTCCGTGCGACATGGCGTCAGCCATGCTAGCAACTAACAAAAGTAAACATCGATTAGTGCAGAAATGGTCCCTAAACTTTGTTTTTTGGCACATCAGTCCCTAAATTTTGTGTTTTGTGCAAATAATCCCTAATCTTTCTTTTTAGTGTTGAATTGGTCCCTAAACTCAATTTTTTTGCACACCAGTCCCTAAATTACAAATGGTCCATAATCATTGTTTTTAGTGCTGTAATGGCCCATAAACTTTAGTTTTTAGCACATCAGTCCCTAAATTATGTGTTTTCGTGCAAATGATCTATAATCTTTCCTTTTAGTGCTAAATCAGTCTCTAAACTTTATTTTTTTGCACACGAGTCCCCAAATTTTATGTTTTTGTGCAAATGGTCCCTAATCTTTGTTTTTCGTGCTATAAAGGTCCCTAAACTTTGTTTTTGGCACATCACCACTAAATTATGTGCTTTTGTGCAAATGATCCCCAATCCTTCTTTTTAGTATAAAATTGGTCCCTAAATTTTTTTTACTCATCAGTCTTATCATTTTGTATTATGTGTAATTGGTCCCTAATCTTTTTTTAGTGCTGTAGTGGTCCCTAAACTTTATTTTTTGTACATATGTCCCTAAATTATGTGTTTTGTGCAAATGATCATTAATCTTTTAAAATTAAACATATTAATATTAAGCTACCAATCATCCCTTGAACTAACATCGCTAACAACTCCTCCGAAATCACAATCACGAAAAATCACCATTGACGCCAGTCTTCTCGCCATAAAAAATAAAAAATTCACTTTCAAATTGTCAACCTCATTCGCAATTGCAGAACCCGTAAAAAATATCCCACAACTACTGTCAACACCCACAACCAATTGCCACCACCTTCACACCATGCCACCACTATTAAAATAAACTAATATAATTCATTAAATGTGGCTGAAAATGAATCAAATAATAACATAAAAATGGCTGGAAATGAACCAAATAATAAAGAGATTTAAAAAGATTACAAAAACTAGATTGAAACAAATAACATGACTATCAACTAAAAAGTAAACCTTGAACTGATAATTGATAACTAAAAACATGAGAATGCCCATAAATTTCAAGAAATTAATATAGTCCCATACATCAAAAACAGATAAAAAAACATCAACAAAATCTGAAAACTATCACTTGCAACATCGAAGCTAAAAAATTGAAAATGAACCATGAAATCCAAGATAATAAATGGGTTCTAAGCTAATGTTTACCTAGAGAGACGTGGAGATTGCAGATGAAGAGTGCAGATGGCAGGTGATCGTGGGCGGAGATTGTAAGACAGCGGAGGCACACAACAACGAAAAAGGAAAAAAACACATTAAAGAGAAATGGGAAAGAAGGTCAGTCGCATGTTTTAAAAGGGTTAACTCTAAAGCGACGACATATGTCATCGCTATAAAGTATAGCGGCGACATGTTTTTAATTTTTGGTGCATAAGTACAACAACTTACCGAATTTTTGACATGTATAGCGAAGATATGTCGTTGCTATATATATCGTCGTGAAAACCACTTTTATCTCGTAGTTAGGTCCCTCATCTTTAAATCTTATTCATTTTGGTCCTTATACTTCATATTTTATTTCAATTTCATCATCATATTTTTGCAATGTTAGTCCTTCAACTTTTACAAGGTTACATACAGGTTCCCAATTCCATATTTTGGTACAAGTTCATCCTTGTTTGCCTATTTTTTTCATGACGAACAACAACATTCAATCGATTCCATAACAACAACAATGAAATTTTTATAAATTTATTTCACAAATTTTAGTGACAAACAACAACATTCAATCGATTAACTAATAGCAACAACAACGAAATTTATGCGCTTTAAGTTGGACGGCTCGGCCCGTGCTCTTTCAGTTTATTATGCTCTTTATGTTTGTAATCACTATAACGATCTGCCAAACGATCCACAGCGGCACAAACCGCCCGGTACTCGTCAGGCGACCAATCGTCCTAAATGTCAAAATAGATCTGCAACATTGGAAAAATATTTGTTAATGTATATTACATGGAACAATGTGTTTAGAGAATGCGCTAATGTAAAAACTATATTAAGACATTACCTCGATGATGCTATGTAACCATGCTCGTTGCTCCTCTCTAACCTCTCGTCCATGAAGGGTAGCAAGGGGCACGATGAACTTGACTTGGTTCCAAACCTAGCACGTGAAATACTTCGCTATTATTTACGATCGATCGCATTGTATGTTCGACATTGTCGAAAGCGATGAGAAGTGGCCCCTCCCATTTGCTCGCCAAACCTTCTCAAGGTTAATGCCTCGAGAGATACCCCATTGCTTAGAAGGGGGAGTTGAAAAAGAACAAATATGATATGTTTGATATGAAATTCAACGGTAATAAAGTTACTGTAAAAAATTGTCAAATAAAAAATATTGAAACAAAAATTCTTATCGGACTCATATAACGAATAGAGCTGGCGGGGTGGCTAATGTGAAGGCTTGCCATGACCATCACTTCGATGCGACATGACGTCAGCCATGCTAGCAACTAACAAACATAAACATCAATTAGTGCGAAAATGGTCCCTAAACTTTTTTTTTGCACATTAGTCCCTAAATTATGTGTTTTGTGCAAATAATCCCTAATCTTTCTCTTTAGTGCTGAATTGCTATTTTTTTGCACATCAATCCATAAATTACGTATTTTTCATGCAAATGATCCCAAATCTTCCATTTTAGTGCTGAATTGGTCCCTAAACATTATTTTACACATCAGTCTATAAATTATGTGTTTTTGTACAAATGGTTCGTAATCATTGTTTTTAGTGCTATAATGGCCCCTAAACTTTGGTTTTTAGCACATCAGTTCCTAATTTATGTGTTTTTGTGCAAATGATCCATAATCTTTCTTTTTATTGTTGAATTGGTTATTAATTTTTTTTTTTGCACATGAGTCCAAAAATTGTGTTTTTATGCAAATAGTCTAATCTTTGTTTTTAGTGCTGTAATAGTCCCTAAACTTTATTTTTTGCACATCAGTTCCTAAATTATGTGTTTTTGTACAAATGATCCCCAATCTTTCTTTTTAGTAATCTTGAATTGGTCTCTAAACTTTGTTTTTACACATCGATCTATTAATTTTGTGTAAATGGTCCCTAAACTTTGTTTTTGCACATATGTCCCTAAATTATGTGTTTTGCACAAATGATCCCTAATTTTTCAAAATTTAAACATATTAAAATTAAGATACCATTCATCCCTTGAACTAACATCACTAGCAACTCCTCCAGAATCACAATCACGAAAAATCACCATTGATGCCAGTCTTCTCGCCACAAAAAATATAAAAATTCACATTCAAATTGTCAACCTCATTCGCAATTACAGAACCCGTAAAATATATCCTACAACCACTACCAACACCCACAACCAATTGCCACCACCTTCACACCAAAAACACCATGCCACCACCATTAAAATCAAAATTTAAACATATTAATATTAAGATACCATTCATCCCTTGAACATACACCTCTATCAACTCCTCCAAAATCACAATCACCAAAAATCACCATTGATGCCAGTCTTCTCGCCACATAAAGTATAAAAATTCAGATTCAAATGGTCAACTTCATTCTCAATTATAGAACCCATAAAAAACATCTCGAAACAACTGTTAACACCTACAACCAATTGCCACTACCTTCACACCAAAAACACCATGTCACCATCATTAAATTCAACTAATATAATTCATTAAATATGGCTGGAAATGAATCAAATAATAACATAAAAATGGATGGAAATGAACAAAATAATAAAATGATTACAAAAACTGGATTGAATCAAATAACATGAAAATCAACTAAAAAATAAACCTTGAACTAATAATTGATAACTAAAAACATAAGAATGCTCGTAAATTTCAAGAAATTAATATAGTTCCATACATCGATAACTGATAAAAAAAACATCCAATAAAATCTGAAAACTATAACTTGCAACATTGAAGCTAAAAAATCGAAAATGAACGATGAAATCTAATCTAATAAATGGGTTCTGAGCTAATGTTTATCTACAGAGACATGGAGATTGCAGACGAACAGTATAGATGGCAGGTGATCATGGGCGGAGATTGTAAAACGGCGGAGGCACACAACAGCGGAAAAAAAACACAGAAAAGAGAAATGGGAAAAAAGAAGGTCAATCGTGTGTTTTAAAAGGGTTAACTCTATGGCGATGACATATGTTGCCGATATAAAGTATAGTGACGACATGTTTTTTAATTTTTTGGTGCAAGTGCGTAAAACGTGCCGTCAAATTTTTTGACATATATAGCGAAGACATGTCGTCGCTATATATATTGTCGCTGAAAACCTATTTCATTTGAAGTTAGGTCCCTCATCTTTAAATCTTATTCATTTCGGTCCTATATTTCCTCTATTATTTCAATTTCATCCTCCTATTTTTTCAATGCCAGTCCTTCAACTTTTACGAGGTTACATGCACATCCCCAATTCCATATTTTAGTACAATTTATGTCCTTGTTTACCTATTTTTCATGACGAACAACAACATTCAATCTGATTCCATAACAACAATAACAACGAAATATTTATAAGTTTATTTCACAAATTTTAGTGGCGAACAACAACATTTAATCTGATTCACTAAAAGCAACAACAACGAAATTTATGTGCTTTAAGTTGGACGGCTCGGCCTGTGCTCTTTCAATTGATTATGCTCTTTATGTTTGTAATCACGATAACGATCGGCCGCTAGGCAATCTACACAAAGATGAGACCGCCCTATACTCGTCAAAGCGATCGATTGTTCGAATATCAAAGTAGCTCGGCAACATTGAAAAAATATTCGTTAATATATATTACATAGAAAAATATGTTTAAAGAATGCGCTGATGTAAAAACTATAGTAAGACATTACCTCGATGATGCTATATAACCGCGCGCCACGCCGCTCCTCTATAACCTTTGTCCATAAATGGTAGCAAGAGGGCACGATGAACCCGCTTGGTTCCAAACCAAGCGTGTGAAACACCAGCGTTATTTTGATCGGCTACATTGTATGTTCGACATTGTTGAACGCGATGAGAAGTGGCCTCTTCCCGTTCGTCCGCCAAACATTCTTAGGGTTAATGCCTCGAGAGATACCCCATCGCTTAGATGGAGGTGTTGAAAAATATCAAATATGATATGTTTGATACGAAATTCAACGATAATGAAGTTAATGTAAAAATTTGTAAAATAAAAATATTGAAATAAAAATTCTTACCGAACTCACAGGATGAATAGAGCTGGTGGGTTGGCTGATGTGGAGGATCGCCTGGACTATCACCTCCGTGCGACATGACGTCAGCCATGCTAGCAACTAACAAAAGTAAACATCAATTAGTACGGAAATGGTCCCTAAACTATGTTTTTTGGCACATCAATCCCTAAATTATGTGTTTAGTGCAAATAATCCCTAATCTTTCTTTTTAGCGCTCAATTGGTTCCTAAACTCTATTTTTTTGCACACCAGTCCCTAAATTATGTGTTTTTGTGTAAATGATCCATAATCTTTCTTTTTAGTGCTGAATTGGTCCCTAAACTTTTTTTGTACACCAGTCCCTAAATTATGTGCTTTTGTGCAAATGGTCCGTAATAATTTTTTTACTGCTGTAATGGCCCCTAAACTTTGGTTTTTAGCACATCAGTCCCTAAATTATGTGTTTTCGAGCAAATGATCCATAATCATTCTTTTTTGTACTGAATTGGTCCCAAAACTTTTTTTTACACATGAGTCCCTAAATTTTGTGTTTTTGTGCAAATGGTCCCTAATCTTTGTTTTTAATGTTGTATTGGTCCCTAAACTTTGTTTTTAGCACATCATTCCCAAAATTATGTATTTTTGTGCAAGTGAGTCCCAATCTTTCTTTTTGGTGCTGAATTGGTCCCTAAACTTTATTTTTTACACATCAGTCTCTAAATTTTGTATTTGTTGTAAATGGACCCTAATCTTTTTTTAGTGCTGTAATGGTCCCTAAACTTTGTTTTTTGCACATCTGTCCCTAAATTATGTGTTTTGTGCAAATGATCCCTAATCTTTCAAAATTTAAACATATTAATATTAAGATACCATTCATCTCTTGGACTAACATCGCTAGCAACTCCTCCAAAATCACAATAACGAAAAATCACCATTGATGCCAGTCTTCTCACCACAAAAATATAAAAATCACACATGAGAATGTCAACCTCATTCGCAATAACAGAACCCGTAAAAATATCCCACAACCACGCCAACACCCACAACCAATTGCCACCACCTTCACACTCGAAAACACCATGCCACTACCATTAAAGTCAACTAATATAATTCATTAAATATGGTCGGTAATGAATTAGATAATAACATAAAAAGGATGGAAATGAACGAAATAATAAAAAGATTTAAAAGATTACAAAAACTAGATGGAATCAAATAACATGAAAATCAACTAAAAATAAACCTTGAACTCATAATTGATAACTAAAACATAAGAATGCACATAAATTTCAAGAAATTAATATAGTCCCATACATCGAAAACATGATAAAAACATCCAACAAAATCGAAAACTATAACTTGCAACATCGAAGCTAAAAAATAAAAATGAACCATGAAATCTAAGTCGATAAATATGTTACGAGCTAATGTTTAACTAGAGAGACATGGAGATTGCAGACATCGAAGAGTACAGATGGCGGTGATGATGAAGGGAGAGATTGTCGGATGGCGGAGGCACACTAGCGTAAAAGGATAAAAACACGTAAAAGAGAAATGGGAAAGAAGAAGGTCAGTCGCATGTTTAAAATGGTTAACTCTATAACGACGACATATGTCGTCGCTATAGAGTATAGCGGCAACATGTTTTCTAATTTTTTGGTGCACGCGCGTAAAACGTGCTGTCGAATTTTTTGACATATATAGCGAAGATATGTCGTCGCTGTATATATCGTCGCTGAAAACCTCTTTTATCTGTAGTTAGGTCCCTCATCTTTAAATATTATTCATTTTAGTCCTTATATTTCCTCTTTTGCTTCAATTTCATTCTCCTATTTTGCAATATTAGTCCTTCAACTTTTACAAAGTTACATGTAGGTCCCCAATTCCTTATTTTTGTACAATTTCTGCCATTGTTAGCCTATTTTTCATGACGAACAACATTCAATCTGATTCCACAACAACAACAACAACAACAACAACGAAATTTTTATAAATTTATTTCACAAATTTAGTGACGAACAACAACATTCAATATGATTCACTAACAGCAACAACAATGAAATTTATGTGCTTTAAGTTGGACGCCTCGGCCCGTGTGCTTTCAATTGATTATGCTCTTTATGTTTGTAATCTCGATAACAATCGGCCGCCAGGCGATCTACAGCGGCACAAACTATCCGGTACTCGTCAGGCAACCGATAGCCTTGAATATCAAATTAGATCTGCAACATTGGAAAAATATTCGTTAATGTATATTACATGGAACAATATGTTTAGAGAATGCGCTAATGTAAAAATTGTAGTATGACATTTCCTCAATGATGCTATGTGACCATGCCCGCTGCTCCTTCGTAACCTCTGTCCATGAAGGGTAGGAATGGGGCATGATGAACCTAACTTGGTTTCAAACCAAGCGCGTGAAATACTTCGCGTTATTTTCGATCGGTTGCATTGTATGTTCGACATTGTCGAACGCGATGAGAAGTGGCATTTTCCCTTCGCCTGCCAAACCTTCTCAATGTTAATGCTTTCAATAGATACCCCATCGCTTAGACGAGGGTGGTTGAAAAAGAACAAATATGATATGTTTGATACGAAATTCAACAGTAATGAAGTTACTATAAAAAATTGTAAAAAAATAATATTGAAACAAAAATTCATACCGGACTCGCAGGACGAATTGAGCGGGCGGGGTGGCTGATGTGGAGAATCGCCTGGACCATCACCTCCGTGCGACATGACGTCAGCCATGCTAGCAACTAACAAAAGAAAATATCGATTAATGCGAAAATGGTCCCAGAACTTTGTTTGTTGGCACATCAGTCCCTACATTATGTGTTTTGTGCAAATAATCCCTAATCTTTCTTTCTAGTGCTGAATTAGTCCCTAAACTTTATTTTACACATCAGTCCCTAAATTACGTGTTTTTGTGCAAATGGTACGTAATCATGTTTTTAGTGCTATAATGGCCCATAAACTTTGGTTTTCAGCACATTAGTCCCTGAAATATGTGTTTTTGTGCAACTGATCCATAATCTTTCTTTTTAGTGCTGAATTGGTCCCCAAACTTTATTTTTTTGCACACAAGTCCCTAAATTTTGTGTTTCTGTGCAAATGGTCCCTAATCTTTGTTTTTAGTGCTGTAATGGTCCCTAAACTTTGTTTTTAACATATCAATCCCTAAATTATGTATCTTTGTGCAAATGATCCCCAATCTTTCTTTTTAGTCTTTGAATTGTTCCTTAAACTTTGTTTTTTACACATCAGTCCCTAAATTATGTGTTTTGTATAAATGGTCCCTAATCTTTTTTTAGTGCTGTAATGGTCCCTAAACTTTGTCCCTAAATTATGTGTTTTGTGCAAATGATCCCTAGTCTTTCAAAATTTAAACATATTAATATTCGGGATATCATTCATCCTTGAATTAACATCGATAGCAACTCGTCCATAATCACGATTTACTAAAAATCACCATTGATGCAGTTCGCCACAAAAATATAAAAATTCACATTCAAATTGTCAACCTCGTTCGCAATTACGTAACCCGTAAAAAGTTCCCACAACCACTGCCAACACCCACAACCAATTGCGACCACCTTCACACCTTCACACCATGGCACCACCTTCACACCTTCACACCATGGCACCACCATTACAATCAACTAATATAATTCATTAAATATGGCTGGAAATGAATCAAATAATAACATAAAAATGGCTGGAAATGAACCAAATAATAAAAAGATTTAAAAAGATTACAAAAATTGGATTGAATCAAATAACATGAAAATCAACTAAAAAATAAACCTTGAACTGATAATTCTAAAAACATAAGAATTCCCATAAATTTCAAGAAATTAATATAGTCCCATACATCGACAACAGGTCAAAAACACCCAACAAAACCTGAAAACAATTACTTGCAACATCAAAGCTAAATAATAAAAAATGAACCATGAAATCTAAGCTAATAAATGGGTTCTGAGCTAATGTTTACCTAGAGAGACATGAAGATTGCAGACGAAGAGTGCAGATGGCATGTGATCGTGGGCGGAGATTGTAAAATCTGCTGAGAGGCACACAACGGCGAAAAAGGGAAAAAAAAAAAAAAAAGAGAAATGGGAAATAAGAAGGTAAGTCTCGTGTTTTAAAAGGGCTAACTCTATATCGATGACATGTTTTCTAATTTTTTGGTGCACGTGCGTAAAACGTGCCGCTGAATTTTTTGACATATATAGCGAAGACATGTCGTCACTGAAAACCTCTTTTATCTGCCGTTAGGTCCTTCATCTTTAAATCTTATTCATTTTTGTCCTTATGTTTCTTCTTTTTTTTTTGTATTTTATCGTCCTATTTTTTCAATGTTTGTCTTTCAACTTTTACCCAGTTACATGTAGGTCCCCAATTCCATATTTTTGTACACTTGAAATCTTTGTTCACCAGTTTTTCATGACGAACAACAACATTCAATCTGATTCACTAACAGCAACAACAACAAAATTTATGCGCTTTAAGTTTGACGGCTCGGCCTATGCTCTTTTAATTGATTATGCACTTTATGTTTCTAATCGCGATAAAGATCGGCCCCCAAGCGATCTACAGATGTACAGACCGCCTAGTACTCGTCAGGTGACTGATCGTCCTGAATATCAAAGTAGCTCTGTAACATTGAAAGAATATTCATTAATGTATATTACGTAGAACAATATGTTTAGAAAAAGCGCTAATGTAAAAACTATAGTAAGACATTACCTCGATGATGCTATGTAACCGTTCCGGCTGCTTCTCTGTAACCTTTGTCCATGAAGGGTAGCAAGGGGGAACGATAAACCTGACTTGGATACCAACCAAGTGTGTGAAATACTACGTGTTATTCTTGATTGGCTGCATTGTATGTTCGACATTGTGAAATGCGCGAGAAGTGGCCTTTTACATTCACTTGCCAAACCTTCTCAAGGTTAGTTCCTCGAGAGATAACCCATCGCTCGACGGGGTGTTGAAAAAGAACAAATACGATATGTTTGATCTGAAATTCAACGATAATGAAGTCAACGTAAAAATTACGAAGTAGAAAATATTGAAACAAAAATTCTTACTGGGACTCGTGGGACCTAATCGAACCCACGGGTTGGGTGATGTGGAGGATCGCGTGAACCATCACCTCCGTGTGACATGACATCAACCGTACTAGCAACTAACAAAAGAGAACATCAATTAGTGCGAAAATGGTCCCTAAACTTTTTTTTGGCACATCAGTCCCTAAATTATGTGTTTTTGTGCAAATGATCCATATTCTTTCTTTTTAGTTCTGAATTGTTCCCTAAAGTTTTTTTTTGCACACCAGTCCCTAAATTATGTATTTTTGTGCAAAAGATCCATAATTTTTTTTTTAGTCTTGAATTGGCCCCTAAACCTTTTTTCTCACATTAGTCCCTAAATTTTGTATTTTGTTGCAAATGGTCCCTAATCTTTGTTTTTAGTGCTGTAATGGTCCTTAAAATTTTTTTTTTTGCAATGATCCCTAAATTATGTGTCTTTGTGCAAATGATACCAATTTTTTTTTTTTTGCACATCAATCCCTAAAATTTGTGTTTTCAAGTAAATGATCTCTTATCTTTATTTTTAGTGCTGTAATGGTCCCTAAACTTTGTCTTTTGCATATCTGTCACTAAATTATGTGTTTTTGTGCAAATGATCCCTAATCTTTCAAAATTTAAACATATTAATATTAAGATACCATTCATCCCTTGAACTAACATCGCTAGCAACTCCTCCAAAATCACAATCCCCAAAAATCACCATTGATGCCAGTCTTCTCGCCACAAAAAATAAAAAAACTCATATTCAAATTGTCAACCTCTTTCTCAATTACAGAACATCCCACAACCAATTGCCACCACCTTCACACAACAAACACCATGCCACCACCATTAAAATCAACTAATATAATTCATTAAATATGGCTGGATATGAATGAAATAAAAACATAAAAATGGTTGGAAATGTATCAAATAATAAAAAGATTTAAAAAGATTACAAAAACTGGATTGAATCAAATACCATGAAAATCAACTAAAAAAAACCTTGAATTGATAATTGATAACTAGAAACACAAGAATTCCCATAAATTTCAAAAAATTAATATAGTCCCATACATCGACAACCGATCAAAAACATCGAACAAAATCTGAAAACCATAATGCAACATTGAAGCTAAAAAATTTAAAACGAACCATGAAATCGAAGCCAATAAATGGGTTCTGAGCTATATATATCGTCACTGAAAACATCTTTTATCTGCAGTTGGGTCCATCATCTTTGAATCTTATTCATTTTGGTCTTTATATTTCCTCTTTTATTTCGATTTCATCCACTTATTTTTGCAACGTTAGTCCTTCAACTTTTACGAGGTTACATGTGGGTCCCCAATTCTGTATTTTGTACAATTGCAGTCATTTTTCGCCTATTTTTGTGACAAATAGCAACATTCAATCTGATTCCATAACAAAACAACAACGAAATTTTTATAAATTTATTTCACAAATTTTAGTGATGAACAACTACATTCAATCTGATTCACTAACAACAACAACAACAAAATTTATGCTCTTTAAATTGGATGGCTCGGCCCATGCTATTTCGATTGATTATGCTCTTTGTGTTTGTAATCGCGATAACGATCGGTCGTCAGATGATCTCTGCTGCTGGCACAGATCGCCCGTGCTCGTCAAAGCGACCGATCACCCCGAATATCAAAGTAGTCTGCGACATTAGAAAATATTCGTTAATATATATTACATGGAAGAATATATTTAGAGAATACGCTAACGTAAAAACTATTGTAAGACATTACCTCGAAGATGCTATGTAACCGTTCATGTTGCTCCTCTTGAACCTCTCGTCCATGAAGGAAGCAAAGGCACGATGAACTCGACTTGGTTCCCAACTAAGCACGTGAAATACTTTGCATTATTCCCGATCGGCTGCATTGTATGTTTGACATTGTTAAATGCGATGAGAAGTGGCCTCTTTCCATTCGCTTGCCAAACCTTCTTAAGGTTAATGCCCGGAGATACTCCATCACTTAGACGGTGGCGTTGAAAAGAAAAAATACGACATGTTTGATACGATAGTCAACGATAATGAAGTCACTATAAAAATTACAAAATAAAAATATTGAAACAAGAATTCTTATCGGACTCGCAGGATTTAATCGATCGACGGGGTGGCTGATGTGGAGGATCGCTTGCACCATCACCACCGTGCGAGCCATACTAGTAACTAACAAAAGAGAATATCAATTAGTATGAAAATGGTCTGTAAACTTTGTTTTTCGGCACATCAGTTCCTAAATTATGTATTTTTGTGCTAATGATCCCTAATCTTTCTTTTTAGTGCTGAATTTATTGTTAAAACTTTGTTTTTTTGCTCATCATTCCCAAAATAATTTGTTTTTGTGCAAATGGTCCCTAAACTTTTGTTTTTAGCACACCAGTCCTTAAATTATGTGTTCCTGTGCAAATTATCCTTAATCTTTCTTTTTAGTACTGAATTAGTTCCTAAACTTTGTTTTTTTGCACATTAGTCCCTAAATTTTTTGTTTTTGTGCACATTGTCCCTAATATTTGTTTTTGGTGTTGTAATGGTCCCTAAACATTGTATTTGCATACCAGTCCCTAAATTATGTATTTTATGAAAATGATCCGAATCATTCTTTTTATTCTTGAATATGTCCCTAAACTTTATTTTTTGCACATTTGTCCCTAAATTAAGTGTTTTTGTGCAAATGATCCCTAATCTTTCAAAATTTAAACATATTATTATTAAGATACCATTCATCCTTGAATTAACATCGATAGCAACTCCTCGAAAATCACAACCACCAAAATCACCATTGATGCTAGTCTTCTTGCCACAAAAAATATAAAAGTTCACATGCAAATTGTCAACCTCATTCGAAATTACAGAACCCATAAAAAACTCCACAACCACCGCCAACACCCACAACCAATTGCTACCACCTTCATACCAAAAACACCATGCCACCACCATTAATATCAACTAATATAATTCATTAAATATGGCTCGAAATGAATCAAATAATAAAAGAACCTTGAGGCGATAATTGATAACTAAAAACACAAGAATACCTATAAATTTGAAGAAATTAATATAGTCCCATACATTGACAACAAATTAAAAACATCCAACAAAATCTGAAAACTACAACTTGCAACATCGAAGCTAAAAAATTGAAAATGAGCCACGAAATCTAAGTTAATAAATGGGTTCTAAGCTAATGTTTACATTGAGAGAATAGAGATTGCAGACGACATGTGATAGTGGGCTGAGAATGACAGACGGCGGAGGCACACAACAGCAGAAAAGAAAAAAACTACAGAAAAGATAAATGGGGAAGAAGTGGGTCAGTTGTGTGTTTTAAAGGGTTAACTTTATAGCGACGACATATGTCATCGGTATAAAGTATAGCGGTGACATGTTTTTTAATTTTTTGGTGCACGCGCATAAAACGTGCCCCCAATTTTTTACGTAGTCGCTATATATAGTCTCTGAAAACCACTTTTATCTACAGTTAGGTCCCTCATCTTTAAATATTTTTCATTTTGGGCCTTATATTTTCTCTTTTATTTCAATTTCATCCTCCTATTTTTTCAACGTTAGTCCTTCAACTTTTATGAGGTTACATGTAGGTCCCCAATTCCATATTTTTGTACAATTGCAGTCCTTGTTCGCCTATTTTTCGTGACGAACAACAACATTCAATTTGATTCCATAACAACGAAAACAACGAAATTTTTATAAATTTATTTCACAAATTTTAGTGACGAACAACAACAAATTTTAGTAACGAACAACAACATTCAATCTGATTCACTAACAGCAACAACAATGAAATTTATGCGCTTTAAGTTGGACGGCTCTGCCCGTGCTCTTTCAATGGATTAAGCTCTTTATGTTTGTAATCGAGGTAATGGTCGGCTGACAGACGATCTACAGCGGCACATACCGATCGTTACTCGCCAAGCGACCGATCATCCTGAATATCAATGTAGCTCTGCAACATTGGAAAAATATTCGTTAACGTATATTAAATGGAACAATATGTTTAGAGAATGCGCTAATGCAAAAATATAGTAAGACATTACCTCGATGATGCTATGTAACCATGCCCTTTGCTCCTTTATAAGCTCGTCCGTAAAGGATAGTGTGGGGGCACGATGAACCTGGCTTGGTTCCAAACCAAGCGCGTAAAATAATTCGCGTTATTTTTGATCGGCTACATTGTATGTTCGACATTGTCGAACGCGATGATAAGTGGCCTCTTCCCGTTCGCTCACAAAACCTTCTCATGGTAAATGCCTCGAGAGATACCCCATCGCTTAGACCGGGGCGTTGAAAAAGAACAAATATGATATGTTTGATACGAAATTTCTGCGATAATGAAGTTTCTTGTAAAAATTGTAAAATAAAAAATATAGACCCAAAAATTCATACCGGACTCGCATGATGAATCAAGCGAGCAGTGTGGCTGATGTGGAGGATCGCCCGGACCATCTCCTCCATGCGACATGACGTCAGCCATGCTAGCAACTAACAAAAGTAAACATCAATTAGTGCGAAAATGGTCCCTAAACTTTGTTTTTCTACATCATCATCCCTAAAGTATATGTTTTGTGCAAATAATCCCTAATCTTTCTTTTGAGTCTTTGAATTGGTCCCCTAAACTCTAATTTTTGCACACACGGTCCCTAAATTGTGTGTTTTTGTGCAAATGATCCCTAATCATTGTTTTAGTGCAAAGAATGGCCCCTAAACTTTGGTTTTAGCACATCAAACCCTAAATTATTTGTTTTCGTGCAAATGGTCCGTAATCTTTCTTTTTAGTCTTTGAATTGGTCCCTAAACTTTTTTTTTTTTTGCACATGAGTCCCTCAATTTTATGTTTTTGAGCAAATGGTCCCTAATATTTTTTTTTTTGTCTTTGTTATGGTCCCTAAACGTTGTTTTTGCACATATGTCCCTAAATTATATATTTTTGTGCAAATGATCTCCATTCTTTCTTTTTAGTCTTTGAATTGGTCCATATGCTTTATTTTTTGTACATAAGTCCCTAAATTATGTGTTTTTGTGCAAATGATCCCCAATCTTTCTTTTTAGTCTTTGAATTGGTCCCTAAACTATGTTTTTTAACATCGGGTCCCTAAATTTTATATTTTGTGTAATTGGTCCCTAATCTTTTTTAGTGTTGTAGTGGTCCACAAACTTTTCTTTTTCACATCTATCTCTAAATTATGCGTTTGGTGCAAACGATCCGAGAATCTTTCAAAATTTAACATACCAATATTAAGATACCATTCATCCCTTGAACTAACATCGCTAGCAAGTCCTCCAAAATCACAATCACCAAAAATCACCATTGATGCCAGTCTTCTCGCCATAAAAAATACAAAAATTCACATTCAAATTGTCAACCTCATTCGCAATTACAAAACCCGTAAAAAACATCCCACAACCACCGCGAACACCCACAACCAATTGCCATCACCTTCACACCATGCCAACACTATTAAGATCAACTAATATAATTCATTAAATATGGCTAGAAATGAATCAAATAATGACATAAATATGGTTGGAAATAAATCAAATAAAAGATTTAAAAAGATTACAAAAACTGGATTGAATCAAATATAATGAAAATCAACTAAAAAAAACATTGAACTGATAATTGATAACTAATAATACAAGAATTCCCATAAATTTGAAGGAATTAATATAGTCCCATACATCGAAAACAGATCAAAAACATCCAACAAAATCTGAAAACTAATACTTACAACATCGAAGCTAAAAAATTGAAAATGAACCATGAAATCTAAGCTAATAAATGGGTTCTGAGCTAATGTTTACCTAGAGAGATATGGAGATTGCAGACGAAGAGTGATGGGTGTGCGGAGATTGTCGAGGCAGAGAGGCACACAACGGCGGAAAAGGAAAAAAAATACAGAAAAGATAAATGGGGAAGAAAAAGGCCAGTCGCGTGTTTTAAAATGGTTAACTCTATAGCGACGACATATGTCGTCGGTATAAAGTATAGCGGTGACATGTTTTTTATTTTGTTGGTGAACGCGCGTATAACGTGCCCCCTAATTCTTTACGTACCGACGACATGTCGTCGCTGAAAACCTCTTTTATCTGTAGTAGGATTCTCATATTTAAATCTTATTCAATTTGGTCCTTATGTTTCTCTTTTATTTCAATTTCATCCTTCTATTTTTTCAATGTCCTTCAACTTTTACGAGGTTACATGTAGGTGCCCAATTCCATATTTTTGTACAATTGCAGTCCTCGTTTGCCTATTTTTCGTGGCGAACAACAACATTCAATCTTAGTCCATAACAACAACAACGAAATTTTTATAAATTTATTTCACAAATTTTAGTGACGAACAAGAACATTCAATCTCATTCACTAACAACAACAACAACGAAATTTATGTGCTTTAAGTTGGATGGTTCGGCTCGTGCTCTTTCAATTGATTCTTCTCTTTATGTTTGTAATCACGATAATGATCGACCGCTAGGCAATCTCTGATGGCAAAGACCACCCAAGACTTTCGTCGGTATCGATCGCCGAGAATATCAAAGTAGCTCTGAAACATTAGAAAAATATTCGTTAATGTATATTACATGGAACAATATGTTTAGAAAATGCGCTAATGTAAAAAACTATAGTAACACATTACCTCGATGATGCTATGTAACCGTGTTCGCTGCTCCTTTGAAACCCCTGTCCATGAAGAGTAACAAGGGGGCACGATGAACATAACTTGGTTCCAAACCAAGCGCGTGAAATACTTCGCGTTATTTTTGATCGATTGCATTGTATGTTCGACATTGTCGAACGCGATGAGAAGTGGCCTCTTCCCGTTCGCCTGCCAAACCTTCGCAAGGTTAATACCTCGAGAGATACCCCCATCGCTTAGACGGGGACGTTGAAAAAGAACAAATACGATATGTTTGCTACGAAATTCAATGATAATGAAGTTCTTGTAAAAATTGCAAAATAAAAATATTGAAAAAAATATTTACCGGACTCGAGGGACGAATCGAGCCGATAGGGTGGGCGATGTGGAAGATCGATCGCCTAGACCATCACCTCAGGTGCGACATGGCGTCGACCATGCTAGCAACTAACAAACGTAAACATCAATTAGTGCGAAATGTATGCTAAACTTTATTTTTGGCACATCAATTCCTAAATTATGTGTTTTGTGCAAATAATCCCTAATCTTTCTTTTTAGTGCTTAATTGGTCCTAAATTCTATTTTTTGCACATCGGTCTCTAAATTATGTATTTTTTTGCAAATGATCCATAATCTTTCTTTTTAGTCTTTGAATTGGTCCCTAAACTTTTTTTGCACATCATTACCTAAATTATGTGTTTTTTGCAAATGGTCCGTAATCGTTGTTTTTAATGTTGTAATGGCCCATTAACTTTGGGTTTTAGAACTTCAGTCCCTAAATTATTTTTTTTCATGCATATGATCCATAATCTTTATTTTTGGTGTTGAATTTGTCCCTAAACTTTATTTTTTTTGCACATGAGTCTCTAAATTTTGTGTTTTCGTGCAAATGGTCCCTAATCTTTTTTTAGTGCTGTAATGGTCCCTAAACTTTGTTTTTTGCACATCAGTCTCTAAATTATGTGTTTTTGTGCAATTGATCCCCATCGCTTAGACGGAGGCGTTGAAAAAGAACAAATATCATATGTTTGATACGAAATTCAACGATAATGAAGTTCTTGTAAAAATTACAAAATATAAAATATTGAAAAAAAATTTTCTTGGACTCGCGGGATGAATCAAGCCGTGGGGTGGGCCGATTTGGAGGATTACTGCACTATCACCCTCATGCGACACGACGTCAACCATATTATTAACTAACAAATGAGAACATCAATTAGTGCGGAAATACTCTAAACTTTGTTTTTTGGCACACCACTCTCTAAATTATGTGTTTTTAATGCTGTAATGGCTTATTAACTTTGGATTTTAGCACATCAGTCCCTAAATTATGTTTTTTCGTGCAAATGATCCATAATCTTTATTTTTAGTGCTGAATTGGTCCTTAAACTTTGTTTTTTTTCATATGAGTCCCTAAATTATGTGTTTTTGTATAAATGGTCTCTAATCTTTGTTTTAAGTGCTGTAATGGTCCCTAAACTTTGTTTTTTGCACATCAGTCTCCAAATTATGTGTTTTTGTGCAAATGATCCCCAATATTTCTTTTTAATGCTGAATTGGTCCCTAAACTTTGTTTTTTACACATCAATCCCTAAATTTTGTATTTTGTGTAACTTGTCCCTAATCATTTTTTAGTGCTGTAATGGTCTCCAAACTTTTTTTTGCACATCTGTCTCTAAATTATTTGTTTTGTGCAAGTGATCGCTAATCTTTCAAAATTTAAACATATTAATGTTACGATATCATTATTCCCCTGAACTAACATAGCTAGCAACTCCTCCAAAATCACAGTCACCAAAAATCACCGTTGATGCCAGTCTTTCTCGCCACAAAAAATACAAAAATTCACATTTAAATTTTCAACCTCATTCGCAATTACAGAACTCATAAAAATCATCCCACAATCACCGCCAACACCCACAACCAATTGCCATCACCTTCACACCAAAAACACCATGCCACCATCATTCAAATCAACTAATACAATTCATTAAATATGGCTGGAAATGAATAAAAAATGACATAAATATGGTTGGAAATGAATCAAATAGTAAAAAGATTTAAAAAGATTACAAAAACTGGATTGAATTAAATAACATGAAAATCAACTTAAAAAAACATTGAACTGGTAATTGATAACTAAAAATACAAGAATGCCCATAAATTTGAAGAAATTAATATTGTCCCATACATCGAAAATTGATGAAAAACTTCCAACAAAATCTGAAAACTATAACTTGCAACATCGAAGCTAAAAAATTGAAAATGAACCATGAAATCTAAGCTAATAAATGGGTTCTGAGCTAATGTTTACCTAGACATATATGGAGATTGCTGACGAAGAGTGATCGTGGGCGGAGATTGTCAGACGGCGGAGGCACACAACGGCAGAAAAGGAAAAAAATACAGAAAAGATAAATGGGGAAGAAGAAGGCCAGTCGCGTGTTTTAAAATGGTTAACTGTATAGCGACGACATATGTCGTCGCTATAAAGTATGTGATGACATGTTTTTTATTTTTTTGGTGCATGCGCGTATAACGTGCCCCCTAATTTTTTACGTATATACCGACGACACGTCGTCGCTAAATATATCGTCGCTGAAAACCTCTTTTATCTGTAGTTAGGTCTCTCATCGTTAAATCTTATTCATTTTGGTCATTATGTTTCTCTTTTATCTCAATTTCATCCTTCTATTTTTTCAATGTTAGTCCTTCAACTTTTACGAGGTTACGTGTAGGTACCCAATTCCATATTTTTGTACAATTGCAGTTCTTATTTGCCTATTTTTCGTGACAAACAACAACATTCAATCTTATTCCATAACAACAACAACGAAATTTTTATAAATTTATTTCACAAATTTTAGTGATGAACAACAACATTCAATCTAATTCACTAACAGCAACAACAACGAAATTTATGCGCTTTAAGTTGGACGGTTCGGCCCGTGCTCTTTCAATTGATTATTCTCTTTATGTTTGTAATCGCGATAACGATTGGCCACTAGGCAATCTACAGCGGCAAAGACCGCTCGGTACTCGTCGGGCAACCGATCGCCCTGTATATCAAAGTAACTCTGCAACATTGGAAAAATATTCGTTAATGTATATTACATGGAAACAATATGTTTAGAGAATGCGCTAATGTAAAAACTATAGTAACACATTACCTCGAATACTTCACGTTATTTCTGATCAATTGCATTGTATGTTCGACATTGTCGAACGCGATAAGAAATGGCCTCTTCCCGTTCGCCTGTCAAACCTTCTCAAGGTTAATGCCTCGAGAGATACCCTTTCGCTTAGACGGGGGCGTTGAAAAATAACAAATACAATATGTTTGATACGAAATTCAATGATAATGAAGTTACTGTAAAAAATTGCAAAATAAAAAATATTGAAAAAAAATATTTATCGGACTCGAAGGACGAATCGAGCTGGCGGGGTGGCTGATGTGGAGGATCGATCGCCTAGACCATTACCTCCGAGCGACATGACGTCAGCCATGCTAGTAACTAACAAACATAAACATCAATTAGTGCGGAAATGTACGCTAACTTTATTTTTTGGCACATCAGTTACTAAATTATGTGTTTTGTGCAAATAATCCCTAATCTTTCTTTTTAGTGCTTAATTGGTCCCTAAACTCTATTTTTTGCACATCAGTCCCTAAATTATGTATTTTTGTGTAAATGATCCATAATCTTTCTTTTTAGTTCTGAATTGGTCCCTAAACTTTTTTTTTGCACATCAGTACCTAAATTATGTGTTTTTTTGCAAATGGTCTGTAATCGTTGTTTTTAATGCTGTAATGGACCATTAACTTTGGGTTTTAGCACATTAGTCCCTAAATTATGTTTTTTCGTACAAATGATGCACAATCTTTATTTTTAGTGCTGAATTGGTCCCTAAACTTTTTTTTGCACATGAGTTCCTAAATTTTTTGTTTTTTGGTCCCTAATCTTTTTTTAGTGCGTTGTAATGGTCCCTAAACTTTATTTTTGCACATCAATCCCTAAATTATGTGTTTTTGTGCAAATGATCCCCAACCTTTCGTTTTAGTGCCGAATTTGTCCCTAAACTTTGGTTTTTACACATCAATCCCTAAATTTTGTATTTTGTGTAATTGGTCCCTAATATTTTTTAGTTCTGTAATGGTCCCTAAACTTTGTTTTTTGCAAATCTGTCCCTAAATTATGTGTTTTGTGCAAATGATCCCCAATCTTTTAAAATTTAAACTTATTAATATTAAGATACCATTCATCCCTTGAACTAACATCGCTAGCAACTCCTTCAAAATCACAATCACCAAAAATCACTATTGATGCAGTCTTCTCGCTGCAAAAATATAAAAATTCATATTCAAATTGTCAACCTCATTCGCAATTACAAAAAATCCCACAACCACTGCACACACCCACAATCAATTGCCACCACCTTCACACCAAAAACACCATGCCAACACCATTAAAATCAACTAATAAAATTCATTAAATATGACTGGAAATGTATCAAATAATAAAAAGATTTAAAAAGATTACAAAAACTGGATTGAGTCAAATACCATGAAAATCAACTAAAAAAAACCTTGAACTGATAATTGATAACTAAAAACATAAGAATGCCCATAAATTTGAAGAAATTAATATAGTCCCATACATCGAAAACAGAGATAAAAAAATCCAAAAAAATCTTAAAACAATAACTTGCAATATCGAAGCTAAAAAATTGAAAATGAACCATGAAATCTAAGTTAATAAATGGGTTTTGAGCTAATGTTTACCTAGAGAGATATGGAGATTGCAGACGAAGAGTGCAGACTGCAGCAGGTGATCATGGACAGGGATTGTCAGACCGCGGAGGCACACAACAGCGGAAAAGGAATGAAGCATAGAAAAGAGAAATGGGGAAGAAGAAGGTCAGTCACGTGTTTTAAAAGGGTTAGTTCTATAGTGACGACATATGTTGTCACTATAAAGTATAGTGGCGACATATTTTTTAATTTTTTGGTGCACGCGCGTAAAACGTGCTGCCCAATTTTTTGTACAAATGATCCCTAATCTTTCTTTTTAGTGCTGAATTGGTCCCTTAACATTATTTATTGTGTATCAGTCCCTAAATTATGTGTTTTTATGCAAATGGTCCCTAAACTTTGTTTTTACTGCTGTAATGGTTACTAAACTTTGTTTTTTGCACACAAGTAACCTTGTACTTTACATGATTAAAGATAATAAATTCAACATTGAATTGTAGTTTTTACATCATAAATAACTTGATCATCTCAACGCCAAAATTTAAATAAAATAACAATGTGCCAACTTCAAGATCGCTATCCTACACCACCGCGCCATTGCCAACCATCTTAATCTAAAAATTATTCATCTTGGGGTGAGTATTTCATAAGAAACACTCAGTAGAAAATATACTAACATGTGAAAAAAATTATAAGGAATATAAATGTGACATGTCATCACTTTAAAACGTAGATAAGGAACAACATAATTTGATGGCTAGCATCACATAGATTTATAAATGATTACCTTCAATCACATCTTCCATAAGTGATTATTTTCCATCACTACATAAAGTCTCTTAATAAATATTTAACATGGCATTCATTTTCCCAAGATAAAATTTGTAAAACATAGCTTATGTAGTAATTAAAACTACCTTGAAAATAGAATTTTCGTTGAATTGTTTTTGGTTTAATTTGGTGTTTTTTTTTCAAGTCATGACCCCATGCTTGCCTTTTCACTTCTCAAAATCCGAGTGTTGTAGTGTGATTTGAGTGATAAAAACATGAAGAAGTGAAAGGTAAAATCTAGTTTATGCTGGCCGAGAATAGGGACCTTGGGATTGGAAGGTGGGTGAAAATTTAAGTAAAGAGGGGACACAACTCCGGGGAAAAATATTGGAGAAATAAATGGGTAGGGACCAGGTTTTTCAATGAGGAGGAAAGTGTTAAAGTGTGAAGCCTAATTAGTCTCCAAGTGTTTTCAAGATTTTGTTTTTGTAATTAGGTTGTCCTACTATTTCATTATAACTAGGAAACTTTAATTGGGTTGCCTTAAAGTTTTATTATAATTAGAGAACCTTCATTGAATTGCTTTAGAGTTTCATTATAATTAGAGAACATTTATTGGTTTATCTTAGAGTTCATTATAATTAGGAAACTCGTATTGGGTTGATATATATATGACGAATCTCTTATAAACAATTATCATCACTCATTATAGTGAAAATACTACAGCAGTTGAAGACACGACGTAGTCTCACATTGAGGGGAACCTATATAAATTCTCGTGTTCTTTATTTTTTTGCCATTTTATTTATTGCTCTAATCCTAACAGAAAGAGGTAAGTAAACTACAACTGGGGCTGAAAGAGAAGGGAAGGAGATGAACCAATTCACTGGAATTCTTGATGGCCAAACCTGGAAGAAAAGCTGGGTTCTTACTGGACGAAATTTGGAGAGGAGAATTAATGCTGGCCGAAAATGGGGTAGACTTTGGGAGAAGGTCAGTGATTTTTGTGCTAAGAAAAATAGGAGAAAATATGGGACTTAAAGCTGGATCAATAAGGGGAATATGGGCAGTTTTTCTTCAGCCCAGTGGGGGAAAGGATTAGCTGATTTTTGAAGTGGAATAATGGGGCTGGAAGTTGGGCTTTGGTGGGTGTGGGTGTGGGTGTGGGTGTGGGTGGGGCGGTTTCTTGGCATCAAGGTGAGTGGTTTCTTGGCTGAAAAGTAGAGCGGATAAGTTAGGGGACTTTTATGCCTCAAAAAAACATTGTCTAGAAAATGGGCTAGAAAATGTTTAATTTACGTTAGTTTTTTATTGTGATAATTTCACCATATACTTCAAAATATAAAATAATTCAAAAAATATTGTTACTTTTTTATTATTCTAAAAATACTGTTATTTATTTTTGTAACACTTGTTGTTATATTTGATATGTTTATTAATAACAAATGTAACACATTTATTATAACTAAAATAACAAATGTAACAACAAGTGTTACAAAAATAAAAAAACAATATTTTTAGAATAAAAAAATATGATAGTATTTTAAGAAATATTTTATTTATTATAGTTATTTATGAAAAAAATCCCTTTTTTATTTAAATAATTTAGTTTACATAACCTAAAATTGATTCGAGAGAAAAGAAATATTCGGGTTAAGAAAAAAAATTAATTGGCCTCAGTGATTAATAGAGTTTTATATTCGTCATATAAAAATAAGACACGTGCGAAAAATTAATGCGACTAAAATATTTTAAAAGTACTCGGATGTTCGTAAAGACGTCAATATTTAAAATTTTATTTCATTGAATTTAAAGACGAAAAAATATTTTTTTTTCGGTTGATATACTTCTCCCACAAATCGCTTAAATCCACCCACAATATGTCATGCTTCTCAATTAAATTATATATATACTTGGCACAATAAATAAACGAATATAAATCCGAGCATACAACGTAACAACTAACATCTTGTGACCCATCTTCAAAATATCAAATTGTACAATAAAAATACAAATATTACATAGGACAACTAGGAGCTTATTTGATGCAGCTTAAAAATTTGATAAAAAAAATTAAATTCAATCAACAATTAATTTTAACTACACATTTCATAAAATTTATAATATTTATTAATTTACATTTCATTAAATTTTTTTAAAATATGCTAAAAACTTCACCAAACAAATGTTAAATATCATAAAAAATTAGACAGAAAAAATCTATGCAAGAGCAGTTCCTTCACCACCATTTTGGACCAAGTGATTACTTGAGTGGACACCTGTAAAGTCCAATATCATGTTGAGATAAAGATCCAAGAAAATCATGATAAGTGACTAATCTTCCCAAGGACCCGACCCCACTCCACCCCGTCCAAAATCTTGATCCAATCCCATATTCACAAGGCGAAAAAGCTAAGAAGTAATTAATACGCGGAGATATGTCCCTCGTATGGCACATCTTTTGTTAATGACAAGCTTAAATATCTGAATAGCCGACAGAGACACAAGTTGTTAACACACTTTCCCACGCTAAAATTTTAGTAAACCCTAACGTGTCAACTGCACTATTTCATGCAACATTTGTAAGCCTCTCCTGCCATTCGCCTTTCACAGGTACCTTTTTTCTCCTATATAAACGTGTAAACTCAAGTCCAATTCACTGCACTACTGAACAAACTCAGAAGTTGAAAAATAACTTGTTATTAGAGTTTTAATACACAATTGAAATTGGAAGAAATGGAGCAGTACGGGGACCAACACGGCAACCAGGTGCGCAAGACTGACGAATATGGCAACCCTGTTCAACACACTGGAAAACAAGGAACTGGTCATGGTGGAATTCAACACACTGGAAAACAAGGAACTGGTCATGGTGGAATTGCTCCAGGCACCATTGATGCTGGCCTAGCTGGGCAGCAACATGGCCAGCTCCGCCGCTCTGGCAGCTCCGGCAGCTCGGTATGCATTTCCTGTTTTCCCTATATAATTTTTATTAATTAATTTTCTCGAAACTTCTAAAACGTTAACGTTTTTGGTGTGATTGTGCAGTCGTCAGAGGACGATGGGCTCGGGGGGAGGAGAAAGAAGGGGATTAAGGACAAGATAAAGGAGAAGTTGCCAGGGGGGCAAAAGGATGAGCAGAATTATGGGACTCAAACAACTACACCTGCAGGAGGCTACGGATATGGTGGAGGAGAGCATCAGGAGAAGAAGGGAGCGGTGGAAAAGATCAAGGAGAAGCTTCCTGGTGGCGGCCACTAGATGACATCACTATGTGTCTGTTTCTAATAATGTTTTATACTATGTTGTTTTTAAAGTTTAAGACATGCGTCTGAGTCGAGTTTATATAATAATAAGACACGCCTTAGTTTTATGACTAGGTGTGTTCGTGTGTGTTTGTGTGTGTGTGTTAACCTTAATGTAATCTGGAGCTTGTGGTTTTTTGAGTTGAAAGTGTTTATAAATTATGGATAGTTAATATTTGATTGTTATTAATTTCATGAGTGACTATAAATTTAAAGATAAATCAACTAGTAATGAACAAAAAATTGAAATTGAATAGTTTGCAGAAATTGGGTACAAATGTTTGCCTTACACTACAAGAAATAGTGTCTATAGCGACGATACTAATTGCGACGACAACAAGTCGTCCCTATTGGTACTGTACAATAGAGACGACAAAGAAATATCGTCGTTAAAAGTTCAAAAATTATAGCGACGACAAAAGTCGTCGCAATAAATAATTAATCGTTGCTACTACTTGTAATTTATAACGACGTCTTTTAATGTCGCCGCTAATTACTTTCCAAAAGGTGGGAACAATTTGCGCCATTTTGTTTGACAAATAGCGACAACACATGTCGTCGCAATAGATATGTAGATGATGTTGTCAGTCATGTGAATCATGATTTTTCTCATAAAATGTGATGTGATATACATCGACGACAATTATAGACATGTATCAATTTAGGCGGGAAAATTGGAGCCATTTGTTGTCTGTAGCGACGACACATGTCGTCGCAATAAACGTATTGATGATTTTGGTAGGCATGTGATGTATCAATTTCCTCAGAAGTTGGGAAGGATTCTGTAGCGACGACTGTGTCATTTAGCGACGACAAATGTCGCCGCTATAAAGTCTTCTTTATCTTCTCCAAACTCCGCATTTCTGTATTGTATCATTACGCAAATATTCATTCTCCACCCCATCAATGCAATTCTATTATTTTCCTCCATAATCATCTTCTTTACATTTCATTTCTTCATCTCCATTTGTTATCCATCTTTGTATTTGTGAAAATATTATATTTTTCAAGTATGTATATTGATAAAACTTGGACAACAATTAGAAATCGCACAAAATCTGAAGATTTTTCGGAACGATTTGCAAGCATTTAAAACATGGTGAGGCCATACGTAAATGACAGAGGAAGGATTAAATGTCCGTGCAAAAAATGCTTAAACGGTCTCACACATCTATTGGAAATTGTCGAGGCTCACATATTTCGTAATGGTTTTGCAGAGAGTTATGTCACCTGGATATATCATGGCGAGACCGATGTTCATACCGCAAATGTGTATGTACAGAATGAGCGAACTGTGTGGAGGATGAGATGATGGATGTCATGGACGACGTAGCTAGTGATGAGCATGTAGGTACAAGCACCGATGTGTTGACCTATGGTTAACTTTAAACCTTAATGTTTTGATTATTACAAACAAATTGGTTATGTTTTCTAACATTTTATTTTCAAGCAAAATTCAAAGCGCTACAAATCGAACTCTCATGTAAATTCAAGTTCAAAGTCAAAATCAATACAAGAGTTCAAGCATCTCAAGATCCGCCGAATTTCAAGATTCGAAGATCAAAATTGAAGAATAGATTTTTAGATAAAATTGTAAAGGTATTAACTCTTTAATCCTTAGCAATTAAATGAACGAAAGCTCAAATATAAATTTTATCACTTGCATAAAATTAATTTTATCAAAGCCAAAATCGACTTTCAAAAGCGTGGAAACGGATCATCCGTTTGGAAAACCGGATGAACCGGTCGACCGTCTGAGCGTATCTGTTCAAAAAGTGTCCGTTTCGACTTTTTGCGGTTCAACGGCTAGTTTCGACTAATCTCGACCGGGCCGACCGTTTGGTCATCCGTTTGATCATCCGTTTCAACGTAAGGTGACGAAAATTCATCTCTATAAATACCACTTCATTTATTATCATTCAACAACACTTACAAGAGCATTTATAGAGAGAATCATGTTGAAAAACATCATTAAAAGGTTCATTGCATTCATATCTTCAATATCTCTCTTTGAAAAACTTTGTTTGATTAAATCAAACTTTTGGTTCATCTTTCTCACAAAGTTTTCTTCTAACACTTGAGCTTTCCTCATCCATTGCTATTCATTAAAGTGTTAGTCTCTCTTAGAGCTAAACTTGTATCTATCATTCATCTAGAGAGAAATACTCAAATCAATCTCTTTATTTATTTGGGTCATATTGAGGTCCCTTGAAAAGCTCAATATTGTATAAGGATCGGTGCTCCTTGCTTGTAAGTCATTTGGATACATTGTAAGGGTTTGGATTGCACCATAAGTCAATCAAAATAGTGGAAAGGCCGTGCTCGTGTTGGAGAGCTTGGTAAGCAGGGGACGTAGATCATTGGTTGGATCGAACCTCCATAAAAATCGTTTGCACTCTCTCTTCTCTTTTATTTACTTATATTGTGCTTATATTATTGTGAATCTCTTTTATCTCTTAAATATCATTTTGAGAATATTTTTCGAAATAGTTTGAGAAAACCAATTCACCCCCTCTTGGTTAGTTATTCTTGGGCTATCAATTGGTATCGAGCAAGGTGCTCATTTTTTTTGATTACACAATCTTGAGTAATGGCTAACCAAAATTTTCAAAACCTTGAAGGTCACTCTACAAATCGTCCTCCCTTCTTTAATGGCTCCCACTACAATTATTGGAAAACTAGAATGATGATTTATATTCAATCAATTGATTATAACAATTGGGAAGTAATCGAGTTTGGTCCATATGTGCCTACAAAAATTGTCAAAATTGATGATAAACCGGACCAAACTATTTCTAAGCCTAGAGAAGAATATGATGAAGAGGACAAAAGAAAATTGTATTTGAATGCTAGAGCCAAAATTTACTTTATTGTGCTTTAGACAAAAATGAGTTTAATCAGTATTAGCACATGTGATTCGCATATGATATTTGGCATGCATTAGAGATAACTCATTTAGGTACCAACAAGGTTAAAGAAACCAAAATAAATCTTTTGACAAAAGATTTGAAAATTTCTTTATGAAACAAGATGAACCTATTGTTGATATGATTACTCGTTTCACCGATATTATTAATGGCCTTAAGGGCTTTGATCGAAAATTTACTAACGGTGAACTTGTGAGCAAAATACTTAGGTCTTTATCGGAAGATTGGAACTCCTTGAGGATGTTGATAGAAAATACAAAAGATATCAACACTTATCCATTGGAGGAGCTATATGGAACATTGATGACATATGAGCTCAACAATGCCGAAACAAAGGAGAAAACAAGGAGAAGCAAAGAAGAGATGAAGGAGCTTCCAAAGAAGCAAATTGCTTTGAAATCAACAAATGATGAAGGACCTTCCAACACAAACTTGAGTGATTAAGAACTTGATGACTTAGTTCTTCTTGTCAAGAAATGGAGAGAATTTCGAAACAATAGGCGATTTCAAAAGAAAGAAGACAAAAGTGAAGAAAAGAACAAAAAGATCATATGCTATGATTGTGACAAACCCGGTCACAAGAGGACCGAATGCCCAAACAAGAAGAAGTTCAACAAAAAGAAGGCACTTCAAGCTACATGGGATGATAGTGATGAAGATGATCAAGAAGATGATGAAATTCAAGAAGAAATCGCTAATATGTGCTTCATGGCTATTGAGGATGAGGTAAGTACAAACAACAATGACTCTTACATTGACCTATCTACCTCTTATGATGAAATTCTTGAAGAATTTGAGAAACTTATGTCAAAATACTCCATTCTTAACAATAAACACTCTTTGTTGAGAAAGGTAGTCAAGAAGCTTTTTATTGCACAAAAGGACTTTGAAAAAGAAAAGGATGATCATAAGTCCTTGATTAAAGAAAATGTTTTATTGAAAGAAAAAGTAGTTGATTTAACAAGCATTATTCACAAATTCACCCAAGAGAAGAAAAACTTTGAATTAATGCTTGGTGAGCAAAAATGTGTGTTTAACAAAGGAGGAATTGGATATAAACCTCTCTTGAAACAAAAATCCCTTGAAACCATTTTTGTAAAATCATCCAACTTTTCTCAACAAAACATCACATGTAGTTTTTGCAAGAAAGATGGTCATGTTGCTTACAATTGTTTGACTAAAAAGAAACTATACTTTGAAAAGAAACACAAGTGGATAAAAGAATCCACAAGCACTAACTATCAAGGACCCAAACTTATGTGGGTACCAAAATCAAAATTAAAATTATTTTGTAGGTACCACAAAAGGTCAAGAGCAATTGGTTCTTGGATAGTGGTTGTTCGAAACATATGACGGGAGATCGATCATTACTATCAAATTTCAAAAGAAAAGATGGAGGTCATGTGACTTTTGGAGACAATGCCAAAGGAAAAATCATAGGCATTGGAAATATTGGTAATCGCTCTTCTCCCTCTATTGAAAATGTTTTATTAGTTGATAACCTCAAACATAACTTACTTAGTATAAGTCAATTGTGTGATAAAGGTTATCTCATTAAATTGATTCTTCTAATTGCCTCATTGAGGATGCTATATCTAAAGAGGTATTGTTCATGGGGAGTCAAGCAAAGATGTTTACATCATATCTATTGAATTTGAACTTGAAAAGGAAATAAAATGTTTTCAAGTATAAAAGATGACTCTTGGCTATGGCATAGGAGATTAGGTCATGTTAGCATGGACTTACTTTCAAAAATCTCCAAAAATAACTTTGTGAAAGGGTTGTCAAATATAAAGTTTGAAAAAGATAAAATTTGTGATGCTTGTCAATTTGGAAAACAAGTAAAGAGTTCTTTCAAACTTAAACAACACTCTTCTACCTCAAGACCTTTGCAACTTCTCCACATGGACTTATTTGGACCATCTAGAACCGCTAGTTTAAGTGGAAAACATTATGCATTTGTTATTGTTGATGATTTTTCAAGATTTACTTGGGTCATTTTCTTAAATTTAAAAGATGAAGCCTTAAATGCATTTAAACATTTTTGCAAAAGAGTCCAAAATGAAAAAGGATACACCATTACCACAATTAGGAGTCATCATGGTGGAGAATTTGAAAATATAGCCTTTGATGAGTTTTGCAAATCCAATGGATATGAACATAATTTTTCGGCTCCTAGAACTCCTCAACAAAATGGTGTAGTAGAAAGGAAGAATCGAACATTGCAAGAAATGGCTCGAACCATGTTGAATGAAAACAATTTACCAAAATACTTTTGGGCGAAGCCGTAAACACTTCATGTTATATCTTAAATAGAGTTTTGGTAAGTCGAAAGAAAACCAAAACTCCATATGAGCTTTGGAAAATAGAATTCCCAATATCGGATATTTTAAAGTTTTTGGTTGCAAGTGCTTTATTTTAAACACAAAAGAAAATTTGGGAAAATTTGATCCAAAATTCGATATTGGAATTTTTTTTGGATATTCATCTACTAGTAAAGCTTTTAGAGTTTTCAACAAAAGAATTTTAGTAGTTGAAGAATCCATGCATGTTGTTTTTGATGAAACTAACTCCTCTACACAAGAAAAGTTATTGATGATGAAGATTTGGAAATCCCATTTGAACAACTAAGTGTTCAAAATCAAGACAAAGGAAATCCAAATAACATTGAAAGTCAACATGAGGAGGAAACAAGTATGCAACAAAATGATGAAGAACCTCATGAAGATCCCAACACTTCATCATTACCAAAAGAATGGAGGTTTGTCCCATCTCACCCAAAAGATCTCATCATTGGTGATCCATCAAAAGGGGTAAGCACAAGAAATTCTTCTAGAAATTTTCATAACAATTGTGCATTTCTTTCTCAAATTGAGCCAAAGAACTTTAAAGAAGCCGAGTTTGATGAATTTTGGATCCTAGCTATGCAAGATGAACTAAATCAATTCGAAAGAAATCATGTTTGGGATTTAGTTGCTAGACCAAATTCACAAACCGTAATTGGCACAAAATGGGTTTTTGAAACAAACGAGATGAAAATGGTATAATTGTGCGTAATAAAGCTAGATTAGTGGCTCAAGGTTACAATCAAGAAGAAGGCATTGATTTCAAGAAACTTTTGCCCCGGTTGCTAGATTAGAATCAATTCGCATGCTTCTTGCTTTTGCTTGTCATAAGAATTTTACTTTATTTCAAATGGATGTCAAAGTGCATTCTTGAATGGAGTCATTCAAGAAGAAGTTTTTGTTGAGCAACCACCGTTTTAAAAATCATAAGTATCCGGATAAAGTTTTCAAACTTAGAAAAGCTCTTTACGGTTTAAAACAAGCTCCTAGAGCATGGTATGAGAGATTAAGTAAATTTCTCTTATCAAATGGTTTTTAATGGGTAAAGCGGATACTACATTATTTATAAAACCAAAAAGAATGATATGATAATTGTTCAAATTTATGTTGACGATATCATTTTTGGTGCTACTAACATTTCCTATGTGAAGAATTTTCTAAGTGCATGAGTAGGGAATTTGAGATGAGCATGATGGGTGAACTCAAGTTCTTTCTTGGTCTCCAAATCAAACAAACCAATGATGGAATATTCATTAGTCAAACTAAGTATATCTTGGATATGCTCAAAAGTTTGAAATGGAAGAGTTGAAGCCAATGAACACTCCAATGAGCTCATCAATCAAACTAGATAAAGACGAGCAAGGTACTTCCGTTGATGTAACAAAATATCGAGGTATGATCGGATCCTTCTTTATTTAACCGCTAGTAGACCCGATATTATGTTTAGTGTATGCTTATGTGCTAGATATCAATCTAATCCTAAGAATTTCCATCTTAGTGTCAGAAAGCGCATTTTCCGTTATCTTAGTGGAACTAGATCTTTAGGTCTTTGGTATCCCAAAGAAACTCATTTTGATTTACTTAGCTATTCGGATGCCGATTGGGCCGGTTGCACAATTGATCGAAAAAGTACTAGTGGAACGTGCCATTTTCTAGGCTTTGCTTTAGTTTCATGGTTTAGTAAGAAACAAAATTCCGTTGCCTTATCAACCGCCGAAGCCGAGTATATCTCCGCCGCTAGTTGTTGTGCTCAAATCCTATGGATGAAGCAAACTCTAAATGATTATCACATCTCATTTGACAAAATTCCTATTATGTGTGATAATACTAGTGCGATCAACTTATCAAAAATCCCGTTTTGCATTCTCGCGTCAAACACATTGAGATTAGACATCACTTTTTACGAGACCATGCACAAAAGGGAGATATAACTTTGGAGTTTGTAAACACCGAAAAACAATTGGCCGATATTCTCACAAAACCATTAGCACTTGAAAGATTTTCTTACATTCGACGAAATTTAGGTATAATTGATGAATGTGAAATATGTGGCTAACTCCTTATATTTTCTATAATTGATTGCATTTTATGTGATAAATATGTTTCAAAATTATTTGACAAAAGATCAAATCGATGATTTTTATAAATTTTTTGCAAAAATTGTCCAACCGGACGACCGTTTATTAAAACGGACGTCCGTTTATGTCAAACGGATGAACAATTGTTCAAAACTGCGTTTGCTCATCCGTATGAGCAGAGATTTTGCCAAAATTAAAAGTTTAACCGGTTGACCGTCTATTTCAAATGGACGTCAGATGATTTTTAACCGACGACGACCGTATATCATCCAAATCGATCATCCGTTTGAATGAGAAAGTTTGAACATCAAAATTCGGTCAACCGGTCGACCGTATGAGGCTTCCGGTCGTCCGTATAAGCGGAAATCGGGGTTTTAAGTTAGAAAATTTTCAAATTTCTTCATTCCAACTTCCGCGAACCACGATTTTTCTCCAAATCTTCCTCCAATCTTCCAATCTTCCCAAAATCTCTTCAATTTACATTCAAAATCTCAAAACCCATATCATTTGACGCCTAAATCTTCAAAATCCCCAAATTTTGTCCACCAAATCGTGATAAATCCCTCAACCGGTCGACCCCAACCCTAGGCTCCAAATCCGTCTCCAAAACCATGCCTCGGGTGAAAATGGTAGCCAAACGACCTAGGAGAGAAAGGCAACCATCTCCATCCTCCTCCTCCTCCAAGAAGATCCTCAATCCAAGCAAGATCGAACGAAGTCCCGTTCTCATTGGTAAGAACGTCGATCTTGCCTCTTTCACACACACGAAGCACCATCTTTTAACATTGAAAATCTTTTCATGGGTATGGGGTGGGTTCCTCTTCTCACTCTCAATGAAACTGTTTACCCCCCCATTATCAAAGAATTTTACAAAAACATGGTTTTTTCCTCGGGGTCGGGTATTTCATCTTTCATTCGGGACAAACGAATTAAGATCACTCAAGATCTTATTCGTACTATTCTTCATCTTGAAAGTGGTGGTATGCGTCTCTATACCACCAAGACAATTCCTCACACCGACGAATATAATCCGGTCGAAGCATGTTGTCGCGTCACCGGCAAGCACTTCGAGGCTGCCGCTCGTCTTAGCTCAAATCAACTTACTCTTCCTTGTCGTGTCCTCCATAACATCATTGCCCACATAATTGTCCCCCGAAAGGGTCATTTGGATGAGGTTAATCATTTCGATGCTTTTGTGCTCGACTCTATCCTCCGAGGGCGTAAGCTCGATTTCTCCTATATCATGATCCAACACATGCACTACGTCCTTAGCGGCAAGAGTTCTAAGGCACTTCCCTATGGCATGATTCTTACCAAAATCTTTCAACATTTCGATATCTCCTTCCGTGATACGGTGACCCTCCTTCCGAAAGCCACCGACACCATCAATATTCTTACACTCAAAAGAATGAAAATTGTAAAGGAGAACGGTCAATGGGTGGCAAAGTCGAAGGGATTTGATGAAGAGTCGGGCCCCTCCACTCTACCTTTCGAGGGGGAAGATATTGACGAGGATGCTCCTCCGTCCCCTCTGCGGCAAAGATCACAAAGGCCGTCGTCCTCCACTTCCGGCCATAACGAGGATCAATTCACTTTACCGCATGGCCGGATCGACTAACTTACTTCTTGGCCGAGGGCCCGCACCATACCATGGGGACTCTCCAAGACTCGGTTTGCCGACATGACGGCCTTTGCTCCGAGATCTTCACTCTCGCCTCGATGCCGTGCTTCCTCCGCCTCCTCCTCAGGAGATCTAGATATATATATATATATATATATATATATATATATATATATATATATATATATTGTTGTTGTTGTCATTTTGTTTTGCAAACGATCACTGTTTATGAATTTTTTTTTTGCCATCTTGAACTTTGTTTATCTTTACCTTCATGGATGACGTATTACAACTTTTGTTTTTACCTTAAATGTTTCGATTATGTCTTTTTGCTTATGTCAAAAGGGGGAATATTTGTGATGTGAGATGCAAGATGCACTTGAATTTTGTTCTATATTGTGATGAAAATTTGTGATGTGAGATGCACTTGAATTTTGTTCTATATTGTGATGAAAATTTGTGATGTGAGATGCACTTGAATTTTGTTCTATATTGTGATGAAAATTTGTGATGTGAGATGCACTTGAATTTTGTTCTATATTGTGATGAAAATTTGATATTATTTGACAATCAACTTGGTCATTTGACATATATGATAAATTTGGCAAATCAAATGAAAATGATATAATACAAATTCATCAAATCATGTTTACTTGAAAAAGAAAGGGGGAATATATATGCGTTATTGTATCTCATTATCCTATATTCTCACATTGTTTGTCATAATCAAAAAGGGGGAAATTGTTGACCTATGGTTAACTTTAAACCTTAATGTTTTGATTATTACAAACAAATTGGTTATGTTTTCTAACATTTTATTTTCAAGCAAAATTCAAAGCGCTACAAATCGAACTCTCATGCAAAGTCAAGTTCAAAGTCAAAATAAATACAAGAGTTCAAGCATCTCAAGATCCACCCGAATTTCAAGATTCGAAGATCAAAATTGAAGAATAGATTTTTAGATAAAATTGTAAAGGTATTAACTCTTTAATCCTTAGCAATTAAATGAACGAAAGATCAAATATAATTTTATCACTTGCATAAAAATTAGTTTTATCAAAGCCAAAATCGAGACTTTCAAAAGCGTGGAAACGGATCATCCGTTTGGAAAAGCTGGATGAACCGGTCGACCGTCTGAGCGTATTTGTTCAAAAAGTGTGCATTTCGACTTTTTGCGTTCAACGGCTAGTTCGACCAATCGACCGGTCGACCGTTTGGTCATCCATTTGATCATCCGTTTCAACAGAAAGTGATTTAAAATTCATCTCTATAAATACCACTTCATTTATTATCATTCAACAACACTTACAAGAGCATTTATAGAGAGAATCATATTGAAAAACATCATTAAAAGGTTCATTGCATTCATATCTTCAATATCTCTCTTTGAAAAACTTTGTTTGATTAAATCAAACTTTTAGTTCATCTTTCTCAACAAAGTTTTCTTCTAACACTTGAGCTTTCCTCATCAATTGCTACTCATTAAAGTGTTAGTCTCTCTTAGAGCTAAACTTGTATCTATCATTCATCTAGAGAGAAATACTCAAATCAATCTCTTTATTTATTTGGGTCATATTGAGGTCCCTTGAAAAGCTCAATATTGTATAAGGATCGGTGCTCCTTGCTTGTAAGTCACCGGATACATTGTAAGGGTTTGGATTGCACCATAAGTCAATCAAAATAGTGAAAAGGCCGTGCTCATGTTGGAGAGCTTGGTAACGGGGACGAGATCATTGGTTGGATCGAACCTCCATAAAAATCGTTTGCAATCTCTCTTCTCTTTTATTTACTTATATTGTGCTTATATTATTGTGAATCTCTTTTTATCTCTTAAATATCATTTTTGAGAATATTTTTCGAAATAGTTTGAGAAAACCAATTCACCCCCCTCTTGGTTAGTTATTCTTGGGCTATCACGATGGTTACTATGACGAATTGTTTTGTGCTCGCATTGAGAACTATACAGGAGTTTCATCATTTTCATCCCTAAATTTTTTAGTCAAGTGGATGCATATTAAAGTTATGAACAAATGGACAAACAAGTCTGTCGATGATTTTTTGAAATTGCTAAAGTTAGCATTCCCAAACATGAACCTGGTTGACTCCCACTACGAAGCTAAGAAGCTGATGACGAAGTTTAGTTTGGGTTACAAATCCATTCATGCCTGCAAGAACGACTGTGCACTATTTTAGGGTGAACATGCTGATAAACAAACTTGTCGAATTTGCCAGGAAAGTCATTGGGTGCACACTAATGGAAAAGTGAACGGGAAGAATGTTCCGCATAAGGTGTTGAGATATTTTCCATTGGCCCCCAGACTAAAACGTATGCTTGCAACGAATGACACCTTCGCAAAACTCATGCGGTGGCACAAAGATAGGAATGTCTAGGAACGATAATGAAATGCGACATCCCGTTGATGGAAAGGCATAGCGGGATTTTGACATGAAACATCCATCGCTCGCAAGTGAGATTAGGAATGTCGAGGTTAGGTTTGGCCACATACGGATTCAATCCATTCGGTGACATGAGTGCGGCGTGACAAAGATGTGGCGATGGTTGTAACATTTACAACTTGCCACCATGGTTATGCATGAAGCCCAAATACATCATGCTTACTGTTGATACCGGTCCTAAAGCACCGGTAAGGACATTGATGTATTTTTACGACAATTAGTGGACGAGTTGAAAGAGTTGTGGGCGATGGGATTGACACGCATGACGCCGGAACCAACAACATGTCAAGATTCGACTACGTGTAGTGTTGTTGTAGATCGTTAACGATTTTCCAAAGAAGAAGTAGTTTGTTGGGTTAGAGTGGTCGGGGTACATGGCATGTCCTACGTGTAATGAGGATACTCCTTCAAATCCGGTGTGATAGGTAAGACAACTTATGTGGGTCACCGTCGGTTCTTGCCATCCAGGCATCATTTTTGGAGCAATTTAGACTTCGATGGAAGAACAGAGAGGCGACCACCTCCGCATCGGTTAACGCCTACAGACATTTTAGCACAGTTAAGCCGTGTCAGATATAGAACTCCAGGAAAGCACCCTAACTAGAGGGGTGCTACAATTCAGAGAAGTGATGGCAAGCTAAATTAGAGAAAAAAGAGCATTTTATATGAGTTGCCGTATTGGACTTCTACAGAGCTCAAACATAACATCGATGTCATGCACGTAGAGAAGAATGTTTGTGATAGCTTGCTCGGCACAATTATGGACGATCTATTCAAATCAAAGGACACAATCAATGCGAGGCGTGATCTGATGGAATTAGGGATCATAAGAGAGTTGCACTTGTATCAGAACGGGAATAGGTGGATGAAGCCTGCCGCATGTTACACCATGTCATCTGCAAATCGTAAGAAGTTTTGTAAATTTATCCAATTGGTTGAGTTTCCAGATGGCTTCGCTTCAAATCTTCGGAAGAATATTACTCCTAATGACAGCCGTATTATCGGGTTGAAGACACATGATTGCCATATTATCATGCAACGATTATTTTCAGTCGGATGTCGGGCGTTCTTGAATAAAACTATTTCTACGGTAATTATTGAACTGTGCACGTTATTCAAAAAGATTTGTGCAAGAACACTAAAAGTTAGCGACATGATGACTTTCCACGATCACCTGGTACTCTTTCTCTGTAAGTTGGAACGGATCTTTTCGCCAGCCTTCTTCGACATCATAATTCACCTCGTAATGCATTTGCCAGAAGAGGCAATCCTTGGAGGTCTGGTTCACATGAGATGGATATATCCATTCGAGCGATACTTGAAGAAATTGAAGGGCTATGTCAGAAATCGAGCTCGGCCCGAGGGATCAATAGCTGAAGGGTATGTTGTGGACGAGGTATTGACTTTTTGTTCGAGGTACTTCGAGGACATAGGAACAATGTTCAACTTAACAGATAGAAATGAGTATGACTTTGTCGTCCCTATAAATTTAAAGGGTCGACTATGTATGATTCAATGACGACTTATGTCGCCACTATTGCCCTCCTTTCTTGAAGTGTTAGTGAAAGATTTATCAAAATAACCTAGCGGATTACTTTGCTTGGCATTTTACAGAAGAGGACTGGTTGTCCACAGTGTGAAAGCTAAAAACACTATAATAAATAATGTAACCTAGGAAGATTGAAACATGTTTTTTGTATATATCTTAACATGTTCTACAGTTTTATCAATTTATGATTTGAACTTCTCCTTACCATATGTTGGTATATATAGTAATTTATCTAATACATGAATTATTTGTAAATTAAGAATATTTTAGTTCTAGATAATATTGTGAACTTCTATTTTATTTGGAGATATTGTATACCATTATTTTTTCAGTTATAGCTGGAAATAATAATCATTTTTTAACAGTTAAAACATCATGTAGGATTTTATGTTCCCCTAGTAACAAATTATGTATACATGGTAGGAGGACATGTCTCCCTTACTTGCAGGATACACTATGAGAAAGAAAAGAAAAGACTTTGAAGATTAAACAATGAGCCTTTGCATAGTTTACGAATTCTGCTTAGTAGGGACTAAACACAGGAATGGTTTTTAGTCCTAACATTGGGCAGATGATTACGCTCTGAAAGAAGTGCCTTGGATAAATTTGGGGGAAAGAATCATATTCAATCTTCTTGACCTTCATTAGCTAACCAACCTGCAACATGATTCCCTTCCCGGTAAATATGTGATTTTCACATTTCAAGTTGCCTGCCTAAATATGTGATCTCATTAACAATCGGTAGTACCCTTTCCAAACACCGATGTTGATGCATGCAACTGTTGGATATTTTAAATAGATGATTTTTATCAATCTTTGACTAATATTAAAGTGGATTTTACAAATTGTTTTAAGTGGGACAATAGTCGAACACGCTCTACTCCGTGAGTACATGTTCGTAGTATATTTAAATGTTCAAAATTATTTTTGGATGAATAAGAAATTTAATCCAAAAGTAAAGTCTTAGAAATGAATAAAATGAATTTTGAAGTGAAAGAGACAAAGTTCGTTCAACAATGAAAAAAAAAAAAAAAAAAAGAATTATGATCTATTTAAATATTCCTACTTTGAAACATGGGTTTGGGCCTCAAGGACCACTACTAGTCTTTGAAAATGGAAGGACCTAGATGCTACGGGACCCGTGGGCCATGGTCATAAATAGTTGTGTTTGGATCGAGACTATATATTCGAATCTAGATCTGTTGTCCAAAAATATGTCAGAGTTTATTTGTCTCAATAAAAATCTTACACATCATTAAATAAATATATGAGGAGATTAATATGAACAATATTTAATGCATTCACACTTGTTTTTATTGATAATGTTTAAGATTTTTATTGGAGAGACAATTAATGAGACATGTTTTTGGGACAACAGATCTGGACTCCTATATATTCCTTTTTGGTAAGTAAAAATAAATAATTTATTTTATTTGTTATTTAAATTCGAATCTTCTAGATTATGACACGTGTCTTTCTAAAACGTTTATGTTGAAACTTATCCAAAAAATTGTCCTTTTGTTTAGTACATACATGTTTATTTAAGGCAAAACATGTCCAAAAAGAAAATGTCTTTTCGCAGACATGATATTTTCATTGAGTTGTCTCTTTTCGGACACAACTTTAGCTTATTATAAATAGACCTCACTTTTCTACACAATATACACTTCATACTTTGGGTCTTTAATTTCCTACCCTACACTTTATATCATTGTACACTTAGTCCCTGCATGTATAAGTGAGTTCAAATCTCGTCCCGCTTCGTTATTTCTTGTGATTTGAAGCGTTGGTGTCACAAGAAGAGATTGTTGTATCTTGGGAGATGATTGCTATTCGACAGTAGGCTCATGTGCGCTTAAAGACAAATAGTTGAATTCTTGTTTCGATCTAAATTAATTTCAGTATAAATTTCAAATAAGTCATTTATTTTATTTTTTATTTTGAAACTTACATTAATAAAAGGAATGTTTAAGTACTATTTTCACCAACAATCTTAAGATGAAATTTATCATTTTATATATTCTTTTTATTTTACTCCTTAAATATTTTGTTTGCCAAACTGAAATTTGTTTTCAGTTTAAAAGTTGAAAAAACTTTATTCTTTACTCCAATCTTTCTAGTTTTCTTTTTTAGAAACTCATTTTATCTTCTATTTGTGTTACAAAAATGAAAACCATTAATGGTACAACTAGTTTTTCTCTAATTACTATTCCTCCAACTTGTGTTCTACATGGAGAAAAAGTCAAAAAAATTCAGTGGCATTAATTTCAAGAGATGGCAACAGAAAATTTTGTTCTATCTCACTATTCTAAATTTGGCTAAATTTTTCACTGAAGATCCACCTGTGCGCAAGAAGGACAAAATAACAGGGCATCGTTCACTGTTGTAGATACATGGAAAGATTGTAAAAACTAGATTCTCAACGGGTTGGACAACGCATTATACAATGTGTATAGTGCCATGAAGTTTGCTAAAGAGTTATGGTAATCTTTGCAGAAGAAGTACAAGACTGAAGATGTCGGTACAAAGAAGTTCATTGTCGACAAATTATTAGACTATAAAATGGTTGACTCTAAAACACTAATTAGTGAGGTACAAGAATTGCAGGTTCTACTTCATGAAATTTATGTTGAAAATATGACTCTCAGCGAAACATTCCATGTGGCAGCTTAACATTCCAAGTGGTTGCTATTATCAAGAAGCTATTGCCTTTGTGGATAGATTTTAAAAATTATCTCAAACACAAGTGCAAGGAAATGAATATTGAAGAATTTATTGTTCGATTGAGGATTAAAAAAGAAAACAGAAAGTCTAACAGAAAACTGGAGGCCAAATTTCCCATGCAAAGGCGAATGTGGTGGAAACTGGTTCAAAGAACAAAAAAGATGAAGCGATATGGAGATTCCACTAAGTTGGGAAATAACAAAAATGTGAAAAAATTTAAAGGGAATTGTTACAATTGTGCTAAAGCGGGACATCATTCAAATGAATGTCGCACACCTAAGCAACAAGCTCAAGCAATTGTCAATGAAATAGATGTGTTACGTGGATGAATGTTAGATATAAACTTATCAGTTGTTGTATAAAAATGCAACAATGTTGGAAATCCCAGAGAATGGTGTATGGACAATGGTGCTACTCTCAACATTTGTGCTGACAAGACAATGTTCTCCACCTACACTCCGGTCAATGTAGAAATATTATTCATAAAAACCCTTCAAGTTCAAAGGTTGAGGGACAAGGTAAAGTGGTACTGAAGATGACTTATGGAAAATAACTAGTCCTCAACAATGTACTGCATGTGCCTGACATTTGCAAGAACCAGGTGTCTCGATATTTTCTTAGCAAGAATGGTTTCAAATTAGTCTTTGTATATGATAAGTTTGTACTTACAAAGAATGTTATGTATGTTGGAAAATGTTATTTGACTAATGGACTATTCAAGATGAATACTATTGTACCAAAAATTATTAAACATAATAAGTTATCTTTTTCTGCTTATATTTTTGAGTCTTCTAATTTATGACATCATAGATTAGGACATGCACACTTTAATTCTGTGAAAAACTTATTGCCTTGTTTGCCTTTTGATCCTAATCATAAGTACAAGGTGTGTGCTCTGAGCTAAGTTAGCCAAAACACCGTTTTGTTGAAAGAAACACCACGCCTTTAGAACTAATTCAATGTGATATCTGTGATTTAAAATTTGTACAAACTAGAGGTGGAAAAAAAAATACTTCATTACTTTTATTAATGATTGCACAAGATACTATTATTTTAATTTGCTAAAAAAAAGAAAATATGAGGCATTGGAATTGTTTAAACACTACAAGAATGAGGTTGAAAATCAACCTAGCAAACGAAAAAAGATTATTTGTAGTGATCGAGACGGGAATTATGTAGCACCATTTGAAGAAATTTGCTCAAAATATGGTATTATACATCAAACAACTGCTTCGTATCCACCTCAATCAAATGGTGTTGCTGAACACAATAATTATAATCGTACTCTTAAAAAGATGATGAATGCTATGTTGATAAGTTCTAGTTTACCTCAGAATTTGTTAGAGTAAGCAATCTTTTCAACAAACCACATTCTTAATAAAATACCATACAAAAGTAAAGTTGAAACTCCTTATGAGTTGTGGAAAGGTCGGAAACCCTCATATAAATACTTAAAAGTGTGTGGATGTTTAGCTAAGGTAGAAGTACCTAAGCTTAAACAAATTAAGATTGGACTCAGAACAATTGATTGTAATATTGCATATGAGTTCTTTGTTCATAAGTCAGGAATTCTTGTTGTACATGAAGGTACTTTATTTGAGTACATGAATGTTGCTTTTTTTTAAGATGACTTTCCTTTTAAAAGAAGTAAGATCATAGAAACGAACGTATGACACTGCAATTAGTAGTCATCAAAATGATGAAGAACCAAGGCGCAGTAAAAGGGCCAGAAGTTCTAAGTCTTTTGGTCTAGATTTTCTAACTTATTTTGTTAGAAAATGAACCTAGGACATTCAATGAGGCAATGTATACTCCTGAAGCTCCACTTTGGAAAGAGGCTGTTAGTAGTGAAATTAAGTCCGTCATGCAGAATTATACTTGGGAGTTGGTTGATCTCCCATATGAAAATAAGGCTTTAGGCTGTAAGTGGATTTTTAAAAAAAAGTTTAAACTTGATGGATCATTTGATAAATATAAGGCTAGATTAGTTGCCAAAGATTATAGACAAAAAGAAAGCATTGCTTTCTTCGATACATATTTACATGTTACAAGAATAACATCTATTAGAGTGTTGATTACAATCGTAACATTGCATAATCTCGAGATTCTATCATATGGATGTAAATGCTGCTTTTTTGAATGGTGAATTGGAAGAATAAATTTAAATGGAACTTGTTAAATCATTATATGAATTTAAGCAAGCTCCTAAGCAATGGCACGAGAAATTTGACGAAAATATGTTGTCAAATAGTTTTAGAATTAGTGAGTGTGACAAATGTATCTATGTCAAAAGCACACAAAATGAATATATTATTGTATGTCTCTATGTTGATAATATGCTAATTGTGAGTAATAACTCTAATGTTATCACGACTACCTAGAAAATATTGATAAAACATTTTGATATGAAAGATATGGCTGTAGCAAATATCATATTGAGAATTAAAATCTCTTAGACAATTTGAAGGATTGTCACTATCTCGATCTCATTATGTTGGGCTATACTTAAGAAATTTAAGGTGTATTGATGGAACTGTGGAAAATTGAATCTCGGAACCCACAAAAAGGTTAGATCTCGAACCTCAAGAAAGCTAAAACACTGGTCGCAAGAACTTGATCCGATGATTTTTGAATCGTGAACCGAGTTATGAGCATACAAAGAGTTGCGAAATCTTTGATAAGTTTAGGTTAGTTCGATTAAGAACTCGGAAGAAAAGTGATATCATCACTTTTGATTAATCTCTCAAAAATTGTAATGTTTAATATTTACAATAAAGAGTGTTTATATAGTAAACATTAAAGAAATCCTAATTTAATTCGGAAATACTTAAAAACTAGTCAAAATAAGAGTCCTAAATGAAAAGGGAAACTAAAACTCGCAAAAATCCCTCAGAGAAAACCTTGCGATCGCATGGCTTGTCACCATTACGTTCTTCCTTTGAAAAGTCACCATTGCGATCACAAACATTTATAACCATGCGATCGCATGGTTATTTCTTCTAACTTCTTCGCAAATTTCTTTTCCATCTGCGTTTTTTGTCCTCCACCTTTGTCTCATGCTCCTTTTGGTCCTCCAATCTTCCATTAGACTCGGATATACCTCCAATATGGTCCTTAGATTGAATCAAATATACCAAAGTTGGCACTTCATTTTTCATACTCATTTTAAAGGTTGATGTCGCACTTTTGATATCGTTTACCACGTAAGCTTGAACAAGACCTTGCATGTCTTCCTTGATCTTCTTGTCTCTTGATCTCGTTAGTGTTCCCTTTGGAATATGCAACGAGTCCTTGCTAGCTGGTCCATAGCTCGCATCATCCCTCATTTCTTAAAAGGTTTGACCTCGAATCAACACCGCATTAAATGGAGAAAGATCGGAAATATTGAAAGTAGCAAAAACATTAAACTCACTTTGGAAGATCAAGTTTATAAGCATTATTATTTATTCGTTTAAGGACTTGACATGGTCCATCCCTCCTAGGGTATAGTTTAGATCGTCGACAGACACAAAATATTTCCTTCCTCATATGCACCCAAACCCAATCACCAGGTTCCAAGATAACTTGTCTACAACCTTTGTTGGCTTTGGCCGCATACTGTTTATTCTTCTGTTCAATTTGTTGTCGTACACTCTCATGGAGTTGTTTTACCCTTTCTGCCTTCATGCGCCCATCCAAGCTATTCCTTTCATCAACAGGTAAAAGAATCAAATCTAAAGGGGTTAGTGGATTAAACCCATACACAATTTCAAATGGGGACATATTCGTATTAGAATGGACACTTCTATTAAATGCAAATTCAATAAAAGGCAAACAATCCTCCCAATTCTTTAGATTTTTTTGGATTACAATACGTAATAAAGTAGAAAATTTTTGTTTACTACCTTGGTTTGGCCATCCGTTTGGGGGTGACAAGTAGTTGAAAACAACAACTTAGTCCACAACTTATCCCACAAGACTTTGCAGAAGTAGCTAAGAAATTTAACATCTCGATCAGACACAATACTCTTTGGAACACTATGTAGATGGACAATTTCTCGAAAGAACAATTCAGATATGTTAGTTGCATCATCGGTTTTATTACAAGATATAAAATGTGCCATTTTAGAAAACCTATCAACAACTACAAAGACTGAATCCTTATTTTGCTTTGACCTAGGCAAGCCTAATACAAAGTCCATAGAGATATCTATCCAAGGCTCATTAGGTATGGGGTAAAGGAGTATACAAACCATGAGGAAAGACTCTAGATTTGGCCTGTTTACATGTGACACATCTTGCACACAATCTTTCCACATCACGTCTCATTTTAGGCAAAAAAAATGTTCATGTAATACATCCAAGGTTTTCCTCACAACAAAATGTCCCATTAAGCCTCCCCCGTGTGCTTCACGCACAAGAAACTCTCATAAAGAACTAAAAGGCACACACAATTTATTTTCTCTAAACAAGTAGCCATCTAGTCTATAAAATTTTCCAAAAGTGTTTTATCACATGTCTTATACACACAGGAAAAGTCATTATCATTAGTATATAAGTCTTTAACATACTCAAATCCTAATAATCTGGCATTTAAAGTAGCAAGGCACCTTCTAGACAACGCATCAGCTACAATATTTTCCTTACCTTGTTTGTAGTGAATGACATATGAAAAAGTGTCAATGAATTCCACCCACTTAGCATGCCGCCTATTCAACTTACCTTGTCCTTTTGTATAATGAATATCAAACATTTGTTGGATAGATAATTGAAATTTTTAATCATCCTTTTGAACTTGAGGTGAACACTGCATTTGATATGCCACTGTATAGTTTCTGTCTTAACTCCCTTTTAATTTCACCATAAGTCATGTCATTGTAACAAACGTAACAACTTATGTTATTTTTAAAATTATAAATGTAACAAGTTGTGTTATTTCAGAATTATAAATGTAAAAAGTTATGTTATTATCTGTGAGATTTAAATATTGTGACACTTTGCGTTTAAGAATCTTAATTTGATGAGTAGTAATTTTATTTCTTTTCTCTCGAAGTTGTGTTAAAAGAGATTTATATGTGGTAATTGTAGCAAAAATATAATTTCTTCTGGTGGCGTTCCTCCTACAGATTTGGAGATTAACTCGAAACTCAATTATCTAGATTGCATAAGTGTTTATATATCATCTTGCACATACTACGCTTGTTTTTCTAGTAGCCCTCTTAGGATTGAAGTGCATTTGTTCCAAAAGAGCCAAAGTGATATGGTATGTCACCACAAGATTTAGGAACTTCTTGAGTTTTGCATTCCCTTTAATAATTAGAATTTTTTTTCCCAAAAGCATTCCATACCATGATGAATTGGCGCTGTTGATACACCAATATTTTTTGCAATCCCATCACTGTAAGTATCATACTTAACATCCTATTTTAACCACGGTTGCAAAAGTAGGTATGGAAATGGCTTACTCCAAATAGAATATATCTAGTGAAATACTCCTTGATTTAAGTGTATTTAGTTCATATATTGGACCAACTTTAGATACCCATTTTGTTTAATTGTAGTAATATATAATATATGTTACAATTCGATAAGCTTGTGAAACGAGTCTGCTTTTGCTTATTTTCTATTTGCAATTGTGTTTTCCTACTTTCATCTTCTAATTGTCGACCAATGCGTTTATCCTATTTGTTACCACCAGATTTTGGTAAGGCATCCACGTCAACAAAGGCCCACTAAAGGCCCCATATAGGCCCAAGTTAGGCCTCGCTAAAGCCTCATAAGCTCAGCGAGGGCCTTTTAGATTCGTAAAAGCCTCATATACCTAGCAAAGACCTCGTGAAAAGCCCGTGAAAAGCCTCGACATTGTGTATGACACTCTGCACACCGATAGCGGTCGAATCCATCGACACTGTGGTATTTTGGAATAACCAGAGACAAATTCAAAAAAAGATTGTGTTTGATTGGCATACAGATTCTCACAAAGAAACCAAATATCAATCTTCTAAAGATTAGGCAACGTGATAAGGAGAATCAACTTAAATAAGGGATATAATTTGGGAGATTGCATTGACAACCAATTAACCTTATCTCATAAGGAAGGATGATCCAATCAGATATTTAATTGATTATTTTTCTAAATCAATTAGGACTCTGGACTCTGAGGTGATAAATACTACATCTCGTGTTGTTCTAAGGTATGCATTATTCTCACCCTTAAACTCTGTTCAAATCTCTGCCTGCTTGTCCCTTCCACACCTAATTATTTTTATTCTCTATATATTATTCTATATACCGGCAGTTGACTTAATTGTCAGAGTACCAATTATTGCCATACCCTTTTTTCTTTGGTGATCTTAGTGCCTAACAATCATCCAAGTGTGTAGGTAACATATAGGTTGACAGATGATTGACTAAAGATCTTTTGACACGTAGATAGTATAGATTTCGACGTCACAGATTGGCACCGTCTGTAGGAATTGAAAAATATTACACAACCTAAAACTTGTGGTAAAAAGGTGTTTTCTACCTGAAAGAGCATGGCAACAGAAAACTCCATAAAAGAAGAAGTAGAGTCCCATCACACAGACTTGCTGTAGGAAAGCATTCAAGACCTTCAAAATGTAACCTGTCGCAAGAGAATGAGACAGCAACACAAGCAGACAGTCGAGCAAGAAAACCAGGACTTGAAGCTAGACAATGCCCAGATGAAGGCAGCACTTGAACTGTTGGAGAATCAATCTCTTCAACATGGACCCAAGCGTAGCCGTGCCTGATGAAGCCCTTCGTGGTCAGGCTTGATAGAAAGTCGTCGATCACGGGATGAGTTACTAGTTTCAAATGGTAGGAACCCTTGGAATGTGAATCTGAGGCTCTCGTAAGACAACCAAAATAGGAGACCCCTTTCGACGAGTAGAAACCACTCAGCTCCTGCCGCCAATGTGTTTGACAGGTTAGGGGTGGGATCCTCCATAGCATCACCTCTACCAGTGCAAAACAAGCACGGTGAGCGCAGCGAGGTCCGTACAGAAGGAAGAAAGGACCCAAATCTTGTTATTGCGAGGCTCAAGGATGAAAAGGAAGAGTTGGAATGCGATGAGGATGATGATGACGAAAACCTCCCATTCTCCAACTTATTGAAAGCTAAGGAGCTCCTCGTTAACTTCAGAATGCCCTCGATAGATAAGTATAACAGAAGAGGTGACCCTACGGATCACATCAACGTATACAAAATGAAGCTCCAATGTAATTCCTTCGCAGTGAAATGCAAAAATTTCCATACCACCATCACATTCGATGCGAAAAGGTGGTACGACAAACTGAAACAAGGAAGCATTAGGAGTTGGCCCCAACTCAAACGAAAATTTATCAATGCTTTCATTGGCAACCGGACAATGATAGCCGATATCGCTCAACTCTACAACATTCGACAGAAGGAAGGAGAGTCAATGAAGAGCTATTTCAAACGATTCAGTACTGTTATCAACAATATTGAGAACGCCACCAATGAAAAAGCTCTGGATGCACTAGTGACCGGACTTCACATACGCATCTCCTTCTAGAGAGATGTCCAAAATAATCACCCAAGACCTATAGTAAACTGGTAGACTTGATCCAGTGAGAAATCTGATCTGAGGAGGCAATCAAAAATAGAGAAATAGTAGAAAGAGACAGAGAGGATCACTATCACAGAGAGGAACGACGTTTTCCCGAGCCTCGCTTCAATTGCTTTCAAGGAAAGCACTCTCCCGAGCCACATAACAACTGCTATATGAGATTCAATTAGACGGAGACGGTCCCGACCCCTCATGCTGGACTACCCGTAGTGGTTTTCTAGCCAGCTATTCTTCCATCTAAGTTTTGTCGCATACATAGGACTCAAGTGCATAACACTAAAGATTGTCCCGACGTAAGAGAAGTGATCAACCGTAAGAATCAGAGACAATGAGAGGAGAATCGATCGCCCGAGGGCCGTGGGGACCGCCCAATCAGGGTGAATACCACCATGGCACGGGGACGATTGACTTTGCCGCAATGATAGAGAAAACGACAAAAACATGGACCCGCCGAGGGTGGAAGAGACGCAAGAGCCCCTCCAGTGCGAGAGATTAACACAATCATAGGAGGGCACATAATGAAATTGCAGTGAAACTACGTGAAGACGGCAAGAGAAGAACTGACAGAAAGTTGGCAGGTTCATGGGCACCGACTCAAAGCCCCACGAATCATGTTCGCAGAAGAGGACGAGGCCGGTATACACTATCCACATTGTGACGCCTTGGTAGTTCACATTGTGGTGGCCATGAATGGGCTAGGATGAATGTTGGTCGATGACAGAAGTGCCATGAACATCTTGTTTGGCAGTGCCTTTGACCAAATGGATGTAGATCATTAACCAACGGCTATTTCAGAACCACTATTCAATTTTACGGAAGATAGCCTCGTCTCCCAAGGTAGAATCACCCTCACGGTGGACTTTGGAGAGTCTCCGTGTCATCTGAGGAAATTTATGGAGTCTTTGGTAGGCCAGCGCTTAAGGACCTGCAGGCGGTCACCTCCATCCATCACTTGGCGATGAAGTTCCCAATGCCAGTAGGGGTCGCTAAAGTTCGCAGCAACTAAACAGATGTAAGGGCCTGCTATATGAATGCACTTCGAAAGGCAGCAAAGCGCGAAGATGTTCCTTCCACGGTAATAAAAATACGAGATAGTAATCGATGGATATCAACCCCGAAAGACCCGATGAGGAGATGATACTAGATGAAATTCTAGACCACCGAATTATAGGCTCGATTCTCTAGCCTCTCAGGGGAGAAGCTAAAAACATTCTCTATAAACCCTTCAGCATTCTCTATAAACCCTTCAGACCCTACCCAGATGTTGAAAATGGGATAGAAACTGGAGAAAGGGATGAAGGAAAAATCAAGCGATTCTTGCAAGAGAACATCGGACGTCTTCGCATGGAAACATAGTGACATGGTGGGGATCGATCCGCTCATGGCCCGCCACATACGAAAGTGGATCCCAAAATGTGTCCCAAGATACAAAAAAGAAGGCCTTTGAGCACCGAGAGGTATGGTGCTCTAAAAGAAGAAGTCGACAAGCTATTGATAAACAGGTTCATCAGAGAGGCAGTCTACCCCCAATGGATATCGAACACCGTGCTAGTGAGGAAAAACAACAAAAATGGAAGGTATGTGCAGACTTCTCTTACTTGAATCAGGTCTACCCCAAAGATAGCTTCCCACTACCACATATTGACCAATTGGTTGATACGACTGCTGTCCACAAGCTACTTAGCCTTATGTACACATACTCTGGCTACAACTAGATCCCGATGTTTACAGGCGACGAGGAACACACCTCGTTCATTATAGATTGAAGATTATACTGCTACAGTATGATGTCCTTTAGCCTGAAGAACGCTGGAGCTACATATCAACAGTTAGTGAACCGTATATTCTCGAAACAGATTGGAAACACAATGGAGGTCTGTGTTGATGACATGCTCGTGAAAAGCGTGAATGTCGAAAACCACATTGGACATTTGAGGAAGATGTTCAGAATTCTCCAAAAGTATTGCATGAAATGCGCTTTCTTATGCTACATGGTGAATCAACATGGGATAGAGGCTAATCTCGAGACGATCAAGGCGCTCGTCGACATGCAATCTCCATCCTCTCCCAATGAGGTTCAGAGCCTTACAGAAAGATTAGCGACCCTGATTCGATTCATATCGATAGCAACCGACCGTTGTCAGATTGTCAAAGGAGGAAATTGGTTTCGAGTGGACTGAGGAATGCGAGAATGCTTTCTGAGAACTCAAGACCCTCATCGAAAAGGCCCCGCTGCTATACAAGCCAAAGAACAAGAAAATATTGTTCATCTATCTCGCAGAATTCGAGAAGGCGGTGAGCTCAGTAATAATCCAAGAGGAAGGTCCGACACAGGATACAGAGACAAGATACTTGGATATGGAGAAGCTTAACTTGTCTTTAATAATCTCGTCCAAGAAGCTCCGACCATACTTTCAATCACATAGCATATACGTCCTGACGAATCTCCCTCTAAGACAGATTCTTCGTAAGCTGAATACTTTAGAAAGACTAATGAAATGGTTGATCGACCTCAGCTAGTTCGACATCTCTTATAAGTCGAGGCCCTCTATAAAAAGACAGGCTTTGGCAGATTTTAATGCTAAATTTACCCATACCCTAGAAGGCTTGCTTGATGCTGAGCCTCAGGAAGTACTAACATGGAAAGTGTATGTTGATGGATCATCAGGCGAGGTTGGAGCTGGAGCTAGAGCTGGGATTTTGTTGATTAGCCCCAATGGCCATAATCTCAATCTCAAGGCTTCGCCTAGAGTTTAAAGCTTCAAACAATGCTGCCGAATACGAGGCGCTACTAGCGGGCTTGAGGATAGCACAAGAGATAAAGGCAAGGAAAATCCAGATCTACACCGACTACGACTAGTTGTTAGCCAAGTCAACAAGACTTTCACGACCATGCGAGCAATCTATAGTGGCCTATTTAAAGAAAGCCAAAGATCTCCTATCCCACTTTCAAGCGTTTGAACTACTCTAGATTCCCAGGATTGAGAATGGCTATGGCGATGCTCTCTCCAAGATGGCGAGTAGTATGGACTCTGACTTGATGAGAGCCATCCCGGTTGAAAAACTTAGTCGGCCGTCCATTGCCAAGGCTCTACCGAGAAAACACCATGATGATCACCGAGTCTCCCAAATGGATGAAAGAGATCGTCGCATACTTAACCGACCAAGTTTTTCTAGGTAAGAGGAAGAAAGCCCAGAAGCTCTGTAGGAGGGCAACAAAATTCGTTCTACGGGATGTGATGTTATACAAGAGAGGTTTTAGCCACCCACTCCTGCGCTGCATTACTCAAGATGAGGCCGATTACGTGATGAAAGAAATACATGAAGAAATATGTGGTAATCACTCAGGATGGATGGCACTAGCACATAAGGCTCTAAAACAAAGATACTACTAGCCAACTATGAAGTAGGATTCGCAGCTTATGTGAAGAAATACGACAAGTGCCATAAATTTTTAGTTGTGCCTAACCTCCCGGCTCAGAACTTTATCCCAGTCACCAGTCCATGGCTTTTTACCAAATGGGGTGGGGTTAAATTCGCAGTTGTAGCGGTGGACTATTTCACCAAATGGTGCGGGCTGAGCCTTTGGCAAAAATCATGAAGGAGACCACGTGGAGGTTTGTTTGGAAGAATATTGTTTGTCATTTTGGGGTACCACATTCCCTCGTTTTTGACAATGGTACGCAGTTCACTGAAAAGAAGTTTAACTCAAACTGTTAAGAGCTAGGCATTCAGAGAGACTTCTCCACCCTCTATTACCCCCAGTCCAATGGCCAGGTGGAGGCCGTCAACAAGGTCATCAAGCACACACTGAAAAGAAAGTTGGAATCTGCTAAAGGAGGATGGGCCGAAGAACTATCCGAGACTCTATGGTCATATCAGACCACATCTCGGACAGTAACTGGCGAAACCCCTTTCGCCATGGCATATGGAGCATAAGTGATGATTCCCGTCGAGGTTGGAATACCTTCTCCAAGGCACTTACACTTTGACGAAGTGATCAATGAGGATCTACGCAGGGCAAATCTTGACTTGCAGGAAGAAAGGCATGCAGACCTGCAGCTTCGTTTGGCAGTTTATTAAAAGAAAATGGCCATGTACTACAACTCAAAAGTTAAAAACAGAGCTTTCCACATCAATGACTTCGTCCTCAAAAAGGTTTTCTTGGCTATTAGAGAAGTGGGGGCAGGAACCGTTAGACCCACTTGGGAAGGACCTTATAAGATCATCAAGGAAGTTCAACCTAGAACCTACAAGTTGGAGGACTCAGAAGGAAGAGAGACGAATCATCCACGGAACATCACTCATCTCTCGCCCATATTACAGTAGTTTTTATTACATTCTCTCTCTTTTTTCCAACGCTAAGCCGAATATCGTTTTTTTTTCGACTTTGTTCGTATATTTGCATTCTTTCAATAAAGTTCAATACTTTCCAAGCTATAATACTCTCTCGCCACGCGTGTATAAAGTAAATAGAGCACGATAGCGAAAGTGTGGTTCGCGACCAACTCTTTCAACTCGATGGATAAACATTCAATGCGTATTCAAATAAGTAAAGAAAGCTCGACAATGAGGGAGTGTGGTTCGTAGCTAACTCTTTCAACTTGATGGATAAACATTCAACGCGTATTCAAATAAGTAAAGAGAGCATGACAGTGAGGGAGTGTGGTTCGTAGTCAACTCTTTCAACTCATTGGGTAAACGTCCAACGCGTATTCAAATGAGTAAAGAAAGCTCGACAGCGATGGAGTGTGGTTTGCAGCCAACTCTTTCAACTCACTAGATAAACATTCAATGCGTATTCAAATAAGTAAAGAAAGCTCGATAGCGAATGAGTGTGGTTAGCGGCCAACTCTTTCAACTCGATGGATAAACATTCAAAGCGTATTCAAATAAGTAAAGAAAGCTCGATAGCGAGGGAGTGTGGTTTGCAGCCAACTCTTTCAACTCACTGGATAAACATTCAATGCGTATATATTCATATAACGAAAACAAAGCATCATATAACTTCAAGCAATGCAAGATATTGACATTTTTCATTCATGAATTCGATGAAAGCAACAATTCTTATAACTCAGAGATATACAAGAGGTTACAGCTTCTTACGCTCTCACGGACCTTTGGGATTGGTATAACCAGATACCCCTAGTTTGACCAACAATTCTTTGGTCTTTGAGAGCTCTTCCAAGGCCTCTGTCAACTCTTTGTTTTTAGCATGAGCCATATCTTCGTACACCTTGAGCTTCAACTCAGCTTGCTTTGAGCATTGACAGACAAATTTTGGATCGTTTCGGCCATCTTTATCTTATACTACCGCACCTGGCATCCTCGTAAAGCGCAAGCCTTGAACGAAGGATCTTGTTTTACGAACGCAACTTATCAACGTCTTCTACACCTACAACTGTTGAGTGCGGTTAAGTCGATTTTCATCGCCAGCATCTTGTATAATTCACAGTTGAGTACATGGCTCCAGAAGGTACTCATCTCTACCAATTTCAACAACTCTAATAGGTCTGCATTATCCGTCACCTTCACCCAGGCAGAAGTCCAATAATTATGAACTGAAGCCGCCAATATGGCAAATAGGACTGGTAGCTTTTCTAAAATGGCTAGATCCAATTCACCCTCACGAGACCCAATGTTGATGCGTTTAGTCCAGCTGTGGAAAGAAGGAATTGAGGTCTACGTCGCACCCTGAGAAGAGGGAGTGGTTTCTCTAGTTTCTTAAGGAGGAGTCTCCCGACTTCGCTTGACTCTCTGAGAATCCTTGTGTTGTCTTTATCTTCCATGGCCCTTTTTGGCACAACGTTCTCTCTTTCATCATTGGAAATCCTCTTCCTTTTGTCTGGTCATTGGACATTCTCAGACGGAGTTAGAGATTCTTCAAGAGGGAGGATGGACGAAATGTGCACAGCTACTTTTGACGCCAATGGGACAGTAACCACTAGAATAGGCACCGTACAAGGTATTAGATGTTGTACATGAATAGCCTCCTTTTCATCCACAACTCTCCCACTCCTTATTTTGAACACTGGTATTTTAGAAAAATAAAAACCAACCATGAAGGAAAATGTTTGGGTTTTGAGGTTACGTGAAGAAGAAAAAAGTGAAGGGTACAAAGATGCATATATATAGGTGAAACAACTGATCCCAACCATTAATGCAGATCCTAGAATACAGACTATTAGGTGACGGACACATGTAGAGAAAATGCACCCAAAAACCCTAGGGAAACGTAAAGGCTACACGACTTAAATACGTATATTGATTTGTACTTTCCTTACAAAAGAATGCCGCCATCAGCCTACGTCATGCGTGGAAGTGTTTACGAAGGCATCCTGGTCGAAAAGCTTCACATATCTGGCGAAGACGTCTTGATCAAAGGTCTTCGCACATCTAGCGAAGGCATCTTGATCAAAGAGCTTCGCATATCTTGTGAAGACTTCCTGATCAAAGAGCCTCTCACTGTTCCCAAATGAATCAAGTCGAAAGCACCGGAGGATGAGAATAATTCGCAGATGTTATTAGATCCAAAAGCTTCATATAGTCGTGAAGGTATTTCTTAAGCCTCGACGGATGAACAAGGTTAGATTACAATTCAAAGTAACTCGCTTCAACCTCAATAACACAAACATACAAGGATAATCAAAGCTGTCTTTTCATTCATTTATCAAAGTCCGGATTACGAATGAAAAGAAATAAACATGACTATCGCCCCCTACTACCCCGCCGCCTCTTTAGGGTCGGCATAGAGAAGGGTCTATAGTCCATTTAGTTAATTTTAGTCTTCGGGGATACATGGGCTTTGTCGGGGTTTCGTCGATGACCAAGTCTGAATTCACCATGATAGGGAGTCTCCCAAGTCAATATGAGTTGATTTGGTGACTAATTAGGCCATACTGCTAAAAAAAATGTTGTTGAAACCTTTGGCAGATGGCTTTCAACCTCGTCATCCGAATTAGGATCATCGATGTCCATTGTGGAGGTACCGTTTGAGAACTTCTCGCTAAGGCTACTAGGCCCCACTTCTTCTACGGTACCCAACACGCCACACTGATCTGGAGTACGATCGGGACACTTGTATGGGCATACTTGGTCCTTTGAACGTTGATTTTCAGTCCCTCTCCTTATGAGACACTTAAGTTGAATACTAGTACCAATTGGGCAAGTTGTAGGGGAGCTTTCTTTGCATATTTAGCTTGAGGAGAAGTTACGGCCATTAGGATGAAGCAACTAGATTCACGAAATTATGGACGCATGAGAGACAAAATGAAAGAGCCTTCGTGCTTTTATAGGGATGACGTGGAAAATACAAAGCTTGAATGCATGGAAAGCATAAAGCATTAAGAATCGAGTAACGGGCATCAACATTTACAAAACTTGCAAGCAAAAAGGAAAATTTGTTGAGGGTAAATTCAAAGAACTGCATGAAAATGAAGGTAACAAGTTATGTCATTTTGAATGATTTCTTCATAAATATTATGTTGTAAATTTGATTGGTGAATCGGCTTGTTTCTTGTAAATTTACTAATGCAGATTGCTTAACTTAGTAACATGCCTATTGGTTTTTGGTGGAAAATCAAATTATTGTGTAATATAGAAATTTTGTCACACTACCATAGGTGTCAGCTTCAAGTGATGTTCTAATCTAAGAATTCACAGCATTTGGTCGACATACAAGAAGGTACATGCACTTGCAATAGGTTTCAAGTAGATGGAATCATGTGCCAACATGCATTAGCAGTTATCACTAAAAAACATCAAGTAACATACACTTATTGATCGAAGTACCATACAAGAGAAGCTTACATTGCAACATACCAAGGAAACATTGTGCCACTTGTTGTTCGAGTTAAGTGGACAATGCAAGATCACTTGATGTACACTTAGAGAAGAGAAAAAAGAATACAATAAACATGGGAGGGCAATCAGGTCCTAAGATGTGGAAGGTGTGGAGAATATGGGCACAATGGAAGAACGTGCAAAAATCCATTGTCGTTGAAGCAAATTCAAGAGAGAAAATGAAGCACCACTGAATTGTCAATCTCGGAATAGTTGTAGAGATTCATTCATATCAAATAATAGTTTTAAAGTTCTTTGATACATATTACTGTTTAAAACTCCATGGTAGTGTTTGAAGCTTGAACCAAGTTTATTTGATAATTTAAAGAGAAATAAATACACCTCATTTCATGTAGATCTTGTTTGAGAGTTTGGCTGACAACTTTTGGAATATGTATCATGTTTGTGGATTTTCATTGCCTTTACTTTATATTCATTTGTTTCCATTTCATAGTTCTTGTATGCATTATAGGTATTATATGTTATGGATTGACAAGATAAATGTGTCATGCTTTATTAGTGCCATTGTAAGTAAGTCATTGACAATTGTTATAAGAATGGATAGAATTGAGAGCTCCCAAGCTATAAAAGCCCACTTCACATCTTTCATTTTCGATTCATAATGGCAACACTTGTATCCTAGTTTTGTTTCATTTTCCATGTATATCTTGGAGGAATTTTGTCCATTCCTTATTTGTATGCTTGTCACTCCTCAACTCTTTCAAGAGAGATTTGATGGTTGAGAGCACAATTTTGAAAATGGATTAATATAAAATGAATCAATCAAATCTTGAAGAATTTGAGGCAAAACAATTAATGTTCGCATGCAATCTTGTCGATACACTTGCATTTTCATTTGACAAGTGTTACAAAGATAATTTGTACTACTTTTTTGTCCAAAGGTCCCCATCGCATAGTGCTCAAGAGCCCACAAATTCAAATCATATATTAAACCTTAATCTCAACTGCAATAATAATCTGAAAAATAATCATAAAATAAGTGAAATATTGTTTCCTGTGATCCTGTGCTTGAACTGTCTTTCTTTTCTTGAAGTTAATTCGTTTGTGTCACTTTTCAAGAATTCTCTGTTCTGAAAAATGTTCACTTTTTCTCTCTATTTCTGACTCTCATAGACTCTGCGAATCTTTACCTTTCTTAAATCTGTCTTCAAGAAGTCACAAATTATACATCAATGGATACCAAATGTGTTCATTTTCTTTCTCTGACTTTCAATCTCTTCTTCATCTCAAGAGCTGCTTTTACACCTCAAGATTATTACCTCATAAACTATGGACCAAGCACAAGTAATATTTCACTAAATGCACTTTTGATATTAATATTGATTTATGTCATAAACCCGAATACCTAAATAGAGAACATAAAAGATGGCAAATTCCACCACCCGTAAACCAAGCTAAGTACATGGTCCACCCCTAGACCAATTCCCAGCTAACATACGGAAGATGACGAATGATATATAATTGGGAGAAAAGGCACTAAGGAGTGCAAATACTGCTGCTACACTCAGAAGACCTGTCTTGGTAATAGACAAATTTTGATAGATAATTGCTCTGAATATTAGCTCTCGGGATAAAAATTGAAATAAAACCTATAATGCTTAAATCTTTCAAACAAATATGTAATGATGTAAATGCATAGCAAACATATAGATAGAAATTAAAAATCCAATGACAAGCCGAACAATTGAGTTTTCAGTACAAGACTCTATTTTCTAACTTCATACTGATATGGAAATCTGGAAAAATTGAACTCAACATTCATCCATTCAAAATTGAACTCAACATTCATCTATTCACAATTCAACTCAACATTCATCTATTCACAATGGAAATCTAAAAAGAATGGCCACAGAAAGATTTGTGACTAGTAATTTTCTTTAAACTATTTATAGAAGTAGTTTTTACATATACATCTGCACAAAAAATTCACTGAATTCACAAAAAAATAAATAAATAAATAAAATTACATCCATCTATTCACAAGAAGTTATGTATCCCAACTCAGTTATACATCAACAATTTATAAGTAATTACATAAAAAATGTTAGATTAGAGTCTCCTAGGTAATCATAGAACAAAGGTGGTTTAATTGTCTTTCTTCAACCTCCTCGCCTTTCTCACATTTCTTGCTACCATGGCGGGATCTCTATCGTATCCATCTTCCTATTTATCAATTCCATACTTGAACAACCCGGACAGCTAAGTTAATTCTTGTTCTAGAACAATCGAATGGATTTGGCGTCCTTTCTATAGTCCAGTTAATAATATGCTTAGCATGTTCTATAACAAAAATGTAGCAATCAAATCTGCAACACCAATAAAAACAAATTAAAGCACAGAATAGGAAATTCCAAAAGAAGAGAATGACAATAATGCTAGGCGGAATCGTATAATTCAAATAAAAGAGAAGTGTAGAACATAAATTATCTCGAATTGTTTGCCCAATAATTGATTGCCCAATTAGCAATGATGAAAAGAAGACCCGACTCACTTTATAAACATCAAATTCTACTACACCTTCAAGCTTTATTGGGACGCCGCTTAAATTGTGGTTGCTTTGGTGGCAATATGCAAGTATTTGAAAGTATTTGAGGCCACTCTTCTTTGGGAACATGGACAAAGGAAATTGTTTAGAATTTTTTGGGTTGTGGACCACAAAAGGACAAAGAAAAATATATGAATGTGGCATGTTGGCTGGTCATGGAATTTCAAATGTCAAGTTGCTCACTATCAAACGACCACATGGACATGGTTGGTTATATTTGGTGTTTCTCAAGTGGGTTGGCTCTATGGTTCTAAGACAAGTAACAAATCCCATAAAAATGACTCAAAGTTAGATCTTTAATTGTTAATGAAGCAAGCTGATCCAACAAATGCTATCTCGCAAAAAGATCTCTTCGATAATTTTCTTAAAGGAGAAATGTAGAACATAAAACTTTTGACTTAATTTGAACATTACATCAAAATATAGATTCACCAAAGCGAATACTTCAAAAATATATATATATATATATATATATATATATATATATATATATATATATATATATATATATCTTCGATAATTTTTTTAAAGGAGAAATGTAGAACATAAAACTTTTGACTTAATTTGAACATTACATCAAAATATAGATTCACCAAAGCTTGAGAATACTTTTTATATATATATATATATATATATATATATATATATATATTTAAACAAATTGAATAACACAACATAAATATTGATCATAAGCCAAGCGCCAAAACTTAGTATGGATACATATTGCCTCCGATCATTCAATCACTTATCGGTCAAGAGATAGCATGTGTTTCTTTCAATGTAAGCTTCATACTAACCCATTTTCTTGTTGAGGCAAATGTTGAATGATATTAACATCTAGCGGTTCAATGTGTTCTTTGCCATCAACTAGATTACTTTTCCAAGAACCAATTGTCACCAACAAATGTGGGATAATCACAGCAAAGGCTTGAACATCTGCAACAACAAGTCTATCCTTTATGTGAAACCATAAGAGTTATATATCTTTAAACACATCTTCTTCAAGTCAAAATGTCCAAGAATCCAATAGGCATAATCCTCCATCATAATCGGCATCAAGACATGGTCAAGATCACGTCAATGAGTGTTATAGTGCATATATTCACCCAACAGGTACTCATGCAAAGTTTCCTCATTAGCAATGGCATTATCATCGTTTAAGATGGCCTTATAGACTTTCCTAATCAAGGATCCAAGCAAGCAATTCGTTGTAGTAACCTGTAAGTTTATCGCATTGATGTACCTCACCATTTTCCTCAGATAGTAGAAGCACACATCTATGTGCTCTAAAAAAGAAATATTTTAAGTGTAAGACATAATTAGAATGGTAAGAAACATTGAAGGCAAACGTGTTTTTAAAGACAAAATGTTACAAAGTAGAAAATGAAATAAAATCACCGTGTCATCTAATGTAGCCTCATTTTCGCACAAGTCATGAAACTATTTTTTCTCGGATATTTCAATTGGACAAAATTGAATGCATGGAAAATTTCTCTACTCTTTTATAAACTTATTCCTTTGCAAATTACAATTGAAATGTAAGATACAAAAACTACATAAAATTTTGTAAGTTGAAATGGTATATTATCTTACATTTTGTTTGGCCTATGTCCTTCATCATACCATTTCTCAAAACTGGCAATGTCAGCAACACTAGGTGCATTCAAGCCCGCTTCAAATGCACATAATTCAAAATGACTTTGCGGAACACCATCTGACAAAGATCCATAATTAAGCAAATATGGGGATTGGAGTAAAGTATTGGGTTTATAAGGCCTTTTTGTTGTCATGCTATGTGTATTCTGATCAGCACTTATGGTATATGTTATTTGAACCTAAACAGATATAAAGAATTCCATGTTAAACCATAAAGCCTTATATCATTGCAAATGTGATATATTTTATAAAATATAGAAAAGTATACATTTTTTTGATCCGTTGCTTTTGCCTTGTGCGCCTCATCAATTGCTTAATCCACATCCTCCAACACTTCATTTGGTTAAAGGAATTAGCCTATGATAGCATTTTCCCCAATTTTGGCTAAGGCGTGGTTTAGGCATTTTGTCGAACACCTTGTATGCTAGGGATTGTTCTTGGTAGGAAAGATAATTGGATAACTAAGAAAAACCCAAAAATTTTCCAATCCTAATCAACTAAACCCAATCAATAACACATTCCTTGTCGATTCAAGCCTAAACTAATCAACATTTCTACACACTTATCAAAATGCATGAGTTTAATTGAAAAAAAAAAAGAATGAAAAGAGAAAATTCACCAAAAGATTTAATCTTACCTTTGACTTGAAGATTTTGATGTTTAAGGATGATTGATTTTGACTTATTTGGTGCCGGTGTTGCTTGTGTGGATTTTGAAGATCAAATGCTAAGGGACTACCGTTTGAAGTTTGAAGTTTTGTGTTTTTAAAATGAGCCAAGTCCCCAATTTTTATATGTTACTCGTAGTCCTTGCGATCGCAAGGAAGGAAATTCCTGCGATCGCAGGACTACCTATTTCTGGGCAGAATGTTTTCTGTCCAATCTATGCGATCGCAAGGAAGGAAATTCTCGCGTTCGCGAGACTATTTATTTCAGGCGCGAATGTTTTACGCGAATCAATCTATGCGATCGCAATGGATTTAACCACACGATCGCATAGTTATACACCCTGTTTCAAAAAAAAAAAATTATTATTTTTTAACTAGTCTTAATCTAAACATGAATTTAAAAGCATTGAAAATGTGCTTATGAAAGACGACGATGTATGCCTCTTTACCTAAGAATTGGAAGCTTACTTAAAAAAATAAAATCCAAAAAGTACAAAAACGTGCAAAAACGTGAATCAATTCCTAAAACTTAAATGATGCTGAAATTCAAATAAAATGGAGAAAAATGGGTTGTCTCCCATTGAGCGCTTGTTTACAATCTTTAGCTCGACTTTGTTGTGGTGATCACTCCAGATTACTTAAAACGGTGAAAGACTTTTCTTTCGAAAAATCACCCTCCAAGTACTGCTTTAGCCTTTGTCCGTTCACCTTGAACCTGTCATTTGTGTCATGAGCTACTTCTACCACTCGATGTGGATAGACTTTTACTACCGTGAATGGCCCGGACCATCTTGAACGTAGTTTTCCTAGAAAAAGCTTGAGCCTGAATTGAATAGGAGAACTTTTTGTCCTGCCTCAAACTGCCTTTTTGAATGTTATTATCATGCCACTTCTTCATTCTCTCCTTGTACAGTTTGGCATTTTCATAGGCATCGAACTGGAATTCATCCAATTTATTCAATTGAAGCATTCTTTTTTCACCGGCTTCTTTCAAATCAAAGTTCAAATTCTTCAATGCCCGAGAAGCTCGATGCTCCAACTCAACCGATAAATGGCACGCCTTTCCAAAAACTAGGCGATATGGTGACATTCAATTGGAGTTTTAAATGCGATTCGATATGCCCAAAGAGCATCATCTAGTTTATTCTGCTCATAGTTAGCTCCAGGATCCGTTTCAACTCCCGGTTGGAGATTTCCACTTGGCCGCTAGTTTAGGGATGGTAAGGAGTAGCCACTCGGTGCTTCTAACTGTATTTTACCAAGATAGTTTCAAAAGCGCGGTTGCAAAAATGTTTACCTTCGTCACTTATGATTGCTCTAGGAGTCCCGAAACGCATGAAAATATTCTTTTTGAGAAAATTCACCACCACCCGGCCATCATTAGTAGGTAAGGCCCCTGCTTCTACCCATATTGAAATGTAATCCACAGCTACCAAAATGTAGGAATTTGAGAACGATGGTGGAAACGGTCCCATAAAGTCAATTCTCCATACATCGAAAAGTTCAACCTCTAAAATGCTTCGAATGGGCGTTTCCTACTTTCAGGATATGTTTCCCATCCTTTGGCACCTGTCACATTTTTTGACCAAACTGTAAGCATCCTTGAATAATGTCAGCCAATAAAACCTAGATTGTAAGACTTTGGCTGCTGTTTTGGTAGCACCGAAATGACCTCCGTATGGTGAGGAATAACATTGCTCCAAGCAGTCTCAATGTTGCGTGGTTCGTGTGTACTATTACTTTCGATCCAATGAGGTATGATCGAAATTTTTTGAAGGCAAATACTAATGCTAGTAATTCCTTTTCTGTAGTAGCAAAATTCATTTGAGCGTCATTGAGAGTTCGACTGGCATAATATATGACATGTATGACTTTTTCTCTACGCTGCCCCAAAACTAGTAAAGTCACTTGCATTGCACATGAGTTCAAACAGTAAATCCCAATCAGGGACCACAATGACTGGTACTGAGATTAGGCTTTGTTTGAGAGTGTTGAATGCCTTAAGATAGTCTATGGAAAAATCAATTTTGACTTCTTTTTCCAACAAACTGCACAACAATTTAGTTATTTTTGAAAAATCTTTTATAAACCGTCTATAGAACCCTGCATGTCCCAGAAAAGACAGAATTTTCTTAACTGTTGTCAAATGAGGCAGTTTCTCTATAACTTGAATTTTTGCTTTGTCGACCTCAATGCCTTTAGTGAAATCTCGTGTCCTAACACAATGCCTTCTTGGACCATAAAGTGGCACTTTTCCCGATTAAGTACCAAGTTCGTTTTCGCATATTTCAAGTACTGTGGTCAAATTTTTTAGGCATTCGTCGAATGATGATCCAAAAGCGAAAAATCATCCATGAATATTTCAATGAATTTTCCAACCATATATGAGAAAATAGACATCATACAACTGATGAAATGTGGCGGGAGCATTGACAAGGCCAAATGGCATATGCCTATATGCAAACGTGCCATAAGGGTAAGTAAATGTCGTCTTTTCTTGATCTTCTGGCGCTATATGAATCTGATTGTAGCCTGAATAGCCATCAAGAAAGCAATAATGAGAATGACCTGCCAAACATTCCAACATCTGATTAATGAACGGTAAAGAAAAATGGTCTTTTCAAGTGGCATCATTCAATTTCTTGTAGTATTTACAAACTCGCCAGCCACGGTAGTCAATCTAACTAGTATGAGCTCGTTATTATCATTCTTCTCAACCGTAATTCCTTCTTTCTTAGGCACTACCTGAACCGGGCTTACCCAAGGGCTATCTAAAATAGGATAGATGATACCAGCATCAAGTAGTTTTAAAACTTCAGCTCGGACTATTTTTATGCAAATGAGGATTCAATCTGCGTTGATGTTTGCACTATTGGTTTATATGCCTCTTCCATTAGAATCTTGTGCATGCATATGGACAGGCTGATACCTCTGATGTCTTCTATAGTCCAACCGATGGCTAATTTGTAATTTCTCAGAACTCAAAATAGTTTATCTTCCTAATCCTGATTAATACAATTTGCAATAATGACTAGAATAGTAGATAACTCACCGAGATAGGCATACCTAAGGTGAGAAGGTAATTGCTTCAACTCGAGAGTTGGAGCTTTTGAATTGAATGTGGTACATTGAGGAGGTGTGGTATCCGGATCCATATGTTTATTTCTTCTTTCCAATTTGTTGAGCTCCTTGTAAATATCGGCACATTCTTCAAGAGTCGAAAAGTCGAATTTTCTTCTTGAGAATGCATAATACACGCTTTCCATAGATCCGAAAGATTTTCCAAATCAAATGTGTTAGGCGCCTCGTGATCGATGATATCGATCCGAAAGCATGAATCGGAAGAGCTTGGATATTAGATTGCTTTGAACACGTTGAAAGTGACTTGCTCCTCGTTCAATCTCAACATTAGTCGTCCTTTTTGCACATCAATTAGAGCTCGTCCGGTAGCTAAGAATGGTCGATCTCAAGATAAGTGGTACATCCTGTCTTCCCCATATCCAAGATAATGAAGTCATTGGGAATATGAATTTGTCTACTTTACCAAAATATCTTCAATAACCCCATGTGGGCGCTTAACTCATCGATCGCCTAAGCTGTAGTGATATTGTGGTTGGCTTTGCTTCTCCAAGACCTAGTTGCTCGAAAATAGAATAAGGCATCAAATTAATGCTAGCACCTAAATCACATAATGCTTTCTCGAAAAATGAACTACCAATAGTACAAGGAATAGAGAAACTCCCTGGATCTTTTAATTTCGGTGATAGCTTGTTTTACAATATAGCACTACATTCCTCGGTAAGCATGACTATTTCATACTCCTCCAACTTCCTTTTGTTTGAAAGAATTTCATTCATGAATTTTGCATAGCTAAACATCGAGCTAGAGAGCATCAAAGAAAAGGTATGTTGATTTGGAGTTTCTTGAATACTCGAAGAATTTCTCGAATTGCTTGTCTAGCTTTTGTTTTCGTAGCCTTTGAGGAAATGGAATTGGAGAAACATAAGCTTTGACCGATGGAGAAATATAACGGTGGAGAGCTTTCTTTTCTTGATCAACACGCATCGATTTGTTATCTCTCTCTCTATCGCATTTTCCTTTTCAACACCCGGTCTCTTCACATGAATCTCGGCAACTCAACTCGCTTCTCGTGGTGATCGCATTAACTTGTTCTTTTGGATTAACCCGGTATTGCTTGGCCATGTGCCCGGTTGTTGCTCGGTCAATAGTTTAGCCAACTGCTCAATCTGATTTTCTATATTCTATATCACAACATCTTGTCTTTTCTTCATCTCCTTTAATTCAGATGCCATGTACGTGACAGTTTCTTCCAATCCTCATTTTCTCTCTTGTGGTCTCCCTTGATTTGGTAGATTCTAAATATTTTGGGTGTTGCTATAAGAGAAGTTTGGATGATTTCTCCATCCTCAATTGTAAGTCTATGAGTATGAATTATTCTGCTGCCGTTGAAAGTTCTGAGCATATGCAACTTGTTCAGGAGATGACATAACTTTTGTCAAAGGGCATTCTGATGATTGATGGTTTACCCCACATGTTACACAGATTGGTGGAGACAACTGAACTATATTGGTCGAGTGAGAATATTTCATTACTTTCATCTACTTTACCAATGTATTGATTTTGGCCAGTACAATCAAATTGGTGTCTACTTCATGTATTCTTGTTGCTTTCTTTTGCAACCCTCTGTTTGGCCACATAACAAACTGTTCACTCATCATTTCATACAAGTCATGGAGGTCGCCGGCAGATCTATTTTAGATAGAGCCACCTGCTGTAGAATTGACTAAAGAACGACTGCTTGGAACTAAACCAGAGTAGAAAAAATGATTATGAGCTGCTAACACTACAAGACGGAAGACTTTTACCGACTAAACAATTAGTCGGCAAAATTGTAATTCCCGTCGGCGAACATTAACTAGGACTAAAAATTTTTAGTTGGCAAGTTAGTCGGGAAAGCCTATCGGCGAATCAAATACCGACTAGAAAATGTTTTAGTCATTAAATAGTATATCACCGACTAAAATATTTTTAGTCGATAAAATTAACTACGACTAAAATATATTTGGTCGGTAAATAGTATCACCGACTAGAATATTTTTTGGCTGGTAAATTGTATCTACAACTAAATTTCTTTTGGTCGGTATTATATTCGCCGACTAAAACATTTTTAGTCGGTAAAAGTCAACATCGACTAAAATCTTTAGTCGGTGTTATATTCACGACTAATAAAAGTTTGGTTGGTAAAATTCATCGCCGACTAATATATATAGTCGGTGTTATGTTCACGACTAAATTCTATTGTAGTAGGCAAAAATGGTCTCAGACCAAAAAAATTTTAGTCGGGAAATGTTAGATTCCGACTAAAATTTTGTGGTCGGCAATTAAGTGTACCAAGTTTTTTTTTTAATAATTAATTTTATTATAGTTATGAATGTTAAATACTAAGTTAACAATTTTCTATTGCCAAATATACGTTTAGTCACATACAAAAGAACATGCACTACACAAAACAACGGTGCATGTTTCCCTTTCAAAATAGCTACAAACCTGCGCATGTATTTACAAGAGAAAAACAAAACAAAAGTTTATCAAAAAAAAAGATATTCATTTACTATTAACTACTGCACTTGAAATGATAATCATGGATCAGCTATGTTAGGGGTGGGGCTAGCTGGGTTAGTGAGTGTGGTAAGCTTTTCGTGAAGAGGGCATGAGTCGATCGAGAAGAGCAATAATGGCATTGTTTTGCTTCTCTAAAATTCCAATCTTCTCTCTAGCAAAGGTAAAGGTGACTTTGTTGTGTATGGACCATCGACGAAGTTCAACATTTCGTGTAGGGCGGAAGAAGCTCGACATGTCTTCTTTGGAGGCTTTGGGCCCTGCCTAATCAATATAATAGCTAGATCGGGTGCCAAGAATCTCATTAGCTACATCATCGCCAGTTAGAACTTGTGGTCGATCACCCCGTCGTCACTCGACCTTCATTGTCGGTATGTTACTGTGAAGATAAAAGCGCGACCATATCATCCTACAAGAAAAAGTATAAATGAGTTAATGACATGTAATTTGAAACAATTCATTATGTTTAAATTGTAAGTAAGTTACATATTTCTTTTTAGCAATTTGAGCTATCCACCTTTTTCCTGTTTGTAGTGGGTGATCTTCCATAAATCTATCTGTCACGGTCTACCATTGCTCGTATCCTGAACAAATGGATAATAAGATCCACTCAATATGAAATTTTTAAATAAATTTGTAATTGGTAATATATGAAACAACACATAAATGGGTATACATTTCATTCCCAAATGTCAACTAGATAGTTTAAATTATATTGGATTTTTTTATTGACTTGAAACATAAATACCTCTAAATTTTGCATAGTAAATTGGTTAATGATTGTTGCTAACATGTTGTAAAATATTTAAAAACATTAAGATCATATGATCTGAGACAATAGTTAAATAAACCTATGAGCCAAGGTCTTCCTAGACACTTGTTTTACTGACCGATAAGCAAGTCCCAAAATCAAGAATCTCTTATCATAAGCGAGTATGGTAATTGTATTGCCATTCTTGCTATGTTATAAACATAGTTGATGATAAAAGGATGTATTGCCATTCTTTCCATGTTATAATCATCTGCATCATTCTCTCCACAGACTTGATGGTTAATTTAAATAAATGACTTCACTCATTATAGGAAAAGGAAAAAAGCACAAAGAGCTTTAAAGTTTGAGCTATATTTCGTACATGAGGGATTAAATTGAACCAAAACCATGAATTTCACACAAGATAAACAATCATACTACACTCTCATTTTGTTGCCTGAGCAATTATATTACTTATAGTACTAGAATTTCATCCAGTATATAATCAGCCTTATGGAAATTAAAGATCAAGTCCAGCTCACACTCTCTTCCAAAGTAGCAGTCTAGTATCTCAACAAAATGGTGGATAATTTCGAGGACCTCCAACTAATTGTCTTCCTGGTCAATACATATGCAAGAAAAAAGGTTGGCATATGTTTATAGACAACTTTATATCCTCTCCACTCCACAAAATTTACAGTTTAGGTACTCGGTGAGAATCATACCACTAAGCTCCAGGATAACCATGGTTCTTTCCTTTTGAGAATAAGGCAAATACCATTTTGTTAACCTCACTTTTCCCTGCCGGTTAATAAGAAGAACAAAGTGGGAGTGATGAACAAAGTTAAGGCTTGTGATTTTTCTCCAAAGACGTACTTGTGTATTTGGTGTATCTGCAGGATAAATTTATGAACTCTACCACAAAAGTTTAAAAGAACAAATACATGTTGAGCAACCTTGTTTTTTCCATTTAGTGAGTGATGAGCCCTATTGATGTATCTCTAGGCTTAAACTATGATCTCTAAAATAGAAGTAAAGACAAAAAAATAGAGTTCCAGCACTTATCTCTTTTTCCTTTTTATGCCTGTTGAGAGTTTTTTTGGGGGACATTCTGAACAAAATTTCTTCTCTATACTTCAATTATTATTCGTCACCAACTACACTATACCAAAAGTCAGACAAAACACATTTTTCATGACAATATCATACAAATATGTTCACTTGAGGAGCAAAACTAGGAATTCATATTACAAGAGGACTCGAATCAACTATTCTGGTGCATTTTTTATGAGCTTACAGGTTGAGCAATGGACATAGGACCGCTTTTGATAATCAATATAAATAATCCTTCATTTCATACCAGTTAGATCAATAACATAAGTACGTTAATCGTTGTGACCTTGATGAGCTGAAGATAGACATTTAAGTAGCATGGAAAACTATTAAAAACTGATGTGAAGCCTTTGCCTCTTCTCCTCTTTCCATAGCAGCAGCAAAAACAACCAGTGAAGCCCAACAATCTCAAGACAAATTATAAAAAGCCTAATAAACCAATGTTGGAGGCTGTGCATGAGATTGCCATTTATATTCATAGATTTCACAACTTAGACCTATTTCAGCAAGGGTAATCATAATATTGGTTTGATTTCCTTTTCTTTCAAGTTCTCTTCCACTACTTGGCTATGTTGGTTAAGTATTTGTTTCCAATTTTCAGATGGTATCAAATTAAGATTACAATGAGGTGGGAGGATGGTGATTATGGTTCTTTGGTAACTCCAGCTAGGGTTATTCAATATGAAGGTAATGTCCGAGTACTTGTTTGGTTCTTGATCCCCTATTTATTTCTCGATTGGTAACTTGCTTGGATCTGTTTCACTGATATTATATTTATTTATCACAGATTTATTTGGTGCATTAATAGTAGGACTCCATATTTTCAAAAAGATCTGTTATTTTATAATTTCCAATGTATAATTTCCTGAGCAGGAAGTTCTAGATTCTCATTAGATATTTGCATTGCATAGTAGAGACGTCTTCCTTTACCTTACAGAGAGATCCTAAACAAGAGAAGTTTAGGTAGCTTTGGTGAATCAGCCTTTAAAGGAGATCTACTCTCTACTAGTTTAGCCCAACTAATTATATGAAATGCTAAATAAAAGTACATCAACTAGCTTGTAGATATGCATAACATGTATAACTTACCCCATAGCTTTGTGTGTTAAGGAAGGATCTCGAACCGAACAATGGCCATGTGTCGGCTTGGACCTATTCTTTGCATTCCTCTTTGATTTTTTCTAAAATAGCCAATATATAAAATTGTCATTATACATAATTAGGGAAAATTAGCCATTTGTCTTCCACTTTGAATCATCAAAATATCCAAAATGAACATCTGAGAAAAGCAATTGGTTTCTGACTTAAAACCAAAGAAATGGTAATCTGAGCAATCAACAAACACAATAATACAACCAACAAATGGCAATACCGGTTAAATTGAAAGCGATAAGTTTTGTAATACTAGCAAGCATTAATTACCAATAGGCTTTTTCAACTACCAGCAATCACACTTAAATAAGCAGAGAGTGAAAAGAAATGGCTAATAAGAAATGCTCCATATATACATATACAAGCCTCAAAAACAAATTCTTGTGTGAAATATACCATCCTCACCGATCTTTGAAAGCGACCATGAGTTCATTGGTACATACACTTGTTAATTCCAAAATGATTATTAGTTTTCTTTGAAAATACTTAGATTGCAGAGGTATCTTTACAATAGCCTTGAATTCTTTATACCTGCCTTCCTTCTTGAATGGTCATCATGAACTTCTCATCCTTCAAATTATAATACATACTGTTGGAATATTTTACAGTGGTGTTAGACTGAGTAAATAATCAAGCAAATATTCTTTATGTCATCTTTCTTTGTTGTAGATGTATTATCAACACACCTTGATATATAGAAAATAGAGTCTTTTGGATTCATGTCTCAGTGTTCATATAAATATATAGCATATGTATGAAAACACGTAAACCATGTAACCATGAACCACACACCTTGAATGCTTCTGACTCCCAATAATTGCATAAAAAATCCCAGTAGTCTTGGTTGAGCACCTGGTCATGCTTCTTTGCCTTCCTTTCTGCCATAAGAAGGTCAATTAAAGTCTCGTAGTACTCATGAAGCTCATATCTAAACTCCTTGAAGCGAATATGTATGTCATTCTCTATCACTTCTTTGATCCAAGGCCGCTTGTCGTAATCAAGAACAAACACATTCTGCATTTATAATAAATGAATAAGGTGTAGATAAGAAAATAATTTTAACTTTCTAAAATAAAAATTGTTACCTCTAACCTAGAATACATAGGTGACTTCTCTGCATCTGTAACATCCTTCCACCATATTTTGTTCAATGGTGCATATTGGCGTACTGCAGCTCCAATCTCATTAGCAAATCGAGGTGCATTTGGCCCTGTAGCCCGCATGTCTTCTTTTTCAATGATAACTTCCAATTTCTGTTGTGTAACTTTAACTATATGTGCTGTCTGAAACCCTTGTGTAGGTCCGCGTCGCTTACGTGGACGCTCGGGAATTGGTTGTGGACCTACAACACATGAATCATCAAACAACACGTATTAGTTCAAAGAAGCGGGGGAACTAACGAGATAAACAAACTATTATTTGCAAACCAATAACTTATTTAACACATGATTATTGACCTGTTTCAGTAGTGGCATCATTTCTTGAACTACCATTGAATGAGCCTGATGTCGGGGGAGGATGTACGGTCACAGGTGGCATATTGATGTGCTGCAGGTATGGGAACAATGTTTAGTAATAAAATCATGGAAATGACATATTAGCATAACAAAATTATCAAATTTTCTTATAAACAGGGAAAAACCTTTCCATTCAGAAAAAATTGGGATAAGATACACACATTATGAATGATTTTAAACAACCATATTTTTAGTGAGTAACGGACATCAAGTTTATTCAGAAGCTTACATTAACTAAACAAAATAGAAAACAGAGTTGATTTCATCTTGTTAGTTAAGAGAAACAACTCAAAATCAGAGTTGATTAAGGAGAACCTGTTAATGCATTTTTAACATTTATTAAGAAAAATGCCTAAAACATTACCATTTCGAATTTGATCTACCATGTATTATGCGAAGAAATACACTTCAAATGTATTTGTCAATCACTGTCATCATTCAAGATTAATTCTTCCCCAGATTCATCACCCATTAATTCAATTTCCTCTTCATCATCGTCGACGACAACAAATTCTAAATCTTCTTCATCATCGACATAATCATTTAGTTCATCAACGTCAACAACTTCTCATAGGGACATCTCGTATGCGAACAAAATGATTGTTTTCCAAATCACCTAAATCAATAACAAGTTGTATGTCCGCGGATGACTCATCTTGATGAACATCGAGATTAAAATTATTAAAGTCATAGTCTTGCATGTCTGTGTCCACATCATCTTCAACTAATTCTCAAATGTGCCGATGCACGAGCTTTTGCACCACCTTCGGTCAAAACCATTCTTTGGGTCATTCAAATAGAATACTTGAATAGCTTTGTGTGGCAAGAATAAATGGGTCGTCACGCAAATCTAGCTCTTGCAACATATATAGATGTAAAATTTGTCTCCTCTATTATTCTTTTTTCTTCTTCTTGTCACGGTCAAACCATTCACACTTGAACAAATATAATTTTCCGTTACAAAAGTATTGCAACTCCACCACATCTGTCAAAACACCATAATAGTCATTATCACCACCAGAGACAAACACCCCACTATTTTGAGTTGTCCTTTCTGCATCGCGAGTCTTTGTGTGGTATCGAACACCATTTACAATACATGCACTATAAATCATAACACGGGGATCAGGGCCACAAGCTAGAGCATATAGGTCATCTATAACAGTTTCGTCTCCCAATACACGCAGGCTACAAATCTATATGTCAAAGACAAAGTACACAAGTGATCTGTTTATTTGATTAAATACATATAGTAAAAATTAGTTTACAAAATTTACAATTGACATTATACCTTTCGTTCAAACCACAATGGGAACTCGTGCTCTTGCAATTGGCTAGGATTTGTTCTATGTGATATGGTTGTCATGTGTTCACTGTACATTATGTGAAACAGTTATTGAAGGTAAACGAACATATTCAATTTATGCAAATGTTGGAAATTAATTTACCTAAGGTAAGGTAGAAGTTCTTCGCAATTGTTAATCACATACCAACGTGCAACCCGAAACAGATCTTTTGACAACATCTCTAAATGACCACCTCCAATTGGTCGTACTCGCTGTGAAAACACAGAGAATCCATTGGAATGAAGGATTTTTCGACTGTCATCATTTCGCTCTAGTCTTGTAAATTTAGTTTCCAACCCACGTAAGTACATTGATGAAAATGTCAAGGCCTCATTAACTATATATCCTTCAAAGAATTGAGCCTTACGGTGCGTGCTTTATTTTTAACATACTTCTTCAAAGTTTCCAAATACCGTTCAATTGGATACATCCACCGAGATGCCACAGGTCCAGCAAGGCGTACCTCACGAGGCAAATGCACAATTAAGTGAACCATTGAGTCAAAGAATGCTGGTGGGTATATTCTTTCTAACTTGCATAATATAAGTACTACATTTGACTCAAGTTGTTCCAAATTGTTCACATTCAATGTCTTCGCAGTTATTTGTTCAAAGAATTTACACAATTCAACCAATGTAGTGCAAATGTCCTTTTCCAAAATTCTCCTGATACCTACTGGTAATAAACGTTGTAGTAGAATGTGACAATCATGACTCTTAAGTCCATATATTCGCCCATCACGAACATTAACAGATCTTGATATATTTGCAGCATAACCATTAGGAAGCTTAACTGACTTAAGAAAAGCACAAAACTCTCTTCGTTCTTCCACACGTAGAGTGTATGACCCTTTGGTTGTAAGTGTAGCTCGGGTCGAATGCCTATATCTTGTAATCCCAATCGAGCATTAATGGTATCTTTTGACTTTCCTTCGATATTCAACAAAGTGCCAACCATAGCCTCACATACATTCTTCTCAATATACATAACATCCAAGTTGTGCCTCAACTTTAGTTTGGACCAGTACTCCAACTCAAAAAAAATTGATCGTTTCACCCAATTCTGACTTTCAACTAGTCGTTTTCTTTTGCCGAGTACTTCGATATTTTTTTCCAATACGATATCACCAATTTGAGCAAGTTGAGATAATATGTCTTCCGAAGAAAGTCCCAGGAGGTAGCCCAGATTCACATTTTCCATGAAATTTTTACTTCTACGCCATGAATGATTAGGTGGTAAAACCGTCTATGTCCCATGTAGCATATTTTTCTCGCAAAAATAGATGGACATAGTGTCCTCATTACAAACTGGACATGCCTTGTACCCTCTAGTACTCCATCCAGACACATTTACATAAGCTAGAAAGTCATGGATTGTCCACAATATTGCTGCCCGTAGATTGAAATAACCTTTCCTAGAGATATCATAGGTTTGCACCCCATCGGTCCACAATTGTTGTAATTCATCAATTAAGGGTTGCATATACACATCAATTTCTTTTCCAGGTGCATCGGGACCAGGAATAAGCAACGTCATCATCATATATGGGGGTTTTGTCATCTTCCAAGGAGGCAAATTGTAAAGTATTAGTACAATAGGCCACATACTATACTGAGTAGACATATTCCCAAATGGATTAAAACCATCTGTAGCTAGTCCCATACGTATATTCCTTGGCTCTAATGCAAAATCTGGATACATGGCATCAAATGCCTTCCAAGCCTCTCCATCAACGGGATGCCTTAAAACTCCATCTTGCTCAACTCTTTTAGTTTTATGCCATGACATTTCTGTCGCTGTACATTGAGACATAAATAGTCTCTAGAGTCTAGGAATGAGAGGAAAGTGTCTAAGTACCTTTCGTGGGACTTTTTTCTTCCCATTCGCAACAAATTCATATCGAGACTCTCCACATGTAGGACAATTATTCAAATTCTTATTAGCTTTCCAGAAAAGAACACAATCATACTTGCACGCATGAATCTTTTCATACCCCATTCCCAACTCCTTCAACATCTTTTTAGACTCGTAATATGAAGTTGGTATTTTGTTTGGTTCAGGAAATGCATCCTTCAACAACTGCAACAACATATCAAAAGATTTATTACTCCATCCATTTAACACTTTTATGTGCATAAGTTTGATGACGAAGTTTAACGATGTGAATTTGCTACAATTTGGATACAATTCACTGAAAGCTTGGTTAAACATATTGTCGTAACATGATTGAGGCTCAACAATTGGTATGTTGTTATTTTGATTCTCAACACCATGCTCCCCAATAAAACTTGGTGTACCAACTCCATTTTCCATTTCTCCTAAATCGTGCAACATGTTTATAACTTCATCATCATAATTAGACTCACTCCTAAATCTTTCTACTTCATTTCTATTTTCAGTTATAACTTGTTTGGGAGGAAACGATTCACCATGGAATATCCATACTGTGTAGGTCACATCAAACCCATGAGCCTACAAATGACGTTTGACAACATTAAGATCATGAACGGTCATGTTACGACATTTTTGACATGGACACCTGATTGTAGATGCATCCGTAGGAGTATTAGCACGTGCGAAGGCCATGAATTCTTTAATACCATCTTGATATCTCTTATCCAGCATGTTGGGTAATATTACCCAACTACGATCCATGACTAACTCCCTAGTTATCACAAAACCGGCTAAAATTAATATGATACACATAACGAAAAAAAATGTATCAAATGGTGAAATTGAAATTGAAAAAAACATGATCAATATAAATGATGTACGAGAGCTTGAATGGTAGTCATGTTTGAAAACTAAAGTTCAAAATGAAACAAATTCGTAACTGTTACACAAGTGACAATTTTAAATTTTTTGTTTAACATAAATGTAGAAAATGAGAAACTTGAACTTTGGCTGCAAACAAACGCTTACACAAAACCTAATCAAATGTTATCTAGAAAACCCAATAAATTAGATAAACTGTAAATTTTATACATTTAAATATATATTTCTAAACAGTGACTGCATTGGATATTTGTAGCATGAATCTTACTGGAAACATACCTCCACAATTGAGAAATATGTCGTTTCTTGATTTAGTCAACTTAAGCAAAAACTAAAAATTCAAGGCTGCAAAAATAAAAAAATAAAAATTAGTAATAATAGGACATTTATATTACCAAATGAAATGAAATCAAGATGACCATATACCAAGAATCCAAAAGTAAAATTTTAAATGAGTGGCCTACATCATGGTCATCATACGGAGATCATGATTGTTGGAACAAATATATTATTAGATTCAGCACCCCTCCCCATTTATCTGATTTGTAAATGTGGTCCCAATCTTCTACCATTAACTTCTCGAATTAATAAATGATCATACCCATACATACAATTATATGGTACCATATATTGCCCAATTTGTCCCCAAAGTAAGCATGCATCACAACGAATGGGGTATTAAGGTCTCTCCTAAGGTAGTCATGAAGTTCATTCACATTTATAACCTAGTTCTGATCCATCGATCAATTTCTGTTTCAGATAGTGTCAGATTTTAGCATGCTCATATGTCCAGCTAAAGGGAACAAAATGTCAGAGGAATGGACATATGGACATCTTCAATCAAGTATAGTAAAGCAGATCTCACAAGCAAGCATAAAGTGAATTATCATGTCCACAAACAGCACTTCTAAAAAAGTAATATGTGCGAAAAAATATTAGAATGAATTTTTGACATAAGAAACTTGAAGGCAAGTCCAAGTCCTTTGACCAGTTTAGCTCCCCAATTCAAGAATAAGATGAGAAGATATTTTTTTTTTGCCACATATCCTAAAATTTAGCCTTCTATTTAGTTCTACCCTCAGTTACCTCTTTGGGAATACCTCAAAAACAAAACAGACATAGATGACAAATTATCTAAAGAGAAGACAGAGAAACTTTCATAACATCTAAGTATGCATGCACCAACTTATTATCACCTAATACCTTTGTATGAGAAAAGTAGGGATAAAGTACAAATTCATAGCATGCAATATCATAGAGACAAAGAAAGAAAAAAACCGAAGCGCATTTAAATGTGCAATTCATTTGTTAGGCCCCGACATAAAACTAAAGAACTGTCGATGATCAAAGATTTAATCTTTCGAAACTATACATAATAAAACCTAGCAAGCGCCATGCTTGTGAAACTAAACCTAATATGCAACAGAAAACATTGATTATTAATTCAAACTACGAAACATCCCAAATAGAAACAAACAATAAACCACCCGGTAAATTATAACATTGTCACTAAAAGTTGCTACCTTGAGATATGATTAGGCGATGCATAAAAGCATCGGGTATGAGTAAAGAGATGTCACTCACTTGATAGAAAGATGACGAGTTGTTGAGTTCAACACTCTTTGATGCATAGCAGCAGCAGCCTCTCATCTCTGTTTAATTATATTGGTAATTCACCTAAAGCTAGTGGCCCTTTGCTCATTGTTCCCTTCTCTACGCATAAAAAGAAAATATCATCAAGCCAATAAGAAGAGAACCCATTCTCAAAGACCAAATAGAGTTAGAATCACTGTTTGATCATTGTTAACAAAATGAATCAAACCATAAACAGTATCATAAGCTATTCTATCTTATCTTTCTAAAGGATGTCAAATGTTAATAGAAAGTGTATAGTTTTCAAGTTCAACCAGAAATTGTGATACTTAAGAACATGATCACTTTGCTCACAATCAATACATGCATATTCAAAAGTAGAAAAACTGTAGGATTATTGTGAATATGATACACAACAATTTTTTGTACCCATTAAAATAGAAAAAAAGTAATGATAAGATTAAACAAATAAATGGGAAAAAAAATACTAATTCAAACCGGATGGAAATGGAGCCTCAATTGCAAAAAACTGTAAGCCATGTAATAACTAACTAGAACGTTAAACTTATATTTCACTACAGCTTCTAGAATGCTCTGTGCGTGGTATATCTTCACTAACTTATCTCTCCTAATTTATATGCTCTTCTCTATCTTTTCTATAAGTTGGGCAGATCTTATTTATGCTCTAATCTATCTTTTCCCTTTTTCAGATAAGTTACTTCAAGAGTTATCTTTTAGCAAGTACAATTCTCAACACGGCCATCGGATTTTTAAAGCGACGTTTAATTTACCCTACCATCCAAAAACTTTAGCCGCGATGATGAATTATACATTCTTAAATTCCAAATCCAAGAATGCATATAAGCAAGCAAGCAAAGCTAAAACATAATTACCTCATTAACGGAATTTGAATATGATTATAAATAATCTTCCCATCTTAATTCGAGTTATAAAAAATCAACAAAAAATATATTAAAAAGCAAGGTGCAATGGTGAATTGAATCATAAAAGATAGAAAACAACCATACGAAGCCACACACATTAACTCCAATCAATGAAAGAAAGAAAAAAGCCCAAAACCTATTTACTAAAACCCATTTAATCGCCCAAAAAAGACTAAAACTTCAATTAAATCAAAGCACAAACCCTCAAGCACAACAATCAAGCAATGCCCACATCAAAATGAGCAGAAAAACAGATAAGAATCAGCTCAAATTGCACAACCTACTTAAGATATGCACAAACAACACTACCCAGACTGAAATTAGCACATACCGACCTTGCTTATGGATCAAAAACCCATAAAAACAAATAAAAATCCAATCTTGCTCAATTTTTTATGTATATAAACTAATAGACATACGTCAAGTGGTGGAGTTAAAAAATGAATTGCACTGCTAACAAAGATTAAAACTAATGATCAGATTGAACAAATAAATGGGAAAAAATATCAAATTCAAACCTGATGAAATTTGAGCCTCTACTAGAGAAAGACGAACAGAGAACAAATTGAAGGGATAGATAAATTTTTCGAGTCGATAGCGTAGATCGTTGCGAACGGATTGTGAATTTGGATGGGTATTTTAGGTTTCCAGAGCGTAGATGTAGGATTTCGGATGTGGAATTTGGATTTTTGATTTGTGATTTTTGGATTGTGATTGCCCACGTTGAGGATTGGAATGGAATAGAATTTGTTGTGATGATGGTTCTTTATTTTGGTTCAAAACGTGCATTATATGGCAAAAAGGGGTGACTAGGATTGAGGTTTTTACGGTCGGTTGATTAGGTGCAGACGGAAAATGGGGCAGAGGAGAAGAGAATGTACATGAGAGAGATTGGAGAGCCAAATGGGTCAAGACCGCCAAAACCTTTTATTCAGCCCGCCAATATTTCCCACCAAAACATAGGCCGGTGACTTTATTATTTAGTCGGCCCATTAATTACCCTGACATTTTTAGTCAGCCAAAATAACCCCGACCCATTTTGTAAGTCAGAGATTAGACCCCGCCAATTTCGGAAATGCGGGAAAAGCTCCCGCGTAAGTTTTGGCCGACTATAATTGTTTTAGTCCGCATTAAGACCTTCACCGACCACCTTTTTAGTCGATGGAATTATTTTAGTCGGTAAAAATAATTTTTACCGACCAGAAAGTTTTAGTCACTAAAATTTAGTCGGTGAAAGCCTCATTCCTTGTAGTGTAAAGGACAACCGTGACATGGACATTTTCTGATCAGTTGCTTGAATCTTTTCCATGCCTTTCCAACTCAGATTGTTGGAAATTGGAAATTTCATACTTCAATCTGTTTACTCTGGCAGGAGAGAAATATTTCAGTGTGAATTTCTTGATCAAATCTGTCCAAATAGTGATACTCCCAGGCGGTAGAGAATCTAACCATTCTCTAGCTTTATCCTTCATGTGTGGAAAGAGCCTCATCTTGATTGCCTCTTCATTAACACGATTGGTTTTGAAATTTCCACAGTATTCATCGAAGTAAGAAATATAGTAATGAGAATTTTCATCTGTCATCCCATAGAATGGTAGATTGTTCGAGAACAAATTAATTACATCGGCCTCAAGCGGAAGTTGTCATGTCCATAAAATGAGATAGATTATCTTTGGACCGATTTTCAACAATTAGTGGCATCATATACTCACCCATAAGGATATCTCGTTCATTAACTTCAACTAGTCGAGCCACTGATAGAAGATTATTTATCACATCTACAGATAGCGGATTCTAGATTCAGTTATCTTCTATTGTGTCTTTTGCTGTTGTTTCTTTTCTCTTCGCTCACGTTGTTGTTGACGAAAGCTTCGTTCGATTTCTGGGTCTAAATCAAATAGATCAAGATCATTTGTACGGCGGATACACACTTAACACCTGAAACTTTAGAAAATAGTAGGAATTCAATAGTAACAAAAAGAATTGAGAATAAATATAAAACTAAAAAAATAATAAAATAACAATAAAAAGAATTGTTAAAAACTAAATTATCAATTAACGTAGTAATTGATAAAACTAGTCTTCGGCAACGGCGCCAAAAACTTGTTGTGTGATTTCAATCCTATAAGTGTACGGATAGTTAACAAATAATATAGTAATGAATAGAGTGTCGAACCCATGAAGACTAGTTATTAATTTACTCAATTAATTTATAACTTACGTTTTAACAATGTGAAAAATACAGATTTGTTTTTTGCTTCAATTCTAAGACTATTCTAACTATTTTAATTAAATCTAAATTATCAATAATCAACTTTAAATGGTGAGAGCAAATTCGAGTTTTTACTAACACTAGAATTTGCGAATCCACCTACACGTTCTTTAATCAATTATTCGTTAATTGCTTTAGCTGTTAATTACTCTAGATTGAAAATCGGTGATCCTATAATAATCAAAAGCCTCTCTCGATGGTCAATCAATTCTATATCTATATGCAAACCTATTTATCTATAATCAAGTTTCGAACATAAAAATATGTATTTAAGTCACAAGAACACCTAACCGGATTTCATAAAGCATAATAGTAATTTCTATCCATTATTGGATCATATGTTATTCAATACCACGTGCTAAATCTATATTAAATCTCTCGATTATAATATAGATCACAAAATATTCTAATGGTAATCAGGCATTAAAACATTAAAAATAATGAATAAAGAATAATCAATCAAGAAGCAATTAACTACTGAAACAAAAAACTTCTAATTAATTAAAAACATGAGGTTTCATCGTTCATCCTAGCAATAAGTAAATTAGCCGGACATGATTTCGTTAGTTAACACAAGAATTGTATCAATCATGTTCCGGCAGAAAAAGAAGTAAAAATAAATAAAACCCATGTTCTCGGCTTAAGAATCTTCGATCTTGTTTTTCGATCTTTGATTCTTCCATTGTATCTTGTTCTCCAAAATTCATCTCCCGCGATATGTCTATTCTCCGGCTTTTATACTCTCCTTCCAATCCCCAAAACGTGGCTTAGGCGGTTGAATTAATTTGGACTTAGTAGAGTTGTAATCCAATCAGAAACTTCCAGTTGTTGCTCTGCGTTAGGAAGCCATGCGATCGCATGGTTCAATCACTTTACGTTCTGCAGTTTATTTTCCTTCTTGCGATCGCAGACATTACTAACCATGCGATCGTATGGTTAGTTTCGTGAATTCTTGCTATTATTCCTTTGTTATTTGCATGTCAAGTCCCTCAAGTCTCTTTGTTTGTTCCATTGAATCCATTTTTCTTCTATTTGCTCTCTTTTCGTCCTTTCATCAGATTGACCCTTGAATTTGACTATTTCCTAAAATAATAAGAAAATAACGTGCCGTTAAACTGAAAACAATTAATATAACTCATAATCGTTCTTTTTTGGGGGGCCTAGATAAGTACATATTTGTATTTATCAATTCTCTCTATAAATGCCCTTGTAAGTGTTATTTAATGATAATAAATAAAGAGATATTTATAGAGATGAATTTTCACAACTTTATGTTGAAACGGATGACCAGACGGTCAACTAGTCAAATAGTCATAATTATTCGTTAGAACAGTAAAAATCAGAATATACACTTTTTGGAAAATGACAGCCAGACGGACGACCGATTCACCCAAACAGTCAACCGATTCACTCCAAATGGTCTTCTAGTTCATCTAAAGAGATGACCGTTTCCACAGTGAAAAATTGCTTTGTGGCTTTGATAAAAGTATTTTATGCAAGTGATATCAACATAGATTTTGTGCATAAAAATATTTTTGAGCTTTCATTCATTTAATTGCTAAAAATCAAAGAGTTAATACATTTACAATTTTATCTAGAAATCTAATCTTCGATCTTGATCTTCAAATCTTGAATTTTGGATCTTGAGATGCTTAAACTCTTGTATTGATTTGACTTTGATCTTTGACGTTGCTTGAGAGTTTGATTTGTAGCTCTTTGAATATTATTTGAAGATAGATCGTTAGTAAACAATACTAATTTGTTTGTTACAATCAAAACATTAAAGTTTAAAGTTAACCATAGGTCAACAACTCGTAGTCAGACATGTGCTTGATCACATAGTCAGTCTCTTTGATGAGTGTTATCATATGGAATGTGAAAGGCATGGGCAGTATTGCCACTTGTAGATGACTTAAGAAATTGGTTCAGCTTCATCAGGTGTCTTTTCAAGTGGTGTTGGAGTCGTTTGTTTTGAGGAAGAACTTTGACTTTATCCGACGATTTCTCTCTTTTGATGTGGGCTTAGAGAATGAGTCAGATAAGATTGGTGTTTTTATAATTTGGGGACTACTGTTACTTCGATTGTTGATAATCTCCAATTCCTTCACATTAAAGTTGAAGATCCTAGATTAGCCAGACTATTGTTTATTACTCTGGTCTATGCTTCTTGCTCGCCGATTGGGCGTAAGGATTTATGGGAGGGTCTTCACCAAATATCTCTTTCTATGGATGGGCAGTGGCTAGTTGGAGAAGACTTTAATGTGATCGTTCACAATGGTGAGCAACTGGTAGGAATACTCGTCATAGGGCACTTCAGACTTTACAGATATGATAATGGATTGTGGTTTGACATATGCATGATATTCTAGTAGTCAGTACACGTGGACAAATAGGAGGGTTTGGATGCGTGCGGACGTAGTTTTGATTAACTCATTAGTTGCCTCTTTTGTTCTCTATTTTCGATTCGTCATCCGAACCGAAGCACTTATGATCACTCACCTTTCTCGATTCAAGTAGTCTTTTGACAATGATTTGGGGCCTCGTCCTTTTCGATTCCTTAATATTTGATCTAGGCATCAAGATTTTCTAGGCTTTGTATCTTGGAAGTGATCAATTCATACCCATCTTATGGGAATGGTCGCTCTTTTAGAAAAGATTTTTAGGCTCAAATAGGGCCTTCGTTGGTGGAATCGACATGTATTTGGTGATATTTTTCAAAATGTTAGGGTTGCAGAGTGTAGGGTGGACGAGGCAGAGTTAGACCATGACAGAGATCCTTCTTCTTCTCATCGTGATACTTTGCATCAGGCTCAGGTAAATCTGAACTGTACTTTATCTATTGAGGAGGCCTTTTGGAAACAAAAGACAGGGACACGTTGGACTTGTGGGGGTGAATCATAACACCCAATACATCTATTCTATAATTCAGGGACGACGTATTCGAGCTAAGATCCGGTCTATTACTTTAGCTTCGGGTGAGATGTTTGAGTCTCCTTAGACTATTCAGTTTTCAGTAGTATCTTTATTCCAAGAGCTTCTGTTGGCTCTTTCTCAGCCTGTCGACCATATTCGACCTAGTATTAGGGATGGCAAAAAAAAAACCGCCGTCCCGAACCCGCCTTGCGCCCACCCGCCCGCCCGCCCGCCCACCCGCCTCGACCGCCCGCCCCACCCCACTCCACCCCATCCCGGGATGCCCGCCCGCTTATTCGTGTAATAAGGATGGGTCAGGGGTGGGTTTTTTTCGCCTCACGAGTTCGCGGGGGCGGGACAGGCGACCCTGCACCCACCCCACCAAGAAATTTTTTTTTTTTTTTGTAAAATCATAAAATAGAATATAAATTAAAAATTTGCTAGAAGAAATGGACTAAAGAAGAATTGAACCCGAATTAAAATTATAAACTATAAATCTCAACCATTACACCACAATTTCATTCTTGAATTTTTTTTTTTGTTTTGTTTGCTACAAATATTTAAAAAATTATTTAATTTTAATTATTTTTTTTAGTTTTATAAAAAAAAAGAAAAAAAATTTCGTGGGGCCCACCCGCCCCGCGAATTCGTGGGTCACGGAGAGGGCGGGGTGGGTAAAAAATTTCGCGGGGCGGGGTCGACCCGTCCCATTGCCATCCCAACCTAGTATTATACCTATATTGGTGTCCGATGAGGACAATTTGCAGCTTAACCAGACTCCTATTTTAACTGAGGTGCGAGAAGCTATTTTTAGTATTGATCTAGACAGTGTCGCTGGGCAGATGGGTTTTTATCTCACTTTTTTTAGGTCTATTGGGACATAGTATCAGAGGATACTTTTTAGGCAGTCTTGGACTTCTTTGCTTGAGGGCACCTACCTAGGGTCTTGCAACTACTTTTATTGTCTTGCTTCCAAAGCGGGATGATAAGTACAATTTTATACTTATTTGGGCTCACAAAAAGGGATGATTATGAGTACTCTTAGTTGTTTTCATTTTAATTGCATGTTGTTTTCTTATTATTTTAGGAAATAATCAAATTCAAGTATCAATCGTCGACGAAGAGAGCAAATAGAAGAAAAGGGACTCAAAGCGCTAAGAAAATATACTTGAAGGACTTAGCGCAAATATCAAAGAAAGGAATCCAAGAAATCATCAACGATAACCATGCGATCACATGGTTGTATATAGTTGCGATCGCAAGTCAACCTTTTCAATTACAGAACGTGAAATGACCGAGCCATGCGATCGCAAGGTTATACGCGGACCCGTTTTGGCAGTTTTCTGATGGGATTAGAACTCTACAACTCCAAGATAAAACAACAACTTAAACACACGTCTTGGAGTCTTTAGAGAGCATTATAAAAGCCAGATAATAGCCAGAACAAAAGGAGAGACGAATTTGGAAACAAGATAGAAGAGGAGAATCGAAGATCAAGACACGGGATTGAAGATTCTTCAGCCTGAGTCACGGGTTGTATTTATTTCTTCTTCTTTTTCTTTTGCCGAATCATGATGAAGTTAATTATTGTCATAATTGACGAAATCATGGCCGGCTAATTTACTTTTTCTAGGATGAACGATGAAACCTCATGATTTTTAATTAATTAGAAGTTTTTCTGTTTTAGTGATTAATTGCTTTTGGGTTGATTATTCTTTATTCAGTTTGTCTATTATTTTAATGCCTAATCACCATTAGAATATATTGTGATCTATATTGGAGTCGAGAGATTCAATATAGATTAAGCACGTGGTATTGAATAACATAAGGTCCAATAATAGATAGAGATTATTATTATGCTTTATGAAATCTATTTAGGTGTTCTTGAGATTTTAATGCATGTGTTTATATTCGAAGCTTAATTAGACATAATGAAGTTCGCATAACATATAGAATTGATTGACCATCGAGAGAGGCTTTCGATTAATTTAGGGCTGATTTTCAATCTATGGTAATTATAAGCTAAAAGCAGTTAAAGCAGATGTTTGATTAAGGAAAGTGTTGGTGGATTCGCAAATCCTAGAGTTCGTAGATCTTGAATTCGTTCTTACCTTTTTAAAGTTACTTATTGTTATTTTCAATTTAATTAAAATAGTTAAATTAGTTTAGAATCACACAACAAAATTAAATCTGTGTTTCGTTTTATTGTTAGAATTAGAATTATAAATTAATAGGTTAAATTAATATCTGGTCCTCGTGGGTTCGACACTTTATTTATCACTTTATTAATTGTCAACGATCCGTTCACTTGCGAGATTTAAATCGCACAACAAGTTTTTGGCGCCGCTTCTTCGGGACTAGTTTTATTAATTGCTACGTTAGTTTATAATTTAGTTTTTAACAATTATTTTTAGTATTATTTATATTTATTTATTTATTTTATTTTTATTTTTATTTTTAAAATTTTTCATGATATTCTTGAATTGTATATATTTTCTAATTTTTCGGTGTTAAGTGTGCATGCCCCGTACAAAAGATCTTGATCTATTTGATTTAGATAGAAATTGAACGAAGCTTTCACCGGCGACAACGTGAAAAAGCGAAAAGAAAATACGAAAAAAAGACATAATGGCGAGACCACCAAGTACATGATCAACTACACCGCAGATTTGATACATAATCAAGCACCAATAGCTCGACCAGTTGAGTTAATGAACGAGATATTCTTATGGGTGAGTATATGATGCCATCGATTGTTGAGAATCGGTCCAAAGCATAGTCTATCCGCCTTATGGACACGACAACTTCCAGTTGAGGCCGATGTGATGAATTTATTTTCGAACAATCGCCGTTTTATAGGATGATAGATGAAAATCCTCATTACCATATTTCTCGTTTCGATGAATACTGTGGAAATTTCAAATACCACGGTGTTAATGAAGAACCATTGAAGATGAGACTCTTTCCACATACATTGAAGGATAAAGCTAGAGAATGGCTAGATTCTCTACCACCAAGGAGTATCACTACTTGGTCGGATCGATCAAAAATTTATCTTGAAATATTTTCCTCCCACCGAGTAAACAAACCGAAATATGAAATTTCCAATTTCCAACAAACGAGTTGGAAAATTTTCACGAGGCATGGGAAAGATTCAAGCAACTTCTCGAGAAAGTGTCCAAGTCATGGTTTTTCTTTAGCACTCGTAATCATTATTTCTACTCTAGACTAGCTACAACCCGATGTTCTTGATGAGATTATGCGTGGTGGCTCTATCCAAAATAGATCCACGGTGACCTTTACGATCTATTTGAAACCATGAGTGAGCAGTTTATTATGTGGCGTAAAGAGGATTGCAGAAGAAAGCGGCGAGAGGAATACGAAGTGAACACTAATTCATTGGCTTGGCAAAATTGATGCATTGGCAAAGCAAATGGAAGCAATAAAATATTCTCGGTCGCCCAATATGGTTCGGATGTCCTTGCCAATATGTGTAACTTTATGGGCAAACCATCGGTCATCGAATGTCCTTTAACCAAAGTTGATATGTCATCACTTGACCAAGTTGCATATGCTCGTAATTTTCGACAATGAGAATAATCCGTATTCACGGACTTACAACCACGGATGGAGAAATCATCCAAATTTCTCATATGGCAATACACAAAATATTCAAAATCCGTCAAATCGGGAAGACCCGGGAAAGAGAAGGAGAATTAGATGATACAGGTTCTAAATTGTCGAACGCATGGAGTCTGCGCTAAAGGAGATGCAAAAAGGACAGATGTCTCGATAAAAAAATATGAAAAATCAGATTGGGCGGTTGGCTAAATTACTAACCGAAGCGACAACGGGCACATGGCCAAGCAATACAGAGGTCAACCCAAAAGAGCAAGTCAATGCAATCACCACGAGAAGCGGACTTGAATTGCCGAGATTCATGTGACTAGACCGGTGTAGAAAAAAGCGTGTCCAACAAAGAGAGAGGAAACAAACCATATGCAAAAGTTGCACAAGAAAACTAGAACTCTCCACCAGCTTATATTCCACCACCGGCTTACGTCCCTCCAATTCCATTTCTTCAAAGGCTACGACAACATAAGCTAGACCAAACAATTCAAAAATTCTTGGATGTATTTAAAAGCTTCACATCAACATACCTTTCACGATGCATTAGCTCAAATGCCTAGCTATGCTAAATTTATGAAGGACATTCTTTCAAACAAAAAGAAGTTGGAAGAGCATGAAACAGTCGCTCTTACCGAGGAATGCAGTGCCATATTGCAAAACAAGCTACCGTCGAAATTAAAAGATCCAGGGAGTTTTAATATTCCTTGCACTATGGGTAGTTTATTTTTTGATAGAGCTCTTTGCAATTTGGGTGCTAGTGTAAATCTAATGCCTTATTCTATTTTTAAACAGCTCGGTTTAGGAGAAGCGAAGCCAACAACAGTAACACTGCAACTTGCAGATAGAACAATCAAACATCCAAGAGGAATAGTTGAAGACATATTGGTGAAAGTGGGCAAGTTCATATTCCCTGCTGATTTTATTATCCTGGATATGTGTGAAGACAGGGATGTACCACTCATTTTGGGTCGACCTTTCTTGGCTACTGGTCGGGCAGTAATTGACGTTCAAAAAGGAGAACTTAAGCTGAAAGTGAATGATGAACACATTACATTCAATGTGTTGCAATTAAATTTCCAAGCTCTTCAGATTCTTGTTTCAAGACTGATGTCATTGACCACAAGGCAGGGAGCTTAGATGATAAAGTTGTTACCCAACATCAGGATGCACCACTTAGAGATTATGAATATGTGTAGAAAGAGGAAGTCCATCAGTCTTCTGTGATCAAAACTGATGAGGAGGTTGAAATTTTTTTAGTTGAGTTCGAGCAGGGCGGCAAAACAAAATCATATCAGTATGATAAGGGAAAAATCAAGCTCTGGAATGTAAACAAAAATTGTTCAGAAGTGGATCAAATCAAGAAGAGCAGGTCCTCCAAAGATTTATTCAAAGTGTCTTGAGCGATCACCACGACAAAGTCAAGCTAATGACTTTAAAGAAGCGCTTAATGGGAGGCAACCCATCTTTTTACCCTTTTATTTAAATTTCGTATTTTTTTAGTTCTATGATTTCAATTGATATTTTGCAAGTTTTAGGATTTTTTTAGGATTTTTAAAGTATGCTTTCAATTCTTAGGCAATGAGGCTATGGACATCGACATTCTGATTTTAAAAAAAATTATTAATTAATTTTTTATTATTATTATTAAATTTTTTTTATAACCTGCAGGCTATCTGGATGACATTCAAACAAAGATTTGCCGACCAACCTGTACAGATTTCTCCTCCAGTTGATCTTATCACACATTTTCTCCTGGCACCATCTGATCTACCTTAGGGAAGTCTCTGATTTTTTGATTTTAAATTTTACAATGGGGACAATGTTTGTTTCAAGTTTGGGGGTGATGGACTAAAATGAAAAATTTGCTTCATTCGATAATTGATATTTGATGTTTGATTTTTAACTTATTTTCATTTTTAAAAAAATAATAATTAAAAAAAAAATTGTTTGCATATTTTAGTGATATGAATAGCCTTGCCGGCTAATGATGCAACTTTTTATTTAATTATTTTGCTTTAATCTATGACTTGTGAACATATTATTACTATTGGTTAAATGTGAGACTATTTGACCATATCGATATTGTGTTGTGTTGGCCGATTAAGATGATTTTTAGCTATGTTGGTGCACTTAAGTTGAAAATTATAGGATACCCTGTTTAAACCTAAAAATCATTCGTATCTCGAACAAATAACCAATATAGTGAGAAAGTGTGGTAATTAAACTGTGATAGTGGCTATCTAGGTTATGATTGATTCCATGTATGTTGAAAATTTGTGTGGAGCACTTTAGACCAGTTAGAGGAAACTAAGTAATGACCGAATATTAGGAATCTAATCCTCATGCATGAACTTATTGCACGCAAGGAACAAAAATTATTATTATTATTGCTTAACTCTTTTCGTAGCCTAATTGACTTGAGTGAAAAGGTCCGTAGGGGTTCTCAAAACCTGATGCCCTAAGGTTCAAAAGACTTGGGAGTCATCGACCACAAGCTCATTACATGAGTCATTTAGAAAGCTTAATGGACTGAGTTTTGCACCTTATTAATATCTTATAACTCCTTTCGTAGCCTATTTGACTCGAGTGAAAAGGCAGTAGGGGTTTCTCAAAACCTGATGCCCTAAGGTTCGGAAGACCTGGGAGTCATCGACCTCAAGCTCGTTACATGAGTCATTTAGAAAGCTTAATGGATTGAGTTTTGCACATAAGATCTATATATTAAAAAAAAATTATTTATTTATTTAAATTTAATTTTATTTCATCAAAAAAATCCTTTGCAAAGTAAATTTGGGGATTAGATAACTATTGGGTTTGACTTATTTAGTAGAAACTTTACGGTCGAGAGTGCTCATAAATTGGAGAATCTTCATATACCTAGGTTTTCACGATTATTAGTTTTCTCAACCAGCCTCGAACAAGAAAATAATGAGTGAAGTGTTGCCTTTGAACCAAAATCTCGGAATTTGAGAGAAAATAATTATTTTGGGAGAAGTGTACTTTACGAGAGGAAAAGGAAAAGTTGACCAAGTGGTTGGGCTATCACCACCATAGAATTTAAGTTGATCAGATTAACTGTTCTCACACACGTATCAAGCATGGTTTGAGTATAATCACATTTGCAATAGTAATACACGAACACTCGCCATGAATTATAAGTTTTCTTTTGCAAAAAGTGAAGCAAGAACGGTAAGCTATTTATATTATGAATTTTGTTCTTGTTTATTTTATTAAGTACATGATTATTTTTAGATAGTTTATTAGAGGACGAATAATAGTTCAAGTTTGGGGGTATTTGATACAATTTTGTACTTATTTGGGCTCACAAAAAGAGATGATCATGAGTACTCTTAGTTTTTTTCAGTTTAATTGCATGTTGTTTTCTTATTATTTTAGGAAATAATCAAATTCAAGTATCAATCTGACGAAAAGAGAGCAAATAGAAGAAAAGGGACTCAAACTGCTAAGAAAATATACTTGAAGGACTTGGCGCGCAAATATCAAAGAAAGGAATCCAAGAAATCATCAACGATAACCATGCGATCGCATGGTTGTATATAGTTGTGATCGCAAGTCAACCTTTTCAATTACAGAACGTGAAATGACCGAGCCATGCGATCACAAGGTACTACACCATGCGATCGCAAGGCTATACGCGGACCCGTTTTGGCAGTTTTCTGATGGGATTAGAACTCTACAACTCCAAGATAAAACAACAACTTAAACACACGTCTTGGAGTCTTTAGAGAGCATTATAAAAGCCAGATAATAGCCAGAACAAAAGGAGAGATGAATTTGGAAACAAGATAGAAGAGGAGAATCGAAGATCAAGGCACGGGATTGAAGATTCTTCAGCCTGAGTCACGGGTTGTATTTATTTCTTCTGCTTTTTCTTTTGACGGATCATGATGAAGTCAATTATTGTCATAATTGACGAAATCATGGCTGGCTAATTTACTTTTTCTAGGATGAACGATGAAACCTCATGATTTTTAATTAATTAGAAGTTTTTTTGTTTTATGATTAATTGCTTTTGGGTTGATTATTCTTTATTCAGTTTGTCTATTATTTTAATACCTGATCACCATTAGAATATATTGTGATCTATATTGGAGTCGAGAGATTCAATATAGATTAAGTACGTGGTATTGAATAACATAGAGTCCAATAATAGAAAGATATTACTATTATGCTTTATGAAATCTATTTAGGTGTTCTTGATATTTTAATGCATGTGTTTATGTTCGAAGCTTAATTAGAGATAATGAAGTTCGCATAACGTATAGAATTGATTGACCATCGAGAGAGGCTTTCGATTAATTTAGGAAGCGATTTTCAATCTATGGTAATTATAAGCTAAAACAACTAAACGGATGTTTGATTAAGGAAAGTGTTGGTGGATTCGCAAATCCTAGAGTTAGTAGATCTTGAATTCGTTCTTACCTTTTTAAAGTTACTTATTGTTATTTTCAATTTAATTAAAATAGTTAAATTAGTTTAGAATCACACATCAAAATTAAATCGTGTTTCGTTTTATTGTTATAATTAGAATTATAAATTAATAGGTTAAATTAATATCCGGTCCTTGTGGGTTCGACACTTTATTTATCACTTTATTACTTGTCAACGATCCGTCCACTTACGGGATTTAAATCGCACAACACGGGACAATGTATGTAGTTGGTGGGACTTTCGTCCTATCAGCTTATGAATCTCATGAATTCACGACTAAGTACTTTACTACCTCAGATCATCTCAGCTCCTCAGAGCGGATTCATCTCAAGATGCCTCATTGGAGATAATGTCCTTGTTGCATAGGAGTTACTATATACACTTGATACGAGACTGCGAGTGGGTAATGTTATCCTCAAGCTTGATATGGCTAAGGCCTATGACCGCATGGATTGGAGCTTCTCGATATCTATCATGGGGGTTTTTGGGTTCGATGTTCTTTGGATTGATCAGATATGGAGGTGTATTTCAGAGTGTCGATTCACGGTCCTGATTAAGCAGGCCATGTGTTTTTTCTCATCATCTCGGGGGCTCAGACAGGGTGATCCTATATCTCCATCATTTGTTTATTATTGCTCTACATTATTTTTACAACTACTCGCTCACTCACCAGTATCAGCATATTCTTTCGATGGCATACAGACATGGAGTGATACTCTTATCTCTCATTTGTCCTTTGCAAATCATATGATTATTTTTGCCAATGGCCAAAACAAGTCTATCGATTTAGTATTATAAAGTGTATTGAGCACTATAAAATCAACATAAAAGTAAAACTTGTCAACTTGTATCAAAACATTATCTACAATTTCACAGAGAACTTTCACAGATCTATCAACAAGTTGTAAAATCACAGATGTTGATTTTATCTTGCTAGCCCAAGTTGCATATACATAGAGTAAGGGATAAGATTAATACTAGTTCTTAAATCTAGCAAAGCCTTCTCAATCTTATTGTTTCCAATGATGCATGAGATAGTAGGACAACCTGGATCTTTAAATTTTGGAGGTATTTTGCTTTGAATTATAGAGCTAACTTGATTAGTTAAAAATGTCTTTTTGAGCACATGTAATTGTCTATTTTTGGTACATAAGTCGTTCAAGAATTTAGCATAGGCAAAAACTTGCTTAATAGCATCATTAAGAGGGATATTTATACTTACCTGCTTGATGATTTCCATGATTTCATTGATCACACTACCTTGCTTCACTTTTGTTAGCCTTTAAGGAAATGTGGGTTTTGGAATGTAAGATGGCTGATTGTTCTCTTTGGGAGCTTTCTGAACTAAATCATCAGTTGATGCATTACCTGGAGAGTGTTGAGATATATTTCTTTTTGAAATTTCCACTTGGTTGTTAAAAATTTCTGCGTCTCAAAGTCATGATGGATTTAGCCTCCTCATGTTGGTTGCTTGAATTAGTCCAAATATTGTGCACTTCTTTAGGATTAGGAAGTGGTTGACTCGAACACTTTCCTTTCTCAATAGTTGTTGTCGACAGTTAGATTGAGCGAGACCGGTTGTCGCACCATATTTTTGATACTAGAGATGGACTGTGCCTATGAGTTTTGGATACTTTGTACTTCATTCTTAATGCGGCTTGTGTAGCTTTTGTCAATTTTGAATTACCTCCTCCCATGGTTTTGATTGTAATTTTTTTGATAGAAATGTCTCGGTAGTTTCTTCGAGGACTTGACCCACCGTACTATCTCGTTGAACACCCATTACCAATAAAAATTAGGGTAGTCTCTCCATCCCGTGTTATATGTGTTGGAATAAGGATTTTAATGTGGTTTCCTCATCAAGTTGAGGGCATTCACTTGATTGCGTCGGCTCAACGTAATTATTGGCTATCAACGAGGTTAACTGGCAAAAAATATTTTCTATCATGCCTTTGACTTCATTGATTTAGCCTCCTCGTGTTGGTTGCTTGAAGTAGTCCAAATATTGTGCACTTCTTTAGGATTAGGAAGTGATTGACTCATAAACTTTCCTTTCTCAATAGTTGCTGCCAACTGTTGGACTGACGAGGCTAGTTGTCCCATCATATTTTCTATATTAAAGATGGATTGTGCCTGTGAGTTTTGCTTAGTTCATACTTTATTCATAATGCAGCTTGTGTAGCTTTTGTCAATTTTAAATTACATCATCCCATGGTTTTGGGTGTGAATTTTTTATTGAACTGTCTAGTAGTTTCTTTGAGGACTTGACCGCCTTACTATTCTCATTGAATACCCGTGACCAATAAAATTAGGGTATCCTCTCCATCTTGGATTATATGTGTTGGAATAAGGATTGTAATATGGTTTTCTCATCAAGTTGAGGGCATTCACTTGATCAAAGCAGTGTACGCTCATGAAGTATTGGTCATCAACGAGGTTAAGCGGTAGGAAATATCTTCTATCATGCCTTTGACTTCATTGATTTCTGAGATAGGTTCACTAGTTCAAATCTTATATATTCCTCTTTTCCTTGGTTCAGTCCAAGAATATCGACTCTGCTGTTGTGAATTATCAGCCTGATTTGAAAATAAGCTCCAAATTTTTGTTGCATTTTTGGACATATGCTATCCACCACTTGTGACCATCAACCACTCTTGAATATATAATAGTAATCCCTCCAAAAAATATTGGCATAAGTGCCTTTTTTCATAGCCGTGGTGTGGACATTTTATAAGGATCCCATTAAATCTCTCCCATGTTTCATAAAATGGTACTATGACTTTCTGCACAAACTCTAAAATTTCCATGTGAATAGCATTAGTCTTATGAGCAGTAAAAATATTTATTCAAAAATTTAGCAACCATTTGTTTCCTAATGTATTGAAGCATGATTTAGCTCTATCTTTTAGAGAAAAAAGAAATAGAAGAAGTTTAACATTATCATAATAAATATTCTCATATTTAAATGCCTCACACACAAAGAAAGAAATCTATCAGGATGATTATAGGATTTTTCACTATCCAAACCGTAGAAAGATGGAAGACAATTAAGCATGCTCAATTTTAGCTCAAAATTCCTAACATGACTACATGTGGGTATTGTATGCATGAGGAGCTCAATTTAGCTAATGGACTAAAATAATCTCGAAAGGTCTCTCTCCAATTTCATCACCCATAGCAATTATTACTTTGGTTCCTTCAATTTTATCTAAAGTCGTAGCTCGTTTTCATTGGTAAAAGTTCTTTCAATTTCACTATCTAGAGGTTCTAGCTTAATTTTTAGAGATCTATGACCAAGCGCACACACACACACACACACACACACACACATATATATATATATATAAATATATATATAAAATAAAATCCTAAATTAGAACTAATTTAGAATAAAATTAACTAAAACTAAATTAACTTTTCAATGGGTCCACGGCAACGGCGCGCTAAAAATTTATTGTCAAATTTTAAATAACTTGTAACTATACGAACCTATTGGAATATAGAAAAGTAGCAACGTAGTCGATCCCACAGGGACTGCAATGAATAAAGTTTAATTTAATCTGAATTAACTATTATTCTAAGCTACTTGGGTCGAAAAGAGTTTGGTTGAAAGAATTTAACTTAAAGACTAATTAACTATGCTAAAAAGTTAAAATTGAATGTTCAAGTTTTTTAAAGTACCAAAGTTTCAGAATCCACCAATGTTTAACTTATCAATTATCCAATTATTGATTAATTCTCAAAAACAAATGATAACTCGAAATCATTCTATTGTTGTCTTAAAATATTTATCAATTAAATCCTTTTGCTTCGATCTTAATTTACTTAAGCGTTTCTCATATCAAACTCAATTAAAAGAAAACAATGAATCAAAGATTTCGCATCCTAAGCATTCTATATTAAAAGGAGTTTGGTTGAAAGAATTTAACTTAAAGATTAATTAAATATGCTAAAGAGTTAAAATTGAATGTTCAAGTTTTTTAAATTACCAAGGTTTCGAAATCCACCAATGTTTAACTTATCAAATCCAATTATTGATTAATTCTCAAAAACAAACGACAACTCGAAATCAATCTATTGTTGTCTTAAAATATTTATCAATAAAATCATGTTGCTTCGATCTTAATTTACTTAAGTGTTTCTCATATCAAACTCAATTAAAAGAAAACAAAGAATCAAATGTTTCGCATCCTAAGCATTCTATGTTAAAAGGAGTTTGGTTGAAAGAATTTAACTTAAAGACTAATTAACTATGCTAAAAAGTTAAAATTGAATGTTCAAGTTTTCTAAAGTACTAAGGTTTCAGAATCCACCAATGTTTAACTTATCAATTATCCAATTATTGATAAATTCTCAAAAACAAACGACAACTCAAAATCAATCTATTGTTGTCTTAAAATATTTATCAATTAAATCATTTTTGCTTCGATCTTAATGTACTTAAGCGTTTCTCATATCAAACTCAATTAAAAGAAAACAAAGAATCAAATGGTTTGCATCCTAAGCATTCTATATATCCCGAATCAATAACAAGATAATGAGAAAATTAAAAAAAAAAAAGAATTAATAGAACAAGTTCAAGCACCAATCACTTAATTAATTAAATTAATTTCTAACTATCAAAAATACGTGATATTTAAGATAAAAGAGATTTTATTTAATTAATCCAACAAGAATGAACCATGAAGTTAGAGCTCGAAAGCGTAATTAAAAGGATAACAAGATAATCACTTCGTTTAAACAATGTTTCATCATCTTCCTTGGCTCAAGAAAATTAGAAGAAAATAATTAAATTAAAAACAAAAGATTTGATAGAAACCGACATGGATTGAAAGAGAATAAATCTTCTAAAAGTTTTATTCGCCACGTAATTTTCTCTCTTACTTCTAGTCGTCGTCCTCTCCCAATTCGCCTAAATTCGGTCTTTATGTAGTATTTTATCATCTTAAAACTCGTGTACAAGAAAAGACAAAAAAGGCTTTGACTTAGAGTTGAAAATAAATTAGAAAAAGTTCACATGGGCCGCGGACGGGCCTCTAAGGCAAACATAAATAAATTGATGTCAAACTGCGATTTGCTTGCCTCGGTTGACTGAGGCAAACAGAAATAAATTGCCCAAAAATCAATTTCTTTCCAATTTTGCATGCTTGGTCCTCAAAGTTTCAATATTTTTATGATTTGGTCCCACTTCAAGTTTTATTTTCAGATTGAGTCCTTTTTGCTCCAAAACTTTAAACTTGGTCCCATACTTTCAAAAACTTCTATCTTGATCTCCAAATCTTCATAGTCATTCAAAATTTGTCCTAATCCAATCAAAACATTAATTAGTACTTTTATCAATGAATAATTACAAACAAAATAAGATAAGCAGGTAACATGTATACTAAAATTATGCACATCACAGCCACCAATGGCACCGCGAGCATTGCAAGTGCCCCAAGAGTATCAACCCCACCGGCACATCACGCGGCCCCTGTCAGGCTGGTGATTGAGCTATTCCGTCGGTCCCACCCTCCTACATTCTACAGTGGAAAAGATCCTCTTATAGCCGATAAATGGTTACGGACGATCGAGAATTTTTTTTGACACATCGCTTGTCCAAAAAATCCAAAAGTCGTTTATGCAAAGTTCATGCTAATTGGCCGAGCAGGTCACTAGTGGGAGTCAACATCCAACACCCGTACTGAGGAGGAATAGAATAATCTCTCATGGGTCCAGTTCAAGGTCGAGCTAACAGGAAAATATTTTTCACAAGCTCTTTGATATTATAAGGAGTTAGAGTTTCTCTATATAGTTCAGGAAGAGATGGAGATCACCGAGTATGAGCAAAAATTTGAGAAACTATCACGCTATGCTCCATATTTGTTCAACATTGAACTAATGAAGGCAAGACGTTATGAAAGAGGATTGCATCCAGAGGTCGATGCATTGTTAGTTCTCATAAGCTTTTTACTTTTAGAGTAGTGGTCTAGATGGCATAGACCATATCCTTTTCGGGTTTAAAGGTCAGAGTTCAAAGACAATAGAATGACTCCAAAGAGAAATTGGCAAGATGATAATATGAATCGGAATTTGGGCCAGTTCAAAAGATAAAATCAAGGTCCCAACAGAGGTCATTCATGTAATCCCATTCATCGATGCCCTAAGTATAAAGAATCGTAGTGGTGATTGCCATTTTGGCAAGAACGTACGCTATCTGTGTGTGGCCACCAGTCCACCACGTGTTGTAATATCGAGCAGCGCCAACAAAGGTTAATGATCAAGTGAACAAAGGAAAAACTAGAGTGTTAGCCATGACTCGTTAAAAGGCTGTCCAGAATCCAGACATTATTACGATTATGTTATCTATCTCTAGTGTACCTATTTACATTCTTATTGATTCTGGCGTGACACATTCATTTATATCTGATGCATGCCTAGCTAAAGTTAATATTTTATGTCAGAAAACTAATAGTTTACTAGAGGTTAGTATGCCATCGGGAAGAACTATAGAAATAGATAAATAGGGTAGGATAGTTCAAATAGATTTTGATAGGTTAGTTTTGTCAATGCATCAAACATGTTATAATTATGAGAGACTTTGATATTATCTTGGGAATGGATTGGTTGGATAGTAATTGTGCAACCACCATATGTTTTGAAAAGGAAGTAATCTTTCAAGGCGAGAGAATGAGTTAAAATTTTATAGTTCAAGATTAAAGCACTTCTCCGCCTCATCTCAACTTCTGGTAGAAAAGTTGCTAAAGAAAAGAGGTTGTCAAGGTTTTCTTGTCAATCTCACTAGCACTTCATCTATGGAAGTATATTTGGATAATGTGTCGTTGATTCGAGAGTACACTGATGTGTTTTCAGATGACCTAGTAAGCATCCCACTTAATAGGCAAGTGGAATTCATGATAGATATCATACCTGGAGCTTCACCCATATCAAAGGCTCCGTATCGGATGGTACCAAAGAATTGCAAGAGTTAAAAATACAATTAGAAGAGCTGTTGGATAAAGAATTTACCAGACCAAGTGTTTCTCTGTGGAGTGATCCTGTTCTCTTCGTAAAGAAAAAGATGGATAGATAAGAATGTGTATCGACTATCGTAAGTTGAATAAATTAATGATCAAGAATAAGTACCCACTTCCAAGAATTGAGGATATGTTTGATCATTTGAATGTGCTTTAGTATTTTCAAAGATCGACTTTAATTCGGGCTATCATCAACTGAAGATCAGGCCATCGCATATACCAAAGGTAGCATTACAAACTCGTTATGGGCATTATGAATTTACAATAATGCCCTTTGGATTGACGAATACTCCGGTAGTATTTATGGATTTAATGAACCAAGTTTTCATCAATATTTAGATCAGTTCGTCATTGTATTCATCGATGACATCTTGATTTATTCCAAAAATTCTGAACAACATCAAGAGCACCTGAGGAGAGTATTGAGGACCTTGCAAAGAGAAAATTTTATGCCAAATTCAAAAAATGTGAATTTTGATTGGACCGAATAGAATTCCTTGGTCATGTTGTGACGACTAAAGGAATTAAAGTAAATCCATCAAAAGTGGAGGTCGTGTCAATTGGTCGGCACCATCAAATGATGGAGAAGTAAGAAGTTCTATGGGTTTAGCCACTATTATCGACGATTCATAGAAGGATTTTCCAAAATAAATGGTCATATAACGTAGTTGACTCATAAGGGTGTTAAGTATGTTTGGTCTGAGAATTGTGAATGGAGTTTTCAAGAGTTAAAAGACAAGCTAGTATCTGCACTAGTACTAGCTTTACCCTAAGGTTCAGAAAGCTAAGTAATTTACAATGAAGCATCAAAGCTCGGTTTAGGTGTGTGTTGATGCCAAATGGAAAGGTGATAACTTATGCTTCAAGACAGTTGAAGCAAAGATGAGCATAATTACCCGACACATGATCTTGAACTTGCGGGTAGTTCATGCCTTGAAAATTTAAGCGACATTACCTTTATGGAAACAAGTGTGAGATTTATATCGACCATAAGAGCCACAAGTACTTTTTCACCCAAAAGGAGTTCAATATGAGACAATGACGGTGGTTGGAATTAGTAAAGGAATACTGATCGCCTGTCTTGTACCATCCGGGTAAGACAAATATAGTTACGGATACTCTAAGTAGAAAGAATATGGGTCGGTTGTCCGTGACTGCAATCGACACTAGGGGTGACAATGGGCCAAGCCGAGCCGAGCTCAAACCCATTGCCAGCGAGCTCGGCTCACCCAAAGGGATGAGCCCAAACTCGGCTTGTCCCAAAAAGAAGGATTGGTTCGACTCACGAGCTCATGGGTCGAACGAAATGAACCAAAATGTCCACGAGCTCGGCTCGATTTTTTTATATTGTTTGAGATAATTTTAAAATAAAAAGTATGAAAGTATGAGAATTTTTTTCCTGTTAAAAATTCAAAGTTGAAAACCATCCTCATTTTTTCAGGCTTAGAACCAACTAATTAGAAAATTAAAATTTAAAAGTATAGACTAATAATTAGATAATGAGATTTGAGATAAATAATTATAAACTAATATTGAGAGATAATGAAGTTTGAGAATTGTTGTTGAATTTAGTATATAATAGATTGAGAGATTGAAGTGCAGGAAAAAAAAGAGTTTAGAAGTGAGTATTTATTGGAAAAAAATATGAATTTGAAAAAAAAAATTAAAAAGACGTGCAATTTGGACACGACCTTGTGGGCATTGCCCATGGGCCTCCTCACGAGCCGGCTCATGGGCAATGCCCACAAGCCAAGATGTTTTTGCCGAGCCCCTTTTTTTGTTTATTGAGCTTGGCCCTAGCTCGGGTTCATTTCGCGACGAGCCCAAGCCCAATATGGGTCGATCTTTAATTGGGCTCGACAACTCGGCCCATTTTCCACCCTAATTGATACAAGATAATCTGATCAAAGACTTTGAGAGTGTGAGAATTGAAGTGTTAACACGCCGATGCGGACATCGACATTGATAGCAAGTCTAATAGTAAAGTCGACATTTAGAGATAGAATTGTGGCAGCTCAAAAAGATGATCCTTTCTTGGAAAAGATCCGGACTAAAGTATGAACTGAAAAGAGGAAAAATTTGAAATAGTTGAGGACAAATTTTTGATGTTCAAAGGTCGGATATGTGTGCCTAAAGATAAAGGTCTAAAAAATGAGATTTTATTTGAAGCTCATTTCACTCCTTACGCCGCACATCCAGGAGAAACCAAAATGTATAAACATTTACATAATACATTTTGGTTGAGAAACATGAAAGGAGATGTAGCTCGTTTTGTATCAAAATATTTGTGTGTCAACAAGTGAAGGCAGAGTATCAGAGGCCATCAGGTCCATTAAATCCAATAGATATACTGGAGTGGAAATGGGAGAAAATCGTAATGGATTTTGTTGTTGGTTTTCCTAGATCGGTAAGAGGTTATGATGCCATCTAGGTTATTGTAGACCGTTTGACAAAATCTGTGCATTTTCTGCTCATTTGAGCGAATTTCAGTTTGGAGCAGTTAACACATTTGTATATCAAAGAAATTTTCAAACTTCAAAGGGGTACCAGCATCCATTGTATTGGATCGAGACCCTAGGTTTACCTAAAATTTATGGAAAAGTTTTCAAGGAATTTTGGGTACTAAATTGAAATTTGGCACAGCTTATCATCCTTAGACCGATGAGCAATAAGAACGAACTATTCAAATCCTTGAGGATATGTTGAGAGTATGCGTCTTGGAATTGGGTGGTAACCATATAAGGCATTGTATGGTCGTCGATATCGTTCGCAATTCGTTGGGATGAAGTTGGCCAAAAAAAAAATTAGGCCCAAAGTTGGTTGAGAAAACAGTGGAAGCAATAGATAAGATCAGATCCAGAATTAAAACAGCGCAAGACAGTCAGAAAAGGTTATGCCGATCAAAGAAGAAAGGAATTAGAATTTTGGGTCAACGTAAAAGTTTTTCTGAAGATGGCCCCTATGAAAGGAATACTACGTTTCGGTAAGAAAGGAAAACTAAGAAAGCGTTTCATTGGCCCATTTGAGATTCTTGAGAAAATTAGTAATGTAGTGTATCGTTTGGCATTGCCACCCGAGCTTTCGACAAAGGCACCACGTATTCCACGCTTCGATGTTTAGAAAGTATGTACATGATCATACGCATGTGGTAGAGTAATGATATGAGTTATGAGAAAGCGCCTAGGGGGATCATAGAGAGAAAAGTCATTGTTCTGAGAAACTGGGATATTCTTTTAGTCAAAGTTCAGTAGGGTAGACACGATGAAGATGTGGTCACTTGGGAAAGAGAAAAAGATGTATTAGCTAAGTACCCGGACTCGTAAACCAAGTAAGTTAAGTTTTGAGGACGACATTATTTTAAGTGGGAATGTTGTAACGACTCGAAAAATTTTGTTGGCGTTCAAAATTTCACAAAAAAATTAATAAATAAATTTCAATTTTCTGCGTCGTTGCAAACTTCCTAGTACATTTTAAACACTTTAGTAGCGTTAGACTTTTTTACATGTTTTCGTTATCTATTGTGTCAAACAAAAAGGATTTTTTTTGTCAGTCAAAAACAAATTTTTTAATGCTAATTAAACACCAAAACAATCCTAATCTCATGCCAAAATAAGCACCCCAAACAGCCCCTAATCTCTTGCCAAAATCAACCATCAAACAGTCCCTAAAACCCAAAAACTTAACCACCCATGATCTCCCTCACTTCAACCCATTACCTACCCATTTCTCCCACATCTTCCACCCTCTATTTCAACTAAACTACCTGCCTTTTTCCTTCCAAAAAAAAATGTCCCAAGCCCCCTCTCAACTGCCAAAAAAACCGTGCCCAGGGAACTCTCCAAACAACTGAACTTTCCCTCTAAAAAAACAAATGGAAACTCCCCCACCTCCATGTTCTCTAAAACTACCCGTTATTTAGCACAAAACAGTCCCACTTCCAGCCCTCTCTTCCACTTCATAAACAACCATTTTCTCCCATTTTTGCTGAAGAAAAACCATCCCTTAAGTCTTCTTTTTCAGCTAGCAATTCCTTTATTTTCTCTCCTATTTTTTGACTTCTACCTCTTAAGTCCATTTCCTCCTTTTATTTTCCCATCCTACACTTGAACTTTCACTATATATTTTCAACCATTAATTTCCCTCTTTACAAACACCAAAGAATACCCCAACAATAGGCTTAGAGATTCTAATTTTTATCAAGCATAATTAGCCCTCATCATTTTCAGCTTCAAACTCCAACTTCAAGTTCCACTTTTCTTTCTCTTTTCTTCATCTTATCCTACCCAGAACTTGGCCGTGCAGTGTACGTACTCTTCTTTGCAAATAATTTTAGCATACAACTTAAAGAAGAAGTTCTATTATTCCCCTTCAAAAATCGGACCCAACAGAGAGATTGTTGATGTGTTTTCTTTGCCATTCCAACCACTTTATTCTCCAAATTTTAGCCTTTAATCTCCATCATTTATACTCCACAATACAACACACGGATTTTGGTAAATCAACAAGGCAACTGCATAGTTAATATAAGGAAAGGAATAACCAATTCAACTCAACAACACTTTTAAATTTGCAAGGTAGTTTTATTTACTGCGAAAAATCATGATTTATAAATGATTTTAGAAATATTATTATGTGAAATAAATGCTATGTAAATTTATTTATGAAGGAACTTTATGATTTTAATTGAAAGAAATCACATATGCAATATAGTGATCGAAGGAAATCACATTTAAGTTCATGGGTGAGGGTTACCAAATTATGTTGTTCCGTGTATATTTGAAATGATGGCATGTGCATTTATGTTTCCATATAATTTTGTTAGCATTTTAGTAAATTTCCCACTTAGTGTTTCTTATGAAATACTCACCCTAAAATGAAGAAATTTTCGATTGAAATGGTTGGCGTTGGTGTGTGGCATAGGCTAGCGATTATGAAGTGGACTCTTTTTATTTAAATTAAGTCTTGACATCGAGATGATTAAGTCAATCATGATGTTAATACAATAATTTAAATGTTGGGTTTTCATTATTTAATCATGTAAAGAGTAAGAAAAACGAGATGTTGGTTTAGTTGTCATTTAAATTTGTAAGGTAGCATTTTGAAATTTCAACTTTCTGTCCTTATTTTGAAAAATCATAACTTTTTGTACGTTTGGATTTTTGAGTGAAATTAGTGACTACAGAAAGTCTTATATGTAGTCCAATGGTAGCAATTGGAATTACTCAAAAATTTCATCGTATGAATTTATTATGAATATTTTAGCGAAATTTCATTTTAAGGTACTCGTGATGCTTTTTCAAACAATTTTGGTTAATATTGTCACCTACCAAACGATGTAGCTAAGGTCCGAAATTTTAACATAGCCTAGTCGAAGGTCTCAAAGTATCTACAATTAAAATTTTGTAATTTTTGAAATTCGTTTGGATGGTCAAATAAATTATGGCGCTTATCACGATATAGGTAAAAACTTTAAAATTTAGAAGTAAATTTATTTTCCCTTTGTGCGCTTGTTATCTTCCACAATAATTATAGTTTTAAAAGCATTCAAGGACACGAAAACCTATTTGGAGTTGTCAAATATTATTTAAAGATTATTTTAATGACCCTTCGGGTTGAAAAAATCTAGGGCATTACATCAAGACCCAATGCAATATCGAAGACTTTGTTGAAAAACTGATTTATCTCACAAATACCGACCTGAAATCACATACTCAGTTGTCACTCTCAGCCAATTCAAGCAACTTCCAAGAAGACCCCACCTTGTTGCGGCTTTTTGTCTTTTTCGGCATTCTATTTTCCTCACATGGCTCTTTAAAACTCGCAAGTTATTGTGATGCTGATTGGGCTGATTGTCAATTCACACAAATGTCAGTAACTGGCTATTGCATATTCTTGGGAAATTCCTTGATTTCTTGGAAAAGTAAAGAAGAGTCCATTATATCAAGATCATTTGTCAAGAGTAATATCGAGTAATGGTACCGCCACTGCATGAACTTACTTGGTCGAGGTACTTTTTTGCGTGATTTGTGTGTTGAACATCGTGAAACGAAGAAGTTGTTTTGTAATAATCTAGCAGCAATTCACATTGGTGCAGATCTCGTATTCATAGAATTAGATTGCCACACCGTTCAAGAAAGAATACACAAAGGAGATGTCAAAACCACATATGTGCACACTGGAGAGCAAATTGCAGACATTTTTACAAAGCCGTTGGGATTAAAAGCATTTCATTCACATGTCAACAACTTAGGTGTAATAATTGCACCAACTTGGGAGGGGGGATTATTAACGGCAACAAATCATAGGAAATCATATATATCATAGCAGAATATTTCTAACCTTATATATAGTTGCTTAGAATATGTTTATTTGTGATGTATATAATTTCTTGCATTGCTACTCGATTCATTCAATATATACAGATTGATATCCATCTTTTCAATATGGACTATGCTCACCGGGCGTTTGAGATTATAAATAATTTTTGAAGGTGATAATTATAAAGTTCGTATAATGAAGAAATTTAAGATTGAACTTCATCAATATCATCAATGTAATATAAAAAATAAAATTGTTCATATTCAACTGAACGTGCAAGACTAAAAATGAAACTAATTACTAAATTAACGAGAAGACTAAATATTTCTTAATGATCAAACTCGTAGCGTTTATAAAATCACCGGTGGAGCTATCATTTTACAAGTTGAATGTAGAAAGTTGAATGTAGAAGTGTTCTACAACGTTTTTCATCTCAGTTTTTATAAACTCCCAAGTTGTTGACAGATTTTAAGTTAATGAGAAGCTTTATGCGAATTTCCGACAAAGACACACGTCGTTGAGGGACTTTGCCACGCTAATTTGCAACGTGTCAGTTGCATTAATTTTCATGCAACACTTGTAAGCCTCTCCTGCAATTCGCCTTGCCGACTCCACAACCTATTATTTTCTATATAAATCTGCAAACCCAATTCTAATCCACTGCACTGCAGTTGTGCACAAAATCACAAGTTAAAAGAGTAATTGTGTGTGTGTTTGATTTTACAGTTGAAATTGGAAGAAATGGCACATTACGGGGACCAATACAGCGGCCAAACGCGACAGACAGATGAGTATGGGAATCCAATTCGCCAGACTGATGAATATGGAAACCATGTTCACCATACTGGGGGTACCATGGGGAGTATGGGAATCCAATTTGCCAGACTGATGAATATGGAAACCCTGTTCACCATACTGGGGGTACCATGGGGGAGTATGGCACCACCGGAGCACACGGAGCTGGCTATGGAACCACCGGAGCACACGGAGCTGGCTACAGAACCACCGGCAGCACTGGAGCTTATGGAACTCATAGTGGAATTGCTCCAGGAACTACCGGCGCCGGCCTAACTGGGCATCACCGACGGTCTGGCAGCTCGAGCAGCTCGGTAAGTTCTATATGTTGTTCACTTTATACGAATTAAAAGTTGAATTAGAAGATATGAAATATGATGGTGATGATTTGTGTGCAGTCTTCAGAGGATGATGGGATGGGAGGGAGGAGAAAGAAGGGGATAAAGGAGAAGATAAAAGAGAAGCTACCCGGCGGGCACAAGGGTGAAGGGACTTATGGATATGGTGAAGGAGGACAGCATGATCATCATGAGAAGAAGGGAGTGATCGAAAAGATAAAGGAGAAGCTGCCTGGTCACCACTAAATTAATGTCTTTCTGTTCAGATGATGTTTTGTAATATAAGACGGACATGCTTTAGTGCTTGTTTGATTCCATTAAAATGGATTTTTTGTTTTCTACTTTTTGATTTTTTTGGAGAAAAATGATTAAAATGTTATTTTACTTTTCAAAGTAGTCGCAATATTTGACTAGAAAAAATGGATATTTTGATCAATTTTTCTCCGTAAGTCAAAAAATAGAAACAAAAAACTCATTAAATCAAACAAGCACTTAGTTTTATAGACAGGCGTGTGTATGTGTTTGAACTAAATAAATAAATATAATGTCTTTTTCCTTGTTGCATTCTGTGGTGTTTGTGTGTTGGCTGGTTTAACAAATACTTGTCAACATTCTGCTAAATTGCCTTGCAGTTTTCTGCGAAGTGAGGTTTTAGAGGGTTCTATTTCTATCATCTTAAGAGAAAATGTGAAATGTCGTCAACTTTGTAAAAGAATCCAACCCTTCCATACATAACCAAGTTCAACTTTATATTTTCTCTTATCAAAAATGGAGCAATGGGACCTAATCCATAAGCAGAGCTGCAAAATAATAAATTTACTTATAATATTTTTGGTAAATATTTTTTTTAAGATGTAGTAGGTCTTAATAAAATTTCTAACGGGTCTTACGAATTTTTTACAAAATGTGTGGATAATAAGTCTTACGAAATGTATGGATAAAAAATAGATGAATTTTACGAATGTGAGGATAAAAATGATATTTTATAAATTTTAATTATTTATAAACACATATAAAAGGTAAGAAATATACGGAAGTATTTGACAATTGACTGTATACGCGTATTTGGGTGAAGTTCATGGAATAATAAATTTACTTATTCATTCAGAAATTTTGAGTTGACAGCATATACATATTCAGGTGAAGTTCAAGGAATAATAAATTCACTTATTTTATTCAGAAATTTTGTTAAGAAATGAACAAGTATATATTTGACTTAGAGTTAACAATATATACAAATTTACCCTCCTCACTTTTATGATAATACACTAGTCTCTCGTGAGTTTCATATTTACTTTTTAATCACTTTTTGATTTATATACATAATATGCGTTTGATTTTGATTGAAATTAGATTTTTTGTAAAAGTTATATGTAGTTGAAAAATTGTAAAAAATCGTGGGTGTCTGAAATGTGTGGTTAAAATTAATTGTTGACTTTTACTTCAGTTTATTATAAAATTTTAATTAAAATCAAACAAGTTTCTAATAATGGTGATGTGAACTAAAGTTGAATTTTTTTACAATCGATTGTTGTTAGTGCACGTTTGGTATAGTTTAAAAATGGTTATTTTTTTTTTCTTTTAAAAAGTTGGTGAAATGTGTGGTTGAAAATTGATAAAAATTATGGGTTACATAAAATGTGATTGAAAATAAGTTTGAAAAAAAAATTTAATTAAAATACTTCAAACATGCTCTTAATCAGTTAAAAGTAAACAATAAGAATATAAACTGGTATGTTATAAATAGGGTATGTTTGACATAGTTTCAATTTTAATCATAGAAATTTACTTATTTTTATAAAAGTTGATACATTATATAAATTTCGTTTTGACACAAATGTACCTTGGCGAGTGCTCTAAACAATACTGTACAAAATGCTCCAGGAACTATAATCAATTGTCGCGATTCTCAAAATCTACAACGACAAACACCAATGGATACAAACACGTACACAAATATCACTAATATAATCATTATTAGAATAGCACTTGAAAGAAATTTATATTATAACTACAACATACTCTATAAAAATATTTATTGAACACAAAAACAATTATATTGTATATTGTATCTTTGTTATACATAAAGCATTATCAAATCGAAAATAAGGTGCTTATCTTGGTTGCCGTTTTTCCAATTGCGAACAACATGATATCTTTGAATCTATTGATAAACAACATTGGAAGACAATAATTAAAATCATAAATACACACAAGAAAAGTGATGATGGTGTGTTTTGTGAATTACTGAAGATGTAATTGTAGATAGTACTTTGGTTTATAGGTTTTGCCTAATTTGGTGATTCTATCGTGTTTACAAAAAGATCATATATTTATAGACGGTATGCATTTCAACTGACATGGCAATGACTTCCAAATACTCGGTTGCATGGAACTCCAACCATTATCAAAATATCGGTAGATTAAAAAGGAATGTCTACATCAATCACTACATAGTTATGTAGTCGATATGAAGAACATGGTGACTTGCGGTCACAACACAATATTGTCAATGTACCCTTTCTTACCATGCGGTTCCAATACCTCGATCGGCATATATACCCAACATCATTAGACCCCCACTCGAGTCCGTGATCATTACGACTTGAGATTAAATGACAACAGTTTTGTTTAGGCAGGAAAAAAGGAAAACATGAACATTTCACGTCGATAGGAGAATTAATATCAATCGGTCGATGAGTTTAATGTCTTTTTTCTTGAATGTGACACACCATACCTAATATGATTGTCTTGATAGGCCCTTACCCTAGGATCTACGTGTTTTTACCCCCATTCGTTATTGAGACTGTGGAAATTAAATGCGCTGCACTTTTCTGTACATGCAAATTTCAAAGCACCATAAAAATGCGAAGCACGTTTCTCAAAAACATATGTCATGATGATTAAACTGAGATGTCTTTTCAAATTTAAAAAACGATGTTTCATATTTCCTCCAATATTTTTTCCTATTTACTTTCTTCATTCTCCATTTTTCATCTTCTTACCTTAGGCAACTTTTCACTGGTATTCTTGAAACTTTACTCTTTTTTGTCCAAATTTCTTTCTACATGAACGTGATTGTGTTGGACAGTTCGTCGAAGGAACAAACTTTAGTCGCCATTTCACATATCGAGTTCTTTTGATTCCTCAGGCTCCATTGAATCAGTTGGGCATCCAAACATTGGGGATCCAGAGGTGAATAGTTTTATTCCTTCGAACAGCTCTCAAATCAAAACAATCGGTAGGTTTTTGCCTATAACTGTGATTTTTGTTTTTCTATAATATTTTCTACATTTTGTTTATTTATTTTATTTATCGGTCTCATACCTTGGCTAGGCACGATTTTTGACCGAGAAAATTGGTTAGGTGTCACTCTAGGGTAGATATTTCTAGTCGTGTGTCTTCACGTCTCACTGCCAATGAGGATCCGTCATCAATCCCCACTCTTAAAAAAAAATCTCCATTATCCTAGTACCTACAATGAGGTCACTCTGAGGCGTATAATGGTTCGTCACTTTTTGAGCCATCACAACATATATCGGGCTCCGGAACCAACCGAGTATTTGCCTATTGGTCAACTAGGCGAGGTAGCTATTTATCAAGATAGCCTTAAGGCGGGTCTTAGATCTCCTCTTCGTCCATTTTTGGTTGAATTCTTTTGTTCTTATAAATTGACTCCTAGTCAATTAGTTCACAATGCTCTTAGAATATTAAATTATTACTTTTAGTTTGTTTAAAACATAATCTTGAACATTCTGTCACCATATTTCTTATCTTTTTCTTTTTAGATAAATTTTCTCAACCTTCTGCTCATGAACGGTGTTATGTGGTCTTTTCCCATCGAGATCAAGGTCTTTCTCGCTCATGAACATTTTCGAATACCCATGAACATTTTGGTCTTTTCCCATCGAGATCAAGGTCATTTACCTACGTCCCTCATGAACATTTTCGAATACCCAATTGTCTTTCTTCAAATAGTGGTTGGAAGAATGGGTATTTTTTTGTAACTTCATGTTCCATTTACCTAGCTCGGAGGAATGATCAGTCTCAACAGAGGTCCCTCCGCATTTGCCTCATTCAGATGAATTTAACAAGACACTGAGTAATGAGTACATCACGGACGTAGGTATGGTTAGCATACGCAGTCGAGATATGGCGTTCATGGAAAGCCGTGAATACCATGACTTAGATATGACTGGTCCTCCCTTTATGCATGTGGTCGATGATGATGATGACAACGAAGAAAAGTAGGATGTTCGAATCATTTTGACATTGCAACTTTCTTTAAGTAAGATAAACAATTGATAATACAATTATTTCCAATTGGCGTGGGTAGAATGGTGATTTATCTTCGCCTAGAGATTTTTTTTTTCCTCCTATTTTTGCAAAATACATGTTGACTTGTTTTGTCCGCATGGAGAGGTGGTTGATCCTCGCCCGGGAATTGAAGCACTTATGCTCCCTCTCAACTTTGCTTTCACGTCTAAAAAAATTTCTTTTTGTCAATGCTTGAATATTAGTCATACCTTCGAAGTTTTGAGTATTTCTTCTTTTTGTTAATGCCTTATCATAAATACTCTTGGGCCACTTGACCTTAGTCAAGGTTTGTAATTTGAATATCTCGCCATGGTAGGATACTTGTCCGGGTTCAAGGTTTGTAATTTGAATATCTCGACCATGGTAGCGATTTTGTATCTCTAATAATTCCGCAAGTGCACGGATCGCTCAAGTAATAAAGTGGATTTTGAGTCCAAGTATCGCTCCCACGAAGATTTAGATAATTGACTCAATTATACTAACCTTAACCGAATCTAATGAACTTTTGAATGTTTGTTTCTTAAACTAATTAAAACATGAACTAAAATTAATTAACTAATTATAAATCAAACAAATAAGAAATTAAACCAAATAAGAATTACTTTAAAATTGAAAAGAAAAGAAAAGAAAAGTGTACTAGGATCTCGAATCTACTTATATCAATTATCTTTAACCCGAACTATTAAATTTGATAACATGATTTACTTATGAAGATCAATATTCCTAATTTAATTTAATAATCTCTCTTTCGAGTAGAATTAAATCTATTCCTATATGCGACCCGACTATATTTCTATGGCGAATGCGAGCATACAAGAATGCATTAGAATTTGTGAATACTTAGAGATCACGTAAAGCATAGCGAAGATATTTCTATCCCCTATCGGACTCTCGACAATTAATATATGTATAACCTATTTTCCTTCTCTCGAAGGTAAAACAAGCCACAAGAATCATACAACTATTAAGCATATAATTGTAGATGAAGAGAAAATCAATATCAATTGTTCAAAAATAGAAACATGCTTAAATATCAAAAACTAGGTTCGAAGAATTAAAGATTCATGATACAAACTTCATCACGATCCTAGCACTAATTAATTCTAGCCTAGCATACTAATAATATAAAAATAAAGAAGAGATGAAAATATGGAGTTCATCACCGGATAAGAAGAAAATAATTAGGAGATAAAATATTGAACTTGATCTTCGTTTTAATCTTGAAAGGATGAATGTTGATCTTCGTTCTTGATTTGTCTCCGTTCTTCTCTCCAAATTCGGCTCTCCAAAATTCCATCCTTGTTATGAGTTAATAACTCATATATAGTTACCTAATTGTGCCCTAAAATATCTCAAAATATTATGCAAATCGCGTCAAAAAAGGTTTCCTAATCGAATTAGAATTGAAAAGGAAACAAAATTCCCGCAGCCAAAAGTTAGCATGGGCGGCTGTTTTCAAACGGCCATAACTTGTAGAAAGCTCCAAATTGAGATCCGTAAAAAGTGGTGGACTCGTAATTCGATTATCTTTCCAATGGTATATCATTTACTCGTTGATTTCACCAAATTTTATGCTCTTTTCCTCCAATCTTCTCCATGTGCTTATAAACGGGTCCAAAACTGAAATAGGAAGAATAATACAATAAATTAAGTATAAATTCAATAAAATGACGGAATAAAAACTTAGTTTAAAGGTCCTAATAAGCGTACAAAATGCACTTATCAGTAGGATACTTGTCCAGGTTCAAGGTTTGTAATTTGAATATCTCGACCATGGTAGGATACTTGTCTAGGCTTAAACAACCTTAGTCGATGTTTGAGCCTTTTTACTGATACTCGATCATCTTTGAGTTGAGCATTGTAATAAATTTTTGTTTATGTCTAGTTTTATTTAAACTAGGAAATTTTTTGATGGGACAACTCGACCATGGTCAAGGAGTTCACCCTGGGCCACTTAAACTTAGTCAAAATATTTGCCTCATCGTTTGACCGTAGTCGAGAGGTTTATCGATATGGCAAAGACAACATTAATCATCTTGCTTGAATACTTGAAGCAATGAAAGTTCGGGTTGGGAAAAATTGTAACGTCCTCAATTGTTCGGGCTACTAAACATTCTTCAAACCCTGCATTTCTTACAAAATCACTAATAACTAGGCCATCAAGGCAAGATTGGAAACTGTATTTACTGTCTTTTCGATTTATACCGGTAATCGGTAGGAGGACGATATCCGGTTGACTGTTGTAAAAGAGGCTCCACATACATTCTCTTCTGGCTATTTATATTGTGTCCTTCCCGAGTAATATCTGTGGCCTTTAATACCTCTTCTTGATCTATGTATTCTTCGCCTTGTCTGACGAGCTCTATCATGGATGCCTGCAGTTTCCTAGACAGGTTTGCCCTAAATGTGTGATTCTTCAGACCGTTCATCAATGATGTCATGACCGATGACATCTGAAGATCTTATATTCCAAGAGATACCCTATTGAAGTGAGATAGATACACTCGTAGAAGTACTCTCCTTTCTCCGAGTCACTTGCATAAGTCCTATAGTTGTTTTCTTCTTTCTAGCACTGCTAAAAAGTAATCGACAAATTTATTCGCAAAGTCAGCGAACGCATTGCTAATAGATTGTGTTGTCAAAGTGTCAAACCACTTCCTAGCATCTTTTCGTAAAGTCATCAAAAAGTGCAGTAGGCTATAACATCTAGCCAGCCGTGCAATCTTACTCAGTCTTGGAATGTGCTTATATGATCGATGGGATCTGATGTTCCATCGAATTCATCAATCAGCTCTTTAAACTTTGAAGGCAACAGAACTGTTATTATTTCTTCGATGAACAGATGTTCTTTAATGGATATATGTCATTCCTCATTCTTCCTCTGAGCGATGGATTCCTCCACCTTGTGGTTCAGAAGGCTCTCAAAATTCAATGGAACAGCTGGAACATCCGAGGTTGACGCCTTAGGTGTCGATGTAAAATCGATTGGAGGCACATTCGCAACCAACGATAGGGGAGCGGTAACCTTTTGAAGCATCGTCATAATGGTAGTCATTTGATCCTGTAATGCTACGAACTATTGTATCGTAACAAATTCTGACTGTGGTGTCTCCTCCTCATGTGGCAACGCAGCCAGACTCTCGGTGGTCTACCTCTACCTCTCTGAGACATGGTTTTATGTTCGATTCTTGGGAGAAACTAGCTGAATATCTTCTTTGTTTTGTGATTGTATCGACAAAGAATAGAAGTACTCAAACTTGTTATCTAAGGAATTTAATTTCCACAGACGATGTATATTGATGATTGTGTGTTTTGTGAATTACAAAGATGTAATTGCAGATAGAACTTTGGTTTAATGGTTCTGCCTAATTGGGTGATTCTATCATGTTTAGAAAGAAGATCATATATTTATAGACAGTGTGCCTTTCAGCTAATGTAGCAATGACTTACAAATACTCAGCCGTGCGGAACTCCAACTATTATGGAAATATCAGCTGATTAAAAAAGAATGTCTACCTCGATCACTACGTAGTTATGTTGTCGATATCAAGATCATAATGACTTGCGGTCGCAACACAAGATTGTCTATGTATACCTAGCATAAAAAAGAATCAAACAATTTTCTAAATCTTTTTGAAAATTTGATCCACCTCTAAAACATAATGGCACACTAATACACATAAAAGATTGCACAGTTTAACCCATAATTAATGAAGAAACAACTACATCACTACTGGTACTCTGAATAGAATGTCGACTAAGCTAATAAATAAGTTGATGGCTTGCACATGGTTATACATGCACATGACTAGAGTATTAACTCAAATATCATTAAGGGTTCTCTCAATTATGATTTGCTCAAAATTGTCCCCAAAAGAGCACCACTAATATAGTGTCAAAATTAGAAAATTTCTAAACTAGACGATAAACAAAATTATAAATATTGCATGAATATACAAAGTTAACAAGGAAAATGGAAAAGTGATCGAGAGAACATTTCTCAAAAGGAAGGAAATGAAGTTGATTCAGCAAGTTCGACACAAAATTCAATAATTAGGAATTAATTTACACAAAAAAAAATACATATACATAAATATAAATGAAAATGAGAATAAGATATTGGTTCTTTATCGGAAGAGAGCAAATGAAGAACGTAAAGAAATGGAAAGATAATCTGATTTGACGGGGACACATGTGGAAAAACCTTAGTCACAATGGTGAGAAAAGGTAGAGATTTCTGCCTTGAAAAGTCTGAGAATAGGGAAAATTGAGGGCCGGTTTTATTTCTTTAATTTAAGTTATAAGGGTAATTGTGGTATTAGTAAAAATTTGCCTGAATTTTTTATTACAAAAAACCAAGAGTGATATTTTGCGAGTAATTTTTAAAACTGTTTGGATCTAAGAGGAAAAGTTCATATGTTTGACTTAATGGTTATTTCTCATTAAATCAAACTTGTTTAATTTTACTCAAACATGTTAAAATTTGCGGAGTTATTTGGATTTTAAAGCGGAGATATTTTCAAATTGGATCGACCATGTGTGTAGCGTGCATATTTGACAATGCTGAAATTATTTTTTAAATATTTATAAGTTGTCAATCGTATAAAATTTGTTCATAATTAGTGGGTCCTACTAAATGTGTTCTTAAAAAATATGTTTTAACAAGTTTGATCATCTTGTTAATGCGCTTTGTTTGTGTAATTAGGCGAACGAACCACGAGATATTCTATGTTTTTTTCTCATACACGAGCTGTGGTTGTGTCACGAGCTATTCCGTTGTGTCGTTCCTTGGGTTCAATGTAACAATAATAGTAAATGAACTCAAATTTTAATAAATTAAGAATTGGTTATGCGAATTGATTTTTTCTATTTTGTCCGATTTAAATTTCTAACATAGTTAGTAAACTTGTTTAAATAAAATCCAACCTCAATTTTGTAAGGAATTGACATATACATGCATAGCGAAAATTGAATATACAATTCCTATAAGCGGAATCAACATTGTACTTAGATAGATAGAAATTTATCTTGATGAACACCTTGGAAACTGATTATTTGATTAGATGGAGGTACAATCTGCAATACCACAATTGTCCAATTGTCTAGCCTCAAATGGTAATCTACACAACAAGAATAGATCTTGACTTCTACGATCAAGAACAGATTACAGTGGAACTTTAGGAGTAATTGTATTGGATTTTGTTTCTTGTTTGTGCTAGCAAATAATGAAAATAAATTCTCTTAATAACATAAATTGTTGTGGTCCTAGTATTTATAAGCAGCACTAATCATAACTCTAGTTCTACTAGAATTGTGTGTTCTAGTCTTACTAGAAATTTGTTAGCTCACAACTAATGGATCAATTAATTAATTTAATTGATTGATTTGGTATAATATGTAATTAAGTCTGATATAACTAATTCGACTTTGGACATTAATTCTTACAAAATTTTCACATTTTAATATTTTGAAGCCTTCCAACTTTTAGTGGATTTTCTTGCATCTCTTCTATTTTATATAACACGATTATTAGGGGGTATAGAAAAAAGTTTCAAATTCAATAAAATAAATAAATAAATAAATGAACCCTCCAAATCATGTGGGTTAGGTCAACTCATTCTTACAATAAACTTGACTTAAATTGAAAAAATTTGATCTATAATATGCTTGAATTGAACTATCGATCTTAGAAAGAACCCACCTATAGAATGATGGATTTCTTATCTAAGCTGACGGATTTCTCATCTAAGCCTAGCTTCCCTTTTTCTCCAATATCGGCTACTCTGGTATGCGGGTGACACAAGAAAAAAAAAAGTGTTTTGCATTTGACAAAATCAAAGGAGTGGTTCTCCAATTCTACCAATTATTTAATGAATTTGTATAATCAAACGTGTTGACGTAATTAATATTCCCACATCCCTTTAGGGTAAGCTTTCTATGCTCCCCCAATGAAACATTACTACTAATATATCAGTCCAACATATTTATGATGGGAAACACCGGCGGATGTGATTTGTTCTTATATCTTTTTAAATTTAAAATAAAATGAATTGAGTATAAAAATAAAATAGATAATATTAGAGACATCCCAAATTTTATGATACACCCTTATATTTAAAAAATCATACTAACCTTCCATATTTTTAGTTTCAATTATCATATTCATTCTTTAACCATTTTTTGAATAATATCTCATCTAAAATGAGATTTATCTACCTAATATGCCATTGTGAAGTAAATATGAAACTTTCTACAAATTGTTGTTAATCTGCTCAAAGTAAATAATAGGAATATAAATTGACACGTTATATACAGAACTTGTTTGACATAATTTTAATTTTAATTATATAAATTTACTTATTTTATTTATAAGTTGTATTGCTTTTTCGAATATATATATATATATATATATATATATATATATATATATATATATATATATAGTATGGGTAAATTACACTCACTCTTCTAATCCTTTCAGGTTTGTAGCAATATCATCTCAATTCAATTTTATTTGCAAATATATATCATCAAGGGATAATTGCATCAAGGTCCCCAACGTTTCAAAATCGTTAGATATGCCCCTAACCTAAAATAGTAGCACCAAACGTCCCCAACGCTTGAAGAAATAGGCATGGGAGGTCTCTCTTCACACTTTCCCGTCAAATTTCTCCGTTAAAACCAAATTGGGGACTACACGTGATTTCTCTTTCCAAAAAAGGCGAGTGCCCCCCCCTCCCACCTTCCTTCCTTCCTTCCTTCCTTCCTTCCTTCAAATCATTTGATATTCTCGCAAAGCTTTCATTTTTGTGTTGGGTTTGTTTTTACGTGGTGGCGAGACACCCATGCTATGCGGTTGTAGAGAAGAAAGGGCATGCATGATGAACCCCGAGGTGGAGAAGGTTGGGAAACCGGTGGTGGAAGGTGGAAAGAAGCGACTACTGTTGAAGATGAGAAGGTAGCTGAATCGGGTTCCTTTAAGGAGGAGAATAATAAGGTTGATGGTCTTATTTACCCGAAAATAAAGTATTAGGTGAATTCAAGCACTTGATTGGGACACACTCAACAAGCATGAATTCACTGCTCTGCGCCACCTCCGCCCGTCGGCCAAGGAGGAGGAAAAGAAAGAAGAAGAAGAATCAAAGAAGAGGTAGCAAAGCCGGAACCCAAGCCCGGTGGAGAAAAATGAAGAAGAGAAAACTAGGAAGGGTTGAAATTTCTTTGAATCTCGTATGTGACTCCTCGACTCCGCTTAATCGATGTTTGTCTAAAACCAAAAAAAAAAAAATAAGTCCCCAAAATTCAAAACCAAAATCAAACAAAATTTTCATCTCCTCTTGATACTACCTTCTCCCATTTCCGTCTAGAATATTGAAAGTGGTCGGCAATGTTGATGTTGATCCCTTCAAGAAGGAACATAAGTGGAAGTGAGCTTGGAGGACGACAGTTTCAGGGGTCCTCCACCATTGTACGCCCATTTCCAAGAAGACCCACAAAATTCATCTCGAGTTTCACACACTCACGTCCGACGAAAACTCTACCAAGTTTGCTAGGGAGGCAGGTGGACCCACTGCAGTCCGTCCCATCCCGCCACGTGAGACACGGCGGTGGTTTAATGCCAAGCCAAGGACGTTGATGCCTTTTACAATGAAGGCTGGTGGGAGGGCATTGTCATTAGTGCCCTCGACGGCGGCCGCTACTCCGTCTTCTTCCAAAGTTCTCGTGAGCAGATTGAGTTTGACGAATCCCAACTCCGCCTCCATCGTGAGTGGGTCTATGGCAAGTGGACAAAAATGTAGAATTTTCGTCTGCCATTTTCAGTCGCGTTTTTTGGAGAATTGTTGGGCGTGCAGTCCACAATTTGATTTTAATGGAGAAATTTGACGGAAAGTGTGAAGAGGGACCTCCCATGCCTATTTCTTCAAACGTTGGTGACGTTTTGTGCTATTATTTTAAGTTATGGGCATATCTCTAACGATTTTGAAACGTTGGAAACCTTTGATGCAATTATCCCTATCATTAATAACATTTCATTAATTCGTACAAATAAACCATTTCCCAAATGGTCTTTTTTTTTTGACGATTTTGCACCTAGTTTAAATAAATTAAAATAGCAAAATAAAAAAATAAAATAAAAAGAACAATATAATGAAAAATTACAGTTTTTAAAAAGTACAAAATGTTATGAAATTATAGAAATAAGGTAGAAGAATAAAAGAGATGTGAAATGAATTGTGTGTTTCATTATAATTATGGACCTATATTTATAGGATTCCAAAGTAGGTTACAAAGAGATTTGGATACAATCAAACAAGGCTTATCTAAATATCTCGATAAGACTAAGTATCTCGATAAGTCTAATTAGTCATCAATAATTTTCTCATAATTTTACAACACTTCCCATTTGATGACTATTTCTACAATAACTGTCTCGCTAAAAACTTTGTTTGATAAAAACTCAATGGGACAAAATATCAAACAGAAAGAAAAAAGAGTACAGTAATTGTTAAAGTTTTGGAGTATTAAGAAAATATTACCTCATTAAAACCTTGCCAGAAAAACTCAGTGGGACAAAACCTGGACTAAGGAAAAATAGTACAGCTACTCTCCTAATATCAATCATTGAAGATCTTTGAGTCGACGCATCCTAATCTCGTGCACCAATTTCTTGAATGTGGATGTCGGCAATGCTTTTGTGAATAAGTCACCAAATTGTCACTTGAGCGAATTTATTGAACATCGATGTCACCATTCTTCTGAAGCTCGTGAGTATAGAAGAATTTTGGAGAAATATGCTTTGTCTTGTCCCCTTTGATGTAGCATCCTTTGAGTTGTGTAATACAAGCTGCATTGTCTTCATACAATATTGTTAGACTATCATTTGTTGAAGGTAATCCGCATGATGCTTGGATATGATGTGTCATGTTTCTCAACCATGCACATTCTTGACTTGCTTCGTGCATTGCAATAATTTCAGAATGATTTGAAGATGTTGCTGTCAATGTTTGCTTCATAGATCTCCATGATATAGCTGTTCCTCCACGTGTAAACACATATCCTATTTGTGATTTAGCTTTATGTGGATCGGAGAGATAACCTGCATCTGCATATCCCACTAAAGACGATCCTAATTTTCGTGAATAAAATAATTCCATGTCAATAGTACCTTTTAGGTAACGAAGAATGTGTTTAACACCATTCCAATGTCTTTGTTGAGTGCGAACTATATCTTACAAGGAGATTTCTGAGAAAAAGCTATGTCCGGTCGAGTGCAATTTGCAAGATACATTAATGCACCAATTGCACTTAAGTATGGTACTTCAGGTCCAAGAGTTATTTCTCCATCTTCAAGTGGGCGAAATAGATCTTTTTTCACTTGAAGTGATCGAACGAACATAGGCGATGTCAATGGATGTGCTTTATCTATATAAAAACGTTTTGAGACTTTTCATGTATAAGAAGATTGATGAACAAATAATCCTTCTGGGAAATGTTCAATTTGTAATCCAAGACAGAATTTGGTTTTTCCCAAATCTTTCATCTCAAATTCATTTTTTTTTAAAAATAATCTGCAGTTTTGTTGAGCTCTTCAGAAGTTTCTATAAGGTTTAAATCATCAACATAAACTGTCACAATTGCAAATCCAATATTTGTTTTCTTTATGAAAACACAAGGACATACATCATCATTTTTATAACATTCTTTCAACAAATATTCGCTAAGGCGATTATACCACATTCTTCCGGATTGTTTTAATCCATACAATGATCTTTGCAATTTAATTGAGAACATTGTTCTGGGGAATGAATCATTTGCTTCTGGCACTTTAAATCCTTCAGGGATTTTCATTGTATGTTACTATCAAGTGAACCATACATATATGCAGTTACTACATCCATAAGGTGCATATCGAGCCTTTGTGACATAATCAAACTTATTAAAAATCTAAATGTGATGGTGTCCATTACGGAGAATATGTTTCCTCATAATCAATCACGTGTTTTTGAGAAGCCTTGGGCTACAGAGTCGGGCTTTGTATCTTGTAATTTCATTGTTTTCATTCATTTTCTTACAAAGACCAATTTTGTATCGTACATGGATTACATTTTCGGGGTTCGAACTACGTGTCCAAACACTTTTGTTTTCTAAGGAATTCAACTCACTTGTGTATGGCTTCTTTCCATTTTGGCCAATCATTTCTATTTTGACAATCTTTAATAGATTGTGGTTTAGGATCCTCATTTTGTAAGATATCTAGTGCCACATTAAAGGCGAAGATATTGTCCACGACAATATTATTTCGTTCCCATAATTTATGAGATAATAAATAATTTATTGAAATCTCATTGTTTTTGGACACTTGTGGTTCTTCAGGAATCACATTATCAGTGTTTGATTGATCAATCGTTTCTACCATTGTTTCATTAAAAGTTTTTAGTTGGGTTTTATCTTGTACCTATTTCTTTCGAGCTACAGAGTCTTTGACACCAACTGGTCAACCACGCTTCTGGCGTATTTGAGATTCATTTGCTATGGCAGATTGTCCTATAGGGACATCAATTTTTGCAGAAGTATTTTCTATTGGAACATATGACTTTGTCACTTTCCTTGTATCAACGAATACATCAGGTAATTGGCTTGCAACTATTTACAAGTGAATGATGTTCTCAACTTCTTGCTCACATTGATTACTGCAGGATCAAAATGAGATAGAGTGTTTTCATTCCAAGAAATTTTATCTTGTTTTTCAGGATGCAGTTTTTCCCCTCCCAAAGTTGAGAAATTCATTTCATCAAAATGACAATCTACAAAACGTGCAGTAAATAAATCACACGTTAAAGGTTCAAAATACCTAATAATAGATGGTGAGTCAAACCCAACATAAATTTCAAGTCTTCGTTGGGGACCCATCTTTGTACGTTGTGGGGGTGAAATTGGGACTTGGACAGCACAACCAAAAACTCATAGATGAGAAATATTGGGTTCGTGACCAAATACAAGTTGTAAATGTGATTATTCATGATAAGCAGTTGGTCTTATACGAACTAATAATGCAGCATGTAATATAGCATGACCCCAAACAGAGATGTTGGGAGTTTTGTTTTCATAAGTAAAGACCTAGCAACCAATTGAAGACGTTTGATAAGCGACTCGCTAAACCATTTTGTGCGTGGTCATGAGCAACTAAATGTTCAACGAATTTCGAATGTTCAACAACAATCTCGATTGACATATAATAATCATTGAATGCTTGTGGTATAAATTTCTCAAACATTATCAAGACGGATTGTCTTGATTGAGTAATCGAAGAATTGAGCTCGTAGTTTTATAATTTGAGCAAGTAGTCTAGCAAAACTACATTTCTAGTAGAAAGTAAGCGGACATATGACCATTTAGTAGAAGAATCAATTAATACCATAAAATAACTAAATGGTCCACATGGTGGGTGTATCGGCCCACATATATCTCCATAAATTCTTTGTAAGAAAGTTAGAAATTCAACACGAACCTTCGTAATAGAAGGTCTAATGACTAACTTGCCTTGTGAACAAGCAGCACATGGATAATCATTAGGTAAAAGAATCTTCTGGTTATTTAGAGGATGTCCATGTAAGTTATTAATTATTCAGCGTATCATTATTGCTCCTGGGTATCCAAGTCGATCATGCCAAAGCATAAAGCTTTTTAGTTCAACGAACTTCGAGTTCGTGATATTGTTTGATTCAAATGTTTTTATGAATGTATAATACATGCCAGATGGGAGTGCCATGAGTTTTTCTTTTATCTGCTTCTGGCCAGATACAAAAGAAATTATGCAAATATATTCATAATTATTTTCTTGCATCGTCTCAATGTGGTATCCATTGCTGCGGATATCTTTAAAACTAAGCAAATTTCTTCTGGACTTGCTAGAATAAAGTGCATCATTTATATGTAATTTCGTATTATTTGGTAAGATAATACTAGCTCTTCCGGAGCCTTCAACAATATTTGATGTACCAGATATCGTATTAACATTATTTTCTCCTAATGTTAAGTCCAAAAAATATTTTTTTATCTTGAAGAATTGTATGAGTAGTTGCACTATCAACTAAACATATATCTTGGCAATTCATAATGAATCTATAAACATGATCATGTAGATATTTTTAAAAAATGATTTTATAATAAAAAATAATACATTAATCAATCATGAAAAAGTTTGACAATGCAAAATAAAGTCTAACATTGATTCATTTTCTCAATATGATAATTTTTGATATTAAGATAACATGAGTAATTATGGTAGCCCATATATAATTACTCGTTAGATAACATATTCAAGTCAATGTTACTTGTAACAACAAACATTTAGTTTAACACAATCACTTGTTATTAGGGCACCACGAAAATACACATAGATCATCATTGCCATCGCCATTTTTTTTTTTTTTTTTGAAAACATGAAATTTTACCGATTGGAAAGGCGATAAAGATGTATTGATCAATTTTATCGATAATTAAAATGATAAGTCTCTAAAATCATACAATAAATGTATAAAATATAATTACATATAAGATGGATACATACGATACAAGTTCCAAAGTTCGTTTAAAATATGCATAAACTAAAGTGGTGTTTCTGAATTCATAAAGTTGTGATTGAAAAAAATAATGGAACCAATAATTTTTTAGAATATTATTATGTAGAAATTATGCTTCTTCATGAAGCAATAACTCAATATTTTTCTTCAAGATATGTGCTTCTTTAAGAATACAATAAATTACTATTTAGACTATTACTCTTCAGGATCATAGATCAATATTTTTCTAGAATATTGTGCAAGTAATATTCTGTCAGAATATTATAATGCTATGCTTCTTCGCGATCTACAACAAATTATTTTAATAATAAAATTACGTTCTTCAAAAAAATATTAATATAATATAAATTTGTGCTTCATCAGGAGGAATATCAAAATATTAATATATGTAATATATTGTTTCTTTCGGAGTTACAATGCAATATTCTCATAGAATATTGATTGAATATAAGGTCGTTGTTCTTCAAGAGCAACGACACAATACAAAATAATTTATCGATTAAGTAAAAATTTTTACCAGAAAAATCGATCAATTATTATATGATTCGCATTAATCAATGTTAACATAACATGATTTATTATATGCTTTCCTTCGAGAATAAGTATTAGTTGATTAATTACTCATTTATATCACAGTTTAATTATGTGATATAATATTCTTCGAGATATGTGCTTCTTCTAGAGCACAATAAAATATTATTTCGAATACTGCTCAATATTCTTCTGAAATATAAAAATTATAACATCATACTTTACAGGAGCAATTAATATTCTTCTGAAATATTTAAATTGTAATGTTATGCTCTTCAGGAGCAGCTATTATTTTGTCAAAATATTATACGTTGTGCTTCTTCAGGAGTAACAACAAATCATTATTCTGAAGTAAAGATTTGCTCTTCAGGAGCAATATTATAATATTCTAAAAGAATATTATATTTTATAAAATTAGGCTCTTCGGGAGCAATTAATATTCTACTGGAATATTAATGTAATATAAATATTTGCTTATTATGAAGCAACAAAAAAATATTCTTCTAGAATACTTATATGTTAGGTTTGACATATGACTCTATCAAAATATTAACATTGTGTTTCTTCAAGAACACCAACATACTATTTGTGAATATATGCTCTTCAAAAGCAATAGTATGATATATATCAATTTAAAATTTATACAAGAATATCGAAAAATAATTATTCAAGTTAAAGACAGTAATCACAATAATAATAAATTAATGCAATTTACGATATTATTAGTTTTATTCACAATTATCAATATATAGATAAAATCAAAATAACTATCAATATATAGACATGAATTAATATTTAAAATGTAACTCCTCGTATTCAAGATCAGAAGTTAAAATTAGCAAAAAGTCAAATGCATTTAGCTACCTCAATAATAGTATATGCGGATGGTAAAAAGTGGAGATAAGTGGTAAGTTTTTGTGCTCTACAAATATTGTTATTCTGAAAACATGGTGATATTGGTTTCAATTCTATTATACAAATCATAATTTTAAAGAAATTATAAAATATTATCTAATGCTGACTTTTAACGTAATCAATAAATAGCTAACAAATACCAACCTTTTAATTATAATGGAACAGAGAATTGCTTACCAACAACTGAATCTGAAATTGGGTACTATAAAATATGTTGCTCGGATGGAACTTTGAAATTGGGTTCAATGATTGCGATCACTTAATAATTAGATTAAAGCGTTCGTGCTGATAACGTGTTATGAAATTATAGAAATAAGGTAGAAGAATAAAAATATGTGAAATGAATTGTGTGTTTCATTATAACTATGGACCTATATTTATAGGATTCCAAAGTAGGTTACAAAGAGATTTGGATACAATCAAACAAGACTTATCTAAATATATTGATAAGACTAAGTATCCGATAAGTCTAAATAGTCATAAATAATTATCTCATAATTTTACAACACAAAATAGTTTATATATATTCAATTATTTCAAACAACTAAAAAAATACAAAAGATAAAGAAGAAAAACCCACCCCACCCCAAATTGGAGAGGATTCCCCGAAATTGGGGGGATAAGTCCCCTCGATACACGCAAAACCTGTGGAGAAGATCTATTTGGTTTCACGAAAAAACCAGATCGTCTATTACTAGCAATTTGCATCATTTTAGTTTTATTTTCGGCCAATTTTTACATGTAAGATTGTCTCTATTACTTAACAAAACCGAGAAACCCCGTTGCTTAAATTAATAATTAATTGTCTTCTTTTTTGCTTAAATTAATAATTAATTGTCTTCTTTTTTATTTACTTCATTATCTAATTTTTGTAATTAGCATTCTTCTATTCGTGGTTTTTCAAATTAATATAAAATTTAATCTAAAAAGTGGCATCTATGGAGAATCAAATGCCCCAAAGAACCCAGACAAAGGTAAATCACCATTTTCGTTTGGTTTGATAAATAAATAGTAAAGAAAATAAATAGATAAATTAGATGAAAAGATGGGATTCTAACATAAAATAATAATGATTGGATGTCAGGAACCCATATCCCATATTATTCTGTGAGATATTCAACTGGAATACTTGAGATATTCTCACCATTTTTGGAGCATTAAAGAAAGCTCAAAATTTTTGGAAAGGATTGTAAGGGATAGATAATCATTGCAGTACAAACATGGCCGGTCCTCCCTTGAGACAGAAGAGGCACAGGCCTCAGGCCCAAATGTAGAGGGGGGCCCAAAAAAAATGATCAGCCATTCAGCCCAAAATGAAAAAAAAACTTAATAGCCATTTTTTCTTTCCCTTCACAGAATCACAGTCACAGGCCCAATACCTCAATCTCAAGGGCCAAGGCCTCAAATGCTCAAATGCTTCAATTCAGATTTCAGTCCATTAGTCCATGAGCCATTTTAGCTGAATCTTCACCGTGAAGACTTCACGTGAACGTGAATAGTACGTGATCTTCCTCTTCCCTGATTCCCGCCTCATTGATAATTGATTCAGCCTTCACACTTCAGAATCGGTCAGTCCATATCCATCACGCCATTTTAGCTAAATGCTATATTGCTATAACTATTGCCTGAATCTTCATTCTTCACCGTGAAGAGTCCGAAGACTTCACTTTGTGATTACGACATTACGTGAGCGGTGAACGTGATCACATTCACCGTCAGGGCCTCATCTCAATCGTAGAAAAGCGACGCTGCGGCGAGCGAGTGCTCTCGGCTACTCAACCGGATTCGGAACCGAAAAGTGGGAAGAAGGCTAGCCAAGTAATTTTTATATATATATTTTCAATTTTTGTTCATAAATCCTAAGTTCCATTCAAGAAGATAAATTTTGTAGTTGGTTTTGGACATTTGGATTTTTGGTTAACTTAGAAATCGTAATTAGCGATCGGAAAAATAAGCGAAATTTGCCAAACTTCTCCGGTCCTCCGAGGAGAATACTTGCGATCGCATGGGCTTATTCCGTGCGATCGCATGGTTTATACCCATTACGTTACGCCTCCGGAAAAGTCGGACTTGCGATCCCAGATTTGTATTACCCTGCGATCGCATTGGGTTAATCGTGCAATCGCATGGTTCGTAGAAATTACATTACGCCTCGAAATGTCAAACTTGCGATCGCATATTTGGATTACCATGCGATCACATGGTTAGCTGTTGTGATGTCATGCGCCAATTTCTGTGATAATACTGTATGGATAAATGATAAATGATAAATTGGCTTATCCGGACGCAAGGGATTATAATCGTGATTTTTCAAAGAAGCGGATATAGGACTCGAATTTTTATTATTATATGTTTTCGAATCGTCTCGACGAGCCGAACAAAACCAATTGCTTTGCAATTGCCGATGATGGATTTTAGTCATTTGAAGTCGTCTAGTTAGTTTAAAACAGCTTTCTTTAAGTTGCCATGTGTATTTTTGTCTTTTTGCATTTTATTTATCAATTAGAGTTTTATTTTAACTAGAAATTTTAGTATTTCAGGGTCCTTTTTCATTGATTAAGTTAGTTGTTATTGAAGAAGAATATTGTTCTTGGAGTTTTCTCTACCTTAATCAATTTAATTCGGTATTCATAGGAATCAATGAATTGATTTTGAGCTTTGTTTCATTCTTTTACGTTTCTGCCTGCGTTACCTTCATAATCCTAATATAATTCGCTATTTCTCTATTTTGTTAGGTTAATCATTGAACGATAGTCTTATACGATGCCTGAGTCTGGAGCTCAAAAAAGAAAAAGGAAACGAAAGGAATTGGCATTAGTTCAAAGTCAAGAAGGAAATATTGATAAGTACTTCAATTGCAACAAAATAAGAGAGGAAGAAGAAACAGTGGAAAATATGAATGTGAATGACAATGACAATGACAATGTGAATGAATCAACTGAGAATGTAGAAGTGAATGACATGAATGAACCTGCCAGTTTGAAAGAATTAGAGGAGAATGATGAAGAAAATGTTGAATATAAAGACTTAAATCAAGAGGATTGTTTATCTTTGAATTTAGAAAATCCAGGGAATTGGAAAGAAATTGATCATTAAATGAGAGATTATTTAGTTGCAATTGGTCCAAAAGAGTTGATGGCATCTTGTTTCCCAAAGATGGTAGAAATAGACATTTCAATTCATCACACTATAAGTAATTACTACCAAATGGGCAGACAATTGATAGAAGATGGCTAGTATATTCAGTTTATTTGGACAGGATATTTTGCTTTTGTTGCAAGTTATTTAAAATGCCAAAAACAATGAATCAAATTGGGCAATTGGGTGATGATGGATACAAAGATTGGCATAATCTGCATCGGTGTCTTAAAAGTCATGATGGAAATGAGGAGCATATGCGTTGCATGACTAGTTGGATTGAATTGGAAAGCAGGCTTCGAACAAAAAATACCATTGATAGAAGTGTGCAATTGGTGATCAATGAAGAAAGAGAACATTGGAGACAAGTGTTAACGAGGATCATCGCTATTGTGAAAAGACTTGCCAAAAATACATTGGCACTACGAGGAGATGATGAGCACCTTCATGCTGAGAACAATGGTCTCTTTTTGCAAATGATAGAAATGGTTGCTAAGTTTGATCCAGTAATGCAAGAGCACATTTTGCGTGCTAAAGTGCGTGAGATTCATTATACATATCTCGGTAAAAAAATATAAAATGAACTGATTCAGATGTTGGCAGGTGAGGTGAGAAGTTCAATTATCAAGAAAGTTAAACGTTCAAAATATTTCTCAGTCATACTTGATTGTACTCCAGATGCAAGTCACGAGGAGCAAATGTCTCTAGTAATACAATGTGTGGATGATTCAGCAAACGCACCAACAATACAAGAGTATTGGCTTGCATTTTTGAAGGTAGATGATACAACAGGACTTGGACTTTCAACTAAGCTTCAAATTGTATTAACCAATCTTGAGCTTGATATTGATGATATTAGAGGGCAAGGATATGACAATGGATCTAATATGAGTGGAAGGTACAAAGGTGTGTGCAAAAAGAGTAATTGAAATTAATCCGAGAGCTTTCTATACTCCATGTGGCTGTCATAGTCTTAATCGACATTATGTGATATGGCGAAGTGTTGTCCTAATGCTATGTCTTTCTCCGGAGTAATACAACGCATCTACATATTATTCTCTTCTTCTACCAAGAGATGGAAAATTTTCAAAGATAAGGTGGAAGGTCCGACGGTGAAGCCATTGTCACAAACACGTTGGAAAAGTCATGTTGAAAGTGTCAGACCAATTAAAGAGCAAACCGCACAAATAAGAGACGCCTTTCATTGGAATTGGTAGATATTAGTGAAGATCCTAAAATAAAGAGTGAAGTGAGTCCTTAGCAACATATGAACTTGAAAATTTTGAATTCTTGCTTGGAATGGTAATATGGTACAGGTTGTTGCATGCAACAATCTTGTAAGTCATGATGGATACAAAGATTGGCATAATCCGCATCAGTGTCTTAAAAGTCATGATGGAAATGAAGAGCATATGCGTTGCATGACTAGTTGGATTGAATTGGAAAGCGGGCTTGAACAAAAATACCATTGATAGAAGTGTGCAATTGGTGATCAATGAAGAAAGAGAACATTGGAGACAAGTGTTAACGAGGATCATCGCTATTGTGAAAGGACTTGCCAAAAATACATTGGCACTACGAGGAGATGATGAGCACCTTCATGCTGAGAACAATGGTCTCTTTTTGCAAATGATAGAAATGGTTGCTGAGTTTGATCTAGTAATGCAAGAGCACATTTTGCGTGCTAAAGTGCGTGAGATTCATTATACATATCTCGGTAAAAAAATATAAAATGAACTGATTCGGATGTTGGCGGTGAGGTGAGAAGTTCAATTATCAAGAAGTTACACATGCAAAATATTTCTCGGTCATACTTGATTGTACTCGGATGCAAGTCACGAGGAGCAAATGTCTCTAATGTACGATGTGTGGATGATTCAAAGCAAACGCACCAATGATTCAAGAGTATTGGCTTGCATTTTGAAGGTAGATAATACAACGGGACTTGGACTTTCAACCGAGCTTCAAATTGTTTTAACCAATCTTGAGCTTGATATTGATGATATTAGAGGGCAAGGATATGACAATGGATCTAATATGAGTGGAAGGCACAAAGGTGTGCAAAAAAGAGTAATTGAAATTAATCAGAGAGCTTTCTATACTCCATGTGGTCATCATAGTCTTAATCGACATTATGTGATATGGCGAAGTGTTGTCCTAAAGCTATGTCTTTCTCCGAGTAATACAACGCATCTACATATTATTCTCTTCTTCTACCAAGAGATGGAAAATTTTCAAAGATAAGGTGGAAGGTCCGACGGTGAATCCATTGTCACAAACACGTTGGGAAAGTCATGTTGAAAGTGTCCGACCAATTAAAGAGCAAAGCGCACAAATAAGAGGCGCTTTCTTTGGAATTGGTAGATATTAGTGAAGATCCTAAAATAAAGAGTGAAGCTGAGTCCTTAGCAACATATGAACTTGAAAATTTTGAATTCTTGCTTGGAATGGTAATATGGTACAGGTTGTTGCATGCAGTCAATACTGTAAGTAAATTTCTTCAAGCCGAAAATGTGGATATTGATTGTGCTATCAACCTCTTAAAAGGACTTGTTTCCTTTCTCGATGATTATAGAGAAAATGGATTTTTATTGTCATGGATGAAGCAAAAAAAAAATTGCGGTGAAATGGGAATTGAAATTCTATTTCGGAAAAAAGCGTACTATTCAAAGGAAGAAGCGGTTTGATGAAAGTGGCAATGATGAGATAAAGCAATCAGCTGAAGAATCTTTTAGAATTGATTACTTTCTCTTTATAATTGATCAAGCTCGATCTTCACTCCAAACTCGATTTGAACAATTCAAACAATATGAAGAGACCTTTGGATTTTTGTTTAATTTGGAGAGGTTACAGAGTGTAAGTATTGCAAGTTTGTTGAAATCTTGTATGAATCTTGAGAAGTATCTGGAACATAATGGCCGTTTAGACATTAATGGAGATGATTTATGTTCTGAGCTGACAGTCTTTAGGTGTTATTTACCAAGTGAAACCAAGAGAGCAATTGAAGTACTACAACATTTGAAGACATTGAATGGTTGTTTCCCAAATGCTTATATTGCTTACAAAATTTTGCTAACCATACCGGTTACAGTTGCATCTGCAGAAAGAAGTTTCTCTAAGTTAAAGTTGATCAAGACATATCTCCGTTCAACTATGTCATAGGAAAGATTGAATGGATTGGCTATGTTATCAATTGAGAAAGAAATAGTTGAACTACTAGATTATTCAAATTTGATTAATATTTTTGCTTCTAAAACTGCAAGACGGGTTGTATTTAAGTGATCATTTAGAACACTTTTGATACTGTTACTTTATCATAATATAAATATTTTGTATAATATATTTTGTTTGTCGTTTTATTGTTGAGTTTTAAGTTAACATTAGTTTTGTAAAAATCTTATGAATTTTATGAGGCATATTCGGTGTAGTTTTTTTGGAAAAAAATGGATTTTTTTGAGTACTTTATTGACTTTTCAAATTTTTTGTAGTATAAAAAGTTGAAAAGTCAAAATTGTAGACAAAAAAATGGGTTTTTAAGGGAAAAAATGGCTACCGAATATCATAATATGTATAATATAATTTGCGACTCATAAGGGGCCCAATTTTGAAGTTCGCCTCGGGCTCTAAAAATTCTGAGGACCGGTCCCTGAGTACAAAAGCCATGTATTACCTTATGAAATTGAAGTTGTGTGTATATCTATATGTTAGAGGTGTTAAAATGCATGACAACTTTTGGGTTCGCGAAAAACCAGAGGTTTATTGGGGTGGGGTGTAGAAAAGAAAGGGAGAAGAAGGTGTGTTTTTTTTTTTAAGTTGTTTAATAATTGATTGCAACTAGACTATTTTACAATTTTAAAGAAGTTAGGGATGTCAACTACAAATTTTTCTATTTTAATTTGTTTAAGCTAGGGGGAATAAAACTATTTAGAGACCATCTAAGCGAATTAATTAAAAGTTATAGATGATATCTGCGAATAAAATTGAATGTGATTGAAATTGCTACAAACTTGAAAGAATTGAGAATGTAAGTGTAATTTACCCATAAAGTATTTAATTAAACAAATTAGTTATTTATAGGGAAATTAGTGTAATTGGTCTCTATCGTATGCTCATCATGCTCAAATGGTCCATAACCTTTCATTTTGAGTAGAGAGAATCCCAACCTATGCCTTTATGTGAGAAATTTGTCCTTTTATTCTATCCAAAACCATCGTTAATTTTGCACTTGATTTACTTTATCCTATAAAGAAGGGACAAATTTGTCAATTTTAAATTAAATAAAAAATTAGAGATAATTGCATGAAAGGTCTCCAACCTTTCAAAATCGTTGAGGATATGTCCCTAACCTAAAAAATAGCATCACATGTCCCCAACATATGAAGAAATAAGTATCGTAGGTCCCTCTTAACACTTTCCGTCGAGTTTTCTCCGTTAAATGTCAAAATTGGACCTTACGCTCTATATTTATCCAAAACACGCAAGTGAGATTTTAAGGCTAATTAATGACAAAAATCCATCTCTCTTACACCGGTTTGACTTTTACCTTTTCTTGGGACAATGGCAACAATCGCATAAACGACCCACCACCACACTTGGCATTTAAATCATCCATTGAACTACACTTTCTCTTAAAGGACGACGTTGATAGCGGAGGGCGGCAGCATAAGACACATGAGAGAGATTGATCCGAAACCCCGAGGACATTGAAGGTTTGCATGCTCTTAGTCTCACCGATCAACGGCGAGATAAAAGAACTACTTTGTGAAGCAAAACTTATTGTGGTCAACGACTCTTTTCTCTCGATTGACCCATTTTTTCGGAGGTAGAGGAGGCAACCTACGGATCGGCGTCGAGTAATAATTTTTTCCACTAGAATTTTCCTTCCCTTTTCCTCGACATATTCGATGCACCGAGTTTACGAGTTTGATTACGGCCGAGTTGTTCGGACCGTATCTCAATTCTCATTGATGATTATGGACGTTTATGGCGGGCCGCGGTGGAATCGCGTGGCGATCCGGTTGTGATCAAGCAAAGAAATGAACTTTCTGAATTTGTTCACTACCACGTCCGCCACCGCCTGGTAAACAGCGTGTGGAATTACATCTATGGGTATTAAGATGATGGTTTTTGGTAATTTTGTTGAGTAAGCAATATGATTAGCTTCTCGACACTTGGAGGCCGGCGGCCGTTGCTTTTTGTGCGGCGTTCTCTTCCATTTTTGACGTAAACCTATATCCCAGCATCAAATCTACAACCATCTTCACAATAATGATTATATTTCTCCCTCAACCCCAATGGCAAACCATCATATAGCGAGTGTAGTCCAATTTTGACTATTATCGAAAAAAATTGACAAAAAGTGTCAAGAAGGACCTACGATGCCTATTTCTTCATACATTGAGGACGTATGGTGTTATTTTTTTAAGTTAGGGACATATCTCCAACGATTTTAAAAGATTAGAGATCTTTCATGCAATTATCCCAAAAAATTAAAAAAAACATAAAAACGGTATTTATTCCTCTACCTACCCTATCCCCACTCCTCTACTCCACGCCATCTCATCCCATCCCACCACAGCCACCACTACCACACTACAATCTCCTGTCAAATGGTAGAAACGAGAGAGAAAACAATATCAACTCCTCAATTTGTCATTAACCTCTCAGTTTTTTCTATTAATGACATATACCAAAGTTGTCATTAAAGGCAGATTAAGGGTGACTTTAATCTGCCATTAATGGAATAAACGGGGTGAGTAAAACAGATCTCGAAGAGGTGGACATGGTGAGTGAATCGGATCAAACCATTTCCATCAATATAAATATTAGGTGGTTTTAGATGAATGCGACTTGAATTTGAGTCATGATCTGGCAGTTTGAGCATGATTCAAGGGCTTAAAATGCGTTGGATGTTTTTGAGAAGAGGAGACAGTTTGAGGCCACGCTGTCTGTTGTTGAAGAAAAGGGGAGACATTTATTATGGTGATCAAAGCATTTGTTGCCGTGAAGGAGAATAAAATGGCTGATGGGATCTTCGTCTATGGAGAAGTGTAATACTAAAGTTGAGGAGAGATGATCAAACTCTTTACCTGTTGAACTGAGAAATCTGGAGTTTAAGAAAAGAAGCACGGGCTTTGTTTGAGATATTAGGATGTTGGTTTCAGGCTGAATTGTAGGATTTATAATGTTTTGCTCAATCTTTGGCACATGGTGAAAAATCTAATGGAGTTGCTCAAATCTTTGTCAAAGAGACTTCTCTCCTTAATCTGTCATTAATGGCAGCTTTGGTTTTGCCATTAATGGCAGAAATTGGAGGAAGGGGGATTTTCTCTCCTTAATATGTTGTTAATGGAAGATTAGGCACTGTCATTAATGGTCTACTTGCCAAGGGAAATTGGTAAAACGTCCTAACGTATGTAACTCTATGCATAAATCATCCATACGCTTTCAAATTTTGACAATTACATTCATTCTATTCCATCAGTGTAGTCTTAAATCGTCCTTTTTGAGGCAGATTCATTCAATATTCAGTTAAACCTTTAAAATTTTAGGCGCAAATGGTCCCTAACTTTTGTCCTTATGGTGGAATTGGTCCCTAATGTTTATGTTTTGACAAACAAGACCCTAACCTATATATTTTGGTGCGAAATTGGTCCTTATGGAATGAAAAAGACAAATATACCCTTAGTTTAATTAGAAGAAATTGTATGTGAATTCCTAATCATTACAAAATGTGCAAATAAGTCCAATACTTTTATTTTTTATAAAAAAATTTAACAAAACTAATGAGTATTTTTTTTTTTGAATTAACACTTTAATAATAAACATGTCAAATAAATTTATTATTTTTATTATAAAGTAATAAAGAGATATCATTGTGAGAAATCATTTTTCTCCTTCTTTACTTATAAATTTTTTTCTCCCTCTTTACTTTAAAAATTAAAATAAATAAATAACAAAATGACGTATATAATTTTATGACATTGAACTAATCGTATTACATTTTTATTTAACATAAAAATACTAATAAAAATTAATTTACACATTATGTGTTTTATTTTGAATGAAAATAAAACGATAAATTAAAATATAAAGAATATAGTTGAATTTCTAATATTTGTAGTTAATAAATATATAACTCAATTAAATAAAAGTATTTGTACATCAAGTTTGTGACAAAGTAATTTTTTTTATATAACAATAAAATAAAAGTTTTAATTTTAAATAATATATTTATTACTTCATAATAAAAATAATAATTTTATTTGACATTTTTATTACTAAAGTGTTAATTAAAAAAAATTCATTAGTTTTCTTTAATTTTTTATAAAAAATAAAAGTATTGGACTTATTTGCACATTTTGTAATGATTAGGAATCCACATACAATTTCTTTTAATTAAAACTAAGGGTATATTTATCTTTTTCATCCCATAAGGACCAATTTCGCACTAAAACACATAAGTTAGAGACTTGTTTGCCAAAACATAAACGTTAGGAACCAATTCCACACTAAGAACAAAGGTTAGGGACCATTTGCGCCAAAATTCTAAAGGTTTAACGGAATATTGGATGGATTCCGTTCAAATGGATGATTTGGGCACTACATGGATAGGTAAATGATGTAATTGCTAAAATTTGAAAGGTATGGATGATTTGCTCACCGGGTCCATACGTTATGGACGTTTTTGACCAATTTCCCTTATGCCAATTGATTGGTGGTGGTGGTGGTGGAAAGAAGAATAAATACTTTGCCTTTTTATTTATTTTTATTAATTATTTTATAATTGACAAAAATAACTAATTTCACACCTAAAGGCATATATTGAAGACCTTTTTGCCCAACAAAAAAAGAAAAGAAAAGGATTATGGACCATTTGCGTACGGTGAACATACGATAGGATCCATTTGAGTCAATTTTTCTTATTTACAAGTGTAATTAAATATCAAATTATCAAAAAGGTATTATGATAATCTTCAAAAATATTGTAATGATTAATATATTAGATTAACTTAATATTTTATTATATAACATCATGATCATTTAATAATAAATGTTGAGGGTGTATAATGTTTTAATTATTAAACGTTTATTATTTTTAGCTAAATTTTACTTGAATTGTAAAAAAAAAAATTTATATTTAACTTATTGTTTTAGTTTATAAATTTATAAATAAGAAATTTTATTGATAAGTTTACATTTTTAATATTTAAATTATGTGTACGTAATGTATTATTAATTAAAATAAACTTTAAATAGAATAAATTAAAGAAAAATTGGCGCAAATAATCTCTAACCTTTTCTTTATTGTGCAAATGGTCCTTAACTTTTATTTTTATGCAGTAATCTCTAACCTATGTATTTTGGTGCACAATTGGTTCTTTTTTTTATATAAAAAAGACAACATACCCTTACTTTTAGTTTTAAAAATTACAATTGGATTTCTAACCTTTGCAAAATGTGTAAATAAGTCCGATACATTTATTAAATAATATTTAATTTAGCATATTAAATATATCACTGTAGTCGTGTCAATTAAATATTTTATAAGAGAAAAATATAAAATTATTGCGCTTTATGTATATGTAATTGTTATGTGATGTGAAAAATTTGAATAAAAATTAAGTTAAATAAATAACAAAATGACGTATATAATTTTATGATATTGAACCAATTTTTTTTTTTTTTTTTGTTAACATAAAAATACTAACAAAAATTAATTTACATGTTTTGTGTTCTTTATTTTTGAACAATAATAAAACGATAAAATTAAAATATGAAAAATATAATTTGAGCTCTAATATTTATAGTTAATAAACGAATAGTTCAATTAAATGATAATATTTGAGTATCAAGTTTGTGATAAAGTTAATTTTCTTTTTATGTTGTAATGATAAAATTATTACTTAATAATAAAAAAATAATTTTAATTAACACATTTGTTAATAATGAGCTTAACTTTCAGTTATTTTATAATAGTTCGTAAAATATACTAAATAATTTAGTATATTATAGATTTGTTAGTTTCTTTTAATTTTTTATAAAAAAAATAAAAAAATCGGACACATTTGTACTTTTTGCAGTGGTTAAGAATCCAATTGAAAAATTTTCTAATTAAGAATAAGGTCATATTTATTTTTTTAAGGGTTACTTACACTAATGGTCCCCATTCTTTCAGTTTTGTAACGATTTCATCTTCATTCAATTTTTTTAGCACATATCATCCACATCCTTCTATTTATTCACACAGATGGTCCCCAAATCACTATTTTGACAATTTTACCCTTAACTCAAATAAATTAAATAATAGAAAAAATAAAAAATAATGAAAAATTGCAATTGAGACCATAATATTTTCAAAAGCACAAATAAATGCTAAATTTTTTATATTATTCAAAATAATTAAAAAAAACCCAAACCCCACTTCATCTTCCCAACCCCAACCCCATAAACCAAATCGCCGGCCCTCCGCTTTTGTCGGCCCGATCTTCTCCCGATTGCGGTGGGATTCCATGGTCAAAAGACGAAATGAAGAACGAATAAATCCCAAAAACGTAGAATTTGCGTTTGAATAAAACCGAACATAGCCATTGTAATGAGTTTCAGCCAGCCCGAAATTTCTTTGGCAATTGAGGACAAAGTTTCGAGAAATTTTGATTGGGATTGTATATTTTAATGACCAAACGACCTCCAAGATCAACCAAGTTACTAATGAAACTTGCCCCACCTGTGACAACACCATTATGCAAATTAGCTACCGCAACCTCCGAGACATAAGAGTTCAGAGCATAAGCGGCACCACTCTGGCAAAGCACCAAGAGCCACCGCGCCACCCAAGCCAAGATTGCAAGACCCACCAAACCAAGACCCAAGTCCATATCCGGCCGCAAAAGATTAAAACCGAGCCGACTATCCGAATAGGCGGCGACATGGCATCGACTAAAGATCGGACACCGTGAGCTCCCTCTTATCTCCAAAACATCGGGTTTCATGAAGCACTAGATGAAGAAGTGGAAATAGAACTCGAATGTTGCTTTGAGGAGGAAAGGCGGATAGTGGAGATTTTATAGTGATAGCAGTGAAATGAGTTGAGAAAAGGTGGGGAGGGATTTCGACAGGCGTTAGGGTCGGGGTGAAGAGGGTTTGGTTTTTGTATTTTTTAATTATTTTAAATAATATAAAAATTTAAGATTTATTTGTACTTTTGAAAATGTTAGGATCTCAATTGCAATTTTTTCATTACTTTTTCTTTTTTCTATTATTTGATTTATTTAAGTCGGGGCAAAATTATCAAACAATTGTTGAAATAGTGATTTGGGTACCAACCGTGTGAATAAATAGAAGGATGGAGATGATATCTGCTAAAAAAATTGAATGAGGATGAAATCGTTACATACTTGAAAGAATGGGGATCATTAGTGTAATTAATCCTTTTTAATCAAATAAGGACCAATTGCGCACTAAAATACATAGGTTAGGGACTGCTGCGCCAAAAAACAAAGGTTATGAACTATTTACGCAACAAAGGCAAAGGTTAGGGACTATTTGCACCAATTTTCCTAAATTAAATTGCAACTAATCTTCACAAGGGTATTTTAGGTATATCAAATTTATTTTAAATGAGATAGAGCTTAAAAAGTGATGAGGAGGTGAATGTGATACTCAAAACTAAAAATAAGAAAAATTATAATGATTTTTTAAATATATATTATAACAAAGCTCAGAACACGTTTATGATATTGTTTCAAAATTAAAACTTCGCTAAAATTGTTTATGTGCCTAAGTGATTAAATATTCAATTTGCTTATTACAAGACCAGGTTCAATTCCTTACGACAAATAATTATTTTTCTATTTTTCTTTGGAAATTTTGGGTAATTAGTCTTTAACTTTTAGCGACCGAGAAAATGTATCTTTGTTGAAAATATATGGTCATATTTTTCATCTTTTTAAATTGGCCCACTTGATTAATATTCTTGGTTTTTAATGACAAAAGAGAATGTTAGCGTGTACGTTCTAATTAGTCACGTTGTTGCCAGTTTTAACTGGCTAAGATGGTAAGCAAATTTTTATTCGGCATGTGTGGGCAATGGATTTTATTTTGTTTCCTTACATAAAATAATTTGATCACGTGAATATTATGAACAGCACTCTTCTATGTTAAAATACATTTTCTTATTCTCTTGGATTTGTTTAGGAAGGAAATATTTAAAAATACTATTGAGTTTTCTAAATATATTTTTTCTACAAATTTACAATATCTTTGTATCTTTTCTACTAATTTTCTTACTATTTTTATTGTTTAGGTAAGAAATAATTTCTAATTTGATTATTACTTTACCTATAAGTAAGAGTACAAATCAATAAATGAATTAAGCTTTCAAAAAATATTTTTGTGCTCTTGTTCTTCAAACTCCAAACTGCCGATTCCATTGATGAAAGAACGAGACATCAAGCTTCATTGATTAAATTTCAAAGCAAAAATGTTTTTTCAAACTCATTGAACTCCAAACTGCCAATTCCATTGATGAAAGAACGAGACATCAAGCTTCATTGATTAAATTTCAAAGCAAAAATGTTTTTTCAAACTCATTGAAGATTAAAAAATAAATTGGTGCTCAAGGAACAATTCTATATAGTGATTAATCTACTTAGCATGAAGTTAAGAATTTTGGTTCTTAATCTAAGTAATCGTTGCGGTCAAGTACAATAGGGAAGTGGCGATTAAGTCAAGACCGGTGGGTTTGATTCCACTTCATCAACAAGTCAAAAAGAAAATATCAAAAGGGAGTTAATCTATATTCTTTTGATTGTTATTTTGTTAATTTTTTTGAAATTAAAAAAATTGGATAATATATTATTTTTAATCAAGATTATAGTGGATTATTTTTAATCAATATTAATCAAGATTATAGTGGATTATTTTGTTAATTTTTTGAAATTATTTTTCTTTTGGGTTTATCACGTTACATCTTGTGTTCGTATTTAATTCTTTAAATTCCGCTCTGAACAGACTATTGGTAAACGAACTCTGCATGGACTTACTTATACAAGTCAAAACTGTAGTCCACTGCTTGCTTTAATTAAGATTAATTTCTTTTTTAATTAAATTAATCTAAGTTTTAGAACTTTCATTTGGTATCAGAGTGGGTACACTTTTATAAGTGTGATCCGATAAACTTAGATGGACGGAGCTCCGTTTAGACCACCGATTTTAAATGGAACTAATTATGCCTCTTTGGAAAATTATAGGATTCAAGTCTATATTCAATCCCTTGATAAAAAATCTTGGTGTAGAAAGAGAGAAAAAGATGCAGACGAGTGGTCAACAACTAATTTTAATTATACTAATTGAAATTTCAAAGCTTTAAATGCCATATTATCTTTTGTAGATTCTAATCAATTTCGTTTGATCTCTACTTATCGGGTTCCTAAAGAAGTTTGGGACATCTTATAGTTTGCTCATGATAGAACCTTCATTGTCAAGTCATCCAGACTTCAAATACTTACTCTTGAATTTGAACAACTGACCATGAGAGATGATGAACAATTCAAAGAATTCTATGCAAAACTTAGTGACATCACTAATATAGCTTATATATCAGGAAAAAAAATACTCGGAGAGCAAAACTGTAAAGAAAATTCTCAGATCCTTGCCTGATCATTTCCACTCCAAAGTAACTATCATTGAAGAAAGCAAGAAGATTGAGAAAATGAAAGTTGAAGAATTGATGGAATCATTGATGATATATGAACTATATCTACAAAGGAGAAAGAAAGAAAAAAGATATGGTGTTGCCTTCAAAATCGAAAAAGATGAAGAAGAGTTTAATGGTGGGGAAAGTGAAACTCATAAAAACATGACTATGCTCACCAAACAATTTAAAAAATTTCTACAAAGAAATCGGAAAGGAAAGAACTTGTGCTCCACTACAACAAAAGAAGAGATTTCCAAATAACACAAGGTAAAACCCCACTACATCTATGAATAGATCTGAAAATCGAATTCAATGTCATGAGTGTGAGAGTTTTGGTCACATACCCTCTGAATGTGCAAATGCTTTAAAGAAATATCGTACCAAGAAGTCCATGAATATTACTTGAAGTGAAGATGATGAAAATGATTCTGACGAGGATGAGGACGACAGAACTGCTGATAATCAGGTAATGTCCCTAACTGTGAAATTACAATCTAGTACTTATTCTCTACCAAAATTTACTGCACGTTCTGACTCCTTGACTAATCCAGTAGAAAGACCAAATTGTGTTTGTCCTAACTACATTAGCTTGAAAAAATAATTAAAAGACGAATAAGAGAATAATTTTTCTATTTATGTATGGAATTTTTGGAACATGATAAGGCAACAATTGATACTTAAAATGATAATCTTGTAACGCCCCGGATTATCTCAATCTCGGAGGGTCACTAAAATAATTCTCTAAATAATATTTGACGACTCCAAATAATATTTTCCGTACCCATGAAGGGTTTTAAAAAGATAACTATTGCAGAAAATAACAACCGTGCAAGAGAAAATGATTTTACTTCAATTTTAAGGTTTTGCTTATCTTTGTGATAGGTGTCGCCATAATTTATTTGACCATTCAAACGAACTTCAAAAATTTCAAAACTTTAAGCTGTAGATACTTGGGACCATGGACTATGCCATGTTAAAAAATCATACCTTATCTATATCGTTTGGTAGGTGAAAACGTTAGACAAAGTTGCTTAAAAAACTGTCCTAGGTGCCTTAAGAAAGCCCGCTAAAACATTCATAATAAATTCATACCATGAAATTTTTGAGTGATTCCAAACGTTACCACTATACCATATATATTCCATAGCCACTGATTTCACTCAAAAACACCAAACGTACAGAGAGTTAAGATTTTTCAAAATAGGGGCAGAAAGTTGAAAATTCAGAAAATGAAACTAGGCAAATTTCTAACTTTAAACTTTAAACTTTAAACGGCAATTAAACCAACATCTTTTTTTTCATACATATTACATAATTAAATACTGAAAAACCAACACTTAAAATATCATATTAATAACATGATCGACTCGATCATCTCTACGTCAAAACTTAATTTAAATAAAAGAAGTCCACTCTGTGTTCGCTAGCCTACGCCATCGCATCAACGCCAACTTTTCAATCTGAAAATTTGTTCATTTTGGGTGAGTATTTCATAAAAAAAACACTCGAAGAGAAATATATACTAACATGTGGAAAAATTTATATGGAAACATAAATGCAATATGCCATCATTTTTAACGTACATAGAAACAATATAAATTGGTAACCGGTACCCATAAATTTAAATGTAATTTCCTTCAATCACCATCATGCATATGTGAATACTTTCAATCACAATTATAAAGTTCCTTCATAAAAAAATTTATGTAGCATTTATATCACATAAAAAAAATTTCCAAAATCATTTATAAATCATAGTAAGAGTAGTAAGTAAAACTACCTCACAAAAAAGTTTTCGGTTAAAGTTGTGATAGAAAATGAATCGTTACTGCACCTTTTCCAAAATCAAACCCGCACGCTTGCCTTTTTTATTCCAAAATTCCAGTGTTGTATGAAGCTTTAAATGAAGTTAAAAAGGGAAGAATATGTGCTTAAATGTCTTGAGGAAACAGGAGCTATTGATGGCCAAAATGGAGGATAGAATAGTAGACTTTTTTGTGAAATATTGTGAAGAAGAAGTAAGATTAAAGCCTTTTATTGCTAGCGAAAATCTCAGGTTCCTATTACGATCCCGCCAATTTCTCCGAGTCATTTTGTTGTCCTTGAACTATAACCTTTAAACCCGGAAGGACATGGTTCAGGCCATCTTGACCTTTGGTGCGAAAGTAAGAAGCTCGTGGGAATTAACAATCTGTCTAATTTACGGGCGCAAACATCTTTCATAATGTCTTGCCTTCATTAGTTTAGTGTTGACCAAATACGAGACACATGTCGCGGACAGTTCTTCAAATTTTCACTCATACTCGGTGATTTCCATATCTCTCGTGAATGAGATGTAGAAACTCGACTTCTTATAATCTCATAGACCACAGTAGAAAATATTTATCTGTTAGCTCAACCTTGAACTGGGCCTAAGAGAAATTATTATGTTCTTCCTCGACTGGTGTGGGATGCCGACTCCCACTAGTGACACCGCTTGGCCAATTAGCATGAACTATGAACAAAGGACTTTCGATTTTTTGGATAAGCAATGTCCCAAAAAATTTCTCGATCGTCCGCAACCATTCTTCGACGCGCAAGAATCCTTCCCACCGTCCGAATGTAAGAGGCGATCGATTTAATTGTTCAATCATCGACGCGCGGCGGGGGCGTATGATGTGAGATGAGGACCGATGCACTTGAGGCACTTGTGGTGCCCGCGGGCGCTATTGGCGTATGCGGCATTGAGGGTGATGTCACGAGCCGCCAACGCTCATCTCATTTTCTCTATTGCTAGTTGTAAGTCCCTGATAGCTGTTGCTTGCGTAGTCAATGCCATTTCTTTTAGAATTAAAAAAAAAAAAGAGTTTGTAATTCATTGAAATAAACACCATACATAAAGCCATGAATACAGAAAGGCTATCAACAAATGAGAATTTAAATAACGTCTTTCATATATTTAAATCATCCTTCAAGAGGTACAACGAGTAAAAATATCTAGTGCTAAACAACAAGAAAAATAAGCAGAATCGAAATCATCGAAAAGAAAAACATCTCGACTACTATGATATCTCTAAGTATCATCGTCCCCCGATCCATCCTCCGTGTACTCTAGGCCTCTTCGCCATGGAGCCCCGTCATTCGAGGCAACATAAGACTCGACCTCGAGACTCTACCTCGAGATCCTCATCCGGGTCCTCTTCGACCTCAATAAGCTGGATCAACCTCAAACACTAACACGGCTCGGCTCTAGCTCGATTGCTAGAGCAGCTCGGAATGAGCTCAACTATTGCGGTGGCTAAGGGATGGGTTGAGACCGGCACCATATAAACTGTACTCCTCCTAGTGTATAATGAGCGCTTCACAATACCGTCGTATTCCACCTCCGGGTGGTAGATTTCCTCGGATCTTTTAAGATCTCCATGAAAACCAGCTGCCCCAAGCCCGGTTAGTGAGTCAAACACATAAGCAATAGACTCTAAATCGGTTGTTACTAAACCATACTTCATCGCCCGACACGTCTTTGTCCTATAGTTTTCGATATGATGGCCAATTGATCACTCGGGATCGAAGCAAAAAGTATATAATCGTTCCTTGCCGCTTGGCATGTTCTAGGAAATACTCACTCAATGGAACCATGTCTAAGATACAATTTATGAAGAGTCGATTAGGTAGATTTCTATAATCTTTTAATTTAAATTATGAGGACCAACATAACTTTTCATCCCAACTTAACATTTTATCATAAATGAAACAATTATAATTATCTCATAAAATTTAAGTTTCATTTATCATACGTAACAACATAAAATAAAATTTTAATTAACCTTTCATTATCTCAAAATTGGTGTAGCGTGACGATGAATTTTTTGAGTAATTCCAAAAAATAAATAAATTCATACGATGAATTTTATCATACTTAACAACATAAAATAAATTCATACGATGAAGTTTTTGAGAAATTCCAAATATAGCCATTAGACCACATATAAGGCTTTCCATACCCATTTATTTCACTAAAAAATCCAAAAGTACAAAGTGAGTTATGATTTATCAATGTAGGCGCAAGAAGCGAAAAATTCGAGAAAGTGAAACTAGGCAAATTTCTAACTTAAAACATTGAACGTCAATTGAATCAACATCTTGTTTTCCATACATATTACATAATTAAATACTGAAAATCTAACACTTAAAATATCGTATTTATATCATGATTGACTCGATCATCCCGACGTCAAAACATAATTTAAATAAAAGAAGTCTACCGTGTTCGCTAGCTTACGCCATCACGTCAACGCCAACGCCAACGTTTTTAATCTGAAAATTTGTTCATTTTGGGATGAGTATTTCATAAGAAACACTCAGTAGAAATATATACTAACATGTGAAAAAGCTTATACGGAAATATAAATGCGACATGCCATCATTTTAAATGTACATATGAACATCATAAATTGGTAACCGGCACCCATGAATTTAAATATGATTTCCTTCAATCATCATCATGCATATGCGATTACATTCAATCACAATCATAAAATTCCTTCATAAATAAATTTACATGGCATTTATATCACATAAAAATTTTCCAAATTCATTTATAAATCATAATAAGATTAGTAAACAAAACTACCTCGCAAAAGAATTTTTGGTTGAAGTTGTAATGGAGAATGAATCGTTGCTGCACCTTTCCCAAAATCAAACACGTGCTCTTGCCTTTTTTATTCCAAAATTCTAGTGTTGTAGGAAGCTTTAAATGAAGTTAAAAAGTGAAGAATAGGAGCTTAAATGTCTTGAGAAAAAGGGGCTATTGTTGGCGAAAATAGAGGTCGAGAATAGTGGACTTTGTTGTGAAATATTGTGAAGAAGAAGCAAGGTTAAACATCCGGATGTAAAAGTGAGGAAATACTGAATTTGTGACTCAAATTGCAGAAAATATAGCAGGGTTTTCGAACTCTCATCGCCACAAACCGAAGGAAGAAGATAGGAGCTTTTGCTTAGTTTTTGTGCAAATTTTTGGGAGAGAAATGAGAGAATGTTCTTTGGAAAATTGATAAGAAGCATAGCATAGAATGGATGGAACTTTAAGTGCCAAAAAGTGAAGAGGAAAATGGGAGTTTTGCTTAAGTTAAAGGCTAATTTTTATAGGCGAATTCGGGGATCTTTTGGGGGCGGGGGAGAAATAGTAGTTGGTTTGGTGGGTGAAGTGTGAGGGCAAATGGTAAGGAAACATGGCTGAACATGGGTAGGCTGGAGGACGTTTTTTGAGCATGAGAGGGCAGTTTTTTAACTGAAGTGGATGTGGATTATAAATCATGGAGTGGATAGTTTTCTTGGCTCTAAGGTGGGTCGGTTTTGGCGCAAAGTGGTGGGTTATTGGCTGAATTTTTGGAGTCGAAATGAACTAAGTTTTGGGCTAATTATAGTTGACTTTTAAGCTAAAAAATAAGTCGGGTGTTGGGCTAGAGGAGACCGGTTTTTATTGGGTTTAAATGGGTCGACAATAATAAAAAAAAATGTTTAACGTTTGCGCTTAGTTTTTAATTTAAATGATTAGCCTAAATTTATCAAGAAATTAACTCACGAAAATTTATTCGATCTAAGAAAATTAACGAGGCTCGAATAAAATAATATTCCATATTCGTCAAATAATATTTAAAGCAAACGTGCACAACATTTAGCCTGACAGAAATATTTTAAAACGTACTAGGAGGTTTGTAGCGACGTCGGAAATTACAAGTCGAAATTTTTTTTGGTTGTTACAAGTATAACCAACCTCTTATAGGAGAAGGACGATCAAACTGTGGACCTTCTTCATGAATTAGAAAAATTGGAAAAAATGATCAATCAACTAATAATTGGAGCCTCTCGCTTGTGTGAAATCATAAGCTATGAAAGAACTTTAAACGTCAAATAAGGGTTGGGATATGTTGGAAAAGGCAAAGGAAAAGTTTGGTGCGATTACATTTGATGACGGGCACAAGGTAAAATTGAAGGAGTATGTACTATCACAATGTAGGATTCTTCCTTTAAAAGAAGTGCTTTTGTTGTGCGTTTAAAAGCTAACTTTATTAGTATAGGTAGAGATGGCAAAAATATCCGATCCGTCACGAACCCGATGGATACCCGATCCGAATGGAGTGAAAAATACCTGATCCGTGGGTCGACGGGGCGGATCAGGGCAGATATCCGTGATCCGCCATGGATCTCGAAGCGGATCGGATAGAGGCTGCCCCGATCCGATCCGCCCCGTCCCGTATTTTAAAAAATGCATTAAATTATAACAAGATAAATTTTTTTGGAGTATTTAATTTTTAATTAAGTAATTGATATCGTTTGTTTCTTTTGGACATTTAATTAAGTTGTTAATGTATTTTAGATTATTGTTTAAACTCAATAGTATAGTAGTAAAACTTGTTTCAATATATTTTAAATTTTTTGAATGCCAAAAAAAATAAAAATAAACGGATCAGTATACGAATCAGGGCTCTGATCCGCTCCGATCCGTATCTGATCCGCCCCGAAAAATGGCGGATCGTGAGGCGGATTTGGATCTTCTACAATTTTTGCGGGACGAATTTGGATCATGCTGATCCGCCCCGATCTGCTCCGTTGCCATCACTAAGTATAGGCCAGGTATGTGGTCATAAACACTTAGTTATATTCTCAAAAAATTCTTGTAAAGTCTTGAAATATGATGGTAACTGTATTCTACATGGTACTAGGTCTAGTTATTGACATCAAAATTACTTGTCATGTTTCAAAGATTGACTCTACCGAGCTATGACACAAATGGTTGGGACATCTAAACTATATTGATCTGTTGAGACTAACAAAATTAAATATAGTATGAGGTGTTCTTAAACTTACTGAGAAATCTGAAGGATTGTGTGGTTCATGCCAAAAGGTAAGCAAACTAAAAGTACTTATAAGCAAGGTCAGTTTCTTGTTACATCTCATGTATTAAAGTTACTTCTCATGGATTTGATAGGACATATTCAAACTGAAAGTATTGATGGCAAAAAATATATCTATGTTTGCATAGATGATTTTTCTAGATATACTTGGGTAGATTTCTTAAGACAAAAGTCAGATATTTTTGAAAGATTTAAATTTTTTCATCTAAAATTAACAACAACGAAACATCTTGAGGGGATAAAAATGATAAGGATTAGAGGTGATCATGGGAGGGAGTTTGAAAATAATATTTTTTCTACATTCTGTGAAGCGAATGGCATATTTCATGAATTATCGGCTCCTAAAATCCCTGAACAAAATAGAGTAGCAAAAAGAAAAAAATAAGGCTTTACAAGAGATAACTAGGGTAATCCTAAGCGTTAAGAAACTTCATGTTAAATTGTGAAATTTGAATATATTAGTAATCGCTTGTTATATTTTGAATCGTGTGTCTTTAAGAACAAGTACCACTCAAATTCCTTATGAAATCTGAAAAGGATGAAAATCGAACATCAAGTATTTTCATACATTCGGTAGCAAGTGCTATGTGCTAAATGATTGGAAACACTTGGGTAAATTCGATTCAAAAAGTGATGAGAGGGTTTTTATTGGTTATTTTGAAAATAGCCGAGCTTATAGAATTTATAACATATGTACTCAAACTATCATTGAATCTATCAAAGTAAAAATTGATGACACTGATGATTTTTCTTCTTGAACCTAATATTCAGACTTTGGAAGAACAGGTTAATTGAAGTCAAAATACTTAAGACAACCATGTGACTAGTTCAGATAAAGATAGACAAACTCAACTGTCAGGATCAAGTTTTTGGTGTCTACGCCTCGCTCCTAGAGGTTTTAACGTACCAAATACAAATAATGAACAAAACACAAGAAGGCAATTCCTTCCTAGATACTGGAAGGCACATCCATTGGACAATGTACTTTCGATTCCGGTGAAGGTATGGTAACTAGGATGAGACTTGCTAATGAACTTGGAAATATTTGTTTCACTTTACATATTGAACCCAAAAATATAAATGAAGTAATTGATGATGAAAATGAGGTTCGACCACGCATGAAGAGCTAGCTCAATTTGAATGAAATAAAATCTGGGAATTGGTATCTCGACACGAGGACACAAATGTGATCGTAACAAAGTGGATCTTTATAAATAAATCAGATGAACATGGCAACATAGTCAGAAATAAGGCACGCTTGGTTGCATAGGAATACACACAAGTGGAAGTAGTAGATTTTGATGAAATATTTTCCCATGTAGCTCGACTTGAGTCCATTAGACTCCTACTATATGTGACATGTAAAATGAGGTTCAAGCTCTACCAAATGGATGTCAAAACTGTCTTTCTGAATGGGATTCTTAATGAAGAATTCTATGTTGAGCAGCCTAAGGGATTTGTTGACCCTTATTCTCCTTACCATGTGTTTAGACTCAACAATGCCTTACAGACTAAAACAAGCTCATCATTCTTGGTATGAACGACTGACCATGTTCTTGTAAGAACAAGATTATAAGAGAGGTGGAGCGGACAAAACCTTATTTATCAAGCATATCAAAACTGGATTAACTGTTGCACAAATCTACGTTGACGATATTGTGTTTAGTTCTACCTCAGAAATAAAAACTAGGAAGTTTAATACACTTATGCAAAATGAATTTAAGATGAGTATGGTTGGTGAACTAAACTTCTTTTTAGGTTTGAAGATCAAACATGTTCGATCAGGGATTTTTATCTCATAGGCCAAATATGCTAAAAAACTGGTAAAGAAGTTCAGCCTTGAGCACACCAAGTCAATCCCATGGCTACGTCTTTGAAGATCTCCAGAGATGACCAGGACAAGTAGGTCGAGCATGATAAGCAGTATGTTGTACCTGACTACAAGTCGTCCTGACATATCATTTAGTGTAGAAGTCTGTGCGCGCTGTTGTGCGATTATAATCCTGCAAGTGGACGGATCATTTACAAGCAATATAATGATGGGTAGAATGTCGAACCCACGAGGACCAGATATTAATTTAACCAATTAATTTATAACTTAAATTTTAACAATAAAAAGAAACACATATTTAAATTTTGTGATGTGTGACTCTAAACTAATTTAACTATTTTAATTAAATTGAAAATAACAATAAGCAACTTTAAAAATGAAGAGAACGAAATCAAGAATTACTAACACTAGGATTCACAAATCCACCTACACGTTTTATAAACAATTATCCGTTAATCATTTTTTAGCTTTTAATTACCTTGGATTGAAAATCGGCGTTCCTAAAATAATCAAAAGCCTCTCTCGATGGTCAGTCAATTCTATATGTTATGCGAACCTAATTATCTCTAATTAAGCTTCGAACATAAACACATGCATTAAAATCTCAAGAACACCTAAATGGATTTCATAAAGTATAATAGTAATTTCTATCTATTATTGGACCCTATGTTATTCAATACCACGTGTTTAATCTATATTGAATCTCTCGACTTCAATATAGATCACAATATATTCTAATGGTGATCAAATATTAAAATAATGTAAAAACTGAATAAAGAATAATCAACCCAAGAGCAATCAATTACTAAAAAGGAAAAACTTCTAATTAATTAAAAACGCGATGTTTCATCGTTCATCCTAGAAAAAGTAAATTAGCCGGACATGATTTCGTCAATTATGACAATAATTGACTTCATCATGATTCGACGAAAGAAAAAGAAGAGAGAATAAATACAACCCGTGACTCCGGCTGACGATTCTTCAATCCCGTGCCTTGATCTTCGATTTTCCTCTTGTATCTTGTTCCCAACATTCGTCTACTATTTTTCTCTCTAAATTGGCTCCCCAAATTGCCCCCCCAAATTATGAGTTAATAACTCATATTTATAGTTACCTAATTGTGCCCCAAAAGATCTCAAAATATTATAAAATTCGTGGGCCAAAAGGTTTCCTAATCGATTAGAACTCAAAAAGGAAAATAAAAATCTCGCAGCCAAATTAACAATGGGCGGCTGTTTTTCAAACAACCATAACTTCTTGTAGAAAGTTCCAAATTGAGATCCGTAAAAAGTGGTGGACTCGTAATTCGATTATCTTTCCAATGGTATATCATTTACTCGTCGATTTCATAGAATTATTGCTCTTTTCATCCATTCTTCTCTCATTGCTTATAAACGGGTCCAAAACTGAAATAGGAAGAATAATACAATAAATTAAGTAAAAATTCAATAAAATGACGGGATAAAAACTTAGTTTAAAAGCCCAAATAAGTGCACAAAATGCACTTATCAAACACCCCCAAACTAAACATTTGTTCATCCTCGAATAAACTAGCTAAAAATAATCATGCACATACTAATAAAAATAGTCATAATATAAATAACTTGCCGTTCTTGCTTCAATTTTTGTAATAACTTATAATCCACGGCAATTCATTCACGACGAGTGCTCGTGTATTACTATTGCAAATATGATTATACTCAAACCATACTTGATATGTGTGTGAGAACAGATTAATCGATCAACTTAAATTCTATGGTGGTGATAGCCCAACCACTTGGTCAACTTTTCATTTCCTCTCGTAAGGTACACTTTCTCCAAAATGATGTTTTTCTCAAATCCGAGATTTTGGTTCAAAGGTTAAACTTAAGCTCACATTTTCTTGTTCGAGGATGGTTGAGAAAACTAATAATCGTGACAACTTAGGTATATGAAGATTCTCCAATTTATGAGCAATCTCGACCAGGAAGTTTCCACTAAGTAAGTCAAACTCATTAGTCATCTAATCTCCAAATTTACTTTGCAAGGGATTTTTTTCACTGGATAGAAATAAAATTAAATTTTTATTAATAATAATAATTTTTTAAAATATATAGATATATATAAATCTTATATGCAAAATTCAATCCATTAAGCTATCTAAATGACTCATATATAACGAGCTTGAGGTCGATGACTCCTAGGTATTTCGAACCTTAGGGCATCGGGTTTTGAGAAACCCCTACGGGCCTTTTCACTCAAGTCAAATAGGCTACGAAAAGAGTTATAAGATATTAATAAGGTGCAAAACTCAATCCATTAAGCTTTCTAAATGACTCATGTAACGAGCTTGAGGTCGATGACTCCCAGGTCTTTCGAACCTTAGGGCATTGGGTTTTGAGAAACCCCTACGGACCTTTTCACTCAAGTCAATTAGGCTACGAAAAGAGTTAAGCAATAATAATAATAATTTTGTTCCTTGCGTGCAATAAGTTCATGCTAGGGGATTAGATTCCTAAAATTTGGTCAATACTTAGCTTCTTCTAACTGGTCTAAAGTACTCCACACAACTTTTTCAACATACATGAAATCAATCATAATCTAGATAGCCACTATCACAGTTTAATTACCACACTTTCTCACTATATTGGTTACTTGTTCGAGATACGGATGATTTTTTTTTGGTTCAATCAGGGTATCCTATTGTTTTCAACTTAAGTGTACCAACATAACTAAAAATCATCTTAACTGGCCGACACAACACAATATCAGACATGGTCAAATAGTCTCACATTTAACTAATAGTAATAATCTGTTTACAAGTCATGGATTAAAGCGAAATAATTAAATAAAAAGTTGCATCATTAGCCGGCAAGGCTACTCATATCACATAAATATGCAAACAAATAAATTTTTTTTATAAAACGAAATACGTTAAAAATCAAATATCAATTATCAATTATCGAATCAAGTAAATTTTCATTAATCACCCCAAACTTGAAACAAACATTGTCCCCAATGTAAAATTTATAATCAAAAGATTAGAGACTTCACGAGATAGATCTTATGGTGTCGAGAGAAAAGGTGTGATAAGATCAAGCGGAGGAGAAATCATGCGGGTTGGTCGGCAAATCTTTATGTGAATGCCATCCAACTAGCCTGCGCAGGTTGTAACCTAAAAAGAAAAAAAACTTATTAATAATAATAAAATATTTTTTTCTTGAAGTGCGATCGCAAGGACAAAGTGTCCTGCGATCGCGAATAATATAAAATGGACGTAAAGTTTTACGCCTGTGCCATGCGATCATGAGAGGTTATACCATGCAATCGGATGGTACAAAATTTGTTAAAATCGATTTTTTTTATTTTAAATATAAATTTAAAATAATTGAAAACGATGCTTATACAAGATGACGATGATTGTAGCCTCAAAACCTAAGAATTGAAAACCTACTTTAAAATCCTAAAAACTTAAAACGTGCAAATTGTCAATTGAAATCCTAAAACTGAAAAAATACGAAAATTTAAATAAAAGGGTAGAAAAATGGGCTACTTCCCATTAAGCGCTTCTTTAAAGTCATTAGCTTGACTTTGTCGCGGTGATCACTCAAGACACTTTGAATAGATCTTTGGAGGACTTGTTTTTCTTGCTTTGATCGACATCAGACCAATTTTTGTTTACCTTCCAGAGCTTGATTTTTCCCTTATCATATTGATAAGATTTTGTTTTGCCACCCTGCTCGAATTCAACTAAGAAATTTTCAGTCTCCTCATCAGCTTTGATCACAGAACACAGATGGAACTCCTCTTCGCACATACTCTCTTCTCTAAGTGGTGCATCTTGATGTTGGGTAACAACTTTATCATCTAAACTTCCTACCTTCTCGTCAATGGCATCAATCTTGAAACAGGAATCTTGAGAGCTTGGAAATTTAATTGCTTTAAACACATTGAATGTAACGTGCTCATCATTCACTCTCAAAGATAAGTTCTCCTTTTGAAGCGTCAATTACTACCCGACCCAAGAGCCAAGAAAAGGTCGACCTAAAATGAGTGGTACATCCCTATCTTCACACATATCCAGAATAATAAAATCAGCAGGGAATATGAACTTGCCCACTTTCACCAATATGTCTTCAACTATTCTCCTTGGACGTTTGATTGTTCTATCGCGCAGTCTGCAGATGTTACTATTGTTGGCTTTGCTTCTCCTAAACCGAGCTGCTTAAAAATAGAGTAAGGCATTAAATTCACACTAGCTTCCAAATCACATAGAGCTCTATCAAAAAATAAACTACCAATAGTGCAAGGAATATTAAAACTCCCTGGATCTTTTAATTTCGACGGTAGCTTGTTTTGCAATATGGCACTGCATTCTTCGATTAAGCATGATTGTTTCATGTTCCTCCAACTTCCTTTTGTTTGAAAGAATGTCCTTCATGAATTTAGCATAGCTAGGCATTTGAGCTAATGCATCGGCAAAAGGTATGCTGATGTGAAGCTTTTTGAAAACATCCAAAAATTTCTTGAATTGCTGGTCTAGCTTATGTTTTCGCAACCTTTGAGGAAATGGAATTGGAGGGACGTAAGCCGATGGTGGAATATAAGCTGGTGGAGAGTTCCTTTCTAGTGCAACTTCTGCATCTAATTTGTTTTCTCTCTCTTTGTTGGACACAGTTTCCTTTTCTACACCTGGTCTAGTCACATGAATCTTTGGCAACTGAAATCCGCTTCTCGTGGTAATTGCATTTACTTGCTCTTTTGGATTGACCTCGGTATTGCTTGGCCATGTGCCTGGTTGTCGATCGATCAACAGTTTAGCCAACTGTCCAATCTAATTTTCTACATTCTTTATCGCAGCATCTTGTCTTTTCTACATCTCTTTTAACTCAGATTCCATACGTGTGACAGTTTCTTCCAATCCCCCTTTTCTCTCTTGTGGTTTCCCTTGATTTGGTGGATTCTAAATATTTTGGGTGTTGCCATAGGAGAAGTTTGGATGATTTCTCCATCCTGGATTGTAAGTCTGTGAATACGGATTATTCTGCTGTCGCTAAAAATTCTGAGCATATGCAACTTGTTCAGGAGATGGCATATCGACTTTTGTCAATGGACACTCTGAAGATTGATGGTTTGCCCCGTATGTTACACAAATTGGTGGAGACATCTGAACCATATTGGTGAATGAGTATATTTCATTCTTCCATCTGCTTTGCCAATGCATCGATTTTCGCCAGTACAAGAAAATTTGTGTCTACCTCATGTACCCATGTTGCTTTCCTCTGCAATCCTCTTTCTAGACACATAATAAACTGTTTACTCATGGTTTCAAATAGATCATAAAGGTGGCGGAGGATCTATTTTGGAGAGAGCCACTATCAAGAAACGACTAGTTGGAGCTAGTCCGAATAAAAATAATGATTACGAGTGCTAAGGAAACCATGACTTGGACACTTTGAGCAGCTTGTTTGAAACTTTCCCATGCCTCGTGAAAGTTTTCCAACTCAGATTGTTGGAAATTAGAAATTTCATATTTCAGTCTGTTTACTCTGGCAGAAAGGAAATATTTCAGTGTAAATTTACGAATCGAATCGATCCGTCCAAGTGGTAATGCTCCCAGGCGATAGAGAATCTAACCATTATCTAGCTTTATCCTCCAGGGTGTGTGGAAATAGCCTCATCTTAAGTGCCTCTTCATTAACACCTTGGTATTTGAAATTGCTGCAGAATTAATCGAAGCGAGAGATATGGTAATGAGGATTTTCATCTGTCATCCCATAGAACGCCAGATTGTTCGAGAATAAATTCATCACATCTGGCCTGAACTGGAAGTTATCGTGTCCATAAGGTGGATAGACTATACTAGATCGATTCTCAACAATCAGTGGCATCATATATTCACCCATAAGAATATCTCGCTCATTAACTTCAACTGGTCGAGCTATTGGTGGGTGATTATTTCTGCCATCTACAGGTAATGGATTCTGGATTCGGTTATCCTCCATTGTGTCTTTCTGCTATTGTTTCTTTTCTCTTTTTTCACGTTGTCGTCGGTGAAAGCTCCGTTCAATTTACGGATCTAAATCAAATAGATCAAGATCTTTTGTACGGCGCATACTCACTTAACACCGAAAATTTAGAAACATGTGTAAAATTCAATGAAGATCAACGAAGAATTGAAAATATAAATAAAAATAAAAATAAATAATACTAAATAGAATTGTTAAAAGCCAAATTATAAATAAATGTAGCAATTAATAAAACTAGTCACCGACAACGGCGCCAAAAATTTGTTGTGCGATTATAATCTCGCAAGTGGACGGATCATTTACAAGCAATATAATGATGTGTAGAATGTCGAACCCACGAGGACCGAGATATTAATTTAACCAATTAATTTATAAATTAAATTTTAACAATAAAAAAGAAACATGATTTAAATTTTGTGATGTGTGACTCTAAACTAATTTAACTATTTTAATTAAATTGAAAATAACAATAAGCAACTTTAAAAATGAAGAGAACGAAATCAAGAATTACTAACACTAGGATTCACAAATCCACCTACACGCTTTATAAACGGTTATCCGTTAATCACTTTTTAGCTTTTAATTACCTTGGATTGAAAATCGGGCGTTCCTAAAATAATCAAAATCCTCTCTCGATGGTCAATCAATTCTATATGTTACGCGAACCTAATTATCTCTAATTAAGCTTCGAACATAAACACATGCATTAAAATCTCAAGAACACCTAAATGGATTTCATAAAGCATAATAGTAATTTCTATCTATTATTGGACCCTATGTTATTCAATACCACGTGCTTAATCTATATTGAATCTCTCGACTTCAATATAGATCACAATATATTCTAATGGTGATCAATCATTAAAATAATGTAAAAACTGAATAAAGAATAATCAACCCAAAAGCAATCAATTACTAAAAAGGAAAAACTTCTAATTAATTAAAAACGCGAGGTTTCATCGTTCATCCTAGAAAAAGTAAATTAGTCGGACATGATTTCGTCAATTATGACAATAATTGACTTCATCATGATCCAGCGAAAGAAAAAGAAGAGAGAATAAATACAACCCGTGACTCCGGCTGACGAATCTTCAATCCCGTGCCTTGATCTTCAATTCTCCTCTTGTATCTTATTCCCAAAATTCGTCTCCTGTTTTTCTCTCTAAATTGGCTCTCCAAATCGGCCCTCCAAATTATGAGTTAATAACTCATATTTATAGTTACCTAATTGTGCTCCCAAAAGATCTCAAAATATTATAAATTCATGGGCCAAAAGGTTTCCTAATCGGATTAGAACTCAAAAAGGAAAATAAAAATCCCATGACCAAATTAACATCGAAGCGGCTGTTTTGCAAACAGTCATAACTTCTTGTAGAAAGCTTCAAATTGAGATCCGTAAAAGTGGTGGACTCGTAATTCGATTATCTTTCCAATGGTATATCATTTACTCGTCGATTTTACCGAATTATTGCTCTTTTCGTCCATTCTTCTCTCATTGCTTATAAACGGGTCTAAAAACCGAAATAGGAAGAATAATACAATAAATTAAGTAAAAATTCAATAAAATGATGGGATAAAAGCTTAGTTTAAAAGCCCAAATAAGTGCACAAAATGCACTTATCATGCGCTACCAAGCCAAATTAAAAGAATCTTATCTTGCGGCTGTGAAGCAAATTATTCGCTATATTAAACTATACCTCTGATTTTGGTTTGCAGTATACTAGTGATTCTAACTCTCATCTTGTAGGATATACTCATGCTTACTGGGCAAGAAACATGGATGATAGGAAAAGCATGAGTGGAGAATATTTCTACATTGGTAATAATCTTATTGCATGGTTAAGTAAGAAATAAAACTCAATTTCCTTATCTACTATAGAAGATGTATATATTGCAGCCAGTACTTGTTACACTCAGTTACTTTGGATGAAACAAATGCTAGGTGACTATGGTATTGATCAAAATTATGTTACTATGTTTTGTGATAACACTAGTGGTATCAATATTTCTAAAAATCTTATTCAAGTATTCTAGGACCAAACATATTGACATTAGACATCATTTTATTAGAGATTTGGTTGAAAAAAAAGTAATTACATTGGAACATTTAGAGAATGAGTATCAGTTGGCTGAATTGGTCACCAAGACCTTTGATTCTGCTAGATTTGAGACTTTACAAAAAGTCGTGGGCATTTTCTTGGTGTATTAAAAAAAATATAAAAAAATTAAATAATAAAATAATAAAAAAATTATTTAGTAAAAGTAGCTTTTTTATTTATTTCTTTTGTGTGAATTCATTATGTGTGCTTGTATTTGTTATGCATCTATTTTTATTTAAATAAGAAGAAGGGTTCTTGCATATAGTAAATGAAATAAATGTATGACTGGTCTATGAATATTGAGATTAACTTGGATTAACCAATCAATATGTTATGCTCAGATAAGCACACTTTGAGGTCATTTTGACTAGTTTGATTGTGACTTATTACTGACTGGGTTGTTATCTTTAAATTAGTTTTAATATTTTGTGGACATATGATCAGTATCTATGTCTTCCGGTACTATAATATGTTGTTGTGTTAACAGACAAATTCATTGGAAGAGAGGGCTTCCAACATAGGTGTGTACAGCTATTGTTGATAATGAACATACATAATATAAAAAAAGAGTTACCCCTATGGCTGTGAGAAAGTTAACTCCATGAACTCAAAAAATCAGTATTTTGACAAAACAAAAAATATATATAAAAAAATAAGTCAACACTTTGAGTGCTCATAAGAAATATTTCTATGGTACTCTTGTCTAGCATGCACATAATTTATTATTTAAAGAGATATTTTTAGATGAAGAGTGGTTTGAAATACATCTATGTACTTATCTTCTAGACAAGTTTCAATTTGGTTTAATAGGACAGGTAATGAATGACTAGTCTAGTATGTCATATCATACACTTACATTTTAAATTTGACAAAATAATTGAATTTAATTATGAGCATACATCTAAATGGAAGATTCTTGTTTATTTTGATATTTTTGAACTTATTGTATAATTTTTGGATGTGAAATTTGTCCACAAATAAAAATTCATTTATATCCTATAAAATATTCTAATTGATTTTTGTGATTGACTTGTGTGGACTTCTTCAGTAGGATTCTCAACGAGCAGATCTAATCATGTGATAAAATAAGTATCAACTAAGAAAAGATTTGGATGATTTTTTTTTGTCAACGGAATTTATGCTTAGTTTTTGGGCGGTTAAAATTCAAATTTGAAAGGGAGGTTTTATGTCCTTAACTATTAATCAACTGTGTATTTTTGGCAACTGTCTTGCACACGTCAGAAATAAACGGTTCCCTCCTTGTGCAATTATTCAAAATTCCTCATTTTTAAACTAAGACCTAGGGTTTGTCTTCTTTTTCCATATCTACTTTCAATTTCCAGATCAATCTCTCTCTTACACTTAGTTTCAAAGTTGAATTAAGCTTTCTTTCAGATTCAAACATGGTAAAAATTAAGATGCCAAAATCAAAGAAAAACTTTGGTGGTTCATCCAACAATATTGCTGCTCCGCTGTCTGCTGCTGAATATGAGAAGAGTCGCAAATGTCGTCAAATGAGGAATCTCCAACGAAGTGTACGAAGATTGGAGTAGTCCAGTTTAGACTCTGACACTCCTCTAACCTTTGTTACATATCTGGTTGAAACATCTACTAACATTGTTTCTTACAAGTCAACAGTCAATCACTCAAAGTCTTCTGTCAAACATCTAAAGATCTAGTCATTTTTCTGAGCACGAAGGTCTCCCTAAGTGTCCAAGAATCTAATAAAGAAAGAGATGATGGCTTTGGAATTGGTGATAGTGGTCTAAACATCTTGAAATAGAAGAAGAAGGTAATGAGGAAGAAAAACAGGGAATGATGAGTCTGAACCTCCTGCCTTAGTCAGTAAGAATGTTGAAGGTTTAAGTAAGCCCTCTTCCCAAAAATCTGGTTATGATTTTAACGTCAATTCTGAGGAATCTTCGGAGTCACTCCTACCATTCTCCACCAAGAAGAGCCACGAGGGCTGAAAAAGAAAAATGCAAAATTGGAGAGGGCACTAAAGAGTCCACACCTGCAACTCAGAACAGGTCACTCATTACCTGAGGAGGTGCTTACAGATTGCTGTCTACACCCAGTTCAGACCCGCAGATGTTCAGGTTTAAGACCTTGACCAAAGGTAGGTACTGTTAACCTCAAAATTACTTCTTTTTGTCCGAAGTTCTTTGAGAGGTCGTTTCTTTCTTTCATTTCCTATCACAAGTTCATTGTTGAATGCAAAGTGGCTATTCATGAGTTTGTTTCGTTTGATCCGGGTGAGATTCTTGGTTTTCATAAACCGCATAATTTGTTGAGTTTATCTGGTCATTTTAATGAAATTCTTGTCAAGGAATTCATGAAAATGTTTCCAAAAATTTGGGCAAAGCTAGAAATGAGTTTAGGTGGCAAGTGTATGTTAGATGAAGACATGTTATCTTTAGTCCTAACACTCTAAGAAAGAGAATGGCTTGGGTTGGATGAAGTGGCATTCACTAGTGATGAGGATTTGACTAAGAGATTCTGGTTTTGCTCGCCAAAAACCGGTGAACTGATTGCTTCTAGACTTCTACCAAAATACAAAGTTCTCCACCGGATCTTAGTCAACAACATTGACCCTTTAACTCATAGATTTGACATTTCAAGCAATAAGGTAGTTATCTTTGTATAAGTTGGAGATGTGTTGAATATTGATTGAAGTAAAATGATTTTTGAAAGAATTGTCTATAAGGGGCCATGAAGGGCCAAGCAGTACAGACTGCCACATCTAGATCTCATTCATTATTTTCTTGCACACCAAGGATGGCCTCTTATGGATTTAGACAGGTTTTCGGAGGATATTCCTACCTTGTGGGTCTATGAGTTTTCAAAATTAGGTGGAATCCCACATCCCACTCCCAGGGTTCTAAAGCATGTTCTATCCAATTTGGACCAATCTGGTCGTTTCGACGCTTTGGAGACTCAGCTTGGGCTAGTTAAAACTCAGGTAAAACAACTTTATTCATTGACCAAAAATTTATCTAATGAGTTTGATTTCATATGTAAGGTCTTGACAAAATTGAATATCTAGGAAATGCACATATCAAAGTCCGCTTATCAGCATTGTCAAACCAATTCTCCGTGATATCCTAAAGATCAAATCGAGATTCGGATAATGATCCTATCGTTAGGCCAACCGCCCCTTCACCGCTACTACTCTATGCTCCTACCCATAAGCGAGATAGAAGACCATCCGTATCGGTGCAAAAAGTCAAGACCTCTTAGAACCGACTACATCTCTCGATTCGACGACTTTTCTTTAACTATTTGGTTCTAACTAATCTTGGATAATTGTATTAAGCGCTACACTTTGCTTTATACGCTTTCTCTCCCTTGTTATTCACTTTGGCTATTTTATTATAAAAAAAAAAAAGTAGTATTGCTATTTTTAAATTTGTGGTGGTATACTTTAAACTTTGATGGTACTTTTGGTAATTTGCTAAGGGAAACAATATTAAGTTTGTGTCTAAATGTGTCGTGTTTAGAAATGTTGTTTATTCATATGATTTATGTGCATAACTTCTTTGCGTGGTTTTTTGGTTTACACACTAAGGAGGATCAATGACCCTTCTATGATGATGCTCATGTTTATTAATCGTTCACATGTTTAACACACACACACACGTGCATTAAAAATCGAGAGTTGTGTTTTGTAATTAAGCAATGCCAAATGGAGAGATTGTTGGAAAAAATATGGTGTCATATTTCATCAATTTTTTATATTGGCTCACTTAATTAATATTAATGATTTTTAATAAGAAAAAATAAAGTTAGCGTGTATATTCTGACTGGTCACATTGTTTTCTATTCTAACTGACTAAGATGGTAAACAGATTTTTAATCCAGATATGTGGGCTGCAGATTTTATATTGTTTTCTTACGTAAAATAATATAATTACGTGAGGAACACCCCTCTTGTAGGTTAAAGTACATTCTCTTATTCTCTTGAATTTGTTTAAAAATGAAATATTTAAAGATAATCTTGGGTTTCCAAAATTCGTTCTTTCTACAAATCGAGAATATCTTTTATTATCTTTCGTGCTAATTTTCTTACCATTCTTATTGCATATTTTTAGGTAAGAAATAATTCATAATTTGATTATTCCTTTACCTATAAGTAAGAATACAAATTAATAAGGAATTAAGCTTTGAAAAAAAAAAATTGTGCTCTTGTTCTTCAAGCTTCAAACCATGACTCTATTGATTTAAGAACTAAACATCAAGCTTCATTGATTAATTTTCAAAGCAAAAAGGTTTTCATCAAACTCATTGAAGAATAAAAAACAAATTGGTGCTCAAGAAACAATTCTATATTTTGATTAATATGCTTGGCATGAAGTTAAGAACGAGTGTTCTTAATCTAAGTGGTGGTTGCGGTCAAGTAAAATAGGGAAGTGATGATGATGTCAAGATCGGTAGGTTTGACAAGTCAAAATGGAAAGTATCAAAAGGAGTTGATCTATATTCTTTTAATTGTTATTTTGTTAATTTTCATAAATTACAAAATTGGATACTATTGTATTTTTATTAAGATTATTAGTGGATTGTTTTTACCCATAGCATGGGATCTCGTGGATGTTTCCTTCGGGGTTTATTACGTTACATCTTGTATTCACGTTTAATACTTTAAATTCTACTCTAAACAAACTATTTGTAAACGAACAACTCGCGTGGACTTCCTTGTACTGAGTCAAAATTGTTTTCATTGCCAATGTGTCGAGTTCTTACTGCATCGTGTCCACTACTTGCTTTAATTAAGATTAAAATTTGTTTTCATTACTAACAAATTACTAACAAATTTTTTGAATAAAATAGATAGCTTCATTGTTTTTTCAAATGCTTCTCAGATGCGGACAGTAATAGACTGTTGTACGCCTTCCAAAGCCAAAAGTTGTGGCTCCACTATTGATGGGAAGTCACAAAACAAATCAATGAACATTGTTTACTAAGTCCTACTCAAATTTGATATGTAAATCAGTTATTGTAGTTGAAGAGAAAATTTAAAGTTGATGACTGCTGCATTTAAATTGCAAGTGTACGATTGTCAATTTAACAAGTAGTAAAGTGGACATAATGAGTTCGAATTATGTTTCCACGAAAACTATTTTATTTGAATATTAATTTAAGTAATTCTACCTCAATTTTCTGAAAATAAATTTATGACAAAGTGTTGATTTATAATATGATTAACTAAGAAAGAAAGAAAAAACAATTAAACGATTAAATATGATGATTAAAGAATTGGGACTCACGGTTTCACCATAGTTATCACCTTTAGTTTCGTCTCTCAAGTTAATTTCTACAATTGTATTTGGCCGAATTTACCAATTAAATCAATTTACCTCTCTCGAGTTCAAATTAATCCTATTTAATTAAGTCAACTCACTATATCTCTATGTAAATCTGAATGAGCCTTAACTAAACGCCTTTAAACACCTAAGAATTCAATTAAGGACCGCAACAATAGCAAAACATATGTCTACATTTCACCTAATTGTCGATTTTACTACGTGGTATAAATGATTAACTCACCTTTTCGCCTCGTTAAAATTCACAAATCAATGAATTAGTGATAAATGAAGAGAATAAGTAAAATCAATACATGAATCCATTAATTCTATAAAACTTAAGAATTGAAAATAAAGCTTCAAAACGAGGTTTCATATCATTCGTCCTAACTTTAAATTTAGCTATTCATCATACGGGAAAAAGAAAACATGAAGAGTTTGGAATACATAACTAGATTTAAAGAAAAGAAGAGAAAGAGTTGAATATCTTGCACCAAGAATTCGTCATTTTCATGTTCCAATCTTGAAAGCATTCGTCATTCTTCCTTTGCTCCTTTTATTCTCATTTGTTTCTTTGATTCTTCAACCTTTAATCTAACTTAGATTGGTTTATAGTGTTTACGTCCCCTAAACTTGTTTTAATTGAAAATAATACAAATACTCCTAAATCTAAAATTAAAAAAATCGAGAAAAATCCTTACGCGAGCGTGACGATATACAAACAACATCCCAAATCGCCTCAAATCTATGTTTCTTTGTTTGCAACAATTTGCATACCACGACTGGATCATGGCAAAGAAAGTTGCTTGCCACTTTTCTTTATTTTTAGTTTGGTCCTCAACTTTCAAACTTTTGTAATTTGTCTCTACTTCAATTTTTGTGCATCTTTGGTCCCTTTTACCCCCAAACTCTTCAACATTCATCCCATAACTTCCAAGAGCTTCCACATTATTCCCCAAACCTCTTTAGACATTCAAATTTGGTCCTCTTTAAGTTTTAGAAGTGTGCAATTCAGTCCTTAAATTTTTGTAAGTTAAAATCCACTCCTCCAATAGCTCTGTTAATATGGTTTTTATCACGCCATCATGTTAATCTTCAAACATTTTTATCAACTACCATTTAAGCTCAAGTTCTCTATTTTTGTTCAATTTACCTCTATTTTGGATTTCACATATAATGACAACATTTTACGAAATTAAGTAGAAATTACTCAAATCACAATTATATATCAAGTTTATAAGCTAGGATAAGAGTGTAAAATACACTTATCAATTACCTTGTATATTTATAAAAGGGTTGGATTCTTTCACAAAGTTGACGACATGTTGTCACATTTTCTCATATTTATGGTTTTGATTATCATTGAGGAAATGTAAAGTTCTATGATTTTATAACGTCTTTTGTATCTTCATGAGAAATTCGTAGTACTATTTTTTATTTTTTTTTTTGGGCATATTGAGAAGGTTTGTGTCACATTCTTTAAAGGGTAATTATGTTAACACCATTTTTTTTTAATCACACCACATTTTAATTGCTATAAAGGTCTCCAACTATTGTTCATTTTAACATTTATGTCCCCAGCTATTTTTTATCATATTTTTATCATGAACCTATTAATTTACACATTTTATATTTTTCTTTAGTGATGGTTTCTGTCCACAAAGTTAATCAGGATGGCGTAAAAAGATTTTTTTGCGGGTTAATTTCACTAACGGTCACCGAAGTTACCTACAAATTACAAAATGGTCACTGAAGTTCAAAAGTTTCAGTGGTGGTCATTGAAGTTAGAAATCCTTTCACTAATGGTCACTCCATTAAATTTTTAATTTAAAATGGTGACGTGGCATGATGATATGGTATTTATTTATTGTATTGTAGTCCATGTACTTTATATAATATTCACTTTAGTCCTTATATTTCAATTAAGTCCTTCAAAAATTATATCTTAGGTCCTTAATCTTTTACATCTTTACACATTGGTCTCCAAATTTTCAATTATCTTTCAGTTAAGTCCTCCAAAAATTGCATCTTAAGTTTTCAACTTTTACATCTTTACACTTTGGTCCCCAAAATTTTAATTATCTTTTTCGATTAAGTCCTCTAAAATTACATCTTAGGTCTTTCAACTTTATACATCTTTACACTTTGGTCCCCAAATTTTCAATTATCTTTCGATTAAGTCTTCTAAAATTGCATATTAGATCCTTCAAATTTATACATCTTCAAACTTTGGTCTTCTAAATCCTTGATTTTAATGGCCAAAATAAGTGTAATTTTAGTAGTCAAAATAAGTACACTTTCAATTAAATCATTGACTTTATACTCAAATTTTCACCCTAAACGAACAAAATAATATTATAGGGTCTCGACCACTAAAATGTCTACTTTTAGTGGTCAACTCTAAAATGATAAGTACTAATTTTATACTTATTTTGACCACTAAATAGTTTATTATTTAATTATATTATTTTATTCGTTTAGATGAAAATTCGAGTTAAAGTCAATGATTTAATTGAAAGTACACTTATTTTGACCACTAAAATTGTACTTATTGAGGTCATTAAAATCAAGGATTTGGGGACCAAAGTTTAAAGATGTATAAAGTTGAAGGACCTAAGATGCAATTTTTAGAAGACTTAACTGAAAAAGATAATTAAAAATTTGTAGATCAAAGTCTAAAAATGTAAAAAGTTGAAGGACCTAAGATGTAGTTTTTGGAGGACTTAATCTGAAGATAAGTGAAAATTGGAGACCAAAATGTAAAGATGTAAAAATAAGGACCTAATATGCAATTTTTGAAGGACTTAATTAAAATAGAAGGACCAAAGTGAATATTATATAAAGTACATGAACTACCATACAATAAATAAATATCGCATCATAATGCCACATCATCATTTTAAATTAGAAATTTAATGGAGTGATAATTAGTGAAAGAATTTCTAACTTCAGTGACCACCACTAAAACTTTTGAACTTCAGTGACCATTTTGTAATTGAAGGTAACTTCAATGACCATTGGTGAAATTAACCCTTTTTTTGCCTATCGTACTTTTAAATAAGCAAAATAAATAATAAACATAAAAGTTTGACAAAAACTTTTCTCCTCATTTCAATGTACATTAGCATAATATTTGGATAAAAATTGTCATCAGAGACAATATTAGGGATATAAGTGACAATATGTCAAAAGTTGAGAGATCTTCATTGCAATTAAAACGTAGTGTGGATATAATTACCCTACTTCAAATCCTAAACTAACCATGTTTAAAAGAACCTAGTATTTTTCCTATACTAGAGTGTTTGAAGAAAAAAAACCTTGATAGAGCATTGGCCTCTATTATTTGAGTCGTGTTGACCTTTATTGAGCGTAACTCTCTTGAGTAATTGTATTAGTCTTTGTATTGAGTTAAGTTCTTTAGTTTGATGGTAAGCGCTTTACTAGACTACTTGATAGAGCATTGGCCTCTTGTGCTCAACTTTGTTATGGCTCAAGCTAGGTCATCCTACTTCGACAATGTTTGATAGTTGATTCTACAACAGCACAATCTTAATAACTTTCTTCTTGTCCAAGTTTATTATTTTGATTTGGAACTCTTATTTGAACCTTGACTTGGTAAATTATATTATATCTATACTAACTCGATTTGTCACTACTCGATAAATCACATTACAATACCTCATGAACATGCATATGGTTGTAATAAAGAGAGACACAAAAGGAAAAATTGGTGTCTTTTGTCCAAAGCAAGAGGTTAAGGAACAGGTAATTGCTTAATGAGAATATACAAAGTCAATTTTATTTATTTATTTTTATAAGAAAGAAAGTAAATATTAAGTTAATCTCTTATGTCAAAAGAGTTGGTGCTTGATGCTTCTGCTCCAACTTTTTCATTACTTTTCCTTTTGCATTTGTCTGTTTCTCATTTGCTTCATCCCCAAGCACAAGTATGGTTGAAAATTGTGTTTCCACCCGAAAAAATACAATCAAAAAGAAAAGAATTGAATTGAATACATAATTCAATAGATTGTGTAGTGGTTAAGGTGGTGGTTGTCTTTTCATTATCAGAACCATGCAAACCATATGGATATGATGTCCATTCCATAACACCTGATTCAAGATTTGAAAAATTAAAAGAAATCCCTATTTGATTGTCTATGGTTGTCTAGAGCTAGCCATGGACTAATGAACATGTTAGCAACATAGGCTTTCAAAATTACCCACAAAATCTAGAACACCTATCGAATGCAAATTTTGAATAATTATGCAGACGTTGATATTTTTTACCAAGTACCATCTTAAATCAATTATTATCTAGGTAGATATACTGATATTGATATTGATATTGATATTGATATTGATTATATATAAACTATTTGATGATAATTTTAGAGTCATGTTTGATGTCTAAGAAACAATTATGGAGACACACGTTGACAACAAGTATGACTAAATTTGTATTTTATTTCAATTTCAATAAAATCTCTATTCTCGTTGTGGTTTGAAATATAAATATATATATATATATATATGGCTTTTCTGCACAAATAGTTCCTAACTTTTGTATTTACTGCGGATTGAGGACCTATCGTTTCATTTTTTATAGTTTAGTCCCTATTTCAAATATTTTTTTGCGAGAATGGTTCTTTCCATCCAATTCCGTTATGTTTTAACGGAGGCTCATCGCATGAAGTACACACACTTCATTTATTGAGGGCATTTATGTCATTCTACTTCATTTCACTTTAATTTGAATGGTTGCTCTCTCTCTCTCTCTCTCTCTCTCTCTCTCTCTCTCTCTCTCTCTCTCTCTATATATATATATATATATATAAAAGCAGGTGTGAAGGGTATTCACTACACCTACTTCTGTGTAGGGCTTCTGTAATTGCTCTTTGTTTTGCATCGTTGCAAATAAATAAATTTATTTGTATTCTAAGCAGATTTAGAACCATGTTTCTGTACTGAGCTAAATGCAGGAAAACAAAGTAACTTCAGTTTGACCCTGGAATCAGAACTTAATTCCTCAGGAGTCTTGCGTTTCGAGCTGGACCTCTTTTCTTTATGGCTCCCAGGACCCTCACAAGGCTGCAGAAACAATGACATGATCAATGTATGTCTGTCTATAAAAATAATTACACAACCCCAATCAAAAACTAAAACGAAATTACTGACCATTGTTTCAGCATCAGAATTGGACTCTCTCTTCAACCTATTTCCAGTTGCCAAAATGAAGCACTTCATTCTTTGAACGAAATTTGAGTCCTGATGGATCAAAGTAATACTGCACAATGCAGAAAATATTGTCATCTGAAGCATTATTTGATTAGCTTTATTTAGTAATGCAAGCTCAGAAGCATAACAAACAATGCTGTCCACAATGAGAGAGAGAGCATATATTATTCCTAAAATAACTTAATGGAACATGAAATAACCAAATATAAGAAAATATGGACACAGTACATAACCATTATTTGCTAGTAAAACACACCAAAAACGAATTTAATCGTTGAATAAGACATTTGAATCTTATATTGCATGAGGTCTCCATTGTCTATTTCCCGTGTGAAAGTTTGCATTTTTTTTTTTTCTTGAGAGAGGAAGAGGATGCAGAAATTTGCAATAATTTAAGTAGTCAATAAATACTATTGCTCTAAAGAAATATAATTTTCTTTATTTTTCTTTTGATAGTTTACTAAAGAAATTCTGCCATCTAAATGCATTCATTAGAAAGTGATATTGCAATTGAAATACAATTATGACCATTGACAGCAAATGCATTTAGAATTCTGATCAAAGACATGCACATTTCTTATATTTGAGTCCAGAATTAAATAAAAGCATTCACAAATAAGATTACAGAGTTGGGAAGAAAATGTTTATAAGCTTCAACTTCAAGGTGATTGACAATCTGCAACTAAACTATCACAGACCATATTATCAAGAGACCCAGTATAAAGTGCAACCATATACTCGTAAGCAAACCCTTTAAAGCAGGTTGCGGTCAAATTTCTCAAAACACGAAAGTACAAAAACATGGTTCTAAATCTGCTTAGAATACTAATAAATTAATTCATTTGCAACGATGCAAAACAAAGAGCATTTACAGAAGCCCTACACAGAAGTAGGTGTAGTGAATACCCTTCACACCTGCTTTTATATATATATATAGAGAGAGAGAGAGAGAGTAAAAGTCAGCAACCATTCATGCGAACTTCCGTTGAAACATAACGGAATTAGATGGGAATGACTATTCTCATCAAAAACATTTGAAATTGGGACTAAATTATCAAAATGAAACGATAAATATTCAACCTGCAGTAAGTGCAAAAATTAGAGACTATTTGTGCAAAAAAAATATATATATATATATATATAAAATGAAAAAACCTTAGGTTGTACACGTGGACTATAATACTTACAAGCTAATGTTCAAAACCATATATTTATTTGTTTTCCACATCAAGGAAAGCATGCTTATACGACTGGCTAATCGTGGAGAAAGTAATAATAATTTTAACTAAAAATTCACCTACTCCACCCTCTCTCTCTCTCTCTCTCTCTCTCTCTCTCTCTCTCTCTCTCTCATGAATGCTCTATAAATACTCATAACTTCGTCTCAACTTTCATAAGAACAAGTCTTCCTCAACAATTCAAATTCTTCTTTCGAGAGAGAGAGAGAGAGAATGGGAGATCAGAGTGTGAATTTATTGATGGTTTTAACTCTACTAGGTTTTGGCCCTCTTTGTTTGTGTCATGTGTCCAATGGAGGTTATCTTTACCCACAGTTCTACGAGCGGACATGTCCCCGAGCACAACAAATTGTTAAGTCTGTAGTTGCAAAGGCTGTAGCAAAAGAAGTCCGGATGGCTGCTTCACTCCTCAGACTCCATTTTCATGACTGCTTTGTCCAGGTTTGTCACTTCCATCTACATGTTTAATAAGCAGTACTATTATATTGGACATTATGATTAACAAAATATGGCTATACATATAAAAAATGAAATGTCTAATTATAGTGTTTTCATTATGTAATTGTGTAGGGATGTGATGCATCAGTACTTTTGGACAGCAGTGGAAGCATAATAAGCGAGAAGAATTCAACTCCTAACCGGAATTCAGCTCGTGGATTTGATGTCATTGATCAGATAAAAGCTGCACTTGAAAAAGAGTGCCCTCAAACAGTTTCTTGTGCTGATATTATGGCTCTTGCTGCAAGGGATTCCACTGTTCTTGTAAGTCCCTCTCAATCTCTATTAATTAAGAGATTGAAAGACAAAAATAAATAAAAAAAAAGTAAAAACCTCGAAATTTTGTGTACAATGCAGAGTCGAATTTTAATTTGTGTTTGTGTTTGTACAGGCTGGTGGACCTAGCTGGGAGGTTCCATTAGGAAGAAGGGATTCAAGAAGTGCCAGTTTGAGTGGCTCCAACAGCAACATTCCTGCCCCTAATAACACATTCCAAACCATCCTCACCAAGTTTAAGCTAAGAGGGCTTGACATTATTGATCTTGTGGCATTATCTGGTAAAGTCAATCACAATTTATATTTTCTTGTTTGTCTTTTATTTTTTGATCCCCCAAACCACCACGTGCTTGTTTGGTCTGAAGTATCATCAGACCATATAATAGACAAATAACATCTCATATTTGGCCAAACTTAAATTATAATTTAAACTGATCAAATATATTTTTTTTATACATTTTGTACGACCCACAACCTACTAACTACTTATTAACTACATATTTCTTAAAATCCACAACTTATCAACACTTAAAAAATAAGTTCAGCACTACCAAAATACTAAATTAGAATAAACATGAATTCTTTTTTGTGACTTTATTGGATGGCTTTACATTTCAACAATCTCTTTTCAGGGAGTCACACAATTGGAAATTCAAGATGTGTCAGCTTCAGACAAAGGCTCTACAATCAATCAGGAAACGCAAAACCTGATTCTACCTTAGATCAATTTTACGCATCACAGTTGCGTGCCAAGTGCCCACAATCCGGCGGTGACCAAAACCTATTTTTCCTCGACTTCGTCACCCCAACAAAATTTGACAACAGCTACTTCAAAAATTTGTTGGGATCAAAGGGGCTTTTGAATTCCGACCAAGTTCTTGTGACTAAGAATCAAATATCATTGGATTTAGTGAAGAAATATGCAGAAAACAATGAGGTTTTCTTTGAGCAATTTGCAAAGTCCATGGTTAAGATGGGAAATATTTCTCCATCGACAGGTTTCAGGGGAGAAATTAGGAAGAACTGCAGGAAGATCAACAATACTTGAGTACCCCCAATATTCATGGAAGAAATAAAATAAATAAAATGTTGTGTTTTTATTCAATTTCTTATGGCTTCTTGATATTCTTCTTTCGCTTATGAAGAAATTTAATTGATGTCTTCGGACCTGTGGTGGAATGTAGAAGAATTTTGATGTATTATGGGAAATTCTGTTTTCATAATTAATGAGCTAGCTAATCACAATCACAGCTGTGTGTGTGTGTGTGTGTGTATATATATATATATATATATATATATATACTAGTTATATGTATGTGCTATGTACGTAAGTTGTCCGTGATAATCTACTAATTAAAAGCGATTGTGTTAATATAATTTTGATAGAATTTAAATATTTTTTTTGTACTTGTCAAATAATGAACTCATTAATTTTGTAAAGTTATGTTGTTCCAATGGTGGGATTTTATTTCTAATTGTCCCATGCCTTTGCTAAGTTAAAAATTCTAACTTTTGTTTAATAATCTAATAAGTTTTAATAATCGGTTCTCCGTAAGCGTGACAAAAAATAATAAACCATTGTTTAGATGAGTGAATATAGCTTACATGGATCTTGGAGTTGGTGTTTGGGTCGGTGAATTATTTCATGGTCTTTTTGAAGTCTCAGAATCACATATCGTGCATTAACAATGTGTGTGCATTATGAGATGTATTGAATCAATTAGAGCAAGTAATATTTGAAAATTAAATGTGAATCAAAATTGAAGACATGCTAAAGAATTTATGCGAGCACACAAAATTAGAATTTGTACCACATGCCGCTTATCACCATCATCTTTTGTTAGCATTCAATAAGTTCCTCCGTGTCCATGAAACCCTTTCCTACCTAAACAAAAATTAAAGTTATTATAAATAATGCGGTCTAATGAATAATAAAATTTGTGGCCCTTGTGCAAATAAAGTTGCTAGTGCGGGAGTAAAAGTGGTATTTAGTCGAACCAAACCTTCTTGGATCTTGTTTTGATCAAGTCCATCTCCATTGTCAATTAGAAATTTAGCCGATAGTTCGTATTCTCCATTGATGACAATTGTCATCGACAATATCATTTTGAAGCATTATCTTTTGAAATAATTGATAAAGTCCTTTTCTTTCTCGCAAATCGTTATTTAGAATGGGTTGCTTATATTTTGAAGCCTTTTATACTTATTTGATTCAAAGAGAATGTTGAAATCTAAGACTTCTTATTAGGTATCAATATGGCTTCTCTTTAAAATTTGAAGGTCCTCTTTCAAATTTTTAACTTCTTTGAAGATCTTGTAGAGAAGTGGGGATAGTCTTATTTCCAAATGTAGAGAAAATATTTTGAGATTATAAGGTTCTAGTTTAGAAACGTGTTCTTTGAAAGAACACAGGTCTTTGAAGTTTATAGAGATAATCTCGTTTTTCAAAGACGATCTTCAATTTTGCTAATCACGCATATATTAGATTCTTTTTCTTATTTAATATTGTCCAGGTCTTCTCTAATATTCTCCAATCTTGGTAACAAACATGCACCGAGATAATATGTTAAGCAAGTTGTTTTCTTAAGCCAAGACTATAATGAGAGTTAAAAAGGTTCACGATAAAATTATGAGCACATTAGAAGTACCCAATACCTCGGTGACTTTGAACTAAACCAAAAGCTTGACCCGATCACGTAGCCAAACCGCAAATAAGCAAAAAAAAAAATAATGAAAAATATAAGAAAGAGTACAATATTTTGTTACTTAATTTGTCATTATATACTAAAATCTAAATCGCTCTAACAACAATAATAGGAAGACTTATATCTTTTGTTTTAGTTGAAGGCGTGAATAGTAAATATAGGGTACACACTTATATTATAGTAAAGATATATCACAAGAAGTATTTTCTTCTCTATCCAACTTAATCATAGTTGAACAAAGCATTAGCTTTCACTATTCATCAAGTCACCAAATTTCTAGAATTAAAAATATATTTAATTTCTATAACATTCTCTACAAAAGCGCTCATAAAGAAATTTCTTGAATTATGGATATCGATCTTGAACTAAAATATCACATTTTCAATAATAAGTAGATATATAGAACATAAGCTAGTTAGTATTAAAATGCTTTGATCCGTAATAAAGCGATTTGGATCTCGAGTTTACATTTTCTCGACGAGTAACGAATCGCTATTTCTAATCTAACAAAGAACAATGACACCATATTATCAACTTATTTTACAATATTAGCAAAATAACTTTTGTTAATTTGAGTTCCAAACTCAAGAAAATAGAAATAAGGCTATATCTCAAATAGCAACTAATCAAGTTCTTTTACCAATTAACAGGTAGCAATGGTGAAAAGTAAAATGAATGCATATAGGGAAACTTTATTTGATACAGCTATTGCATTTGCCAAAGAAACATGATAATGCACCTATTTGGGAATCAATATTAACTACATAATTTGAGCTACATACAACATCATCTTCCTGTGCACATGATGCCATTAAACAGGAAATAAAAGTTAATTATAATAAAATACTCATTTGCTAGTCAATCGAAAATCCAATTCATCCGGTTCTCAAATAGAATATGGATTAAATGAAAACAAAATAGTAAAGATCAACTCAAATAATATAATTTGAGCCTTGGTCAACCCAAACCCAAGATTAGATAAAATCAACTAAAATTGACATAACAACTAAATCAAACAAACACGGAAAAATCATAAAACCCACTCGAATTTAGCACTTCTATTCCATCACAAACAAAAATAAAACCAACCAAACCGATAAGATACATAGAGAGTTTCTTACCACTGGAGAAAGATCCTTGAAATACACTTTTTGAGGGTTATTAAAGGAAATCACTATATGTTGCCTCTTTAACATCTTGTGTACAACAATATGGGTAGAATTAAGCATAAGTGTCGAGAAGTTAAATCGAGAAATTGAGAATGCATACAACATGGCATTAGTAAACAGACGGAAGTTAAATCGAGAAGAGATCATGGCCAATAGAGCTACAATCACAAGACATCACCTTGTTATATTCTAAGCAACTAAGAAACACAACAAGAAGACATTATCATGGACCTACTTGATGTGCCCTCTTTCGACCATCATCATATACCCAGTTCACTTTGATAGGCTGCCCAAACACCGAAATCACATAATAAGATATTTATCTACATAACATTAGAAAATGAATCTAAGAGAGATGCTATATAGAGCTTCTTGTTATCCATGAGAAAAGGGAGAAGGCTTCTCACTTACAAATGCCTTTCATTATCTATGTTCATGGTTTCAACCAAAATGATGTGGAACGTGTGGTAGTCAAAATCATGGGAGTCGATCAAAATTTCTAGCCAGAAAAATTCAATCACGGCCGACTTGAAAAGAGATTAGAATGCAAAACCTCCTAATGGATCTGGTTTCAAATTTCACAAGGTAAGATAACCATCATTAAATGCCCTAGGATATCCATATCTAACATAAAAAACAAATGATAAAAACAATAAATCTCACATAAATGGCAACTGAACAAGAACTGGAACCCACATAAATCTTCTTACGCCTTGTCTCGCAAAGATAAAACACCCTAGCATTTTTAAAATATGATCATATACATGAATTTAAAGTTGCATAAAATTCTAATTTTGTTTACACCTACTCTAATCAAATTTTAATTTATAACATTATTAGTAAGAATGTTATAATTAAAAGTTATAAAAAAAATAAAATATGTTGTTGATTTTTTCATTGAAAAAAAAAATTAGAAATGTAAAAGCTCACCATAAAAAATAAAAAAAATAAAAAAATTGAATGAATAAGTAACTTTTTCGAGTTACTATTCACCTCGAAAAAGTTTGTCGAGTTGAATAGTAAACAAACTTTTTCGAGTTAAATTTAGCTCTCTAAAAATTTATCGCTCACAATTTTTTTTTTTTTTGGTATGTGGACTTTTCATTTTGAATAATTAAAATGGAACATAAGAAATTAGATGAACCGGTCCACTTTTTTAAATAAATTCATATGGCAAGGCCTACAACAATATGGGTAGAATTAACCATTGCACGGAAGTTAAATTGAGAATGAGCATGCATACAACATGGCATTAGTAACTTCGGGATGAGATCACCAATAGAGCTACAATCACAAGACATCACTTTGTTATATTCTAAGCAACTAAGAAACACAACAAGAAGACATTATCATGGACCTACTTGATGTGCCCTCTTTCGACCCATGTCATATACCCAGTTCACTTTGATAGGCTGCCCAAACACGAAATCACATAATAAGATATTTATCTACATAACATTAGAAAATGAATCTAAGAGAGATGCTATATAGAGCTTCGTTATCCATGAGAAAAGGGAGAAGGCTTCTCACTTACAAATGCCTTTCATTATCTATGTTCATGGTTTCAACCAAAATGATGTTGAACGTGTGGTAGTCAAAATCATGGGAGTCGATCAAAATTTCTAGCCAGAAAAATTCAATCACGGCTGACTTGAAAAGAGATTAGAATGCAAAACCTCCTAATGGATCTGGTTTCAAATTTCACAAGGTAAGATAACCATCATTAAAGGCCCTAGGATATGCATATCTAACATAAAAAACAAATGATAAAAACAATAAATCTCACATAAATGGCAATTGAACAAGAACTGGAACCCACATAAATCTTCTTACGCCTCGTCTCGCAAAGATAAAACACCCTAGCATTTTTAAAATATGATCATATACATGAATTTAAAGTTGTATAAAATTCTAATTTTTGTTTACAACTACTCTAATCGAATTTTAATTTATAACATTATTAGTAAGAATGTTATAATTAAAAGTTATAAAAAATAAAATATGTTGTTGATTTTTTCATTGAAAAAAAAATTAGAAATGTAAAAAGCTCACCATAAAAAAAAAAAAAAAATTTGTATGAGCGAGTAACTTTTTCGAGTTACTATTCACCTCGAAAAAGTTTGTCGAGTTGAATAGTAACTCGACAAACTTTTCGAGTTAAATAGTAGCTCGAAAAATTTCATCATTCACAATTTTTTTTTTTTTTTTGGTATGTAGACTTTTCATTTTGAATAATTAAAATGGAACATAAGAAATTAGATGAACCGGTCCACTTTTTCTTAAATAAATTCATATGGCAAGGCCTACAACAATATGGGTAGAATTAACCCATTGTCACGGAAGTTAAATCGAGAATGAGCATGCATACAACATGGCATTAGTAACTTCGGGGATGAGATCACCAATAGAGCTACAATCACAAGACATCACCTTGTTATATTCTAAGCAACTAAGAAACACAACAAGAAGACATTATCATGGACCTACTTGATGTGCCCTCTTTTCGACCAATCTGTCATATACCCAGTTCACTTTGATAGGTGCCCAAACACGGAAATCACATAATAAGAAATTTATCTACATAACATAAGAAAATGAATCTAAGAGAGATGCTATATAGAGCTTCTGTTATCCATGAGAAAAGGGAGAAGGCTTCTCACTTACAAATGCCTTTCATTATCTATGTTCATGGTTTCAACCAAAATGATGTGGAGCGTGTGGTAGTCAAAATCATGGGAGTCGATCAAAATTTCTTGCCGGAAAAATTCAATCACGGCCGACTTGAAAAGAGATTAGAATGTAAAACCTCCTAATGGATCCGGTTTCAAATTTCACAAGGTAAGATAACCATCATTAAAGGCCCTAGGATATGCATATCTAACATAAAAACAAATGATAAAAACAATAAATCTCACATAAATGGCAATCGAACAAGAACTGGAACCCACATAAATCTTCTTACGCCTCGTCTCGCAAAGATAAAACACCCTAGCATTTTTAAAATATGATCATATACATGAATTTAAAGTTGCATAAAATTCTAATTTTGTTTACACCTACTCTAATCAAATTTTAATTTATAACATTATTAGTAAGAATGTTATAATTAAAAGTTATAAAAATAAAATAAGTTGTTGATTTTTTCATTGAAAAAAAATTAGAAATGTAAAAGCTCACCAAAAAAAAAAATAAAAATTTGTATGAACAGTAACTTTTTCGAGTTACTATTCACCTCGAAAAAGTTTGTCGAGTTGAATAGTAACTCGACAAACTTTTTCGAGTTAAATAGTAGCTCGAAAAATTTATTGTTCACAATTTTTTTTTTTTTTTTGGTATGTGAGACTTTTCATTTTGAATAATTAAAATGGAACATAAGAAATTAGATGAACCGGTCCACTTTTTCTTAAATAAATTCATATGGCAAGGCCTACAACAATATGGGTAGAATTAACCACTTTGTCACGGAAGTTAAATCGAGAATGAGCATGCATACAACATGGCATTAGTAACCGGGATGAGATCACCAATAGAGCTACAATCACAAGACATCACCTTGTTATATTCTAAGCAACTAAGAAACACAACAAGAAGACATTATCATGGACCTACTTGATGTGCCCTCTTTTCGACCACCATCATATACCCAGTTCACTTTGATAGGCTGCCCAAAACACGGAAATCACATAATAAGATATTTATCTACATAACATAAGAAAATGAATCTAAGAGAGATGCTATATAGAGCTTCCTGTTATCCATGAGAAAAGGGAGAAGGCTTCTCACTTACAAATGCCTTTCATTATCTATGTTCATGGTTTCAACCAAAATGATGTGGAACGTGTGGTAGTCAAAATCATGGGAGTCGATCAAAATTTCTTGCCAGAAAAATTCAATCACGGCTGACTTGAAAAGAGATTAGAATGCAAAACCTCCTAATGGATCTGGTTTCAAATTTCACAAGGTAAGATAACCATCATTAAAGGCCCTAGGATATGCATATCTAACATAAAAAACAAATGATAAAAACAATAAATCTCACATAAATGGCAAATCGAACAAGAACTGGAACCCACATAAATCTTCTTACGCCTCGTCTCGTAAAGATAAAACACCCTAGCATTTTTAAAATATGATCATATACATGAATTTAAAGTTGCATAAAATTCTAATTTTTGTTTACACCTACTCTAATCAAATTTTAATTTATAACATTATTAGTAAGAATGTTATAATTAAAAGTTATAAAAATAAAATAAGTTGTTGATTTTTTCATTGAAAAAAAAAATTAGAAATGTAAAAGCTCACCATAAAAAAAAAAAAAAATTTGTATGAGAATAACTTTTTCGAGTTACTATTCACCTCGAAAAAGTTTGTCGAGTTGAATAGTAACTCGACAAACTTTTCGAGTTAAATAGTAGCTCGAAAAATTTATTGTTCACAATTTTTTTTTTTTTTTTTTTTGGTATGTTGACTTTTCATTTTGAATAATTAAAATGGAACATAAGAAATTAGATGAACCGGTCCACTTTTTCTTAAATAAATTCATATGGCAAGGCCTACAACAATATGGGTAGAATTAACCATTGTACGGAAGTTAAATCGAGAATGAGTATGCATACAACATGGCATTAGTAACTTCAGGGATGAGATCACCAATAGAGCTACAATCACAAGACATCACCTTGTTATATTCTAAGCAACTAAGAAACACAACAAGAAGACATTATCATGGACCTACTTGATGTGCCCTCTTTCTGACCACAGTCATATACCCAGTTCACTTTGATAGGCTGCCCAAACCTGGAAATCATATAATAAGAAATTTATCTACAAAACATGAGAAAATGAATCTAAGAGAGATGCTATATAGAGCTTCCTGTTATCCATGAGAAAAGGGAGAAGGCTTCTCACTTACAAATGCCTTTCATTATCTATGTTCATGGTTTCAACCAAAATGATGTGGGGCGTGTGGTAGTCAAAATCATGGGAGTCGATCAAAATTTCTTGCGAGGAAAAATTCAATCACGGTGACTTGAAAAGAGATTAGAATGCAAAACCTCCTAATGGATCTGGTTTCAAATTTCACAAGGTAAGATAACCATCATTAAAGGCCCTAGGATATGCATATCTAACATAAAAAACAAATGATAAAAAGAATAAATCTCACATAAATGGCAACTGAACAAGAACTGGAACCCACATAAATCTTCTTACGCCTCGTCGCAAAGATAAAACACCCTAGCATTTTTAAAATATGATCATATACATGAATTTAAAGTTGCATAAAATTCTAATTTTTGTTTACACCTACTCTAATCAAATTTTAATTTATAACATTATTAGTAAGAATGTTATAATTAAAAGTTATAAAAAAATAAAATAAGTTGTTGATTTTTTCATTGAAAAAAAAAAATTAGAAATGTCAAAGCTCATAAAAAAAAAAAATAAAAATTTGTATGAAGCAGTAACTTTTTCGAGTTACTATTCACCTCGAAAAAGTTTGTCGAGTTGAATAGTAACTCGACAAACTTTTTCGAGTTAAATAGTAGCTCGAAAAATTTATTGTTCACAATTTTTTTTTTTTTTTTTGGTATGTAGACTTTTTCATTTTGAATAATTAAAATGGAACATAAGAAATTAGATGAACCGGTCCACTTTTTCTTAAATAAATTCATATGGCAAGGCCTACAACAATATGGGTAGAATTAACCACTGTACGGAAGTTAAATCGAGAATGAGTATGCATACAACATGGCATTAGTAACTACATGGATGAGATCACCAATAGAGCTACAATCACAAGACATCACCTTGTTATATTCTAAGCAACTAAGAAACACAACAAGAAGACATTATCATGGACCTACTTGATGTGCCCTCTTTCTGACCACTGTCATATACCCAGTTCACTTTGATAGGCTGCCCAAACCTGGAAATCATATAATAAGAAATTTATCTACATAACATGAGAAAATGAATCTAAGAGAGATGCTATATAGAGCTTCCTGTTATCCATGAGAAAAGGGAGAAGGCTTCTCACTTACAAATGCCTTTCATTATCTATGTTCATGGTTTCAACCAAAATGATGTGGAACGTGTGGTAGTCAAAATCATGGGAGTCGATCAAAATTTCTTGCCAGAAAAATTCAATCACGGCTGACTTGAAAAGAGATTAGAATGCAAAACCTCCTAATGGATCTGGTTTCAAATTTCACAAGGTAAGATAACCATCATTAAAGGCCCTAGGATATGCATATCTAACATAAAAAACAAATGATAAAAACAATAAATCTCACATAAATGGCAACTGAACAAGAACTGGAACCCACATAAATCTTCTTACGCCTCGTCTCGCAAAGATAAAACACCCTAGCATTTTTAAAATATGATCATATACATGAATTTAAAGTTGCATAAAATTCTAATTTTTGTTTACACCTACTCTAATCAAATTTTAATTTATAACATTATTAGTAAGAATGTTATAATTAAAAGTTATAAAAAGTAAAATAAGTTGTTGATTTTTTTCATTGAAAAAAAAATTAGAAATGTCAAAAGTCACCATAAAAAAAAAAAAATAAAAATTTGTATGAGCGAGTAACTTTTTCGAGTTACTATTCACCTCGAAAAAGTTTGTCGAGTTGAATAGTAACTCGACAAACTTTTTCGAGTTAAATAGTAGCTCGAAAAATTTACTGTTCACAATTTTTTTTTTTTTGGTATGTAGACTTTTTCATTTTGAATAATTAAAATGGAACATAAGAAATTAGATGAACCGGTCCACTTTTTCTTAAATAAATTCATATGGCAAGGCCTACAACAATATGGGTAGAATTAACCCTTTGTCACGGAAGTTAAATCGAGAATGAGTATGCATACAACATGGCATTAGTAACTTCGAGGATGAGATCACCAATAGAGCTACAATCACAAGACATCACCTTGTTATATTCTAAGCAACTAAGAAACACAACAAGAAGACATTATCATGGACCTACTTGATGTGCCCTCTTTCGACCACACTTCATATACCCGGTTCACTTTGATAGGCTGCCCAAACACGGAAATCATATAATAAGAAATTTATCTACATAACATGAGAAAATGAATCTAAGAGAGATGCTATATAGAGCTTCGTTATCCATGAGAAAGGGAGAAGGCTTCTCACTTACAAATGCCTTTCATTATCTATGTTCATGGTTTCAACCAAAATGATGTGGAACGTGTGGTAGTCAAAATCATGGAGTCGATCAAAATTTCTTCGAAAAATTCAATCACGGTGACTTGAAAAGAGATTAGAATGCAAAACCTCCTAATGGATCCGGTTTCAAATTTCACAAGGTAAGATAACCATCATTAAAGGCCCTAGGATATGCATATCTAACGCAAAAAAACAAATGATAAAAACAATAAATCTCACATAAATGGCAATCGAACAAGAACTGAACCCACATAAATCTTCTTACGCCTCCTCGCCGCAAAGATAAAACACCCTAGCATTTTTAAAATATGATCATATACATGAATTTAAAGTTGCATAAAATTCTAATTTTTGTTTACACCTACTCTAATCAAATTTTAATTTATAACATTATTAGTAAGAATGTTATAATTAAAAGTTATAAAAAATAAAATAAGTTGTTGATTTTTTTCATTGAAAAAAAAAATTAGAAATGTAAAAGCTCACCATAAAAAAAAAATAAAAATTTGTATGAACAGTAACTTTTTCGAGTTACTATTCACCTCGAAAAAGTTTGTCGAGTTGAATAGTAACTCGACAAACTTTTTCGAGTTAAATAGTAGCTCGAAAAATTTATTGTTCACAATTTTTTTTTTTTTTTTTTTGGTATGTAGACTTTTTCATTTTGAATAATTAAAATGGAACATAAGAAATTAGATGAACCGGTCCACTTTTTCTTAAATAAATTCATATGGCAAGGCCTACAACAATATGGGTAGAATTAACCACTGTACGGAAGTTAAATCGAGAATGAGTATGCATACAACATGGCATTAGTAACTTCAGGGATGAGATCACCAATAGAGCTACAATCACAAGACATCACCTTGTTATATTCTAAGCAACTAAGAAACACAACAAGAAGACATTATCATGGACCTACTTGATGTGCCCTCTTTCTGACCACAGTCATATACCCAGTTCACTTTGATAGGCTGCCCAAACCTGGAAATCATATAATAAGAAATTTATCTACATAACATGAGAAAATGAATCTAAGAGAGATGCTATATAGAGCTTCCTGTTATCCATGAGAAAAGGGAGAAGGCTTCTCACTTACAAATGCCTTTCATTATCTATGTTCATGGTTTCAACCAAAATGATGTGGAACGTGTGGTAGTCAAAATCATGGGAGTCGATCAAAATTTCTTGCCAGAAAAATTCAATCACGGCTGACTTGAAAAGAGATTAGAATGCAAAACCTCCTAATGGATCTGGTTTCAAATTTCACAAGGTAAGATAACCATCATTAAAGGCCCTAGGATATGCATATCTAACATAAAAAACAAATGATAAAAACAATAAATCTCACATAAATGGCAACTGAACAAGAACTAGAACCCACATAAATCTTCTTACGCCTCGTCTCGCAAAGATAAAACACCCTAGCATTTTTAAAATATGATCATATACATGAATTTAAAGTTGCATAAAATTCTAATTTTTGTTTACACCTACTCTAATCAAATTTTAATTTATAACATTATTAGTAAGAATGTTATAATTAAAAGTTATAAAAAATAAAATAAGTTGTTGATTTTTTTCATTGAAAAAAAAAAATTAGAAATGTAAAAGCTCACCATAAAAAAAAAAAATTTGCATGAACAGTAACTTTTTCGAGTTACTATTCACCTCGAAAAAGTTTGTCGAGTTGAATAGTAACTCGACAAACTTTTTCGAGTTAAATAGTAGCTCGAAAAATTTATTGTTCACAATTTTTTTTTTTTTTTGGTATGTTGACTTTTCATTTTGAATAATTAAAATGGAACATAAGAAATTAGATGAACCGGTCCACTTTTTCTTAAATAAATTCATATGGCAAGGCCTACAACAATATGGGTAGAATTAACCTTTGCATACGGAAGTTAAATCGAGAATGAGTATGCATACAACATGGCATTAGTAACTTCAGGGATGAGATCACCAATAGAGCTACAATCACAAGACATCACCTTGTTATATTCTAAGCAACTAAGAAACACAACAAGAAGACATTATCATGGACCTACTTGATGTGCCCTTTTCGACGACCACCATCATATACCCAGTTCACTTTGATAGGTTGCCCAAACACGGAAATCACATAATAAGATATTTATCTACATAACATTAGAAAATGAATCTAAGAGAGATGCTATATAGAGCTTCCTGTTATCCATGAGAAAAGGGAGAAGGCTTCTCACTTACAAATGCCTTTCATTATCTATGTTCATGGTTTCAACCAAAATGATGTGGAACGTGTGGTAGTCAAAATCATGGGAGTCGATCAAAATTTCTAGCTAGAAAAATTCAATCACGGCTGACTTGAAAAGAGATTAGAATGCAAAACCTCCTAATGGATCTGGTTTCAAATTTCACAAGGTAAGATAACCATCATTAAAGGCCCTTAGGATATGCATATCTAACATAAAAAACAAATGATAAAAACAATAAATCTCACATAAACGGCAACTGAACAAGAACTAGAACCCACATAAATCTTCTTACGCCTCGTCTCGCAAAGATAAAACACCCTAGCATTTTTAAAATATGATCATATACATGAATTTAAAGTTGCATAAAATTCTAATTTTTGTTTACACCTACTCTAATCAAATTTTAATTTATAACATTATTAGTAAGAATGTTATAATTAAAAGTTATAAAAAATAAAATAAGTTGTTGATTTTTTTCATTGAAAAAAAAAATTAGAAATGTAAAAGCTCACCATAAAAAAAAAAAATAAAAAATTGTATGAACAGTAACTTTTTCGAGTTACTATTCACCTCGAAAAAGTTTGTCGAGTTGAATAGTAACTCGACAAACTTTTTCGAGTTAAATAGTAGCTCGAAAAATTTACTGTTCACATTTTTTTTTTTTTTTGGTATGTAGACTTTTTCATTTTGAATAATTAAAATGGAACATAAGAAATTAGATGAACCGGTCCACTTTTTCTTAAATAAATTCATATGGCAAGGCCTACAACAATATGGGTAGAATTAACCACTGTACGGAAGTTAAATCGAGAATGAGTATGCATACAACATGGCATTAGTAACCCGGGGATGAGATCACCAATAGAGCTACAATCACAAGACATCACCTTGTTATATTCTAAGCAACTAAGAAACACAACAAGAAGACATTATCATGGACCTACTTGATGTGCCCTTTTTCGACCAATCATCATATACCCAGTTCACTTTGATAGGTGCCCAAACTTGGAAATCATATAATAAGATATTTATCTACATAACATTAGAAAATGAATCTAAGAGAGATGCTATATAGAGCTTCTCGTTATCCATGAGAAAAGGAGAAGGCTTCTCACTTACAAATGCCTTTCATTATCTATGTTCATGGTTTCAACCAAAATGATGTGCACATGTGGTAGTCAAAATCATGGGAGTCGATCAAAATTTCTTGCGGAAAAATTCAATCACGGCCGACTTGAAAAGAGATTAGAATGCAAAACCTCCTAATGGATCCGGTTTCAAATTTCACAAGGTAAGATAACCATCATTAAAGGCCCTAGGATATGCATATCTAACATAAAAAACAAATGATAAAAACAATAAATCTCACATAAATGGCAACTGAACAAGAACTGGAACCCACATAAATCTTCTTACGCCTCGTCTCGCAAAGATAAAACACCCTAGCATTTTTAAAATATGATCATATACATGAATTTAAAGTTGCATAAAATTCTAATTTTTGTTTACACCTACTCTAATCAAATTTTAATTTATAACATTATTAGTAAGAATGTTATAATTAAAAGTTATAAAAAATAAAATAAGTTGTTGATTTTTTTCATTGAAAAAAAAATTAGAAATGTAAAAGCTCACCATAAAAAAAAATAAAAAATTTGTATGAACAGTAACTTTTTCGAGTTACTATTCACCTCGAAAAAGTTTGTCGAGTTGAATAGTAACTCGACAAACTTTTTCGAGTTAAATAGTAGCTCGAAAAATTTACTGTTCACAATTTTTTTTTTTTTTTGGTATGTAGACTTTTTCATTTTGAATAATTAAAATGGAACATAAGAAATTAGATGAACCGGTCCACTTTTTCTTAAATAAATTCATATGGCAAGGCCTACAACAATATGGGTAGAATTAACCATCGTGACGGAAGTTAAATCGAGAATGAGCATGCATACAACATGGCATTAGTAACTTCGAGGATGAGATCACCAATAGAGCTACAATCACAAGACATCACCTTGTTATATTCTAAGCAACTAAGAAACACAACAAGAAGACATTATCATGGACCTACTTGATGTGCCCTCTTTCGACCACCATCATATACCCAGTTCACTTTGATAGGTTGCCCAAACACGGAAATCACATAATAAGATATTTATCTACATAACATTAGAAAATGAATCTAAGAGAGATGCTATATAGAGCTTCACGTTATCCATGAGAAAAGGGAGAAGGCTTCTCACTTACAAATGCCTTTCATTATCTATGTTCATGGTTTCAACCAAAATGATGTGAACGTGTGGTAGTCAAAATCATGGGAGTCGATCAAAATTTCTTGCTAGAAAAATTCAATCACGGTGACTTGAAAAGAGATTAGAATGCAAAACCTCCTAATGGATACGGTTTCAAATTTCACAAGGTAAGATAACCATCATTAAAGGCCCTAGGATATGCATATCTAACATAAAAACAAATGATAAAAAAACAATAAATCTCACATAAATGGCAATCGAACAAGAACTAGAACCCACATAAATCTTCTTACGCCTCGTCTCGCAAAGATAAAACACCCTAGCATTTTTAAAATATGATCATATACATGAATTTAAAGTTGCATAAAATTCTAATTTTTGTTTACACCTACTCTAATCAAATTTTAATTTATAACATTATTAGTAAGAATGTTATAATTAAAAGTTATAAAAAATAAAATATGTTGTTGATTTTTTCATTGAAAAAAAAAATTAGAAATGTAAAAGCTCACCATAAAAAAAAAAAAAAAAAATTTGCATGAACAGTAACTTTTTCGAGTTACTATTCACTCTCAAAAAAGTTTGTCGAGTTGAATAGTAACTCGACAAACTTTTCAAGTTAAATAGTAGCTCGAAAAAATTCATCATTCACAAATTTTTTTTTTTTTTTTTTTGGTATGTAGACTTTTTCATTTTGAATAATTAAAATGGAACATAAGAAATTAGATGAACCGGTCCACTTTTTCTTAAATAAATTCATATGGCAAGGCCTACAACAATATGGGTAGAGTTAACCACTGTACGGAAGTTAAATCGAGAATGAGCATGCATACAACATGGCATTAGTAACTTCAGGGATGAGATCACCAATAGAGCTACAATCACAAGACATCACCTTGTTATATTCTAAGCAACTAAGAAACACAACAAGAAGACATTATCATGGACCTACTTGATGTGCCCTCTTTCTGACCACTGTCATATACCCAGTTCACTTTGATAGGCTGCCCAAACCTGGAAATCACATAATAAGATATTTATCTACATAACATTAGAAAATGAATCTAAGAGAGATGCTATATAGAGCTTCCTCGTTATCCATGAGAAAAGGAGAAGGCTTCTCACTTACAAATGCCTTTCATTATCTATGTTTATGGTTTCAACCAAAATGATGTGGAACGTGTGGTAGTCAAAATCATGGGAGTCGATCAAAATTTCTAGCTAGAAAAATTCAATCACGGCTGACTTGAAAAGAGATTAGAATGCAAAACCTCCTAATGGATCTGGTTTCAAATTTCACAAGGTAAGATAACCATCATTAAAGGCCCTTAGGATATGCATATCTAACATAAAAAACAAATGATAAAAACAATAAATCTCACATAAACGGCAACTGAACAAGAACTAGAACCCACATAAATCTTCTTACGCCTCGTCTCGCAAAGATAAAACACCCTAGCATTTTTAAAATATGATCATATACATAAATTTAAAGTTGCATAAAATTCTAATATTTGTTTACACCTACTCTAATCAAATTTTAATTTATAACATTATTAGTAAGAATGTTATAATTAAAAGTTATAAAAAAATAAAATAAGTTGTTGATTTTTTCATTGAAAAAAAAAAATTAGAAATGTAAAAGCTCCCACTAAAAAAAAAAAAAAAAAAATTTGTATGAGCAAGTAACTTTTTCGAGTTACTATTCACCTCGAAAAAGTTTGTCGAGTTGAATAGTAACTCGACAAACTTTTTCGAGTTAAATAGTAGCTCGAAAAATTTATTATTCACAATTTTTTTTTTTTTTTTGGTATATGTAGACTTTTCATTTTGAATAATTAAAATGGAACATAAGAAATTAGATGAACCGGTCCACTTTTTCTTAAATAAATTCATATGGCAACGCCTACAACAATATGGGTAGAATTAACCCGCATGACGGAAGTTAAATCGAGAATGAGCATGCATACAACATGGCATTAGTAACTTCAGGGATGAGATCACCAATAGAGCTACAATCACAAGACATCACCTTGTTATATTCTAAGCAACTAAGAAACACAACAAGAAGACATTATCATGGACCTACTTGATGTGCCCTCTTTTCGACCACCGTCATATACCCAGTTCACTTTGATAGGCTGCCCAAACACGGAAATCACATAATAAGATATTTATCTACATAACATTAGAAAATGAATCTAAGAGAGATGCTATATAGAGCTTCTGTTATCCATGAGAAAAGGAGAAGGCTTCTCACTTACAAACGCCTTTCATTATCTATGTTCATGGTTTCAACCAAAATGATGTGGAACGTGTGGTAGTCAAAATCATGGGAGTCGATCAAAATTTCTTGCCGAGAAAAATTCAATCATGGCCGACTTGAAAAGAGATTAGAATGCAAAACCTCCTAATGGATCCGGTTTCAAATTTCACAAGGTAAGATAACCATCATTAAAGGCCCTAGGATATGCATATCTAACATAAAAACAAATGATAAAAACAATAAATCTCACATAAATGGCAAAATGAACAAGAACTGGAACCCACATAAATCTTCTTACGCCTCGTCTCGCAAAGATAAAACACCCTAGCATTTTTAAAATATGATCATATACATGAATTTAAAGTTGCATAAAATTCTAATTTTTGTTTACACCTACTCTAATCAAATTTTAATTTATAACATTATTAGTAAGAATGTTATAATTAAAAGTTATAAAAATAAAATATGTTGTTGATTTTTTCATTGAAAAAAAAAATTAGAAATGTAAAAGCTCACCATAAAAAAAAATAAAAATTTGTATCAACGATAACTTTTTCGAGTTACTATTCACCTCGAAAAAGTTTGTCGAGTTGAATAGTAACTCGACAAACTTTTTCGAGTTAAATAGTAGCTCGAAAAATTTATTATTCACATTTTTTTTTTTTGGTATGTAGACTTTTCATTTTGAATAATTAAAATGGAACATAAGAAATTAGATGAACCGGTCCACTTTTTCTTAAATAAATTCATATGGCAAGGCCTACAACAATATGGGTAGAATTAACCCTTTGTCACGGAAGTTAAATCGAGAATGAGCATGCATACAACATGGCATTAGTAACTTCAGGATGAGATCACCAATAGAGCTACAATCACAAGACATCACCTTGTTATATTCTAAGCAACTAAGAAACACAACAAGAAGACATTATCATGGACCTACTTGATGTGCCCTCTTCGACGACCAACATCATATACCCAGTTCACTTTGATAGGCTGCCCAAACTTGGAAATCATATAATAAGATATTTATCTACATAACATTAGAAAATGAATCTAAGAGAGATGCTATATAGAGCTTCCTCGTTATCCATGAGAAAAGGGAGAAGGCTTCTCACTTACAAATGCCTTTCATTATCTATGTTCATGGTTTCAACCAAAATGATGTGGAGCGTGTGGTAGTCAAAATCATGGGAGTCGATCAAAATTTCTTAGACAGAAAAATTCAATCACGGCCGACTTGAAAGAGATTAGAATGCAAAACCTCCTAATGGATCCGGTTTCAAATTTCACAAGGTAAGATAACCATCATTAAAGGCCCTAGGATATGCATATCTAACATAAAAACAAATGATAAAAACAATAAATCTCACATAAATGGCAATCGAACAAGAATTAGAACCCACATAAATCTTCTACGCCTCGTCTCGCAAAGATAAAACACCCTAGCATTTTTAAAATATGATCATATACATGAATTTAAAGTTGCATAAAATTCTAATTTTTGTTTACACCTACTCTAATCAAATTTTAATTTATAACATTATTAGTAAGAATATTATAATTAAAAGTTATAAAAAATAAAATATGTTGTTGATTTTTTCATTGAAAAAAAAAAATTAGAAATGTAAAAGCTCACCAAAAAAAAAAAAAAAAAATTTGTATGAGCAAGTAACTTTTTCGAGTTACTATTCACCTCGAAAAAAGTTTGTAGAGTTGAATAGTAACTCGACAAACTTTTTCGAGTTAAATAGTAGCTCGAAAAAAATTTTTCATCATTAACAATTTTTTTTTTTTTTTGGTATGTGGACTTTTCATTTTGAATAATTAAAATGGAACATAAGAAATTAGATGAACCGGTCCACTTTTTCTTAAATAAATTCATATGGCAAGGCCTACAACAATATGGGTAGAATTAACCTTCGCACGGAAGTTAAATCGAGAAAGAGCATGCATACAACATGGCATTAGTAACTTTAGGGATGAGATCACCAATAGAACTACAATCACAAGACATCACATTGTTATATTCTAAGCAACTAAGAAACACAACAAGAAGACATTATCATGGACCTACTTGATGTGCCTCTTTTTGACACACATCGTCATATACCCAGTTCACTTTGATAGGTTGCCCAAACACGGAAATCACATAATAAGATATTTATCTACTCAACATTAGAAAATGAATCTAAGAGAGATGCTATATAGAGCTTCCTCGTTATCCATGAGAAAAGGAGAAGGCTTCTCACTTACAAATGCCTTTCATTATCTATGTTCATGGTTTCAACCAAAATGATGTTGAACGTGTGGTAGTCAAAATCATGGGTGTCGATCAAAATTTCTAGAAAAATTCAATCACGGGCCGACTTGAAAAGAGATTAGAATGCAAAACCTCCTAATGGATCTGGTTTCAAATTTCACAAGGTAAGATAACCATCATTAAAGGCCCTAGGATATGCATATCTAACATAAAAAACAAATGATAAAAACAATAAATCTCACATAAACGGCAACTGAACAAGAACTAGAACCCACATAAATCTTCTTACGCCTCGTCTCGCAAAGATAAAACACCCTAGCATTTTTAAAATATGATCATATACATGAATTTAAAGTTGCATAAAATTCTAATTTTTGTTTACACCTACTCCAATCAAATTTTAATTTATAACATTATTAGTAAGAATGTTATAATTAAAAGTAATAAAAAATATAATATGTTGTTGATTTTTTCATTGAAAAAAAATTAGAAATGTAAAAGCTCACCATAAAAAAAAAAAAAAAAAATTATGTATGAGCGATAACTTTTTTCGAGTTACTATTCACCTCGAAAAAGTTTGTCGAGTTGAATAGTAACTCGACAAACTTTTCGAGTTAAATAGTAGCTCGAAAAATTTATTGTTCACATTTTTTTTTTTTTTTTTTGGGATGGGACTTTTCATTTTGAATAATTAAAATGGAACATAAGAAATTAGATGAACCGGTCCACTTTTTCTAAAATAAATTCATATGGCAAGGCCTACAACAATATGGGTAGATTTAACCACCGTCCGGAAGTTAAATCGAGAATGAGCATGCATACAACATGGCATTAGTAACTTCGGGGATGAGATCACCAATAGAGCTACAATCACAAGACATCACCTTGTTATATTCTAAGCAACTAAGAAACACAACAAGAAGACATTATCATGGACCTACTTGATGTGCCCTCTTTCGACCACGTCATATACCCAGTTCACTTTGATAGGGTGCCCAAACACGGAAATCACATAATAAGATATTTATCTACATAACATTAGAAAATGAATCTAAGAGAGATGCTATATAGAGCTTCACTGTTATCCAAGAGAAAAGGGAGAAGGCTTCTCACTTACAAATGCCTTTCATTATCTATGTTCATGGTTTCAACCAAAATGATGTTGAACATGTGGTAGTCAAAATCATGGGTGTCGATCAAAATTTCTAGCGGAAAAATTCAATCACGGTGACTTGAAAAGAGATTAGAATGCAAAACCTCCTAATGGATCTGGTTTCAAATTTCACAAGGTAAGATAACCATCATTAAAGGCCCTAGGATATGCATATCTAACATAAAAAACAAATGATAAAAACAATAAATCTCACATAAATGGCAACTGAACAAGAACTGGAACCCACATAAATCTCCTTACGCCTCGTCTCGCAAAGATAAAACACCCTAGCATTTTTAAAATATGATCATATACATGAATTTAAAGTTGCATAAAATTCTAATTTTTGTTTACACCTACTCTAATCAAATTTTAATTTATAACATTATTAGTAAGAATGTTATAATTAAAAGTTATAAAAAAATAAAATAAGTTGTTAATTTTTTTCATTGAAAAAAAAATTAGAAATTTAAAAGCTCACCATAAAAAAAATAAAAAAATTTGTATGAACAGTAACTTTTTGAGTTACTATTCACCTCGAAAAAGTTTGCCGAGTTGAATAGTAACTCGACAAACTTTTTTGAGTTAAATAGCAACTCGAAAAATTTACTGTTCACAATTTTTTTTTTTTTTTGGTATGTGGACTTTTTCATTTTGAATAATTAAAATGGAACATAAGAAATTAGATGAACCGGTCCACTTTTTCTTAAATAAATTCATATGGCAAGGCCTACAACAATATGGGTAGAATTAACCACTGTACGGAAATTAAATTGAGAAAGAGCATGCATACAACATGGCATTAGTAACTTCAGGGATGAGATCACCAATAGAGCTACAATCACAAGACATCACTTTGTTATATTCTAAGCAACTAAGAAACACAACAAGAAGACATTATCATGGACCTACTTGATGTACCCTCTTCGACCACCATCATATACCCAGTTCACTTTGATAGGCTGCCCAAAACGGAAATCACATAATAAGATATTTATCTACATAACATTAGAAAATGAATCTAAGAGAGATGCTATATAGAGCTTCTCGTTATCCATGAGAAAAGGAGAAGGCTTCTCACTTACAAATGCCTTTCATTATCTATGTTCATGGTTTCAACAAAATGATGTGGAGAACGTGTGGTAGTCAAAATCATGGGAGTCGATCAAAATTTCTAGCCGAGAAAAATTCAATCACGGGTGACTTGAAAAGAGATTAGAATGCAAAACCTCCTAATGGATCCGGTTTCAAATTTCACAAGGTAAGATAACCATCATTAAAGGCACTAGGATATGCATATCTAACATAAAAAACAAATGATAAAAACAATAAATCTCACATAAATGGCAACTGAACAAGAACTGGAACCCACATAAATCTTCTTACGCCTCGTCTCGCAAAGATAAAACACCCTAGCATTTTTAAAATATGATCATATACATGAATTTAAAGTTGCATAAAATTCTAATTTTTGTTTACACCTACTCTAATCAAATTTTAATTTATAACATTATTAGTAAGAATGTTATAATTAAAAGTTATAAAAAATAAAATAAGTTGTTAATTTTTTCATTGAAAAAAAAAATTAGAAATTTAAAAGCTCACCATAAAAAAAAAAAAAATTTGTATGAACAGTAACTTTTTTGAGTTACTATTCACCTCGAAAAAAGTTTGTCGAGTTGAATAGTAACTCGACAAACTTTTTTGAGTTAAATAGCAACTCGAAAAATTTACTGTTCACAATTTTTTTTTTTTTTGGTATGTAGACTTTTCATTTTGAATAATTAAAATGGAACATAAGAAATTAGATGAACCGGTCCACTTTTTCTTAAATAAATTCATATGGCAAGGCCTACAACAATATGGGTAGAATTAACCACCATGACGGAAATTAAATTGAGAAAGAGCATGCATACAACATGGCATTAGTAACTTCAGGGATGAGATCACCAATAGAGCTACAATCACAAGACATCACTTTGTTATATTCTAAGCAACTAAGAAACACAACAAGAAGACATTATCATGGACCTACTTGATGTGCCCTCTTTTCGACCAATCATCATATACCCAGTTCACTTTGATAGGTGCCCAAACACGGAAATCACATAATAAGATATTTATCTACATAACATTAGAAAATGAATCTAAGAGAGATGCTATATAGAGCTTCTGTTATCCATGAGAAAAGGGAGAAGGCTTCTCACTTACAAATGCCTTTCATTATCTATGTTCATGGTTTCAACCAAAATGATGTGGAACGTGTGGTAGTCAAAATCATGGGAGTCGATCAAAATTTCTAGCGAGAAAAATTCAATCACTACCGACTTGAAAAGAGATTAGAATGCAAAACCTCCTAATGGATCCGGTTTCAAATTTCACAAGGTAAGATAACCATCATTAAAGGCACTAGGATATGCATATCTAACATAAAAACAAATGATAAAAACAATAAATCTCACATAAATGGCAAATCGAACAAGAACTGGAACCCACATAAATATTCTTACGCCTCGTCTCGCAAAGATAAAACACCCTAGCATTTTTAAAATATGATCGTATACATGAATTAAAAGTTGCATAAAATTCTAATTTTTGTTTACACCTACTCTAATCAAATTTTAATTTATAACATTATTAGTAAGAATGTTATAATTAAAAGTTATAAAAAATAAAATAAGTTGTTGATTTTTTTCATTGAAAAAAAAATAGAAATGTAAAAGCTCACCATAAAAAATAAAAAATTATTTTTTGCATGAACAGTAACTTTTTCGAGTTACTATTCACCTCGAATAATTTTGTCGAGTTGAATAGTAACTCGACAAACTTTTTCGAGTTAAATAGTAACTCGAAAAATTTACTGTTAACAATTTTTTTTTTTTTTTTTTTTGATATGTGGACTTTTTCATTTTGAATAATTAGTGACCATTTATAAATTTTAATAATTAGACACATGAAATTAAAATTTCGTGTACTCGCTACATACATGAATTATTTAAAGAGATAAATATTGTAATTGATAGATACTAATATACATGTATCGAGATAAATGTGTTCATTGAAAATTCTATAATAAGCCATGTAACGATCACATAAAATTAAGTGATTTAATGAACTCGGTACATGAATTATTTAAGTAGATGAATGTAGTAATTGATAGATGCATATATTGGAATAAACATATTCATTGAACAACTTATAAAAAGACACACAATCTGACATTGCTACACATTTTGTAAGAGGAGTCAATCCAAGAATAAAGTTTGTCTTGAATTGTTTTTGCCATTTTAAAGTAAATCTCAAATTTTCTATAAATTTACATTCTTCCAAAATTATCGAATATTAAATAAAAAGTGATAAAATATACAGGGAAAGAGGGTCATAATATAATTAATTTTTGTTTACACCTACTCTAATCAAATTTTAATTTATAACATTATTAGTAAGAATGTTATAATTAAAAGTTATAAAAAAATAAAATATGTTGTTGATTTTTTTCATTGAAAAAAAAAATTAGAAATGTAAAACCTCACCATAAAAAATAAAATTAAAAAAAAAAAGAAATTTGCATGAACAGTAACTTTTTCGAGTTACTATTCACCTCGAAAAAGTTTGTCGAGTTGAATAGTAACTCGACAAACTTTTTCGAGTTACTAACTCGAAAAAGTTACTGTTCACATTTTCTTTTCTTTTTTGTATGTGGACGTTTTCATTTTGAATAATTAGTGACCATTTATATATTTTAATAATTATACACATGAAATTAAAATTTCGTGTACTCGCTACATACATGAATTATTTAAAGAGATAAATATTGTAATTGATAGATACTAAGATACATGTATCGAGATAAATGTGTTCATTGAAAATTCTATAATAAGCGATAGTAACGTTCACATAAAATTAAGTAATTTAATGAACTCGCTACATGAATTATTTAAGTAGATGAATGTAGTAATTGATAGATGCATATATTGGAATAAACATATTCATTGAACATCCTATAAAAAGGCACACTATCTAACAATGCTACACATTTTGTAAGAGGTGTCAATCCAAGAATAAAGCTTGTCTTGAATTGTTTTTGCCATTTTAAAGTAAATCTCAAATTTTCTATAAATTGACATTCTTCCAAAATTATCGAATATTAAATAAAAAGTGAAAAAATATACAGAGAAAGAGGGTCATAATATAATTAATTTTTGTTTACACCTACTCTAATCAAATTTTAATTTATAACATTATTAGTAAGAATGTTATAAATAAAAGTTATAAAAATAAAATATGTTGTTGATTTTTTTCAATGAAAAAAAAATTAGAAATGTAAAAGTTCACCATTAAAAAAAAAAAAATTTCATGAATAATATTTTTTTCGAGTTACTATTCACCTCGAAAAAGTTTGTCGAGTTGAATAGTAACTCGACAAACTTTTTCAAGTTAAATAGTAACTCGAAAAAGTTACTGTTCACAATTTTTTTTTTTTTTTGTATGTGGACTTTTTCATTTTGAATAATTAGTGACCATTTATATATTTTAATAATTAGACACATAAAATTAAAATTTTGTGTACTCGCTACATACATGAATTATTTAAAGAGATAAATATTGTAATTGATAGATACTAAGATACATGTATCGAGATAAATGTGTTCTTTGAAAATTCTATAATAAGCCATGTAACGTTCACATAAAATTAAGAGATTTAATGAACTCGCTACATGAATTATTTAAGTAGATGAATGTAGTAATTGATAGATGTATATATTGGAATAAACATATTTATTGAACATCGTATAAAAAGGCACACATTCTGACAATGCTACACATTTTGTAAGAGGAGTCAATCCAAAATAAAGTTTATCTTGAATTGTTTTTGCCATTTTAAAGTAAATCTCAATTTTCTATAAATTGACATTCTTCCGAAATTATCGAATATTAAATAAAAAGTGAAAAATATATCTGAGGAAAGAGGTTCAAAATATAATTAATTTTTGTTTATACCTACTCTAATCAAATTTTAATTTATAACATTATTAGTAAGAATGTTATAATTAAAAGTCATAAAAAATAAAATATGTTGTTGATTTTTTTCATTGAAAAAAAAAATTCAAAATGTAAAAGCTCACCTTCAAAAAAAAATAAAACAAAATAATTTTTTATTTTATTTTTTCGCATGAACAATAACTTTTTCGAGTTACTATTCACCTCAAAAAAGTTTGTCGAGTTGAATAGTAACTCGACAAACTTTTTCGAGTTAAACAGTAACTCGAAAAATTTCATCGTTAACAATTTTTTTTTTTTTTTGGGTATGTGGACTTTTTCGTTTTGAATAATTAAAATGGAACATAAGAAATTAGATGAACCGGTCCACTTTTTCTTAAATAAATTCATATGGCAAGGCCTACAACTATATGGGTAGAATTAACCATTGTACGGAAGTTAAATCGAGAAAGAGCATGCATACAACATGGCATTCAGTAACTCGTGGATGAGATCACCAATAGAGCTACAATCACAAGACATCACCTTGTTATATTCTAAACAACTAAGAAACACAACAAGAAGACATTATCATGGACCTACTTGATGTGCCCTCTTTCGACCACCATCATATACCCAGTTCACTTTGATAGGCTGCCCAAACCGGAAATCACATAGTAAGATATTTATCTACACAACATTAGAAAATGAATATAAGAAAGATGCTATATAGAGCTTCCACGTTATCCATGAGAAAAGGAGAAGGCTTCTCACTTACAAATTCCTTTCAATATCTATGTTCATGGTTTCAACCAAAATGATGTTGCACGTGTGGTAGTCAAAATCATGGGAGTCGATCAAAATTTCTAGACAGAAAAATTCAATCACGGCCGTCTTGAAAAGAGATTAGAATGCAAAACCTCCTAATGGATCTGGTTTCAAATTTCACAAGGTAAGATAACCATCATTAAAGGCCCTAGGATATGCATATCTAACATAAAAAACAAATGATAAAAACAATAAATCTCACATAAACGGCAACTGAACAAGAATTAGAACCCACATAAATCTTCCTACGCCTCGTCTCGCAAAGATAAAACACCCTAGCATTTTTAAAATATGATCATATACATGAATTTAAAGTTGCATAAAATTCTAATTTTTGTTTACACCTACTCTAATCAAATTTTAATTTATAACATTATTAGTAAGAATATTATAATTAAAAGTTATAAAAATATAATATGTTGTTGATTTTTTCATTGAAAAAAAAAAATTAGAAATGTAAAGCTCACCATAAAAAAAAAAATTCAGATAAACAGTAACTTTTTTCGAGTTACTATTCACCTCGAAAAAGTTTGTAGAGTTGAATAGTAACTCGACAAACTTTTTCGAGTTAAATAGTAACTCGAAAAATTTACTGTTAACAATTTTTTTTTTTTTTTTTGGGTATGTGGACTTTTTCATTTTGAAATAATTAAAATAGAACATAAGAAATTAGATGAACCGGTCCACTTTTTCTTAAATAAATTCATATGGCAAGGCCTACAACAATATGGGTAGAATTAACCACTGTAAGGAAGTTAAATCGAGAAAGAGCATGCATACAACATGGCATTAGTAACTTTAGGGATGAGATCACCTATAGAACTACAATCACAAGACATCACATTGTTATATTCTAAGCAACTAAGAAACAGGAACAAGAAGACATTATCATGGACCTACTTGATGTGCCCTCTTCTCGAACACCCATCATATACCCAGTTCACTTTGATAGGTTGCCCAAACCGAAATCACATAATAAGATATTTATCTACACAACATTAGAAAATGAATCTAAGAGAGATGTTATATAGAGCTTCCTGTTATCCATGAGAAAAGGGAGAAGGCTTCTCACTTACAAATGCCTTTCATTATCTATGTTCATGGTTTCAACCAAAATGATGTTGCACGTGTGGTAGTCAAAATCATGGGTGTCAATCAAAATTTCTAGACAGAAAATTCAATCACGGCTGACTTGAAAAGAGATTAGAATGCAAAACCTCCTAATAGATCTGGTTTCAAATTTCACAAGGTAAGATAACCATCATTAAAGGCCCTAGGATATGCATATCTAACACAAAAAACAAATGATAAAAACAATAAATCGCACATAAAGCGGCAGAATCGAACAAGAACTAGAACCCACATAAATCTTCTTACGCCTCGCCTCGCAAAGATAAAACACCCTAGCATTTTTAAAATATGATCATATACATGAATTTAAAGTTGCATAAAATTCTAATTTTTGTTTACACCTACTCCAATCAAATTTTAATTTATAACATTATTAGTAAGAATGTTATAATTAAAAGTAATAAAAAATATAATATGTTGTTGATTTTTTTCATTGAAAAAAAAAATTAGAAATGTAAAAGCTCACCATAAAAAAAAAAAAGAAAAAAAAATTAGTATGAACAGTAACTTTTTCGAGTTACTATTCACCTCGAAAAAGTTTGTCGAGTTGAATAGTAACTCGACAAACTTTTTCGAGTTAAATAGTAACTCGAAAAATTTATTGTTCACATTTTTTTTTTTTTTTTGGGATGGGGACTTTTTCATTTTGAATAATTAAAATGGAAAATAAGAAATTAGATGAACCGGTCCACTTTTACTTAAATAAATTCATATGGCAAGGCCTACAACAATATGGGTACATTTAACCACCGTACGGAAGTTAAATCGAGAAAGAGCATGCATACAACATGGCATTAGTAACTTCAGGGATGAGATCACCAATAGAGCTACAATCACAAGACATCACCTTGTTATATTCTAAGCAACTAAGAAACACAACAAGAAGACATTATCATGGACCTACTTGATGTGCCCTCTTTCGACCTACATCGTCATATACCCAGTTCACTTTGATAGGCTGCCCAAACCCGGAAATCACATAATAAGATATTTATCCGCATAACATTAGAAAATGAATCTAAGAGAGATGCTATATAGAGCTTCCTCGTTATCCAAGAGAAAAGGGAGAAGGCTTCTCACTTACAAATGCCTTTCATTAACTATGTTCATGGTTTCAACCAAAATGATGTTGAACATGTGGTAGTCAAAATCATGGGTGTCGATCAAAATTTCTAGAGAAAAAATTCAATCACGGTGACTTGAAAAGAGATTAGAATGCAAACCTCCTAATGGATCCGGTTTCAAATTTCACAAGGTAAGATAACCATCATTAAAGGCCCTAGGATATACATATCTAACATAAAAACAAATGATAAAAACAATAAGTCTCACATAAATGGCAATTGAACAAGAACTGGAACCCACATAAATCTCCTTACGCCTGCCTCGCAAAGATAAAACACCCTAGCATTTTTAAAATATGATCATATACATGAATTTAAAGTTGCATAAAATTCTAATTTTTGTTTACACCTACTTAATCAAATTTTAATTTATAACATTATTAGTAAGAATGTTATAATTAAAAGTTATAAAAAATAAAATAAGTTGTTAATTTTTTCATTGAAAAAAAAAATTAGAAATGTAAAAGCTCACCATAAAAAAAATAAAAATTTGTATGAAGCAAGTAACTTTTTGAGTTACTATTCACTCGAAAAAGTTTGCCGAGTTGAATAGTAACTCGACAAACTTTTCGAGTTAAATAGCAACTCGAAAAATTTTATCGCTCACAATTTTTTTTTTTTTTTTTGGTATGTGGACTTTTTCATTTTGAATAATTAAAATGGAACATAAGAAATTAGATGAACCGGTCCACTTTTCTTAAATAAATTCATATGGCAAGGCCTACAACAATATGGGTAGAATTAACCATTGCACGGAAATTAAATTGAGAAAGAGCATGCATACAACATGGCATTAGTAACTTCGTGGATGAGATCACCAATAGAGCTACAATCACAAGACATCACTTTGTTATATTCTAAGCAACTAAGAAACACAACAAGAAGACATTATCATGGACCTACTTGATGTACCCTCTTTCGACCAACGTCATATACCCGTTCACTTTGATAGGCTCCCCAAACCCGGAAATCACATAATAAGATATTTATCTACATAACATTAGAAAATGAATCTAAGAGAGATGCTATATAGAGCTTCTCGTTATCCATGAGAAAGGGAGAAGGCTTCTCTCTTACAAATGCCTTTCATTATCTATGTTCATGGTTTCAACCAAAATGATGTGGAACGTGTGGTAGTCAAAATCATGGGAGTCGATCAAAATTTCTAGCCGTAAAAATTCAATCACGGCCGACTTGAAAAGAGATTAGAATGCAAAACCTCCTAATGGATCCGGTTTCAAATTTCACAAGGTAAGATAACCATCATTAAAGGCACTAGGATATGCATATCTAACATAAAAACAAATGATAAAAACAATAAATCTCACATAAATGGCAACCGAACAAGAACTGAACCCATGTAAATCTTCTTACGCCTCGCCTCGCAAAGATAAAACACCCTAGCATTTTTAAAATATGATCGTATACATGAATTAAAAGTTGCATAAAATTCTAATTTTTGTTTACACCTACTCTAATCAAATTTTAATTTATAACATTATTAGTAAGAATGTTATAATTAAAAGTTATAAAAATAAAATAAGTTGTTGATTTTTTTCATTGAAAAAAAATAGAAATGTAAAGCTCACCATAAAAAAAATAAAAATTATTTTTTGCATGAATAAGAACTTTTTTCGAAGTTACTATTCACCTCGAATAATTTTGTCGAGTTGAATAGTAACTCGACAAACTTTTCGAGTTAAATAGTTACTCGAAAAATTTCATCATTAACAATTTTTTTTTTTTTCTTTTTGATATGTGGACTTTTCATTTTGAATAATTAGTGACCATTTATAAATTTTAATAATTAGACACATGAAATTAAAATTTCGTGTACTCGCTACATACATGAATTATTTAAAGAGATAAATATTGTAATTGATAGATACTAAGATACATGTATCGAGATAAATGTGTTCATTGAAAATTCTATAATAAGCCATGTAACGATCACATAAAATTAAGTGATTTAATGAACTCGGTACATGAATTATTTAAGTAGATGAATGTAGTAATTGATAGATGCATATATTGGAATAAACATATTCATTGAACATCCTATAAAAAGACACACAATCTGACATTGCTACACATTTTGTAAGAGGAGTCAATCCAAGAATAAAGTTTGTCTTGAATTGTTTTTGCCATTTTAAAGTAAATCTCAAATTTTCTATAAATTGACATTCTTCCAAAATTATCGAATATTAAATAAAAAGTGATAAAATATACAGGGAAAGAGGGTCATAATATAATTAATTTTTGTTTACACCTACTCTAATCAAATTTTAATTTATAACATTATTAGTAAGAATGTTATAATTAAAAGTTATAAAAAATAAAATATGTTGTTGATTTTTTTCATTGAAAAAAAAAATTAGAAATGTAAAACCTCACCATAAAAATAAAATAAAAAAAAGAATTTAGATGAACAGAACTTTTTTCGAGTTTTATTCACCTCGAAAAAGTTTGTCGAGTTGAATAGTAACTCGACAAACTTTTTCGAGTTACTAACTCGAAAAAGTTATCGCTCACATTTTCTTTTCTTTTTGTATGTGGACGTTTTCATTTTGAATAATTAGTGACCATTTATATATTTTAATAATTATACACATGAAATTAAAATTTCGTGTACTCGCTACATACATGAATTATTTAAAGAGATAAATATTGTAATTGATAGATACTAAGATACATGTATCGAGATAAATGTGTTCATTGAAAATTTATAATAAGCGATAGTAACGCTCACATAAAATTAAGTAATTTAATGAACTCGCTACATGAATTATTTAAGTAGATGAATGTAGTAATTGATAGATGCATATATTGGAATAAACATATTCATTGAACATCCTATAAAAAGACACACTATCTCGACAATGCTACACATTTTGTAAGAGGTGTCAATCCAAGAATAAAGCTTGTCTTGAATTGTTTTTGCCATTTTAAAGTAAATCTCAAATTTTCTATAAATTGACATTCTTCCAAAATTATCGAATATTAAATAAAAAGTGAAAAATATATAGAGAGAAAGAGGGTCATAATATAATTAATTTTTGTTTACACCTACTCTAATCAAATTTTAATTTATAACATTATTAGTAAGAATGTTATAAATAAAAGTTATAAAAATAAAATATGTTGTTGATTTTTTCAATGAAAAAAAAATTAGAAATGTAAAAGTTCACCATTAAAAAAAAAAAAAATTTCATGAACAGTAACTTTTTCGAGTTACTATTCACCTCGAAAAAGTTTGTCGAGTTGAATAGTAACTCGACAAACTTTTTCAAGTTAAATAGTAACTCGAAAAAGTTACTGTTCACAATTTTTTTTTTTTTTGTATGTGGACTTTTTCATTTTGAATAATTAGTGACCATTTATATATTTTAATAATTAGACACATAAAATTAAAATTTTGTGTACTCGCTACATACATGAATTATTTAAAGAGATAAATATTGTAATTGATAGATACTAAGATACATGTATCGAGATAAATGTGTTCGTTGAAAATTTATAATAAGCCATGTAACGTTCACATAAAATTAAGAGATTTAATGAACTCGCTACATGAATTATTTAAGTAGATGAATGTAGTAATTGATAGATGTATATATTGGAATAAACATATTTATTGAACATCGTGATAAAAAGGCACACATTCGACAATGCTACACATTTTGTAAGAGGAGTCAATCCAAAATAAAGTTTATCTTGAATTGTTTTTGCCATTTTAAAGTAAATCTCCAATTTTCTATAAATTGACATTCTTCCGAAATTATCGAATATTAAATAAAAAGTGAAAAAATATACAGGGAAAGAGGTTCAAAATATAATTAATTTTTGTTTATACCTACTCTAATCAAATTTTAATTTATAACATTATTAGTAAGAATGTTATAATTAAAAGTTATAAAAAATAAAATATGTTGTTGATTTTTTTCATTGAAAAAAAAAATTCAAAATGTAAAAGCTCACCTTCAAAAAAAAATAAAACAAAATAATTTTTTATTTTATTTTTTTCGCATGAACAATATCTTTTTGAGTTACTATTCACCTCAAAAAAGTTTGTCGAGTTGAATAGTAACTCGACAAACTTTTCGAGTTAAATAGTAACTCAAAAAATTCTATCGTTAACAATTTTTTTTTTTTTTTTGGGTATGTGGACTTTTCATTTTGAATAATTAAAATGGAACATAAGAAATTAGATGAACGGTCCACTTTTTCTTAAATAAATTCATATGGCAAGGCCTACAACTATATGGGTAGAATTAACCATTGTACGGAAGTTAAATCGAGAAAGAGCATGCATACAACATGGCATTCGTAACTTCGTGGATGAGATCACCAATAGAGCTACAATCACAAGACATCACCTTGTTATATTCTAAGCAACTAAGAAACACAACAAGAAGACATTATCATGGACCTACTTGATGTGCCTCTTTTCGACCAATCATCATATACCCAGTTCACTTTGATAGGCTGCCCAAACTCGGAAATCACATAGTAAGATATTTATCTACACAACATTAGAAAATGAATATAAGAAAGATGCTATATAGAGCTTTCGTTATCCATGAGAAAAGGGAGAAGGCTTCTCACTTACAAATGCCTTTCAATATCTATGTTCATGGTTTCAACCAAAATGATGTTGCACGTGTGGTAGTCAAAATCATGGGAGTCGATCAAAATTTCTAGCCGGAAAAATTCAATCACTACCGACTTGAAAAGAGATTAGAATGCAAAACCTCCTAATGGATCCGGTTTCAAATTTCACAAGGTAAGATAACCATCATTGAAGACCCTAGGATATGCATATCTAACATAAAAACAAATGATAAAAACAATAAATCTCATAAATGGCAACTGAACAAGAACTGGAACCCACATAAATCTTCTTACGCCACGTCTCGCAAAGATAAAACACCCTAGCATTTTTAAAATATGATCATATGCATGAATTTAAAGTTTCATAAAATTCTAATTTTTGTTTACACCTACTCTAATCAAATTTTAATTTACAACATTATTAGTAAGAATGTTATAATTAAAAGTTATAAAAAATAAAATATATTGTTGATTTTTTTCATTGAAAAAAAAAAATTAGAAACGTAAAAGCTCACCATAAAAAAAAAACAAAAATTTGCATGAACATTAACTTTTTCGAGTTACTATTCACCTCGAAAAAGTTTGTCGAGTTGAATAGTAACTCGACAAACTTTTTCGAGTTAAATAGTAACTCGAAAAATTTACTATTAACAATTTTTTTTTTTTTTGGGTATGTGGACTTTTTCATTTTGAATAATTAAAATGGAACATAAGAAATTAGATGAACCGGTCCACCTTTTCTTAAATAAATTCATATGGCAATGCCTACAACAATATGGGTAGAATTAACCACCGTACGGAAGTTAAATAGAGAATGAGCATGCATACAACATGGCATTAGTAACTCGTGGATGAGATCACCAATAGAGCTACAATCAAAAGACATCACCTTTTTATATTCTAAGCAACTAAGAAACACAACAAGAAGACATTATCATGGACCTACTTGATGTGCCCTCTTCGACCATCATCATATACCCAGCCTCGGTTTGATAGGTGCCCAAACACGGAAATCACATAATAAGATATTTATCTACATAACATTAGAAAATGAATATAAGAGAGATGCTTTATAGAGCTTCACGTTATCCATGAGAAAAGGGAGAAGGCTTCTCACTTACAAATGCCTTTCATTATCTATGTTCATGGTTTCAACCAAAATGATGTTGCACGTGTGGTAGTCAAAATCATGGGAGTCGATCAAAATTTCTAGCCAGAAAAATTCAATCACGGCCAACTTGAAAAGAGATTAGAATGCAAAACCTCCTAATGGATCTGGTTTCAAATTTCACAAGGTAAGATAACCATCGTTAAAGGCCCTAGGATATGCATATCTAATATAAAAACAAATGATAAAAACAATAAATCTCACATAAATGGCAACTGAACAAGAAGCTGAACCCACATAAATCTTCTTACGCCTGCGTCTTGCAAAGATAAAACACCTTAGCATTTTTAAAATATGATCGTATACATGAATTTAAAGTTGCATAAAATTCTAATTTTTGTTTACACCTAATCTAATCAAATTTTAATTTATAACATTATTAGTAAGAATGTTATAATTAAAAGTTATAAAAAATAAAATATATTGTTGATTTTTTTCATTTAAAAAAAAATTAGAAATGTAAAAGCTTACCATAAAAAAAAAAATTTGTATGAAGCAAGAATTTTTCGAGTTACTATTCACCTCGGAAAAGTTTGTCGAGTTGAATAGTAACTCGACAAACTTTTCGAGTTAGATAGTAACTCGAAAAATTTATGTTAACAAATTTTTTTTTTTTTTGGTATGTGGACTTTTTAATTTTGAATAATTAGTGACCATTTATATATTTTAATAATTAGACACATGAAATTAAAATTTCGTGTACTCGCTACATACATGAATTATTTAAAGAGATAAATATTGTAATTGATAGATACTAAGATACTTGTATCGAGATAAATGTGTTCATTGAAAATTCTATAATAAGCCATGTAACGTTCACATAAAATTAAGTGATTTAATGAACTCGCTATATGAATTATTTAAGTAGATGAATGTAGTAATTGTTAGATGCATATATTTGAATAAACATATTCATTGAACATCCTATAAAAAGGCACACAATCTGACAATGCTACACATTTTGTAAGAGGAGTCAATCCAAGAATAAAGTTTGGCTTGAATTGTTTTTGCCATTTTAAAGTAAATCTCAAATTTTCTATAAATTGACTAGCTTCCAAAATTTTGAATATTAAATAAAAAGTGAAAAAATATACTGTGAAAAGAGGGTAATAATATAATTAATTTTTGTTTACACTGCTCTAATCAAATTTTAATTTATAACATTATTAGTAAGAATGTTATAATTAAAAGTTATAAAAAATAAATATGTTGTTGATTTTTTTCATTGAAAAAAAAAATAGAAATGTAAAAGCTCACCATCAAAAAAAAATAAAAATAAAAAATTGCATGAACATTAACGTTTTCGAGTTACTATTCACCTCTAAAAAGTTTGTCGAGTTGAATAGTAACTCGACAAACTTTTTCGAGTTTAATAGTAACTCGAAAAAGTTCGTCGCTCACATTTTTTTTTGTATGTGGACTTTTCATTTTGAATAATTAGTGACCATTTATATATTTTAATAATTATACACTTGAAATTAAAATTTCGTGTACTCGCTACATACATGAATTATTTAAAGAGATAAATATTGTAATTGATAGATACTAAGATACATGTATCGAGATAAATGTGTTCATTGAAAATTCTATAATAAGCCATGTAACGTTCACATAAAATTAAGAGATTTAATGAACTCGCTACATGAATTATTTAAGTAGATAAATGTAGTAATTGATAGATGCATATATTTGAATAAACATATTCATTGAACATCGTATAAAAGGCACAACACAATCGACAACGCTACACATTTTGTAAGAGGAGTCAATCTAAGAATAAAGTTTGTCTTGAATTGTTTTTGCCATTTTAAAGTAAATCTCAAATTTTCTATAAATTGATATTCTTCCAAAATTATCGAATATTAAATAAAAAGTGAAAAAATATACAGGAAAGAGGGTCATAATATAATTAATTTTGTTTACACCTACTCTAATCAAATTTTAATTTATAACATTATTAGTAAGAATGTTATAATTAAAAGTTATAAAAATAAAATATGTTGTTGATTTTTTCATTGAAAAAAAAAAATTAGAAATGTAAAAGCTCACCAAAAAAAAAAAAAAAAATAAGAATTTTTTGTTTTGCATGAACAGATAACTTTTTCGAAAGTTAGTTACTATTCACCTCGAAAAAGTTTATCGTTCACAATTTTTTTTTATTTTTATTTTGTATGTGGACTTTTTCATTTTGAATAATTAGTGACCATTTATATATTTTAATAATTAGACACATGAAATTAAAATTTTTTGTACTCGCTACATACATGAATTATTTAAAGAGATAAATGTTGTAATTGATAGATACTAAGATACATGTATCGAGATAAATGTGTTCATTGAAAATTTTATAATAAGCCATGTAACGCTCACATAAAATTAAGTGATTTAATGAACTCGCTACATGAATTATTTAAGCGAGATGAATGTAGTAATTGATAGATGCATATATTGGAATAAACATATTCATTGAACATCGTATAAAAAGGCACACAATCGACAATGCTACACATTTTGTAAGAGGAGTCAATCCAAGAATAAAGTTTATCTTGAATTGTTTTTGCCATTTTAAAGTAAATCTCAATTTTCTATAAATTGACATTCTTCCGAAATTATCGAATATTAAATAAAAAGTGAAAAAATATCTGAGGAAAGAGGTTCATAATATAATTAATTTTTGTTTATACCCACTCTAACCAAATTTTAATTTATAACATTATTAGTAAGAATGTTACAATTAAAAGTTATAAAAAATAAAGTATGTTGTTGATTTTTTTCATTGAAAAAAAAAAATTCAAAATGTAAAAGCTCACTTTCAAAAAAAAAATAAAACAAAATAAATTTTTTTTTTATTTTTTTGCATGAACAGTAATTTTTTCAAGTTACAATTCACCTCGAAAAAATTTGTTGAGTTGAATAGTAACTCGACAAACTTTTTCGAGTTAAATAGTAACTCGAAAAAGTTACTGTTCACTAATTTTTTTTTTTTTTTGTATGTGGACTTTTTCATTTTGAATAATTAGTGACCATTTATATATTTTAATAATTAGACACATGAAATTAAAATTTCTTGTACTCGCTATATACATGAATTATTTAAAGAGATAAATGTTGTAATTGATAGATACTAAGATACATGTATCGAGATAAATGTGTTCATTGAATATTCTATAATAAGCCATGTAACATTCACATAAAATTGATAGATACTATGATACATGTATCGAGATAAATGTGTTCATTGATAGATGTATATATTGGAATAAACATATTTATTGAACATCCTATAAAAAGGCACACAATGTGACAATGCTATACATTTTGTAAGAGGAGTCAATCCAAGAATAAAGGTAAATGCCTATTTTAATTGTAACTTATAAAAAAAAAAATTAATTGATTCTTAAACATATACTGCATTTTTTTAGAATAATATGTAAAAAAAAATTTGAAAAATATAAAAAATTTACCTTACAATTCAAAAGGTAAGCTGAATTAAAATCGAAGTATAAAAAAAAAAAAAAGTCGTGTTATCTGACAAATTTTTGTATTTTTTTTCTTTATTATATTTTTTTTAGAGTTACTCGACAAAACCAAAGCCAAATCTTAAAAAAAAAAAAAAAAATAGCAAAGTCAACAAAAGCTAATTTTATTAAAATTTAATGCAAATATGTAGGACAAAAGGGTGATAGTTAGTCGAGTTATCTGACAAATTTGTGTATTTTTTGTATTTTTTTTAGAGTTACTCGACAAAACCAACACCAAATCTTAAAAAATAATAATAGCAAAGTCAACAAAAGCTGATTTTATAAAAATTTAATACAAATATGTAGGACAAAAGGGTAATAGTTGGATGGCCAATGCCCAAAAAAAAAAGTTTGGGTAGATTAGTTACAAATTTGAAAGGTTTGGACCAAAAGTGCAAATTAAAAAAATGAAAAAATGTCAAAATCAAAATGGACTACTTTTTAGAAGTTGTAGGACTTCATTTACATTTTTGTTTTATTTTGTTGTTATTAGTTTTTTTTTTATTTAAAAAGGAGGACAAAATAAAATTCGCAACAAAATTCAAAGGTCGGGGATGGCCAATGTTAAAAAAAAAGGTTAGGGGTAAATTTGTTATAAATAAAAAGGTTGTGGACTAAAAGTGCAAATTACTAAAAAAAAAAACCATATTCAAAAACAAAGTGGAAAAAAAAAAAAAATCATTTACCACTTTGTCGAGGCCAAAGTGGCCAAAAAAAAAAAAAAAAAAAAAATTACATTTTACCACTTTGTCGAGTTTCTCGACAAAGTGGGCCAAAAATCAACATTTTACCACTTTGTCAAGTTCCTCGACAAAGTGGCAAAAAAAAAAAATAAATAAATAAAATAATATTCAAACATTTTACCACTTTGCCGAGGAACTCCACAAAGTGGCCAAAAAAAAAATAAAAAATAAAAAAATTTCAAAAACTTTGTCGAGTAACTCAACAAAGTTAAAAAAAAAAATAAAAAATAAAATTTCAACGCTTTGTCGAGTTACTCGACAAAGTGGAAAAAAAAATTAATTTCAAAAACTTTGTCCGTTGACTCTACAAAGTTAACTCGACAAAGTGAAAAAAAAAATTTTCTTTTTTCTCGAGTAACTCTCTTTTTTTTTTTTTTTTTTTTTTTACTTTCTCGAGTTAGTCGAGAAAGTCAATTTTTTTTTTTTTTTTTTTGTTTCGAGTAACTCGAGAAACTCATTTGGGAAACTTTTTTTTTTTTTAATACTAACTTTGCCGAGTTATGAGACAAAGTGGGAAAAAAAAAGGAAAAAAAAAATTCAAAACTTCACTTAATCATGGATTAACAAAAATTCATTTGACATAGAAAACGATCACCGAAAAATATGAAATTTTCAGGGAACATAGAATACTCATGTAGCTACCACATATCAAAATTTAATAATCCGACGGCATGTTTCGGCTTACTAAAATGCTAATCGAAACATCCTAGTTAGTTTTTCGGATTCATGCTGTCACAGTTTACAAAATTGTCCATAAATTGAGTTATATAACATGAAATTATGTAAAACCAAAGCCAATGGTTAGGTAACCCATAAGGCTATCGTCTCCAACTGGAATTATGTAAAAATACTTAATATATAAGGTGCAGTAAATTTTGAGTTGGACAATGAAACGCATCTTAGAAAAACATGAAGTTTAGCAAAACCTTTCAAGTTCACATCATTAACGTGTAACCAAAACATGGGAATCCACTAAAACTACCACAAAACCAAGGTCCACAAAATTTTAAGAAGATATTTACACTACTTAAAGTTTTTTGATTAGTTTATAATATCGATTCCGGCACGCCGACGGCATAAATCCGAAAAACAGCCTAGGAGGTTTCGCGATGAGTATTTTAGTATGCCTAAACATGCCGTCGGACTACCAATTTTTGATATGTGATAGCTACCTGAGTATTCTATGTCCCCTGAAAATTTCGTATTGTTCGGTGATCGTTTTCTATGTCAAAGAATTATTTGTTACTCCATGACCAGGTGAATAAAATTTTCAAAATAAGGGCAGTGTTATTAAAATTTCTTCATGGAGTAACAAAAATTTGTTTGACATAGAAAACGATAACCGAAAAATATGAAATTTTCAGGAAACATAGAATACTCATTTAGCTACCACATATCAAAATTTGATAGTCCGACGGCATGTTTCGCTTACTAAAATGCTCACAAAAACACCCTAGGCAGTTTCTCGGATTCATACGGTCATGAGTTTACAAAATTGTCCATAACTTGAGTTATATACCATGAAATTATGTGAAACCAAAGCCAATGGTTAGGTAACCCATAGAGCTATCGTCTCCAACTGGAATTAAGTAAAAATACTTAATATATAAGGTGCAGCATATTTTTGAGTTGGTCAACGGAAAGTGCAGTTTGCAGAAATAATTCACCCGGTCATGGAGCAAAAAATTTATTTGACATAGAAAACGATCACCGAACAATATGAAATTTTCACGAAATGTAGAATACCCATGTAGCTACCACATATAAAAATTTGATAATCCGACGGCATGTTTTGTCACACTAAAATGCTCACCGAAACATCCAATGCAGTTTCTCTAATTCATGCTGTCGCAATTTACAAAATTGTCCATAACTTGAGTTATATAACATGAAATTATGTGAAACCAAAGCCAATTGTTAGGTAACCCATAGGGATATCGTCTCCAACTGGAATTATGTAAAAATACTTAATGTATAAGCTGCAGCAAATATTTAAGTTGGACAACAAAAACTGCAGTATAGAGAAAATGAAATTTACCAAAACCTTTAGGAATCGATTGTATTTAGTCCTTTGTTCCCCATAGCAAACTGGGGATAAAAAGCACCAAATTTGATGACTTATGAAGGAAAAATGAATATATATTTACTATAATATATAAGAAGTCAATAATTATGCTAAAAGACACTAATATATGTATATTAAAATAAATAAAAGAAAAGAAAAGATGAAGAAGTCAAAAAATGCGGCCAAAGATATTACTTTAATATAAAATAAGTGTCAAAAGATTAGGACAAAATTGTGAGATTTGGACGAAATTAGGAATACTAAATTAACAAAACGACGTCGCGTTGGTTGAAGGATGAATAGTAAACAGGTGATAGAAACTTATATTATAGTAAAGATATTTTATATATATATATATATGTGTGTGTGTGTGTGTGTGTGTGTGTGTGTGTGTGTGTGTGTGTGTGTGTGTGTGTGTGTGTGTGTGAAAAGATTGGATCATCATGTTTTGAGTGACTTTGACATTTCAACGTTTTTATGATGGGTTGGTTATTCTCAGTTCGCAAGCTTGTCAAACCAAGTTTAGTGGTAACAATATGTTACTGTTAGAAAAGATGAAGATATGAGCCAAAATGTACATATAAGAAAAATAGGGGGCAAAGGAACAAAGAAATGATAAGTTAGAAAAATGTGAAATCTGAAAATATCAACTATACAAAAACGTAATACTTGAATCTGTTTAAAGGAGAAAGGAATAGAAGCTTCCTGTGTTGGAACGTCTCCAATAGAATTGATCCAGCTGCACAGTATATGTCACCATGATCAAAGGGAATAATCTGCTCTATTTTGTATGGATTGTATGTATTTATGATTATGTATAAATAGGTGTCTTTTAGCATTCCTTCAATTGTAAGAAATTTACATTATTATAATAAAGATTATCTTCCCAAAATTTTCTCAGTTTTTCTATCTTGGTATGAGAACCTTTCAATTGCGAATACCAACCCCAATAATCGATCTCTTAGCTCGATTCTAGCTCCACACCCAAGTTCCGGCTCTTGTAAGCAATCTTGCTCCTTTTGGCATGAACATAACCCACGCAAAGATATGTGAAGCTAGACAAGGACAACTTCCTTCTTTGGAAAAATGTTATAATGCCTATTGTAAGGGTCATGCCTTGGAAGGATCTCTTTGGGCACCAAGGAATGTCCCCTCGGTTTATTAGCACTCAAGTCACAACTCAAATCTGGTGTAACTATGGAGATGTCTCCTAATCCTAAGTATTCTAGGTGAATGTCTATTGATCAGCTGGCGATGGGGTCATTGTATTCTTTGATGACATCGAGATTGTGATGCGTGTTATGGGTTGTAATAGCTCAAGTGGGCTTTGAAGGCTATAAATGAGAATTATGGAATTCTCAACAGTCCAGAGTGACCTTTCTCCACATCGAGTTGCAAAGAATCGAGAAAAAGGTATATGTCTATGGACCAATATCTTAGCACCGCCAAACAAATTTTGCGATAATTTGGAATGGGTGGGAAGAAAGTGGAGCATCTTGATTTAGTAACCCAAGTCTTAGCAGGGCTTGATGAGGAATACACTCCTATTTGTGGTGTGGTGAATAGAAAAGAACATATCTCTTTGCATGAGTTGTCTTCCACACTCATAACCTTTGAAAGCATGTTAGAATACCTCTTGGATCAATTAATTTAACTCAATGAAATTCACAAAATGCAAGTTCCTCTGATGGAATAGGCAATAGAGGTGGAAGATGTCCAAATTTCGGGACGTAACAAGAGGTAGAGGCGGTATAGAAGGTCTAATGAGCAAGACAACCCCGCCAGATATGTGCCCTGAATAATCATAATGATGCTTGGTACTATAATGATTTAAATATATGGGAAAAAGGCCTAGTGATCGAATCGTAACTCTCATCATTACGCCTACACTACAAGTCCAAGCTCGAGAGAGGACCAAGCTTGGTATGCTAATTCTAGAGCGAGCCATCATGTTACCATTGATAAAGATAACGTTGATGAAGCAAATGAGTATGGAGGTAAGAAAAAAAATAGTGGTAGGTAATCGTATTTCATTACAAATATCTCATATTGGCTCTAAAATGTTTGTTGTTGAACTCGATAAAACATTGGTTCAAAAATTGTTACATGTGCCTAGAATCGGGAAGAATCTTATAAGTGTGTTTTAAGCTAACTGCTGATAACAATGTCTCAATTGAATTCTTTCCTAATGGTTGTGTTGTGATGGATCTACCAACAAGGAAGTCTCTAGTGTAGTGATGCCAACATGGCGGATTCAGATCGGATCGACCTGATCCGTATCCACCCTAGAATAATTCTAGAAGATCCAAATCTATGGATTAATCTGTCATTTTTTAGGACGGATCGGATCCAGGTCGGAGGTCATCACTGCTTTGATCCGCAGATCGATCTGTGAATTTTTTTTGGTCAATTGTCATTCAAAAATTAAATAAACATTGAAACAAACTTTACTACTTTACTATAGTTTTCTTTCTTTTCTTTCTTTTTATTTTTCAAATGGGCGGATCGGATCGGGGCACACATGATCCGATCCGCCCGCAATCCGTCCGAACATCCCGATCCGCCTACCGATTTGCAAATCGAGAATTGTTTACTCCACTTGAAGCGGTATCCATCGAAGTTTTGGGTGGATCGGATATTTTGTCATCCCTACTCTAGTGCGAGAGAAAACATAAGGGTAGATTAAACCAACTCGAATCGCTTAACCACAACTCAAGACTCCTAAATACAAGCTCGGTCAACCACCATCGGTCCAACAACACTCATTACTCTCAACACCATTTTGAATGAGTCTACTAAAGATAATGTCTTAGAATCAGAAATTGAAACCTGGCACAGAAGGCTAGGACATCTCTCTACCTCTGTATTACAACAGTTTTTGAAGTCTTGCAATAAATTCAAGTTTATCAATAATAAAAGATTTTCTTTACGTGTGAAGATCGGTTTGGCAAGTCACATGCCTTACCTTTCAAATTATCATCATCCCGTGCACAAGTGCCACTTGATTTGATTCACACCGATGTATGGGTACCATCTCCCACTAATTCTACTTGAGATTTAAGTACTATATATTATTTGTGGATGATTGTACTAGATATACCTAGATCTATCCCTTAAAACATAAATTTGAAGTACTACACTACTTTTACAGCTTTAAAAGACTAGTTGAAAACTAGTTTGAAAGAAAGATTAAAATCATTCAATCGGACATGTGAAGAGAGTATATAAGCTTAGATAAACTAGCCTCGAGTCGGATATTGAACTAAGGTATTCCCCGCCTTATACATCGCCCAAAATGGAAGGATAGAGAGGAAACATAGACACATAAATGAGACTGGTTTGACCTTGTTAGCCCAAGCACACATGCCTCTATATTAATGGTAAGAAGCTTTTCTAACTTCAACTTACCTTATAAATAGAATGCCGTTTACTTCTTTAACATAAATCACCTTATGAGATTTTATTCAAACACAGTATAGACTATCAACTCCTTAAAGTGTTTGGATGTGATTGTTACCCATGCTTGAGACCATATCAAAACACAAATTTGATTTCCACACACAAAGGTGTGTCTATCTTGGACATAGTATATCTCACAAAGGATTCAAGTGTTTAAAATCTAATGGTAGAATTTATATCTCCGCACGTGTGATCTTTGATGAAAGCTCATTTCCTTTCGTGAGAGGTTTACTTAACAAAACACATCAATCTAAATGTTCTCCCATGACTCTTCATCATCTACCTTTTGAACTCGCCTACAAAACACTCCCAAATTCGGTTGGTGTAATGCACTCCATAGATGAGCCGCACATAGGCTCTCTGTTGAAAATAAAGGGTGATATAGAATGATGAAGGATTGGATAGGAGGCGCTACAAGAGGTTGAACGATGGGACATACAACTTAAGTCACTAGAGCCTCAAACCTGAAGTTAGAATTGGGGTTGGTATGCGAGAAAGTGGACAAAGTGCAAATACATGTAGACTTCCTATGGTATCCGGGTCCAAGGTAGGGATCTTCAAACCAAAACTTTATACCACTGCTATATCAAATTCACTAGATGAGATACGACCAATTAGTATGGATGAAGCCCCAAAGAGTGAAAAATGGTGCAAAGCTATGAAAGAAAAATATGATGCATTGATCAAAAATCAAACTTGGGTGTTGGTTCCTCCCGAACCTAAAATGAAAGTGATTGGGTACAAATGGGTATAAAAATTAAAGTATGGTACAAATGGAAAAATTAATGGCATAAAGCCAGTGGTGGCAAAAGATTTTTTACAAACATCAGGGATTGACTACTATTAAACATTCACTCCAGTAGCCAAGGCACCAACTTTAAAAATCATTCTTGTTAATCGGCGTCTCAAAAAGGTTGGGAGATAAGGCAGATAGATATTTACAATGCTTTTCTTAATGGAAAGCTAGAGAAAACAGTTTATATGAAGCAGAGCTGAACCATCCTTTGTGTGCAAGCTTAGCAAAAGCTCTATATGGACTTAAATAAGCTCATAGAGCTTGGCATGACTCACTAAAGGAGACACTATTGGAGTGGGATCTCAAACAATCCAAAGCTAACAGTTCAGTATTCTATCAGGTTTCACAGGATTGTGTGATCTATTTACTTGTGTATGTTGATGATATTATACTAACTGGAATTTGCAAAACAAGGATACAGAGGCTAATTGAGAAGTTAAATGCATCATTTGCTTTAAAAGATATGGGCAGTTTGAAAAAGTTCTTAGGAATTGAATTCTACAGAGATGAAATTGGGCTACATTTATCACAGAAAAGATATGCAATGGACATACTAAAGAGGTTTGGTTTTGAAAATTTTGAAGCCTAGTGTCACACATATGGCAGCTCGGAGATTGGTAACTAAAGCAGAAGGGCTAAATTTAAAAAATACAACTCAATTCAGTAGTGCAGCAGGAGCACTTCAATATCTGACACATACAAGGCTATATCACATTTGATGTGAATAAAGTGAGTCAATATCTTCAAAAGCCAACATGATGGACACTGGAGCTTGCTAAAACAACTTTTCAGATACATAAACAGGACTCTTGAGATGGGATTGATCATTCAAGAAGCACAAGACCTTAACATTATAGCTTATGGAGATGATGACTGGGCATCATGCCCAGATGATAGGAAGTCTGCCACTCTTGTGTCTATCATGGTGTTCCAAAAAACAGCAAGTGGTGGCAAGATCAAAATCTTGAGGCGAGTATAGAATTCTAGCTCACACCACTATAGAAATTATTTGGATCCAATCACTCCTACAAGAACTAAACATAACCCAAAGGAGGTTCCTAAAATTTGGTGTGATAACTTAGGGGCGCGTGATGGCTTATAACCCAGATCTATCACGCATTTAACTAAACACATAGAACTTGATGTGCATTTTGTTCGTGACAGGTTTCAGCTAAACAGTTGGTAACAAGCTATCTTCCAACAATGCAGATCAAGTCGTTGATATTTTAACTAAACCTCTGAAGAACTCCAGATACCTAATTTACGCAGCAAGCTTAGAGTAACAGAAGTTGCCTCCAAGTTGAAGAGAGATGCTAGAAAAGATGAAGATATGGGACAAAATGTACAGATCAGAAAAGCATGGGACAAAGGAACAAAGATTGATGATAAGTTAGAAAAACATGAAATCAGAAAATAGCAACTATACAAAAACGTAATACATGAATTTGTTGAAAAGAGAAAGGAATAGAATCTTCCTATGTTGGAACTTCTCAAACAGAATTGATGCAGCTGCACAATATATGCCACCATAATCAGAGAGAATAAGGTGGTGTTCTCTTTGCATTTGAGTTTTGTGTTTTGAGTTTTGAATTCATTTTATGTTTTTTGTTTTGAGTGTTAGTTTTGAGATTTTTGAAAATACGTTCTTTTTGGTGTTTTCGAAAATTGTTTCTCAAAAAACAGAAAACTCCAAAATACGTTTATTTGAATTTTTTTAGAAATTTGGACATACTTGGAATTAAAAACAATTATTACTTAAAAAACAATTAAAAAATTATTGTTGGAATTAAAAACAATTAAAACTTAGAATTATTTGGAATTAAAACAATTATTAATTAAATACATTTAAAAACAATTAAAAAATTATTGTTGGAATTAAAAATATTTATTAGTTAAAACAATTAAAAATAATTATTGTCGAATTAAAAACAATTAAAAATATTTAAAACATTTAAAAGAAATTATTGTTGGAATTAAAAAAAATTAAAAACATTTAAAAATAATTATTGGAATTAAAAAAAATTAAAAACAATTATTAATTAAAAACAATTATGTGTGGAATTAAAAACAATTCAAAACCATTAAAAGGAGCTAGACTCGAACCCACGACCACCAACCACAAGACCTCAAGACCGACCATTTTGGAAAAGACCTGCATTTTGTAAAAAAAAAAACGCGAACAATGGTTAAATCATCATTTTTTTGTCCAGCGTAAAATGAAAAAAAAAAAAAAAAAAAAGGAAGTCGTATTCAAGAATTGAAACCCAGACCTTCCAATTGCAAAACACGCTGCGTTTTGTAGTTTGGAAATGCCATTTTTTGTCTAAAAATTTCAAACAAAGAAAATCCCATTTCCTTTGAATTTTTTGTACGCGTTTTGGAAAATTGTTTTCAAAATTGATTAAGTAAATGCGTTTTCACTATTTTTAAAAATAGAAAACGGAAAATAGGTTGAAAACAACAAAGAGAACATACCATAATCTGCTTATTTTGTATGGATTGTATGTATTTATGATTGTGTATAAATAGGTGTCTTTTAACATTCCTTCAATGGTAAGAAACTTACAATATTATAATAAAGATTATCTTTCCAAAATTTTCTCAGTTTTTCTATCTGTTACCAATATTAAACGAGCCACGGGATCTACAAGGTCGATAGATGGTTTCGAATACCTCCGACGAAATATCCCAACCTGTCTCTATTATTTGCCACAAAAGGAAAGCCACCACCATCTATCCCCAACCGTTCGAGTTATCTCGCAGGAAGGTGCGAGGTTGAAGTCCCATAGCACTTCACGGAAGAAAGGATGAAGAGGTAAACGGAGGCCTGTTGCATCGCTTGCTCATAGATGGCAAAAGCCCTCCCGTGATTGTTAGCATGCTCATGAAAGCGGTAGACATGAACTTGGACAGTCGCTGATACCTCGATACCAAATTTTAGTGTCTCTATATCTATCTTCATCATCTTACTCCGAATCATCGATACGGAGGTGGCCGATGTTGTCAATTCTTCGTCAAGATGATAGGTCTAGGGGGCATCCCTTCGATCTAGTGAAGACCTCATTTCAGGTAGCCCCCTATTCTTCCCCTTCTTCCTAGCCTTCAGTTTCGACAGGGCCCTCGCCTTCGTTTGTCCCTTATCAGAGGCTCCGTTGCTTAAGGCTGACGGGTAGTAAGCAATGGTGGGCCTTTCTTCGATCTCCTTGCCACGTTTTGACGAGGATGAAAGCTCACCCATAACCTCCGAGTCAGTGCAAGGGTGGGAATCCATATTTCCAAAAGGCTTTTGAAGATGGGAGTTGGTATAACTTATCGGTTTCTAGTCATTTATTACTGGAAAGAAAGAACACTAGTAGAAAAGCGATGTGGAAATAATAGAGGAATGATTAGGGGTGGGCAAAAACCCATGAAATCGACGACCCGACCCGACCCGACCAAGTCGGTTCGGTCCGGTTCGAGTTGGGTTTACCCAACCCAAGCAGACTTTCGGTTTATTAAAAAAAAAATTTTTTTTTTTTGGTTCTTCAAACCGCCCAATGAAAACCCGAACCGACCCGAGTTGGTTCAGTCGGTTTCGGACCCGCTTTTTAAAAAAATTTGTGGTTTTGGTTTGGCTTTCGCAACCGATTTGAGTCGATTCGGGTCGGGTTGGGGCCCAACCCGACCCGAACCGACCCACGCCCACCCCTAGGAATAATGAGAAGGCCTCAAACGTCTTAAAAGCACAATAAATAGTACATGAAAGAATGTGGGTTAAGAAAACCCAAGGAATTTACCTATAAAATGAGTTTTCTTTGGAAAAAAAATTGTATGAGAATACTATAGTAGGCTCTTTGGAGAACCTTTAGCAATTTTGAAATTGAAATGCATAAAAGTAGAGAAATGACAGAGGCAAACTAAGGTTTATCTAGCAAAGCCCTTCGCATCTCAAACCATTTGATTTCAATCCTAAAGGTTCCAAATTAAATCTTGGAGAGTCACACGCACGCGCCTCCACGCCTACACAAAAGATGGTGGCAAGAATGACAACGCTTATCGCTTCAAGTTACGAAAATACACGGTCATCATAACTCATCCTAATTATGTGCCCATTTCAAATTTAAAAGGTGTTCCACCTGGATAGTGCCACGTGGAGATCTACTCACACAACATCTACAAAAACTCAAGTCAAAGTCCTAGCCTAACATGAATAACATGCCTCAAACTTGGGGGACTATATTGTTACCACCTAGTTAGGGAGCCATAGTAGACTTCGTCTTCGTCACACAAGGCCCAGTCAGGGAGCCACAAATGCAACTAATACAAAAAACAAAAATTGTACTTTAATTTTATGCCTAACATAAATGATAGACTCGGACTTAGGGGACTATTGTTACCGCCTGAGTTTGGCGAAGATGCCACACAAGCTTGCGGATCCCAACAAAGGCCCACCTTGGTGTTTGCTCAAGTTACACGTTGTAATTGTAGCACCACACATCACCAAAGACCCTCTCTTATCCTTGAATGCATTCTATTTAGCAAACCTCTTGGGAGGCCTTCAATACTATAGAAAATCTCACCTATGGAAGTCTTTGATTGACACGCCCACGAAGTCTCCCAAGAAGTCTAACATCTTATGTGAAAGCCCAACCATACTTGAAATGATAATTTGGGAAAATATTATCTTTGACCGAGGAAATAACTCCCGTAAAGAACCTATATCAGCTCCTAAAAATCAGCAACACAATCTTAGAGATTGACAAGAATAAGGGGCAAAATCTTGAAGATCATGATAAATCTGAGGTTAACTCTATCTCCACAAAGAAATATAACATGTAACAAATTGATTGATGTCCTCAATGGACTAAGGCTATTTCCCTATAAATGCATGTCTCCTTTTCATTCAAAGGTACGCACGATTCTCTACTCTAAACTCTGGTCAAATCTCCACTTGTTTGTTTCTCCTACACCCAAAAACCTTTATATAATCTTGAATGGGCAGTTAGCTTGATCGTCGGAGTGTCAACGGTTGCAGGTCCATTTTTTTCCAGTGACCTTGGTACCTAACGATTGTCTAAGTGTGAAGGTAATATATAGGTTGGCATATGAGTAATTAGAGATCTGTTGACACGTGGATAGTGCATTTTTGGAGGTGAACAGTAGCATTTGTCTCTGGAATAACTAAATCATCCTCTCAAGCTATCTCTACTATATCTAAAAAATTATTGACGCAATCATCAACTGCTTCATCAATTGTGTCATATTCATTCACATGAATATCCTTCCTCACAAAAGTTACACAAAGATGAGTATTATGTTTTTCGTTCAAATCAATCAAGCACTTCAATTGCATGTCTGCATTAAGCTTTACTAGTGGAACTAAAAATTGTGTATTGACAAGAAAAGAAATCCTAACTCTATCTCGTATTATGAGGACTCAACACTAAGGAGGTTTTGTACATCACGATACACTTCATCATACGATGTATTCGCATCTACATGAAGTGCATAAACATATTTTCCATTACTCCCGGTCCATTTCTATGTTCATTGACATTGTTCATTCTTTACAAATTCACCGAAATAACAACAAACAATAACTCCATATACCGCATTTCAACACAAATTCAAAAGTGTAAACTTTTATTGGAGGAGTTAGTGTTGGATGAGGTAAATATTCTGAGAAAAAGAGCTGCTGGCCGTAGCTTGACATTTGAATTGGGTTTCCACATAGATAGACCATCCGTTTGTAATTGAAAATGTATTTATGTCATTTGTCCTCGATCTATTTCAGTACTTCTTAAATTTTCACAAGGGTATTACAAGTATGTTGGGACATTTGACTAGGCTATTTAACTAGACTAGTATTTTTGAGCTTTTTTACTTCTTTTATTGCTTTTTTTAAGGGGAAAAATGCATAAATTCATATTTGAATTGGGTTATAATGAAAAAAAATTGAGTGGTCTGATTAGACAGACTATTTATCTTAACAAGTTGAAGAATAACTTGGTTTTTTAAGAGCTTGTTTGGAAGAGATTTTAATGAGTTTTTCACTTTCTATTTTTTGACTTTTGGGACAAAATGATCAAAATGACCCCATTTTCTAGTCAAATATTATGGCTCCTTTAGAAAGCAAAAGTTCATTTCAGTTATTTTGTCCCATGTAAGGAATTGAGGTATACATGCACAGCAGAAATTAAATGCTCAATTCCTATAAGCCCGGATCAACCTTGTATTTAGAGAGAATTCTTGATAGAATTTTACCTTGATGAACACCGTGTAATCTGATTCTCTGATTAGTTGGAGGTGCGATCTTCAATACCACAGTTGTCCAGATGTCCAGCCTCCAATGGTGATCCACACAGCAAGAACAGTTCTAGACTTCCACAATCAAGAACAGATGAAAGCGGAATCTTTTGGGAGTGATTGTATTTTTGGTTGTCTTTTACAAGTGCTAGCAAGTAATGGAAAAATAATTCTTAACCCTAATATGTTGCGCCTTTGTATTTATAGGCGGGGCTAACTTAGCCCTAGTTCTAGTCCAACTAGAACCCATTAACAATCAGGCCCGATTAAATAATCTTATTAATTAATTTGGCACAATAAGTAATTAAGTCCAACCCAACTAATTGGACCTTGGACATTAATTCTTACAATCTCCCACTTGAACAAGGTCCAACTCTAGATACTCAATTCTCGCCTTATGTGTGTGACCCATTAGGTTCCCATTCACGATGGCAAACGCAGTGATATTCTCATCGATTCACCTAGATCGATCAATTCATGTCGCCGTCCAAGATTGACATCTAGCAATGTGTCAAGGCAATCCATGTGAAGGAAAATGTCAGGTGGTATGACAGAACCAATATATGTGCGGTTACCGTGGAAATATAATTCCTTTATCAATATAACCCAATTGGTTAAGAGATATGGATCAGCGTCAATCTCATTTCAACCAATCATATTATTCACCTCAACTCTTTGTCGATCTAATCTAGTTATGATTGAAACATTTTCAACTCATAACTCCACCCCGACCAAGGAAATTTATATCAACTTAAGTAGGAAAATGCAAAGGTTATAATCTCCAACTTTCCGGAGTGACGAATCCTCATATTGGACATTCACAACCTTCATATGATTCTCACTATACCATTACGACGTCTTCCTGGTGACTCAAATCTTGAGCCCCATCAAACGCTCGCCAAAGTATAATGGTCCTCACATAAGATTTTATGATGTCCTCAAGTCAAAGGACCAAATCCACAACCGCGCATTAGAGATATACCACTGACGCTTGGATAGTTATCCATGTGGAATCTCTAGGCGGATCATCCAATGTCATGTTCTCATAACAATGCATTCATGTGTTCATTCAGATGTCCCTCCACATCTTAGCTTGTGAGATCAGCTACTTTTTTCAAAAGAAATGCAACACATGCTAGTCTATCCGCAATAATGATATATGTATCTCATTATTACTATGACTAGGATATTTCAAGAATAAGTTATTTATAACTTGTATCTCACAATCACAACACCTTGTGATTAACAAGTTACTATAAACTTTTCTTGGACTCTATTATTTTAAATAATAAAATTTAAAAAATAACAGATCTGCCAGTAAAATATAGACAAATATTTAATTAATCAATTTGTTCATATACTTCAATGTCTAACAAAGAGTATATCAAAAAATATCACATACAAACTAGATCCAATCACTCAGGTATCTTAATACCATCAAATTTAGTATGACCATCATGCTTGTCTTTGGGACAACAACTTTGTCAAAGGATCGCTACATTATCGTATGTTAGGACCCATTCTATCTTTATATAATTTCTTAAGATTATCTCTACGATGAGATGATTACGCCTCAATATATATCGGATCATTGATGAGACACGGGTTCCTTCGCTTGTGCGATGGCTCCATTGTTATCACAATACAAGTTATTGGATCAACAATGCTAGAAACTACTCAAGTTCGAAATGAACTTCTTAATCCGAACCGCTTCCTTTCTTTCGCTCAAGTAGCTATATATTCGCTTCAGTAGTTGAATCGTGATCGTTTCTTATTTGGAACTTTTCCAACTAACCGCACCACCATTTAGAGTAAATACGTATCCAGATTGAGATTTGCTATCGTCTTTATCGGATCGAAAAGTCGGCATCAAGATAACCTTGAACTCTAAGTTCATTTTCTCCATAAAACAAGAACATGTCTTTAGTCCTTCTTAAGTACTTAAGAATGTTCTTGATCGCGATCCAATGTTTTCGCTGTGGTTCGCTTGGAACCTGCTTGTGACACTCAAAGCATATGAAACATTCAATTGACTACATAGTATTGCATGCATGGTAGATCCTATTGCTGATGCATAAGGAATTCTATTCATGCGATCTCTTTCAATTTGTGTCTTTGGACACATCTCTTTTGAGAGATAGATCTCATGCATGATGGGACGAGTCCTTTTTGGACTCTTCTATGCTAAATCTTCTTAAGATCTTATCTATGTACATATCTTGAGATAGGCCAAGCATTCTCTTAGATATATCTCTATAGATCTTTATACCGAGAATGTACATTGTCTCTCCCATATCCTTCATGGAGAAATTTTGGATAACCACAATTTTACTGATTTTTGGCATCGGAGACATCATTTCTTAATAATAGTATGTCATCCACATACAAAATTAGAAACACGACTTTGCTCCCACTAACCTTTTATACACACATAGTTCATCTTCATTCTTGATAAAATCAAACATTTTGATTGTCTTATCAAAATGAAGATTCCAGCTCCGAAAGGCTTGCGTCAATCCATATATGGATTTTTGCAGTTTGCATACCTTGTTTGGCTCTGTAGATTCAAAGCCTTCAAGTTGTGTCATGTTCACATCCTCGCTAAGATTTCTATTAAAAAATGCAATCTTGACATCCATTTGCCATATCTCATAGTTATGGTATGCTACTATCACAAGCAGAATCCGAATTAACTTAGACAAGACTACTGGTGATAAGGTTTCGTCAAAGTCAATCTATTGTCTTTACTTGAAACCCTTCGCAACCAATATCGCCTTGTAAGTATAAACATTACTATCCATGTCAACTTTTTTAATGTAAACCAATTTACAGCTATAAGTTTTACTCCTTCAGGTGGGTCAAGCAAGGTCCAAACTTTGTTTTCGTACATGGAGTTCATTTCGGATTCCATGGCTTCCTGCCATCTCTGTTAGTCAACATTTGACTTTGATTCTGCGTAAGTAGTAGGTTCATCTTCCTCGATTAGTAATACATTACTAGTAACTAGGAGATCATATCTTAGAGAAAAATGAATGACTTTGCTCAACTTACGCAGAGCTGGTGTGTCCTTGGGAACTGGTGGTTCCCACTTTCTCAATATGTGCTTCATCAGATGCAAGCTCAGTCATTGGAACATCTAATTGGTCAATTTTATTTGTGATTTCTTGAACCTCTTCAAGATCTACATTGCTCCCACTGTCTTCTCTAAGAATACAGCAAGTCTCGATATGATGACCTTCATCTCAATGGAATTGTAGAAATAGTATCCAATATTTTCTTTTAGATACCCCACAAATAAATATTTATCAGATTTAGCTCCTAGCTTATTTGATTCAACGCGCTTCACATAAGCGTCGCATCCCTAAACCTTCATGTATGAAAAATTAGGTATTTTTCCCTTTCCATAACTTGTATGGAGTTTTATTGACCGATTTAGATAGGACGCGGTTTAGTGTATAACATGCAGTGTTAAGTGCATATGTCCAAAATGATTTTGGAATAAGCACTTGCGACTACCATTGATCGCACCATATCAAATAAGGTGCGGTTTCGTCTTTCAGATACACAATTTTGTATTAATGTATAAGGTAGAGTCCACTGCGAGAGAATCCCATTCTCTTTTAGATAGTCTAAAAACTCACCTTTCAAATATTCTTCACCTTGATCAAATCTAAGTGTTAGAATATTTTTCTCAGTTTGCCTTTCTACTTCTTGCTTGAATTCCTTGAACTTTTCAAGGGCTTCACTCTTGAATTCCATCAATCATATAAAACCATATCTAGAATGGTCATATGTAAATATGATGAAGTAAGAAAAGCAACATTTAGCATCTTTAGACATTTGTCCATATACATCAGTATGTACAAGACCCAAAATGTTTGCAACTGTGTCTCCCTTTCCAGAAAAGATGGTCTAGGTCATTTTGCCAAACGGGCATGATTCACACTTATCAAATGATTCATAATTATTTGAATCCAAGTATTCATCTTTATATAACTTGGTGATGCGTTTTCATTTATATGACCGAGTATGCAATGCCAAAGATATGAGTCTTTTAGTTTTATCTCTTTTATGCCTTGTAATTCCTCTTCTAATGTCCTTTTATTTTCACAGTGAAAACACGGATCATCAGACTTGGATTTGTCTTTGCTTAAATGTTTTTCCAACATATTTGGACTTCTTGGATCCTTTCAAAAAGGTCTCTTTAGATTTTCTCTTAGTGCTCTTAGAGGTATTAATGGCCAAAGTTTACCCATTCCTTTGGGCTTAACAATTTTCAGCATGTTTAGCAGCTCGAGTAGGGTACACTGAATCTTATTCACATTGAAGTTCATAATGAACTGGGAAAAGTTATTAGGTGGGGACTGCATACCTAAGTCAATACTTAGCTCGTGGTCCATGGTAAAACTTAATTGATTTTATTTTTCAATATAATCAATCATCTTCAATACATGAGCACTAAATGAAGATCTTTTTACCATCATACCTCTTCATAACCTTTTCGATGTCTCCTATTGTTCAGTCCATGACTGTACATCATTCAACTCTTTGAAATGATATATTTTGGTATAGGCATCCATACCCTCGTGCTGCTTTTCTAACTCAAGTGACATACTGCAAGCATCACATGTTGCAGTGTTACTATTATCATTATGTTTTTGTAAGCCTGCACGTTTCCCGGTGTAGCCTCCTCAATAGGAGCTTCGGCATTGGCTGCTTATTGACATATCCAATTTTTTCTTTTCATGCTTGAGAACAATTCTCAAAATGCGGTGCCAGTCTAGAAAATTTGGTACGATATGTATATTGGCATCCAATATGCCTCTTAAACTTATATGGTTACTCATGATTCAACTATTAAATAACAAGATAGAAAAATTAATTAAATGCAGAAAAATTAATTTAACATGGACTTATATTAAATTAATTATACTCTCACTGTATAAATTGAATTAATGACCCTCAAATATTAATCAATAGGACCGATTAAATTCTCGGTGGGCTAAGATCTCTTTTGTTTTATTAGAACCTTGAGCGACTCAACAAGTCCTAATAAAACATCCAAGTAGATACTCTATCAATCACATCTCTATGTGACTCCTAGATCATCAAGTAGACAATTTATTGTCGTACACATCTTATGTGTTTTACTTGATTGTACCCCTAAAATTTTATTTCCTTGAGCGACTCAACAAAAATAAAATTCTAGTTAAATTCGATCCATTGTTCGGAAACATCGAATGTTTCATAGTGATAAACATATCTACGAGTTGTGACCTTGAGCGACTCAACAAACCCGACATCGATAATAGACTATGATTTTTTCACTATAACAATGGAAGGCACGTTGTATTAACTATTTAATACTGAATTTAATATTTTGATAAAGAGGGTTTGTCTCATTACATTTATGTATATTAACTAACATCCAACATGTAATCAATCATACATAAAAATAACAACTGTGGATGATTATTGACTTTATCTATCTAATCTTCTGGAGCCAAAAAGAAGATTAGTCGGTCAATTCCTAAGAGGCGTTGCATTCGTTCATCGAATGCTAGATGCAATCATCTCCATTTCCTACTGCAACCTATATCATATACTAGTTGCTTCTTTGTGGCCCAACTGCACCATGTATCCTATACTAGTTGGCACGCAGCCCGAGATTGATGGACACGTAGGCTCATAATAAATAAATTGTTCAAAAATCTAAAATAGGCTCATGCAGCTCATTTAATTAAATTATAGGCTCGCAGTCGAACCAACAATCAACAGGAATAATTAATCATACAACCAATCACATGGGTCGAGTCCATAATCATCCACTAAACATCTATTTTAATATCTAATATTAAAATATATTAATTTCTAAATTTGCGGCTTTTGATAAAGTATAAGTCTAAACCTTTTAGACACTTTGGAAGCGGACTAAACGGAATTAAATAATTAATCTAATTAATTACTTAATTTTTCAACAATAAAATTAATCAATTAATCCAATTAATCAATTAATTTTATTAATAAAAGGGATTTTTCAAAAAATTATTTTATCTCCCAATTTAAAGTCATATCCTAAATTGAAGACAAAATTAGTTTATGGTCAAAATTATAATTTTATAAAGTAAAGTCAAAATTTAATCCGATCAAAAATTCAAAATATGATTTAAAACGATTTTAGTCCATTTTGAATGTTTGACCAAGCATTAAAAGATTTAATATTTTCAATTTTCCAAAAAATTAAAAATTACATTTAAGACCTTAATTTTCTTTTAAAACTTGAGGACTTATTGTGCAATTTCTAAAATTTCATAATCATTCCTTAAGGTTTTAAAACATTGGGTCCTTTATTGCAATTTCTAAAATTACGTAGAAGGCCCTCTCTGATTTTAAAACAGTTGGCCTTTTCATGCAATTTCTAAAATTGCATGAGATACCCCTTTCATATCTGTTGAAATTAGGGGGCTTCTTATACAATTTCTAAAATTGCACAAGGGGCCCCGTCTCCATATTTCAAAAACACGCAGAAATCCTTTCTGCAAATATGACATTGCCGCCGCTGTTTTTTCGGCGGCGATTCCTTTGACTTTGCGGTGGCCGCGCCGGTGTCCAACACCGCCGGCCACCGCGAAATGTCCATCGAACAGCAGCTCTGCTGTTTAGTGTGGATTTGCGCCGCTGCTTATGGCATCGGCGCTATGGCAATCGCCGGTGTTAGATTCGAAGCAGCGGCGCTATGGACCATCCGGCGCCGCTGCCTTCGACCACTCGTCGGTCGCCGGCGGCGGTTGCTTCCAAAGCGCCGCCGCCTCTAGTCCTCATCTTTTTTTTTTTTTTTTAATTCCAAAAATAAAATCCGAATTCTAAAAATTCATAATTTTATTTACTGTCAAAACTCAAATCAAATTAATTTGCCAATAACAATTATTGTTCGATTTATCAAGTTAATTTAATGAACTCTAACAAGAATAAGGTGAGCCCGATCTGCGTGTAAAGAATTGAAGTATCATGCATGTGAAATTAAATCTTCAATTCCTATACGCCTGGGATCAACCTCAGACTTAGAGAATTCGTGATAAATTTTACCTGATGAACACCGCAGTGTCTCGATTCTACGATTAGTTGGAGGTGCGATCTTCAATACCACAAATTGCTCAGATGTCAAATACTCTAATAAGTGATCGCACGTGAAGATTCAGCCTCCTGACTTCCACAATCAATAATGGATGAAAGCGGAATCTTTTGGGAGTGATTGTATTTTTGGTATTGCCTTTTGAGTCTTTTGCAAGTAATGAAAAAACAACTCTTAACCTTAATATGTTGTGCTTTTGTATTTATAGGTGGTATTAAGCTACAATTTAGATTCTAGTTCAACTAGAACCCATTAACAATCGGTCCGATTAAATAATTTTATTAATTAATTTAAGACAATAAGTAATTAAGTCCACCCAACTAATTGGACCTTAAACATTAATTCTTACATCCCAAAAATCAAAAATGAAAATGAAAAACCCATTAAAATCTCTTCCAAACAAATAGTTAAACTCTTTGAATTACTTATTTGGGTAATGCAATACATTTTGTAGTACAATTCACGTCCATTGGAGATGTTCTTAAGCAACTAATCTCTTGATAAGCAGCACAATTTTGATGGGTAAAAAAAGGACTGTGGAGAGAAGTCCTCAACTGTGTTACTATTCATCCAAAGAAAAGACCAAAATAAACCACAGAAACATGGAAGTGTAGATGGCTGCACAGAAATATGTGATGGTTTCGCTCTTTCGGAAGCTGATTAAACCCATTATCAGACCTCCACTCCTCATTCGCCAACCCACCAAATTCCCACAGGAGGAAACGCCATTCATCCCATTTTCACAGCTCCAACAAATCAAACTCTTAGAATCTGAACTCACATACACCCTCGACAGCTGCACAAGCCTTGCCAAAATCAAGCAAGCCCACGCTTACATAATCCGCAAAGGCCTCCACCAATGTTCTTATATCATTACAAAGCTCCTCCGAATGATCTCCAAAGCCGATGTCCCCATGAACCCTTACGGGATTTCCGTTTTCTCCCAAGTGACATATCCGAACCCTTTCCTGTACACGGCTTTAATACGAGGGCTCACGAATGATGGGCTGTTCAAGGAATCCGTGCTTGTTTATAGTTCCATGCGGAAGGATGGTGTTACGCCCGTGTCCTTCACATTGACCGCCTTGTTAAAGGCTTGTTCTAGTCAAATGAATGTCCATTTGGGTCGGCAAATTCATGGGGAGAGTGTGAAGTTAGGTGGGTTCAGCTTGGATAAATTTGTGGGCAACACTTTGATTGATATGTATGTAAAATGTGGGTGGTTGGATTGCGGGAGAAGGGTGTTCGACGAAATGCCTGACAGGGACTTGATTTCGTGGACCTTGTTGATTGTTGCGTATGCAAAGAACGGTGATATGGGTTCTGCAAGGGAGTTGTTTGATGGGTTGCCTGTGAAGGATATGGTGGCGTGGACTGCAATGGTGACAGGGTTTGTACAGAACGCCAAGCCAAGGGAAGCATTGGACTATTTTGAGAGAATGCAGAGGGTAGGTGTGGAGACCGATGAGGTAACATTGGTCGGTGTCATTAATGCTTGTTCACAGTTGGGGTTGAGTAAGTATGCAAATTGGGTCAGGGATGTGGCTGAGCGGTCTGGATTTAGTCCCAAAGACAATGTGGTTGTGGGCTCGGCATTGATCGATATGTACTCAAAGTGTGGAAGCCTGGAGGGCGCATATGAAGTATTTAAGATGATGCAGGAAAAGAATGTGTATACATACAGTTCGATGATTGTTGGTTTTGCAATCCATGGTCTTGCAAGTTCCACCTTAGAATTGTTTGAGGAGATGGTCAAAAGGATGTGATGCCCAACCACGTGACTTTTGTCGGGGTTCTTACTGCGTGTAGTCATGCAGGGTTGGTAGAGAAAGGTCAACAGGTGTTCGAAATGATGGAGAAATCATATGGTGTCAAACCATCTTATGATCACTATAATTGCATGGTGGATCTCCTTGGAAGGACTGGACGATTGGAGGAAGCACTCAAGCTTATTAGAAGCATGCCAATGGAGCCCAATGCTAGTGTATGGGGAGCTCTTCTTGGTGCTTGTCGTACATATTCAAACCCTGATGTTGCTGAAGTTGCTGCAAGACAATTATTTAAGCTGGAACCTGATGGTATTGGAAACTATATCTTGCTTTCAAATATTTATGCAAGAGCAGGAAGGTGGGAAGATGTTTCAAAAGCAAGGAAACTGATTAGAGAAAAGGGCTTGAGAAAGAATCCTGCATTTAGCTGGGTTGAAGGAAGAAAGGGGAGATCCATGAATTCTACGCTGGTGATTTGACCCATCCTAGGTCTGGAGAAATTGATCGGGGCCTGGAGGATCTTGTTGACCGACTAAAATTAAATGGTTATAATCCAAATCTGAGCTGCGTGCTTTATGATGTGAGTGACGAAGAGAAAAGCGAATTTTGATGAATCACAGTGAGAAGCGATCTTTGGCATATGCACTGCTCACCACAGATGATGGCCTTGCTATTAGAATTGTTAAAAATCTCAGGATATGCGAGGATTGCCATTTATTCATGTGTGGTGCTTCTCAAATTACTCAAAGGGAGATTATAGTCAGAGATAATATGAGATTTCACCACTTCCATGATGGGACATGCTCCTGCCATAACTTTTGGTGATTGAAGTGGAATGCCATGGTTGTACAAAGCGTGGTTGTTTGCCAGGACTACCTTCACAGGCACAAATGATTTCGGTCCATGGAGGGTCAAGACGAGGGCACTTCTATTTCACCTGGGTCTTGATAAGGCACTGGCTGGTGAAAAGAATTTACCTCCAACACTCACTGGTGAAGAATATAAGGAATTAATGGAGAAGGCACATGAAGTGATTATTCTAAATCTTGGTGACAAAGTTCTGAGAAAAAGCTCCAAGGAGAACACAGTTGCAAAACCTTAATCTAAACTTGAGACTTTATACTGGGCCAAAACTCGGGTTACTAGGTTAATACCTGAAGCAAGCAGTCTATTCCTTTAAAAGAAAAGAAGACAAACCCATGGATGTACAGATTAATAGGTTCATCCAGGATCTTGAAAATACTGGGGTCACGATCGAAGATGATAATTACATACTTCTATTGTTTAAGTTCTTGCCTGGAACTCATTCTCACTTTGTCGACATACATACTGCTTTATTCAAGAAAGACGCAATCTCCGGAGGAACTACAGAGTGCATGGACTTCCAAAAATTTAAAACAAAGAATTGATGTGGAGGACACATATAGAGGAAATGGTGAGGGCCTTTCAGTAAGGGCAAAACTTTCAAGAGAAAGTTCAAGAACCATGGCCAGTCAAGATGCAAACTCAAATGCTTCTACTGTCATTACAGAAGGAAATTTCAGAAAAAGATTGTTCAGAAAGTAGAAAAGATTCTGAATTACAAAAGGAACTGGTGATGCGACCATTCTCTCAGATAGCTTTGAATCTGCAGAATTTTATCAGTTTCAGAAGTCTGGAGTCGTGCTGAGGTATTGATCTTGGATTTTGGGTGCTCATTCCATATGCCATGCCATCTAACCAGTCTCGGTTTGAAAGATTTAGAGAAATTAATGATGGTAATAGGGGACAATAAAGCATGTATAGTAGAAGAAATTGGCAGAGTCAGAATTGAAATGCATGATGGAGTTGAGAGACTATTGTCTAGGGGCGTATGCGGTCCGTTGTGGACTTTTTTGAGATATTTTTTAAAACTAAACCGTTTTAACGGTTTGAGAAAAAAACAAACATAAACCAAATTATTTGACTTGGTTTTAAACTACAATTTGGTCATATATTTTTCTTCTTTGTTTACTTTAACGTCACTAATTCATTAATAGTATAACATGGGGGTGAGCATTTTAATTGGAACCGAACCGGAACCGGAGGTTTTCGGATCCGGTCCAATTCAAAAAAATAAAATTAGGAATTGGAATCGAGAACCGACCGGGTCTAGTTCGGTTCTTGGTTCTTGAACGGGACTGTGTCTACCTGATTGAAACTGAATTTTTCATTTTTTATAAATTTTATATTTTTTACAATTAATTCATCCTAAGACCCACAAACCAAGTACTAAATACAAGAGTCTAACTGTCCAAGACTTAAACTAAAAGTACAAAATCCACTACTCTTAAACTCAAACGCAATTGACCTAATTTCAATTATCCAAATCTCAAATTTTGAATCGCTATTTGCACAAATATTCAATATAAACATTGTCGTCTGTCTCGCACTTTTGTTCATCTCTTTCTCGCTCAATACACAGTGAGACGGCAAATGCGAAACTCTTTTGTAACCGAAATGAATTCTCAATTTTGAGAGGTAATTTTTTTTTAACCTTAATTAATGAGTTTGTAATTTTGGTGTCTATTTTTTCAGAAATTGTTTTAATATCTAATATACTTTAATATTAACGGGTTTGCAATTTTTAATTTTTTCAAAACTTGTTGTAACTCACGATTTTTTAAAAAAAAATAAAATTGTTATGGGTAGACCGAACCCGAATCGACGGTCCCAATTCGAATTTGATTCCAATAATTACATAACGGTGGTTATGGGTATTGAAATACCCAATCAACCCACCCAACACCTAGTAAAACATCTTTTCTATTTTATTGGCAATTAAATAACACAAAAAATATATATTAAACTATAAAGTTAAATACAAACAAAAACTATATCACGACGAATTGTTCTATTTACTTTTGTAGACTAAGTGCTCGACTATTAATTGTGTAGATAAAAATAATGACTAGTCTATAAGTACATATAAGCATTGTCAAAAATATTATAAATTCGTACAAAATAAAAGTTAATATAAAGTCACAATGCAATTCTACTAAACAAATTATAAATGCTCTCCAACAAGATCTTCGCAATCCTCAGTGCTGGAGAGTGAGCATTGATTGGTTTTACTGTGTGATAAGTACAATTTTGTACTTATTAGAACTCACAAAAAGGGACGATTATGAGTTATATTAATTGTTTTCAGTTTAATGGCACATTGTTTTCTTATTATTTTAGGAAATAATCGAATTCAATTATCATTCTGACGAAAGGACGAAAAGATAGCAAATAGAAGAAAAATAGATTCAATTGAACAGATAAAGAGACTTGAGGGACTTGACATGCAAATATCAAGGAAAAGGACCAAAGAAAGCATCTCAGATAACCATGCGATCGCATAGTTGTCCAAGACTGCGATCGCAAGATGGCCAAAATTTCTGCAGAACTTTATTTGTGATAACCATGCGATCGCATGGGTCAAACGAGCAGCAGTTTGGCAGTTTCCTGATTAGATTAAAATTCTACAACTCCAAATCGAAAACAATCACCTAGCACACGTTTTGAAGAGTTGGGAGATGAGTATAAAAGGCAGATAATAGCCAAAACAAAGACAATAACGAATTTTGGGATAACAAGATGCAAATGAAGAATCGAAGATCAAGGCACGAGATTGAAAATTCTTGAGCCGGGATCACGGGTTTTATTTACTTTTTATTTTTCTTTCTTCGGATCATGATGAATTCAATTATTATAATAATTAACGATTATATATCCGGCTAAACTTACTTATTTCTGGGATGAACGGTGAAACCTCATGTTTTTAATTAATTAGAAGTTTTTCGTTTTAGTATGTAATTGCTTCTTGATTGATTATTCTTTATTCAGTATTTTAATATCTTAATGCCTGATCATCATTAGAATATTTTTTGATTTATTGAAGTCGAGAGATTCAATATAAATTTAGCACATGGTTTTAAATAACAAAGGGTCCAATAATAGATAGATTTTACTATTATGCTATGTGAAATCCGGTAAGGTGTTCTTGAGATTTAAATACATATTTTTATGTTTGAAATCTGATTAGAGATAATTAAGTTCGCATATCGATATAGAATTGATCGACCATCGAAAGAGACTTTTGATTACTATAGGATCACCGATTTTCATTCTAGGGTAATTAACCGCTAAAACGATTAATGAATAATTGATTATATAACGTGTAGGTGGATTTACAAATCCCAGTGTTAGTAAAAACTCGAATTCGTTCTCATTATTTAAAGTTGCTTATTGATATTTTAAATTTAATTAAAATAGTTAAGCTAGTTTTAGAATCACAAACCAAAATCAAATATGTGTTTTTTATATTGTTAGAAATCGAATTATAAATTAATTGATTAAATTGATATCTAGTCCTCGTGGATTCGACACTCTACACATCAGTATATTACTTGTAAACGAATTGTACACTTGCGGGATTGAAATCGCACAACAAATTTTTAGCGCCGTTGTCGGAGACTAGTTTTATCAATTACTACGTTAATTGATAATTTAATTTTTAACAATTCTTTTTATTTAATTATTTATTTCAGTTTTATATTTATTCTAAATTTGTTGTCTTACTGTTGAATTCCAACTTTGTGTTCAGGTGTTAAGTGTGTATGCACCGTACAAAGGATCTTAATCAATTTGATTTAGACCTAGAAATTGAACAGAGCTTCCACCAACGACAACGTGAAAAACAAGAAAAGAAAAAGGCGACAAAAAAGACACAATGGCGGACCACCTAGTACATGATCAATTACTGCGGTGTGATAAATAATCAAGCACCAATAGCTCGACCGGTTGAAGTTAGTGAACGAGATATTCTTATGGGTGAGTATATGATGTCACCGACTGTTGAAAATCGGTCCAGCATAGTTTATCCGCCTTATGGACACGACAACTTCCAGTTGATGCCAGATGTGATGAATTTGTTCTCGAACAATCTGTCGTTCTATGGGATGACAGATAAAAATCCTCACTACTATATTTCTCACTTCGATGAATACTGTGAAAATTTCAAATATCACGATGTTAATGAAGAAGCACTGAAGATGAGGCTCTTCCCACACATATTGAAGGATAAAGCTAGAGAATGGTTATATTCTCTACCGCTTGGGAGCATCACTAGGACAGATCTAATTCAGAAATTCACACTAAAATATTTTCCTCCGGCCAGAGAAAACTGACTGAAGTATGAAATTTTCAATTTTCAACAATTTGAGTTGGAAAACTTTCACGAGGCATGAGAAAGATTCAAACAAGTGCTCCGAAAAGTGTCCAAGTCATGGTTTCTCTTTAGCAGCTCAGAATTATTATTTCTATTCTGGGCTAGATCTAACCGATCGTTCTTGAGTAGATTTTACAACAGGAGGCTCTATCCAAAATAGATCCACCGGTGACCTTTACGATCTATATGAAACCATGAATGATCAGTTCATTATGTGGCCAGAAAGAGGATTGCAGAAGAAAGCAACAGGATTACACGAAGTGGACACTAATTTGCTTTTCTTGGCGAAAATCGATACATTGGCAAAACAGGATGGAAGCATTTGAAATATTCTCACTCACCAATATGGTTCGGGATGTCTCCACCAATTTGTGTAACATGCAGACAAACCATCACCATCGTAATGCCCTTTAACCAAAGTTGATATGTCATCACCCGAACAAGTTGCATATGCTCGTAACTTTCAACAACAAGTGAGAATAATCCATACTCGCTGGACCTACCATCACGGATGAAGAAATCATTCAAACTTCTCTTATGACAATATACAAAACATTCAAAATCGCGCAAATCAAGGAAGACTCCAGAAAGAGAAAGAGGATTAGAAGAAAGCGATTCGCTAAATTGTCGAACAGATGGAGATGGGATTCAAGGAAGTGAAGAGAAAAGACATGATGGCGAGATAAAGAATATAGAAAATCATATTGGGCAGTTGGCTAAACTATTGACCGAGTGACAACCGAGCACATGGCCAAGCAATACCGAGGTCAATCCAAAAGAGCAAGTTAATGCAATCACCACGAGCGGAACTGCGAGTTGCGAGATATTCATGTGACTAGACCGGTGTAGAAAAGAAAAGCGTGTCCAAAGAGAGAGAGAAAACAAATCAAATGCCGAAGTTGCACAAGAAAAATAGAACTCTCCACCGATTATATTCCACCACCGCTTACGTTCCTCCAATCCCATTTCCTCAAAGGTTGCGAAAACATAAGTTAGACCAACAATTCAAAAAAATTCTAGATGTTTTCAAAAGCTTCACATCAATATACCGTTCGCCGATGCCTTAGCTCAAATGCCCAGCTATGCTAAATTTATGAAGGAAATTCTTTCAAACAAAATAAAGTTGGAGGAGCACGAAACAATTACGCTTACCAAGGAATGCAGTGCTATATTGCAAAACAAGCTACCTCCAAAATTAAAAGATCCATGGAGTTTTAATATTCCTTGCACTATTGGTAGTTTATTCTTTGACAAAGCTTTATGTGATTTGGGTGCTAGTGTAAATCTAATGCCTTATTATATTTTTAAGCAGCTCGGTTTGGGATAAGCAAAACCAACAACAGTATCATTGCAGCTTGCAGATAGAACAATTAAACGTCCAAGAGGAATCATTGAAGACATATTAGTGAAAGTAGACAAATTCATATTCCCGCACATTTCATTATATTGGATATGTGTGAAGATGTGGTTGTACCACTTATTATGGGTCGACCTTTCTTGGCTCATTGGTCGAGCATTAATTGATGTGCAAAAAGTACGAGTTAAAGTTGAGATTGAATGATGAACATATCACATTCGATGTGTTTAAAGCTACTAAATTTTCAAGCTCTACATATTCGTGTTTCGAGCTTGATGTCATTAACCGAGGAAGGTGGGAGTTTAGATGATAGAGCTATCACCCAACATCGGGATGCACCAACCGAGAGAAGAAGAGTATGTGGAGAAAGAAAAGTTACATCTGTCTTCAAATGATCAAAGCCGATGAGGAGGTGAAATCTTCATAGTTGAATTCGAGTAGGGTGGAAAAATAGAGTCTTATCAATATGATAAGGCAAAATCAAACTCGGAAGGTGAAAAAATTGGTGCCAAGACAATCAAGCCAAGCAAATCAAGTCTTCCAAAGACCTATTCAAAATGTCTTGAATGATCGCCACGACAAAGTCGAGCTAAAGACTTTAAACAAGCGCTCAATGGAAGGCAACCCATTTTTCTCCCTTTTATTTTATTTTCAATATTATTTCGCTTTTAGGAGTTGATTCACGTTTTGCATGTTTTAGATTTTTAGGATTTTAAGTAGGTTTTTATTTCTTAGGTAAAGAGGCATACATCGTCATATTACATAAGCACGAGCACACACTTAGTTTTAATTAATTCATGTTTAGAGTTAGAGGCGTCAAGACGGGCGGGCCGACCAAACCGGCATCGGCCCACCCGCCTCGACCCGGAACTACAGGCCGGCCCGTGAACCGGGCGGGCTGTTCACGAGCCGAGGAGGCCAACCCGCGAGCCATTCACGGGCCGAAGAGGCCAACCCGCAGGCCGGTCCGTGAACCGCTTTGATTTTTTTTTAAAACAAAATAGGCAGAAAATTCAAACTTTCATATTTGAAATGATATTTTAAACAAAATAAAAAAACAAATGGCAGAGAGCCGTTTAAAGTGAAAGATGTGACATATGCGTTCACGTTTTAGTCTTTAAATATATAAATAAAAAATAGAAATTAAATTAAAAAATTAACAAATGTGAATTTATCATTGTTATTTAATTTTTATTTAGTAATTTAACACATTTTTTGTTATATATGTAAACATTTTTTTTTTTTGAATTACAATAAGTAACTAAATTTTTTTAGTAATTTCAAAAAAAATTAATTTTTATTCATACGGCCGAACTGGTCGAATGCAGACCACATGGGCTCGACCCGGATGGGCCAACGGGTGGGCCGGGCTTGTGTTCAATTTTGTGGGTGGGTTGACCCGCCCGCAACCCGCCGTCGTGGCGGGCTTTTTCTAATGCGGGCCACCGAAGTTTCATCGAGGCGGGGCCGACCTTACCACTCGACTTGGGATTGACACCTCTATTTAGAGTCAAGAAGTTTGAATTTTTTTTTTTATGAACCAAGGTACATAACTATGCGATCGCATGGTTCAACCCATTGCGATCACATGGATTGGCAAAATACATTCTCGCTTCAGAATTGGCATTCCTTGCGATCGCAAGGAATACCGATTAACTTAAACTGGGAAAATACATTTCATTTCAAAACTTAAAACTTTCATTCCAAAACCCTAACCTCTCTTCAATCCTTGATCTCCAACACCAAACGAGCACTTTGGGCTTCAAATTACTCAACATCAATCATCAATTAACATCAAACTCACGAACTAAAAGGTAAATTCACAATTTTGGTTGTTCATTTTCGGATTTTTTGTCATTCTTTGCTTTAAATTCGTGCATTTTGATTAGTGTGGAGAATGTGGCATAGATTAGGCTTGAAACGATAAGGGGATGTGTTATTGATTGGGTTTAGTTGATTAGGATTGGATAATTTTTGGGTTTTGTTTAGTTACCCAAGTATCTCTTCATACCAAGAATAAACCCTTGCTTGCAAGGTGTTTGAGGAAATGTCTCATCCACATCTTTTGCCAAAATTGGTGGAAACCAAACCTTAGACTATTCCATTAGACTAATGTTATCGTCTAGGAGCATTCACTAGGCTGGGCATATTTTTATCACAAAAAAAAAATCCAACCGTGGCCATAGGGCTATATAACCGCCATAGAAATGACCCTGGCGAGCCACAATAGCTCGCCTCCGTTAGTACATTGTCTCCCATTTGTTTGGCCCAAATGGCATCGAAATGCTATGAAATTTGAATATGTGTTAGACCAAAGCATTCACTTTCATGCCACCCTCTTCCGTCTCTCACTTTTGCACATTCTTAGATATCAACTAGGCTACCAGTATCTAACTTGTTTTCGTTCATTTTACGGATCATGGCTCCTAAATGACCCCCAACCGCAACCGAAAAAGGAAATAAAAAGGCAACCGGCAGCACGTCAAAAAGAGCCCAGGTAGAAAACACCAACTCCCGCCATTATCTTTCCGAGGAGCACGAGGAAAGATTCAAAAAGTTCATTAGCCAGTGGACCATATTGGGGGAACGAAGATTACAATTGGACGACTTTCCTCATTATGAGCTTTATAACCTCATTGACGATATGCGATCGGGTCCATATATAGCTGATACACCTCACAAAATTTACTCTCATCTCGTCCATGAATTCTACACCAACTTCAACCAAGAAATCGACGTTCAAGGGATGGAGCACTATGGGCAGACTTGGGTACGGGGTACATGGTTCATGTTTACCCCGATGGTCATCATCGACTATTATGGTATAACCACCAAAGATGTTCACCCTCTACCCTCTATTCAAGATATGGGTGAAGTGGCCTAGTTTCTATATGGCCGAGACGATGCATGGCCACTACCCGGGAGGGACTTCGAGCACAGCAAATTAACAGACTCTCTCCTTATCCTGAATGTGTTTGTGAGCCACAACATCGACCCGACCACGTATCGTACTACTACCAATGATGCTAGGGCTCGACTATTATACCATCTCGCTCACGGGAGGAAGATGGACTTGGGAAATTATATCTACACCGATCAAGACATCTTTGGGCTTTCGATGCACAAGAGGCACACATCCATCTTTCAATCTACGATCATGGTATCTCGCGAGGCGTGGGTCCAGATCTTACCAGCAGAGCTGGTATTGAAGACAAAGGGACCTATCAACGGCTTTGCCTTACAAAATGCGAGAAGGTATACTGCACGCGCTGTGGGGATAGTCCCAGCTGCAGACGAGCAGCCTCAAGAAGAGCAGTCGGTCGCACTCCAGCCAGCCGCACCTCAGCATGCCTCACATCCCAGAGACATAGCATCCATGCTACATCGCCTACTGGAGGGTCAGGATGAGCAGACATGGCTTATTGTCGCTACACGGACTGAGTTGCGCACGGTACAACAGGAGTTGACGATGCTACGATCTCGAGTGGATGCAGTTCGACATACTCAGATGACTATGGAGATCAGTCAGGGTCAGTCTGCCCTGGAGCAGAGTCAGATTCAAGCCGACTGCGACCAGGTCAACAGACAGCTAGACAAATGTGCGGGCAAGCTGGATGACATTTATAACCAGATTTGCAGGCCGACACCCATGCCAGCACCTCCACTGGTTGATCCTTTCACACTACTTCTGTCGGCACCATCAGACCCACTTCTGGGAAGTCTCTAAATTTTTGTGTGTTTTATCTCTTTTGAATTATTATATTGAGGACAATGTATGTTTCCAGTTTAGGGGTGATTATGAAAATTTGCGCTTGACTTGAAAAATTCATCCATTGATATTTGATATTTGATTTTTAATTTATTTTCATTTTAGTAGTAAAAAAAATTATTATTTGTTTGCATGTTTATGTGATATGAATAGCCTTGTCGGCTAATGATGCAACTTTTCATTTAATCTTAGCTTTAAATCATGACTTGTGAACAGAGTATACTTTTGTTTAAATGTGAGGCCACTTAATCATGTCTGATATCGTGTTGTGTTGGCCAGTTACGATGAATTTTAGCTATGTTGGTGCACTTAAATTGAAAATAATAGGATACCCTTCTCTAAATCTTAGAATCATCTGTATCTCAACTAAGTAACCAATAGAGTGAGTGATTGTAGTAAATAAGCTGTGATGGTGGCTATCTAGGTTCTGATTGATTCAGTGTATGTTGAAAAATTGTGTGGAGCACTGTAGACTAGTTAGAGGAAGCTAGGTATTAACCGAATGTTAGGAATCTAGTCCCATATCATGAACTTATTGCACGCAAGGAAAAAAATTATTATTATTATTACTTAACTCTTTTCGTAGCCTATTTGACTTGAGTGAAAAGGTCCGTAGGGGTTTCTTAAAACCCGATGTCCTAAGGTTCGAAAGGCCTGAGAGTCATTGACCTCAAGCTCGTTACATGAGTCAATTAAAAAACTTAATGGATTGAGTTTTGCACCTTATTAATATCTCATAACTCTTTTCGTAGCCTATTTGACTTGAGTGAAAATGCCCGTAGGGGTTTCTCAAAATTCGATGCCCTAAGGTTCGAAAGACTTGGGAGTCAACGTCCTCAAGCTCGTTACATGAGTCATTTAGAAAGCTTAAAGGAAGTTTGCACATAAGATCTATATTTTAAAAAAAATTAATTTAGTATATGCTAAAGCCAGTGAAAAATCATTTGCAAAGTAGACATAGGGATTAGATAACTAATGGATTTGACTTACTTAGTAGAAACTTTCTGGTCGAGAGTGCTCAGAAATTGGAGAATCTTCATAAACCTAGGTTTTCACGATCATCAGCTTTCTCAACCAGCCTCGAGCAAGAAAAGAATTTGAACCATAACCTTAGACCCAAAAATCTCAGGAATTGAAAGAGAAAATCATTTTGGGAGAAGTGTACCTTACGAGAAGGAAATGAAAAGTTGACCATGTGGTTGAGCTATCACCACCATAAAACTTACGTGGATCGGATTAACTATTCTCACACACATCTCAAGTATGGTTTAAGTAGAATCACATTTGCAATAGTCTTACCCGAACACTCGTCGTGAATTATAAGTTTTTCTTTTGCAAAAGTTGAAGCAAGAACAGCAAGCTGTTTATGTTGTGAATTGTGTTATAGCTTATTTCATACCACATGATTATCTTTAGCTAGTTCATTCGAGGACGAATAAAAATTCAAGTTTGTGGGTGTTTGATAAGTACAACTTTGTACTTATTGGAGCTCACAAAAAGGGATGATTATGAGTTATATTAATTGTTTTCAGTTTAATGGTACATTGTTTTCTTATTATTTTAGGAAATAATCGAATTCAAGTATCATTCTGACGAAAGGAAGAAAAGAGAGCAAATAGAAGAAAAATGGATTCAAATGAACAGACAACGAGACTTGAGGGACTTGACATGCAAATATCAATGAAAAGAACCAAAGAAAGCATCTCGAGATAACCATGCGATCGTAAGATGGCCAAAATTTATCTGAGAACTTTATTTGTGATAACCATGCGATCATAAACGAGCGGCAAAGATTTAGCAATTTTCTCGATTGGATTAGAATTCTACAACTCCAAATCGAAAACAACCACCCAGCACACATTTTGAAGAGTTGGGAGATGAGTATAAAAGACAGATAATAGCCAGAACAAAGGAGAGAACGGATTTTGGGAGAACAAGATACAAACGAAGAATCGAAGATCAAAGCACGGGATTGAAGATTCTTGAGCCGGATCATGTGTTTTATTTACTTTTTGTTTTTCTTTCTCCAGATCATGATGAATTTAATTATTGTAATAATTAATGAAATCATATCCGGCTAAACTTACTTATTTCTGGGATGAACGACGAAACCTCATGTTTTAATTAATTAGAAGTTTTCCGTTTTAGTAGGTAATTAATTCTTGATTGATTATTCTTTATTTAGTATTTTAATATTTTAATGTCTGATCATCATTAGAATATTTTGTGATTTATATTGAGGTCGAGAGATTAAGTTAATCTGCACCATCCATTCTATGGAAGTGGAAGTATAAAATGCTAAAAGGAGTCTCACTGACAGAGCAACTAAGTTGAGATAGCAAAACAATTTTCTTTGGAAGTTTTTATACAAAAATTGTATATTCTCTCTCTCTCTCTCTCTCCTCCGTCCCTCCCCAGTTATTTACTCAATTACTTATGTGGATGCTTTCATTCGATCCCAAGATTCTTGTCGATTCCTAAATCCTATATATCCGGACCTTCTTTCTCAAACAACTAATATACTCCTTATTTTTTAAATCTTGTGGCCATCATAAATGGGAATCAGCTCATTATCAATCCTGTCTACTAAAAATTTCTTTTAGTTTTGATTGAGTTCGAATATTGTTTAATGAATTGAAATTCCTAAAGTTGAGGATTAATGTTTTTAGCAGCTATACACGAGTTGAATAGATTTACTAGGGTTTTCCTCGATCATTCTTTCATGTGTTGTGCCTTCAAAGAAAACAAATTTTGTGTGCATTTCTTGGATTTTTTGAATAGCTAGAAGTATTTTACTTTTATTTTATTTGTTCTCCCAAACAGAAACTTAGGAACCAGATATGTATACATTTGCTGTTGGAGACATGTGACAACATTTTCAACTAAGATAACATTAATTCTTACTAAACTCTGTTGCTCCTCCTTCAATGAAAAGCTTGTCAAGTTGCTATCCCTTTCTACTGCTACTGGAAATAATAATAATAATAACAATAAATCGCATAAAAGAATATAAGCATAAACACACAAATGTATAACTAGTATATACCGCTTACCGACAGTGAAATTCGACCACAGGGTTACGTTTTAAATTCAATGACAGCGCAATATCATAAAGCTGGACTATAAAAGTGTGAGAAGCTGGATTGCAAAAGCTGGTATGCATTTGGAGGTAAAACAACAACAAGTATTAACTATACAGACATCTTGAAACTCATAAGCAAACCAAAAAATTTAGAATTTGAGGGTCAATAAAATTAGAATTTGATATACAAGACATATCAATCACAATTAAGAAAAACACAACATAGTATCAAAGCTTCAAAAAAAATTTAAGAATGACTTCATTAAGACGTAAAATTAATGATCATCCTGCATGTTTTTCGTGTAAGTATTAAACTTGCGAGCGGATATGTCTGGATTTGTAAATTCAAGTGCAAACAAAAACTACACTTAATCCTCATAGGTACTTCTATTCCAACATTAGGACCCCTTAATCTATGGGCACCCAATTTACATATGTTTCTCATCCAAATCTAAAACACATTTAATAGTCCTAATCAAAATAAACTTTTCAGTGCTTATATCCTTCCATCAATTTCAAAAAATTGCAATCCATTTCAACTATAAGTATTCGTTGCTAAAAGCATATCGATCATCATCAAGAGCCACATTAAATATATTCCAACTAGATAATAATATGTCAAAAAGGAACTACAAGGAAAACAGAAATCTTGAATCTTGATTACCGAATTATTTCTCAGAATCCAATTCTGGTCTTGATTTGAATCATGGAGAACCAAAACTAAAGAAGAATGAAAGGAAAAAGAAACTAACATATAAAATGTTTGATCTCATATGCTCCAAATTTATCAATGTTTATGTATGCAGCTAATCTTATTAGGCGAAATATATAGCAGATTTAGCTTTTATACATTTATGTATATCTACCATATATGAATAAAAAAAGATATCTATAGTACAAATACAAGAGGGTAATGAAGGTTAGAAAACCAAGCGAGTCCATCATAATCAAAATCACTTAGTTTTTCAATATTTATTGCCATTGCAGAAGATAATCAATAAATAAAACCTTCCCAATCATTTGATATTACAATTGTACTATAAGTATTCACCGTAATTCTGCATACAAAGTGTACATATATAGAAATGTAAAAATAAATTATACAAATCTCTAACTACGATCTTACTTAAATGTGCATTCGCATTTAAAAATGCGAATGATGGGAAAATTACATCTTTATAGACTTGCAGTTGTTGTGTCCTATGTGAACAGAGATAGCCTGACAATTATGAATTATCATACAAGAAAAAAAAACAAAAAATTGAATTGAATAGACAAACTATGGAAATTAGCGTAGCAGGTAGACCCAGCAAAATCATGAATATATCATCAAAATTAGAAACACTGTAATTCTTAACGAACAAAATGAGCAAAAACATTGTTCATCAATTACCCACATAAAATTCTAATCACAAATCGACAATTAAACCAAAAACGGCAAAAAAAAAAAAAAACTCACCCTGGAAGCAACAAGGATCAATGATGTGACTTTTGGGTATTAAAGTTATTCACTAGAGTTCAGAGACAACTTTAAGAAATAGCCCAACAACAAATTATTCAAAACAATTGTCCGAATGTAGTCTAGAGGATATATGGTTGTTATTGATGTAATCAAATAGATGGATGATGGTATCAAACTCACGGATGATTATATCAACTCACATATAGGAGATTTGAGGGGAGAGGAGATGATCAAACTCAGGCATTGGAGACTTGAGGAAAGATGGGAGATTTGAGGAGAGGGTTGGTCGAGCAGAGCATATTTGAAGATAGGCGTATAGATTGAGAAACTCTCTCTGATCGTGATTAAAAACGACACATTAATAATAACAATACTAAAAAGTGAAACAATTAGAGAAAAAATATACTAGATTGCAAAGAAATAAGGGGATACATTGAGAAACTAACTCTATGGAGGAGTGATGCAATGGATAGCTAATTTAACAATATGAACTTATTCATCTTATAATCCAATTCCGTGTTCACATATTGTGGTCAAATTTTAAATAACTCGCAAGTGCACGAATCTATTGGAATATTGAAAAGCAGCAATGAGGTCGATTTCCACATGGACTGCAATGAATAAAGTCTAATTTAATCTGAATTAACCATTATTCTAGGCCATTTGGGTCAAAAGGATTTTGCTTAAAAGAATTCAAATTAAAGACTAATTAACTATTGCTAAAAGTTAAGTTAAATGTTCAAGTTGTTTAATCTACCATGATTTCAGAATTCACCGTTGTTTAACGTAGCAATTATCCAATTATCGATTAATTTCCAAAACCAAACGAAAACTCGAAATCAATCTATTGTCTTCTTAAAATATTTATCAATTAAATCCGAAAGAATAAAATCTAATATCGGCTCCCATTTGCTTCGATCTTAAATTACTTAAGTGTTTCCTATATCAAACTCAATTAAAATAAAACAAAGAATCAAAGGTTTCGCATCCTAAGCATTCTATGTATCCCAAATCGATAACAAGATAGCGGAAAATTAAAAAAAAAAATTAATATAACAAGTTCAAGCACCAAGCACTAATTAATTAAATTAATTTATAACTATCAAGAATAGTGATATTTAAGATAACATAGATTTTATTTAATTAATCCAACAAGAACAAACTATGAAAGTTAAAGCTCAAAACGAAATTAAAAGGATCACAAGATAATCATTCCGTTTAAAACAAGGTTTCATTGTCTTCCTCGGCTCAAGAAAATTAGAAGAACATAATTAAATTAAAAACAAAAGATTTAATGAAAACCGACATTGAATGAAGGAAAAGAAATCTTCTAAAATTCTTGTTAAATCACGTGATTTTTCTTCGTGTTTCCTCAATTCAACCTAGATTCAATCTTTATATAATCTCAAATTTGTATTAAAACTCGGATTCACGTGAAAAGACGAGAAGACCTCGACTTACAACTGAAAATAATACAAAAGTCCAGACAGCCACGGCTCGGCAAACAGAAAATTTGATAATGCCACGGTCAAACAGAAATTCAATGCCACAATTTTCCTTTGTTTCTCCAATGTTACATGTTTGGCCCTCAAAGTTTCAATAGTTTAATGATTTGCTCCCCAAGTTCAAGTTTTGCGTGCATATAATTTGTTCTTTTTGCTCCAAAGCTTTAAACTTGATCCCATACTTCCAAAACCTTCCACCTTGGTCCCCAAATCTTCATAGTCATTCATAATTAGTCCAAATTTAAATAAGACATTAATTAGTACTTTTATCAATGAATAATTACTAATAAAATAAGATAAACTCGTAACATGTATATTAAAATTGTGCTCATCAAACACCCAAAACACGGATTTTGCTAGCCCTTGAGCAAAAATTGAGATAAAAACACTATTTATTCATTTAATTTTTGTTTATAAGGCACTTTGCATTCACTTCATCAATCAAACTAATGACAACTAATGGATAAAAGTACAAGTATTATCAAATACTTAGAGAAATAGAACTCCCACATCCATCAATTGACACATATCAGTTAAAAGACTTGTACAATTAGATTAGCTACAGTGTCCAAACTAGGCATGGGTGTCAGGTGGGTCCATATGGGTATTTCAATACCTAGAACCACCCATTACAGATAAAATATTTCATAAATAGAATCATTCGGTTCTATGTAATTATTGGAACCAAACCCGAACTAAACTGTTGGTTTGGGTTCGGGTTCGGTTCTACCCCATAATATATATTTTTAAATCATAAGTTGACAACATGTTTTGAATTAAAAATTGCAAACCCATTAATATTAAAGTACGTTAGATATTAAAATAAATTCTGAAATATATAAACATTAACTAGAATAATAGAGATCAAAATTGCAAACTCATAAATTAGGGATAGAAAAAAGAAAAATTACCTCTTAAAATTGAGGATTCGTTTCAGTTACAGAGGAGTTTGGCATTCGCATTCGCCATCTCAATGTGTGTAGATCGAGAGAGATGAGCGAAAGCGCAAGACAGACGACAATGTTTGTATTGGGTATATAAGCAAATAGCGATTGAGAATTTGAGATTTGGTAATTGGAATTGAGTCAATTGAGTTTGAGTTTAAAAGTGATGAGTTTTGTACTTTTGGTTTGAGTTTTGGACAATTGGACTCTTGTCTTAGGTACCGTAGTGTTGAGTTGTGGGTCATTGGGTTAGAGTGAACAAATTGTAAAAAATAAAAATAAAATTTTAAAAAATGACAAATTCAATTCCAATCCATCCACGGTTCTAGTTCAAAAACGAAGAACCAACTCAAACTCAATCGGTTCTCAGTTCTCGGTTTGGTTCTTAATTTTATTTTATTTTGGAACTCGACCGGAACCTTCGGTTCCAATTCAATTTCGGTTCGGGAGGTTCAGTTCCTATTAAAATGCCAACTCCTAGACCAAACAATTTCTAAAAATATCATGTCAATCTCTAAATCTCACAATATGTATATAAGAACATTACTTTCAAAAGAAAATAATTCCAATTTGTATGTGCTCAAATAACATGGTAAAATGAGCGACATTGAAAAAAATGGTATCACACACTCATCCCAAAATGTGCATGTAAAGAAAATTTGACCATGATTTAGAAGTGAGTACAATCTCTCATATATTAGTAGAAAATAATGTCATGTTTTTTTTTTAAAAAAATATCACCACCCCTACGACCCATAGTGTTAACATCGACTTTAGACATTTGCTCTCTAAAATCAATAGAGACTTTTATTTGGTTGTAATGTAGACTTGGGATAGAGCTAATCAAATAAGTGGATAAGTGGATAAACAAAGTGTGAGTAAGAACAATATCAATTTTTAAGACTAGGGTTATTGTGCATTTTTCTATTTTTTTTCAAACTTTTTTCCAAATAACCATTTTTTTTTTCTTTTGTAAGTGCACCATATGTAACAAGTGCACATTTTTCAACCTTTTTTTTTTATATATATTTTCCATAAGAGATACTTTTTGACTTTGATCTCTTTCACTTTAGACCCTTCATCCTCATTTTTTGATTTACTTTTCTTCTTCTTCAGTTTAATTATTTTTTTTCTGCCTCCTCTTCTTCGTTCACATTTTTTTTGCACCACCATTTGATATAGATTTATCTCTACGTTCTCAATCATAAAAAGGATATGAAATATGGATTATATTATGAATGTGGATTGGCCCAGGGTAGGGATAGTTGGCTAGCAAAGAAAAATTCAAGGCTTTTTACTCTTTTTTTATGCATAAGGCTTCAAACTGAATGCTATGGATCAATGTTCATTTGGTAGTTTAGAAATGCTCAAACGCATTAAAGATGGACTCACTATCTCTTTCTAGGGAGCAAATTGGTCATCCTACGACATCAATCTTACGGACTTTAAAGTGCAGTAATACCTAGGAAAAAACCGACCATAGCGAATGTAAAAAAATATGCATAAACAGGTTGTCTCCAAGAAAATATAAGGCTCAAGACTCACTTAGAATTTTTATTTAACTCGTTAATTATGGATTCACTTTCACTCTTTGAACATCTCTTTTCACACTTGTTACTAACATCAACATGCAAAAGCGGCAAACATAATGGCATGTTTCTCCAAGCTAAAGATAATACAAAGTATTAAAATCGAAAAGTTATTATTCCATCCAATTTCCAAAGTCCATGTGCGATTGCCTTAATTTTTTAAAACATCCTACTCCCAAATCTATTCCAACATTGTCCTCAATGTTCCAATTTATATAATTTAGTTAAGTGCATCCAAATATAACCAGTATATAGAAATAAAGAGAAATAAAAAGAGGAGAATAAGTTGGAATGAATGTACTTGGATAATTTGTACCACCACGCACTCCTACTAAGAAAAACATTAAGATAAAGCACAAATCTTTTTAAATTTCATTTTTTTATTTCTATTTGTTTGAATTTTTTTTAAAGATGGATATATATGATCACTCAAATCAATTTCTTCCTCCCTCTCGAGAGTTGAACTCCAATTATAGTTTTAATCTTTGGCCATTAACTTTGAAAATATCACTATTTTTAGAGTTTACAACCTCAATTGCTCCATGGAGGATAAATTGTACGAATAATAAAAGTGGTGACCATCTAGAAACCTAGAAATAGATACAAACGAGAATTGTATAAAAGTACTCTTTAACCCAGAGTGAACGATTTTCTTACTATGTGCTTGTCATGAAAGACTTTCATTCTTTATTTGTAGATCTTTGCATTCTCATAAGTGTCATTCCGAATCTCCTCAAGTTCTACCAACTACAATTTTCTTTTTGACCCACTTCCTACAAATCAAAATTGAATTTTTGATAGCCCAATAAGCCCGATACTCCAGCTCAACCAGAAGATAGAAGGCTTTTCCGTACACCAGTCTATAAGGAGACATTCCAATGAGTATTTTGAAAGCTGTTCTATATTCCCACAATGCATCAGTAAGTAGTAGAGACCAATCTTTTTTGTCAGATCAAAATGTTTTTTAAAAAATTTTCTTTATCTCTCGATTTGAAACATCCACCTAACCACTAGTTTGTGGGTGATATGGGGTTGCATCCTTATGTGTGATGGAGTACTTTGGCAACAGGGTTTGAAAAGGCTTATTACAGAAATGAGATCCACTATATTGATTATGGCCTGTGGAGTGCAAAAGCAAGATAAGATATTGTTCTTCTTCAAAATACCCTTTGCACTTTTGTGGTCATTGGTCCCGCATGGAATTGCCTCGTCCCATAAAATTGATCCTCCATCGTCAAACATCTCAACTACGAGAATAGAGTTGAGCAAACATCATGTTTCTTTTCGAAATGCTTCCCATGCATTGACATCCATCACATGAAGAAGAAAAAATATAAGTATTTCGAAAAAGAGTAGGCCAATAAAAATCACATTGTAAAATTTTGATAGTAGTCTTTTTTAGCACTGAAATGGTCTATACAAGCTTGGTCATGGCAAAAAGAGATCACACTTTGGAATTCACTTTTTGGGATACATCTCTTTATAATTTGATCATCACATTATTTAAACAAATAAGGATCATCCCAAAAGAAGTGCTTCAATTCAAACTAAGAACTTAGTTCTATTTTGTTTAGTCCAATATTTTGGAAACTTACTTGTAATAAGATAATTAAATATGTCAGCAAACCAGGGTAAAACATCAATATTCATAAGTTGTTCATGTGGAAAAAACTCTTTTAATGGTAGTTTTTCATGTACAAAGTCAAGCACAATACGAGATAAGTGGTCAGTTACAATATTTTCAGAACCCTTTTTATCTCTAAACTCAATATTAAAATTCTTGCAAAGCAAAATCCACCTAATCAACCTTAGTTTAGCATATTCCTTAGTGAGAAGGTATTTGAAGGTAGCATGGTTAGAAAAAATAATTACTTTACATCATACAAGATATGATCAAAATTTATCTAATGCAAATACAACTGCTAGCATTTCTTTCTCTATAGTAGAATAATTCAATTGTGCATTATTAAGAGTCCTACTAGCATAGTAATAACAGAAGGCAACCGATCTAATCTCTATCCTAAAATCCTAAAATTGCTCATATAGCATAATCGGATACATCACACATGAGTTCAAAATGTAAATCTCAATCGGTGGTCAAATGATAGGTGCGATGAGTCAACAACTTTTTAGTCTTTCAAACGCTTCTAAACATGTATATCATTAACAAGTAAATTGCATAGGATCTAGAGATTTTACTAAAATCTCTAATGAATCTTCTATAAAATGGCATGACCAAGGAAAGATTTTACTTCTTTCACTGATTTTGGAGGTGGAAGATTGAAGATAAGATCCACTTTGGCCTTGTTAACCTCAATACCGCTACTAAAGATAATGTGACCAAGAACAATACCTTGTTTCACCATGAAGTCACATTTTTTTCAATTTAAAACCAAGTTCTTTTCCTTGCATCACTACAATGCTAAAGTTAGATGGTGAAAACATTCATAAAAAAAATCTCCATACACAGAAAAATCATCCATGAACACTTGAAGAACCTCTCAACCATGTTAGAAAAGATACTAAGCATACATCTTTGAAAAGTAGTAGGTGCATTATACAAACCAAATGGCATTATTCTATATGCAAATGTTCCAAAATGACAAGTGAAATTAGTTTTCTATTGATCTTCTAGAGCTATGAAAATTTGATTGTAGATGGAATAACCATCTAGAAAATAATAAAAATCATGATCTTCAAGCCTATCAAGCATTTGATCAATGAATGGAAGAGGAAAGTGAGCTTTTCTATTGACTGAATTCAATTTTCTGTAATCGATGCAAACACGCCAACCTGTAGTTACTCTAGTTGGAACTAATTCATTATTAGTATTAGTGACTACAGTTATACCTGATTTTTTTGAGACAATGTGTATTGGACTTACCCACGTACTATCAAAAATAGGATATATAATCCCAGCTTCTAACAATTTAAGAACTTCAATTCTTACCACATCTTTCATGTTAAGATTTAAGCATACATTGCATCTCTCTAGTGGACATAGAATTCTCCTCAACATAGATATGATGCATGCAATCTACTGGATTTATACGTTGATGTCAGCAATGGTCCATCCTAGTGCATCTTTATGTTTAGTCAAAACACTCAACAACTTACATTTTTGCGCATCATCAAGGAAAGTAGAGATAATTACTGGTAAAGTGTCGGTCTCTCCCAAGAATGCATATTTTAGATAGTCAGGCAATGCTTTAAGCTCTAATTTTGGTAGTTTTTCAACTGATGGGATGTTGTTCTTCTCACTTGTTGGATGTGGATCAATTTTCTAACTTCACTTCGTCATATCCATGACAAGTGTTGACTCAAGAAAAGCATTCACTTCATTTATAGTATTGCCAACTTCAAAATGTGAATCAAAGTCAGTTAACCACATCTTTACAGCATGATCACAATTAGTAGAAACAAAAGAATCATCAACTAATACTTCTATCATATCAAAATCAGCAACTTTCTCATGTCATAAGGTTTCTTGTTGACATTAAAATATTCAATTCTATTGTCGTGTTACCAAAAGATAGCTGCATAACTTCATTCTTGCAATTAATAATAGCATTAGATGTTTCTAGAAAATGACGACCTAAAATTACAGGAATGTGTTTTGTAGAGTCTAGTACTAGTTGAGTATCCAGTACAAAAATCAACAGAAAAATAAAACTTGTCCACCTGTATCAAAACATCCTCTACAATTCTACGGGGGATTTTTACAAATGTATCATCAAGTTGTAAAATCACATGTGTTGGTTTTAATTCGCCTAGCCCAAGTTACATATACACAAAGTAAGGAAAAAGATTAACACTAGCTCCTAAATCTAGCAAAGCTTTCTCAATCTTATGGCTTCCTATGATGCATGAGATAGTAGGACAACGTGGATCTTTGAATTTTGGAGGGGTTTTTACTTTGAATTATAGAGCTAACCTGTTCAGTATGCAATTGTCTCTTTTTTTGTACACAAGTCCTTCATAAACTTAGCATAGGCAGGAACTTGCTTAAATAGCATCAAGTATAGGGATGTCTATACTTACCTAGTTGAAGATTTTCATGATTTTATTGATCGCACTACCTTGCTTCACTTTTGTTAGTCTATGATGAAATGGGGCTTGTGAAATGTAAGATAGGTGATTGTTCTCTTTGGAGCTTCCGAAATGAATCATCGAGTTGTTGCATTATTTGAAGAAAGCGGTTGAGATGTATTTTTTTTTTTTTTTTTTGAATTTCTACTTGGTTGTCAAAAATTTGCCGCATATCAAAGTCATCATGATGGATTTATCCTCCTTAGGTTGGCTGCTTGAAGTAGCCCCAATATTATACACTCCTTTAGGATTAGGAAGTGGTGACTCGACAACTTTCCTTTCTCAATGATTGTTGTCAAATGTTGGACTAACGAGGCCGGTTGCATCTTTTAAAGAGGAAGGAAACAGACGATGTTTAACATTATCAGGAGAAACATTCTCACATTTAATGTCCCACATACAACATAGAAATTCGTCAGATGATATAGGGTTCTTCAATATCTAAACCATAGAAAGATGGAAGACAATTAAGCAATCTCGATTTTAGCTCAAAATTCTTAACTTGTGGGTATTGTATGCATGAAGTGCTCAAATTAGCCAATGGACTAAAATAGTCCCTAAAATGTCTCGCATCAATTTCATCACCCATAGCGATTATTACTTTGGTTTTTTAAATTTTATCTAAAGGAGCAGCTCGTTTTCATTAGTGAAAAGTTCTTTTAATTTCATTATCTAAAGGTTCTCGCTTAATTTCTAGAAATCTACGACCAAGTATGCATTGTATATATATTTTTTTAAATGAATAAAACCATAAATTATAACTAGTCAAGAATAAAATTCACTAAGACTAAATTTACTTTCTGACACAATCTCCGGCAACGGTACAAAAAACTTGTTGTCAAGTTTTAAATAATTCGTAAGTGTACGAATCTGTTGGAATATAGAAAAGTAGCAATGAGGTCAATCCCACAGGGACTGCAATAAAGAAAATCTAATTTAATCAGAATTAACCATTATTCTAGGCTAGTTGGATCTAAAGGAGTTTGGTTGAAAGAATTTAAATCAAAGACTAATTAACTATTGCTAGAAAGTCAAGTTGAAGGTTCAAGTTGTTTAAAGTACCAAGGTTTCGGATTCCACCGTTTTTTAACTTAGCAATTATCCAATTATCGATTAATTCCCGGAACCAAACGACAACTCGAAATCAATCTATTGTCGTCTTAAAATATTTATCAATTAAATCCAAAAGAAGAAAATTCAATATCGGCTCCCCTTTGCTTCGATCTCAAATTATTTAAGTGTTTTTCGTATCAAACTCAATTAAAAGAAAACAAATAATCAAAGGTTTCGCATCCTAAGCATTCTACGTATCCCAAATCGATAACAAGATAATGAGAAAATCAAAAGAAATTAATAGAACACGTTCAAACACCAAGCATGAATTAATTAAATTAATTTCTAACTAACAAGAATACGTGATATTTAAGATGAAAGAGATTTTATTTAATTAATCCAATAAGAACTAACCAAGAAAGTTAAAGCCTGAAAAGAGAATTAAAAGATAACATGATAATCACTTCGTTTAAATAAAGTTTCATCATCTACCTTGGTTCAAGAAAATTAGAAAACATAATTAAATTAAAAACAAAAATTTGATAGAACACGGCATGGATTGAAGGAGAAGAAATCTTCTAAATGTCTTGTTTGACACGTGATTTTTCTTCTTGTTTCTAGCCGTTGTCCTCCTAAATTCGACCTAGATTCGATATTTATATAGTCTCAACTTCGTATTAAAATTAGGTACACGTGAAAAGACGGAAAATGCTCTTACTTACAACTGAAAATAATACAAAAAAAACCCCACCGGCCGAAAAAAGAAAATTTGATAATGTTGTGGTCGGTTGATCACGCAAATAGAAAATCAATGCCACAATTTGCCTTCGTTTCCCAAATTTTGCATGTGATTTGGTCCCCAATTTCAAGTTTTGCGTGCAGATTCTGTTCTTTTAGCTCCAAAACTTTAAAATTGATCACATACTTCCAAAACCTTTCCCTTGGCCCCCCGAATCTTCAATATCGTTCACAATTTGTCCTAATCCAAATAAGACATTTATTAATACTTTTATGAATAATTATTAACACAATAAGATAAGCTAGTAACAAGTACACTAAATTTGTACTCATCACATATTGAGCAATAAATACTGGCGGCGCTACACAAGTGCCTCCATAGGAATTTGGAAAATTTTGGAACAGATTTGTTATGTTTGCCAGGCCATGGCTCAGTTCATTTGTGGCCAAAGGCATATTATTTCACCTACTAGAAATGTCAACTCATACTGCTCAAAATAATGTTGGGATGTGATACGGTATATGATGGGATGATTATGGAATTTTTAGTTAACAATTATTTCTGTAAAATATTTGTGGATTTTGAATGCATACTACAATTTGGGGGGTCCGTTGGGAGCCTAATTTATGAAGTTCGCCCCAAGTCCTGAAATATACAGGATCAGCTCTGCTTCCATCTAACATTTTCATGCAATGCAGTACATGTTCAATATGCGTATTGGTCATTATGATCAACAAATATGACATATAATGATGTATACATATAACAAATGAGATGTCTAAGTGGCTGCCCCAGACCCATACTCCATGCAATAATACTCGTGGGGTACAAGAGGAAGTTTGACTTCTCCATAGTTTCTTATAATCATTGTAAAAAAAAAACCCTCTATGATATGGTAGAGTATGGAGATGTAGATGCTCTACCCCTGATGAGGATGATTTGCTTCTTCATCTATTCGTCTTAAGCAAGGTATACCAAAGTGCATAATTTGTTACTGAAATCTTTGTAGGCAAAACTACTGGCCTAATGATCAGTGTGTCTTATAATTGAATCTTCACATTTAGTTGCCTTTTGAAACTAATAGTTGTGTTGGCGCATTACAATTAATTGTTCTGATTTTGTTGCCTTTAATTTGAAACTAAAAAAAAAAAGATTTGTTCGAAAATTATGTGTCATATTTTCATCTTTTTATATTGGCTCTCTTAATTTAATATAACTGATTTTTAATATTAAAAGAGCGGGTCAACGTTTTCGTTATGACTGGTCTAGATAACGCCAGTTCTAACTGACTGCATTGATAAGCAGATTATTTTTCCATATCAGTAAAGTTGCGATTTTTTTTTCATACACGATATATTTTGATCACATGAATATTATTGACAACTCTTTTGTAGGTTAAAGGATCTTTTATTATTCTCCTAGATTTGTTTAGGAAGAAAATATTTAAAGATAAATATTAAGTTTCCTAAATTCCTTTCTTCTACAAATCTAGAATATCTTTCTATATATTCTTTCCTACTAATTGTCTTACCATTCTTGTTGCAGATTTGCAGATTTTTAGGTAAAAAATAATTTCAAATTTGATTTCTACTTTAACTATAAGTAATAGTACAAATCAATAAGGAATTAAAGCTTTGAAAATATAATTTTGATTATTGTTTCTCCAAGCGCAAACCTACCGAATTCTTTGTGGAAAACAAGACTCGATGCTTTATTGATTCAACTTTCAAAGAAAAAAAGTTTTCTTCAAACCCATTGAAGAATCAAAAACAAATTCGTGCTCAAGGAACAATTCCATATCTTGATAAATCTACTTGGCATGAAGTTAAGAACAGAGGTTCTTAATCCAAGTGGTGGTTGCGGTCAAGTACAATAGAAAAGTGGCGATAAAGTTAAGACTGGTGGGTTTGATTCTACTTCATCAACAAGTCGGAAGAAGAAGTATCAAATGGAGTTGATCTGTTTTCTTTTGAATGTTATTTTGTTAATTTTGCAAAATTATAAAAATCGGTACTATTGTATATTTAAACAAGATTATTAGTGGATTGTTTTTATCCATGGCATGGAGGCCCATAGATATTTCCCTTCGGAGTTTACCACGTTACATCTTGTATTCTTATTTAATTCTTTAAATTCTGCACTTAACAAGATTAGGTAAACGAACACTACTGTGCGAGTCGAACTGTTATCATTGTTTCTCGCCAGTTCTTACTTCAATCTGTCCACTACTTGTTTAATTAAGATTAAAATTAATATTAATTTAATTATTCTAGGTTTTAGAACTTTCAATTAGTATCAATGAGGGTACATTTTATAAGTGCGATCCAAAGAAATCTAGATATGAACGGAGCTCCGTTTAGACCACGGGTTTTAGATGGTACTAATTATGCCTATTAGAAAATTAGGATTCAAGTTTATATCCAATCCCTCGATGAAAAATCTTGGCACTCTTTGTCCATGGCTATAAAACTCCCACCATTATTGAAAATGGTGTAGAAAGAGAGAAAAAGGCAAACGAGTGGGCTACAACTGATTTTAATTATACTAATTGGAATTCCAGAGCTTTAAATGTCATATTCTCCTTCATAGATTCTAATCAATTTCATTTGATCTCTACTTGTCAGGTTGCTAAAGAAGCTTGGGACATCTTACAGATTACTCACGAAGGAACCTCTATTGTCAAGTCATCCAAGCATCAAATTCTTACACTTGAATTTGAACAATTGGCCATGAGAGATGATGAACAGCTCAAAGTTTTCTATGCAAAACTCAGTGACATCACCAATACAACTTATACCTTGGAAAAGAAATACTCGAGAGTAAAATTGTAAAGAAAATTCTCAGATCCTTGCCTAATCGTTTTCACTCTAAAGTAACTACAATTGAAAAAAGTAAGGAGATTGAGAAAATAAAGGTTGAAAAATTGGTAGGATCATTGATGACATATGAAATACATCTGAAAAGGAGGAAGAAAGAAAATGGATTTGGTATTGCCTTTAAAATTGAAAAATATGAAGAAAATATTGATGGTAAAGAAAGTGAAACCGATGAAAACACGGCCATGCTCACCAAACAATTTAATTTTTTTTAAAGAAAATTAGAAAGGTAAAAACTTGATTACCCCACTTCAACAAAAGAAGAGATTTTCAAACAACACAAAATAAAATTCCACTACATCTATGAATAGATCTGACAATCAAATTCAATGCCATAAGTGTGAGGGTTTTGGACACATTGCCTCTGAATGTGCAAACACTCTAAACAAATCTCGTACTAAGAAAGATATGAATATTACTTGGAGTGAAGATGATGAAAAGGATTCAGACTCAAACGAGGACAACAGAACTACTGATGGATCATGTAACGTCTCTTCATCAGTAAACTTACATTCAGCATTGTGCAAAAATTGACCTGCAGAGTTACGATTCCTTGACTACAACATCTGAAGAACCAAATCGTGCGTGTTCTAACTGCATCAGTGTGAACAAATAATTAAAAGACGAACATGAGAAGAATTTTTCTATTCATGTCATGATGGAATTTTTAGAAGATGATAAGGCAGCAGTTGATTCTAAAAATGACACTCTAACCAATCTCTTAAAAGAGAATGACGATCAAATTGTGAATCTTCTTTATGAATTAGAAAAATCAAAAGAAATGGTCAAACAACTAACAATTGGAGCCTATCGCTTGAGTGAAACCGTCAGCTATGGAAGAACTCCAAATGTCAAAGAAAGTTTGGAATATGTTGGAAAATGTAAAGGAAAAGTTGGGAATCAGATCAACTTTATCAAGGAAACTCAGTCTGATGTATTTTCAGACAAAACTGCTCTTATTGCCGTCAGGACTGAGGCTGACTTGCCTATGCAGATTCTGACCAATACCAAGACTCAAAAACAGTTACGACCATCAATTAGACAACCGACGTATCAATTCTCAATACAGAGAGGTAAATCAAATTACTTTGTAAAATGTTGCTTCTGTGGTAATCTAGGACACGACTCTTTTCACTGTTTATATAGTAAAAACATAGTTAATAGAAAAATGAGACACCATAGCAACACTAAAGTAAGACAAATTTGGGTTTAAAATGGTGATTTAAATTGTTATATGGTTGATGTTGCCTATAGAATTTTTATTCCTAACTCTTGGTATTTTGATAGTGGTTGCTCTAGACATATGACTGGTAATCGATCTTATCTAACTAACTACAAGAGTCATGCAGGTGGTCTGGTCACTTTTGGTGATGGAGCACACGATAAAATTGAAGGTGTAGGCAATATTCTAATTGATGGATTTTCCCCGTTAAAAGAAGATCTTTTTGTTGTAGGTTTGAAAGCTAACTTGATCAGTATAGGCCAACTCTGTGACGATAAACACTTAGTTATGTTCTCAAAAAATTCTTGTAAAGTCTTGAAATATGATGGTAGTTGCATTCTACATGGTACTAGGTGTAGTGATAAATGTTATCTTCTTGACACTAAAATTATTTGTCATATTTTAAAGATTGACTCTACCGAGTTGTGGCACAAACGGTTGTGACATTTAAATTATAGTGATCTGTTGAGACTAACAAAATTGAATATAGTATGAGGTGTTCCTAAGCTTACTGAAAAATTTGAAGGATTGTGTGGTTTGTGCCTATAAGGTGTGCAAACCAAAAGTACTCACAAGCAAGGTAAGTTTCTTACTACATCTCATATATTAGAATTACTTCACATGGATTTGATGGGACCTATTCAAAATGAAAGTATTGGTGGCAAGAAATATATTTATGTCTGCGTAGATGATTTTTCTAGATATACTTGGGTAGATTTCTTGAGAGAAAAATCTGATATTTTTGCACCTAAAATTAATAACAGAAAAATATTTTGAGGGAATAAAAATATTGAAGATTAGAAGTGATCATGGGGGGATTTTGAAAATGCTAATTTCTCTACATTCTATGGTCAAAATGATATTTTTCATGAATTTTCTGCTCCTAAAATCCTTGAGGAAAATGGAGTTAGGAAATGAAAAATAGGTCTTTACAAGAGATGGCTAGAGTAATACTAAACAGTAAAAAACTTCATGTTAAATTATGGGCTGAATCTATTAATACTGCTTGTTATATTCTGAATCATGTATCTTTAAGAACATGAACCACTCAAACTCCTTATGAAATATGAAAAGAAAGAAAACCAAATCTTAAATATTTCCATACCTTAATAGCAAATGCTATGTTTTAAATGATCGAGAATATTTGGGTAAATTCGATTCAAAAAGTGATGTGTGAGTGTTTATTGGTAATTATGAGAACAACCGAGCTTACAGAATTTATAACATGTGTACTCAGACTATCATTGAATCAATCAATGTAAAAATTGATGACACTGATGATTTTTCGTCTTATTCACAGGAGCCTAATATTCAGACCCTGGAAGAACATGTAAAACTCCAAAATTTTATGCTAGATTATTCATTTATGATTTTTTACTTATGCTTTGAATATTAGGTACTATTAAATTTTCTACGCCTGTATAGTAAATATTTTTGGTTGTCTAAAGACTTGAAAATATATATGTCAATATTAGGCTTGTTTTGAAGCTCGTATTAAATAATATATAATTAGCTCAAAGAAAAGATTATTCAGTTAAATTAGATCCTAGTTATGGTCGTTAAAGTAAATTCATAATAAAATAAATTGTGGTCATTAAATAATTAAATCAATTAGATAATGATCTTAATACATAATTCTTCATAATTAAGTTATTTATATATATGTGGTCTTTAGTTTAGGCGATTGTGCATGAATTGAGATATACATTCACAAATTCTGAAAATTGGAGATAAACATTGAGTGGGCGGTTACGCTGAATAATAATAATATCCCTTCTCATAAACTTTATTGTTTGCATATAAAAAGGCGATATCCTCCGTCATTCGGATTGTAGTTATTTTGCAAGAAAAACATTATAAGGAATTTGGTTCGTAGAAGTTTTCATATTTTCAAGCACGTTACTCGAGTATTAAGGTAAGATATTTTCTATGCTTAAGTTATACATGAAAACCATAATTTGAAAGATGTGGACAAGTCCACAAAGTTAGATATCTATTTATGCCTTAGGACAAGTCAGAAGGGCACATGCAAGCAAGCAGAAATGTGCAAGTATGTGTTTGAATGCTTTCTTTTGTGTAATATTAACATTTTAAATCCGAGCATGGTATCTTACAGAGTATTCCTATACTCATAGTATTCATACTAAATTTTCAGATGTATGATCGTTGAAGTTGATGCAAGTTAGTTGGCGTACTCGATGATGGGTCAAGGACAAAGTTATTTTGTATCGAAATTTCCTTTTCGTATGTTTTGTTCAAATATTAGCTTTCAATGTGTTTTCTTATGGTTTTGAATATAGCAATGTATAAGACATGATGTAATATGGTACTGTAAGTATATTTTGAAAACATATCTTTCATGTTATGCTAAAAGGCATTTTGTAGACTTTTTCGGCAATGATAAAAGAGGTAGAGACTGGATAGATTTTTAGGGTCAATTCAAAGTGCCATTTCAAACTCTTAAAACATCCATTGTAGACTCTAAAACTAATGCTGCTTTCTTCTTTGAATTTTCTTTACATGAGCACAAAAATCACTCAATTTGGATATGTGTACGAGATATAAATTTTTAAGTGTTGAAAGGTCAATCTGAAGTGTCGTGTAGTACCTCACCGTTTTAGTAAAACTTCTATATCATATGATCTTGGTAATTTTCCATATTTTAATAAAGGAAACTACTTTAAAATATATTTATAATGCCACAAATTTCACAGAAAAAGGATTTGAAATGTATTTTATAAAAATCTTCAAAGTAGTTGCACTCGACAACAGCAACTGCGCTAGTTCTGTGTATTTGGGATGAAGTTTGAAGTATTTACATTCATCTTCTTGTTGTGAGATCTTACAGAGAGGTTATATAGGGAATTATCTTTCATTAGGTACTAGATTTACTATTTTCTAATGTGTATAATATTTTATACATATTTTCTTATCAGTGAGGCACAAACTGAAAATGTATTGCAACCAAGCATCTTCCAAAATTTATTATAAATAGGTCATGCGTCGATAACTTTTCAAATTTGGCATATCATTAGTATATTAATCAATAGTGCTTCCCTCAAAATTTTGCAACTCGACGATACCATTTATGTATCAAACGAAATTTATTTTATTTAGTCAAAATCTTTGAATATTTTAAATCCACGATTTTATGTAACTCTTGACACCCAAAAGTTAAGTTTTGAGCGTCACAACATAGTATCGAGCGGTTATACTTTTCATACTTTTCTCGTAGACTTTTGTAGATTTAATGAGTTCAATTATGAAATTTATATGTTTTAATTATGCATAAACTTTTTAAGAAAGTTACTATCCATCATCATCGAGCAAGCTAGCAACCGACTTTCAACCGAAGCGATCAAGGTAAAAATCGTTTTCAAAGTTTATGAGTTTTCTTATGCAATGAAGCGCTATATCTATTGTTGGATATAGGAATAATTTGAATTAAGTCATGCCTAAGATTATGAAGTCATTACTGCTTATATGTAATTATTTATTAGAGCCTCGCATAGTAACGTAATCAATTTTCTGTCCTAGTTATGACAAGAATGTTAAGAACCCTCACCAGGACAGAAGCTTGTGGTTTTGCATAGAAGCGGGACATGTTATTAGGATTTTATTATACTTATTGTATGCATCCGCTCCATAGCCTCGAGCAACATCTTTATCTGCTAGACTGCATTATTGAGATGTTGTGGGAGATACACCATAGCATAAGGGATGAGGTGAAAATACAAGGTTATATGAAACTGTTCTGGAACTTGGGCTTTAGTCATAAATGAGATTGTGCAATGGTGCGATCATGACCTTTCATATGAGGACATTACATATTTACTTGAGAAAGTTATGAAATTAGCCACAATTTAAAACGAAACTTTAATAAGAGTATAACCTTATCCTTGAATTCTAGTCTACGAGCTACCAATTCTAAGCTAGATAATGGATTCATTGGCTAAGTGCTTCTCGAGAGTTCTTGAGGAAAGTCTTCCAGTACCAATCGGGACGATTCGAGCAAGGCATGTTAGAGGAAGACCCGGAGGAAGATCCCAGGAGGATCCGAGAAGAAATAGAAGATTAGACACCATCTTATTTAGCTATCTTTGTTTTTGAAATAGAATAGGATGTAATACGTACATCTACTTTTGAATGTATGTATCGTGCCTTGATATGACTCTTGTTTCTAAAAAAATAAAAATATATATTAAGGAAAGTTGTCTTGTCCATTGTTTTTTCTTTCAAAGTTAGTGTTACATTTTGAAGTATTTCTAATCGGATGAATATTTTCATTCAAAGGAAATGCCTCCAAAGCGCAACCACGAAGTGCACCAAATTCCAATATGAACTTAGGCAGTGGCAATGCTAATGCTAGTTCTAGTGGTGGCGAAGTTAATGTAGCAAACTTTGCACGAGAACTGCTCACCGTAATGCGGGAGTTGGGACAACATCATCAACAACATGCACCACATTTCACTGAGCAACGAACACCAAATCAACAAGTACCAACTGATCAACGAGCACCCAACCAACGAGCTAATCAACCTCAAATAATACCTAACTCGAGGGATCAAAGCGCAATGATAAAGTAGTTTCGTAAAATAAACCCTCATCATTCGAGGAGAGCACGGATCCCTTAGCAGTTGAAGGCGGTTACGAGAACTAGAATGTATCTTTAAGTTTATAAGATGCGAAGATGCTGAAAAAGTAACATTTTCAGTGTTTATGTTAAAGAAGGGGGCTAGCCATTGGTGGGACATGACTATCAGGTCGTTAACACCTGCTGAAGAACAAGCTATAACTTGGGTGAGGTTTAAGGAACTTGTAGAAGAAAAATTCTTCCCGACAGCTGTGAAAGTTCAAAAAGAGATGGAATTCCTCAGACTCCAGTAGAAAACCATGACCCTCGTGGAATATGAGCGTAAATTTGAGGAATTATCAAGGTTTGCTCTACATCTAGTGGATACGGAGAAAAATAGAGCTAGAAGGTTCGAACGTGGGCTTCAACCTTATGTTCACGATATAGTATTAGTTCTCGAGCTGGGCACTTATCAAGAAGTCCTAAAGCGAGCACAGACCATTTCATATCGAAGAACTCAAAATGTTGGAAATTTCCAGCAAGTCCAAAATTCTTCTGGTAAGAGAAAGTGGAACTTTGACAGATAAAATAACAGTAGAGGAAAAGGGAATAATGCTCTAAAGAAAGGAAAGACTGAGACATCAATAACTGATGATGATAAACATTATCCTAAGTGCGATAGACCTCACAAAGGAGAATGTTTATTGGGAAAAAAATGTTTGTTTCAAGTGTGGAAAATCAGGACATTTTGCTAAAGAATGCCCCCAAAATCCGACACAGAAGGCTGGAGATGACAAGAAAGGGAAAGCAAGAGTTTTCTCCTTATCTAGGCAAGAAGCGAGCGAGACCCTAATGTCCTAAGCAGGTGTATCGTCTCTGTTTCCAATATGCCCGCATTTGTACTTATAGATTACGGAGCTACACATTCGTTCATTTCTTCTTCATTTGTTGCAAATTCGAAAGTAGAATGTGAATTCCTTCCGTATACCTTAGAAATCTCTCTTCCATCCGGAAAGATACTTGTTCTTGACCAAATAACTAGAGATCTTAAGATGGAAATTAATAGTAGAGTTATAGCAGTAGATTTAATTATGTTAATGATAAAAGACTTTGATGTTATCCTTGGTATGGATTGGTTGTCTAAAAACTATGCAACCATTCGTTGTACCGAAGGAGTGGTGATTTTCCAAAGACCAGGCGAAAAGGAGTTTCGTTTTGTGGGAACTGAGACAAATACTTTACCTCATATAATGTCAACAGCTCAGGTTGAAATGACGTCGAGGAAGAAATTATGTCAAGGATTTCTAGTATCGATGCACAACATTAAACAAGATAAGTTGTCTATTGAGGATGTTCGAATAGTCCAACACTATGAAGATGTTTTTCCAGAAGATCTTCTAAGTGTACCACCAGACAGGCAAGTAGAGTTTACCATCGACTTAGTACCATGAGCAACACCTATTTCAAAGGCTCCATATCGTATGGCACCGTTGGAACTGCAAGAGTTAAAAGTACAGTTGAAGGAGCATCTTGATAAGGGTTTTATTAGACCAAGTGTATCACCTTGGGGCGCACCTGTGCTATTTGTGAAAAAGAATGATGGAACAATGAGACTGTGCATTGACTATCCAGAATTGAATCGCCTCACCATCAAAAGCAAGTATCCACTTCTGAGGATAGAATATTTATTTGACCAACTCAAGGGGGCTACAGTATTTTCAAAGATTGATCTGAGATCAAGATATCATCAATTGAAAATTAAGTTAGATGATATCCCTAAGACAACTTTTAGAACGCGCTATGGGCATTATGAATTTTTGGTGATGCCTTTTAGATTAACTAATGCCCCGACAGTATTTATGGATCTAATGAACAGAGTATTCCAGGAATACTTAGATCAATTTGTCATATTTTTTATTGATGACATCTTAATTTATTCGAAGAGTGATGAAGAACATGAGAAACATCTCATGATTGTCTTGGAAACTCTAAGAAAAGAGAAGCTTTATGCCAAATTCAAGAAATGTGAATTTTGGTTGGATAAGATAGGTTTTCAGGCGTTTAATCACAAGACAAGGAATTGAAGTAGACCCAACTAAAGTTGGAGCGGTGAATAATTTGACAAGACCAACCAATGTTGGAAAAATACATAGCTTCTTGGGATTGGGTGGTTACTACTCTGAAGGTTTATCGAGAGATTTTCTAAAATAGCAGGACCATTTACCCAGTTGACTCGTCGTAAAGGATAAAATTTCAATAGAGCAGATAAATGTGAGCAGAGCTTCCAAGAGTCTGAAACAAAGATTAATAACAATGACTCGGTGTTAACAATACCGGATGGATCGAGATGGATTAAGTTGCATATCTGAACGCTTCAAAATAGGGCATAGGGTGTGTCACGATGCGTAAAGGAAAGGTGATAACTTACGCTTCTAGACAATTGAAACAATATGAATAGAACTACCCAACGCATGATCTAGAATTGGTCATGGTAGTTCATGCCCTTAAGATATGGCGTCATTACTTATATGGAAGTAGGTGTGATATATATACCGATCACAAGAGTATGAAGTACATTTTCACCTAAAAGGAACTAAATATGAGACAGAGGAGGTGGCTAGAGCTTGTGAAGGATTATGATTGCACTATCATTTACCATCTTGGTAAAGCTAATGTAGTAGTGAGATGCTCTTAGCGAGATAGAAGGTTGGACATTTAACAATGTTAATTACTATGCAAAACCAGTTGTTAAAGGATTTCGAAAACTTGCATCTAGAAGTAATTACTCCACCAACCCAAACTATCACTAGGATATCGGCTCTAATGATTCAACCAACACTTAGAGATCGAATTAGAGTAGCACACAATGGTGATTCTTTCCTACAAAAGATTAAATCGGAAATTGGTACAAGCAAGCGAAAGGATTTTGAATTTGGCCCTCATAAAGCCTTACTCTTTGAGGAAAGGTTTATGCATACCAAAAGATGAGGGATTGAGGAAAGAAATTCTTGAAGAAGCAAACTTAACTCCATATATCGCTCATCCAGAAGTACAAAATGTATAGAGACCTAAGGAGTATATTGTGGTGGAGAAATATGAAAGCGGTGCATAGGCATTTTTGTTAAGAAGTGCATTACTTGTCAACAATGAAAAGTCGAACATCAAAGACCGTCGAGATTGTTGGAACCATTAAAAATTCCACAATGGAAATGGGAGCACATAACTATGGATTTTGTTATGGGTGTTCCAAAATCGACTAGGGGAAATATGCTATGTAGGTTATAGTGGATCGGTTAGCGAAGTCACTCATTTTCTACCGGTGAAAATGAATTTCAATATGGATCAATATGCACGATTATACATCAAAGAGGTCATCCGCTTACATGGTATCCCATCCTAGCAACACTAAAGTAAAACAAATTTGGGTCAAAATGGGTGATTTAAATTGTTATATGGTTGATGTTGCATTTAGAACTTTTATTCCTAACTCTTGGTATTTTGATAGTGGTTGTTCTAGACATATGACTGGTAATCGATCTTATCTAACTAACTACAAAAATCATGAAGGTGGTCTGGTCACTTTTGGTGATGGTGCACACGGTAAAATTGAAGGTGTAGGTACTATTCTAATTGATGGATTATCCCCGTTAAAAGAAGTTCTTTTTGTTTTCGGTTTAAAAACTAACCTGATTAGTATAGGTCAACTCTGTGATGATAAATACTTGGTTATGTTCTCAAAAAAATCTTGTAAAGTCTTGAATTATGATGGTAGTTGTATTCTACATGGTACTAGATCTAATGATCAATGTTATCTTCTCGATACCAAAATTACTTATCATATTTCGAAGACTGACTCAACCGAGTTGTTGCACAAACAATTGGGACATTTAAACTATAGTGATCTGTTGAGACTAACAAAATTGAATGTAGTAAGAGGCGTTTCTAAGCTTACTGAAAAATCTGAAGGATTTTGTGGTTCGTGCCTAAAAGGTAAGCAAACCAAAAGCACTCACAAGCAAAGTAAGTTTCTTACTACATCTCATGTATTAGAATTACTTCACATGGATTTGATGGGACCTATTCAAACCGAAAGTATTGGGGCAAGAGATATATTTTTGTTTGCGTACATGATTTTTCTAGATATACTTGGGTAGATTTCTTGAGAGAAAAATTTGATGTTTTTGAAAGATTCAAATTTTTGCACCTAAAATTAACAACAGAAAAATATTTTGAGGGAATAAAAATATTAAGGATTAGAAATGATCATGGGAGGGAGTTTGAAAATGCTAATTTCTCTACTTTTTGTGATCAAAATAACATTTTTCATGAATTTTCTGCACCCAAAACTCCTGAACAAAATGACATTTTTCCGAACAAAATGATGTTGTGTTGTGGAAAGGAAAAACAGTCTCTATAAGAGATGGCTAGAGTAATGCTAAATAGTAAGAAGCCCCTGTGAAGCTATTAATACTGCTTGTTATATTTTGAATCGTATGTCTTTGAGAACAGGAACCACTCAAACTCCTTATGAAATATGGAAAGGAAGAAAACCTAATCTCAAATATTTCCATACTTTTGGTAGCAAATGCTATATGTTAAATGATCGGGAATACTTGGGTAAATTCGATTCAAAAAGTGATGAAGGAGTGTTTATTGGTTATTCTGAGAACAGCCGAGCTTACAGAATTTATAACATGCGTACTCAGACTATCATTGAATCAATCAATGTAAAAATTGTTGATACTGATGATTTTTCATCTTATTCACAGGAGCCTAATATTCAGACTTTGGAAGAATAGGTTGTTGGATGTCAACCTACTCAAGACAATCATGTACCTGCACTAGATAGTGATAAACAGAAGGAACATCTAGCATCAAGTTCTGATGCCTCAACCTCTGGTCCTAGAAGTTCTGACGTACCATATACAAATAACGAACAGAATATGAGAAGGCAACCTCCGTCTTGGATACAGAAAGCACACCCATTGGACAATGTTCTCTCAGATTCTAGAGACGATATGATGACTCAGAGAAGGCTCACTAATGAACTTGGAAATGTTTGTTACACTTCAAAAATTGAACCCAAAAATATAAATGAAGCTATTATTGATGAAAATTGGGTTTCTAGCCATATATGAAGAGCTAGCTCAATTTGATAGAAATGAAGTGCTGGAAATTGTACCTCGGCCAAAGGACACAAATGTGATCGGGACAAAGTAGATATTCAAAAATAAATCAGATGAACATGGCAACATATTCATAAATAAGGCACGATTGGTTGCACAGGGATACACTCAACTAGAATGAGTGGATTTTAATAAAACATTTGCACATGTGGCTCGACTTGAATTCATTAGACTTTTACAATCATGGCATGTCAAATGAGGTTCAAGCTATACCAAATGGATGTCAAAAGTGCCTTTCTGAATGGAATTTTTAATAAGAAGTCTATGTTGAGCAGCCTAAGAGATTTGTTGATCCTTATTAACCCGATCATGTGTTCAGACTCAAAAAGGCTCTATACGAACTAAAGCAAGCCCCACGTGCTTGGTATAAACGATTGACCATGTTTTTGTTGGAACATGGATACAAGAGAGGAGGGACTAACAAAACTTTGTTCATTAAACATTTAAAAACTGGATTAATCGTTGCACAAATCTACGTCGATGATATTGTGTTTGGTTCTTCACTAAAAACAAAATCCAAGGAGTTTGTTACACTAATGCAAAATGAATTTGAAATGAGTATGGGTGGTGAACTAAATTTCTTTTTAGGTTTGCAGATCAAACAGGTTGGAACATGGATTTTTATCTCACAGGCCAAGTATGCTAAAAATCCGGTGAAGAAGTTCGACCTTGAACAAACCAAGTCGGTCGAACTCCCATGGCCATGTCCTTGAAAATTTCCGAGAGATCACCACGGAAAGGAAGTTGACTCCAGCTTGTGCAGAAGCATGATAGGCAGTTTGATGTACCTAACTGCAAGCCGTCCTGACGTATCATTCAGTGTTGGAGTTTGTGTACATTATCAGGCCAAACCAAAAGAATCACATCTTGCAGCAGTGAAGCGAATTATTCTCTATATTAATTGTACTTCTGATTTTGGTTTATGGTATACTAATGATACTAACTCCCATCTTGCAGGATATAATCGATCTTGTCGAAATTTGGAAACATGGATGATAGGAAAAGCACGAGTGGAGAATGTTTCTACATTGGCAACAATCTCATTGCATGGTTAAGTTAAAACAAAACTCTATTTCCTTATCTCATCGCAGGTTTGAGTATATTGCGTGGGTAGTTGTTGCACTCACTACTTTGGATGAAACAAATGCTATGTGATTATGGTATTGATCAAGACTTTGTTACTATATTCTGTGATAACACTAGTACTATCAATATTTTTAAAAATTACATTCAAAGCACTCTAGGACCAAACATATTGATATTAGACATCATTTTATTAGAAATATGGTCGAAGAAAAAGTAATTACTTTGGAATATATTTAGACTGAGTATCAGTTGGCTAATTTGTTCACCAAGACCTTAGATTCTGCTAGATTTGAGACTCTACGGAAGGCCGTGGGCATTTTTTTGATACATTAGTTTTTTTTTAAACAAAAAGAAAGGGAGAGGGGAGAGAAGAAGGAGAATTCTTGCAAATAGCATATGATATAAATGCATGATTGGTCTATGAATTTTGAGATTTACTTGGATTAACCAATCAGTATGGTATGCTCATTATACTTATGGTAAAATATGCTCAGATAAGCATACTTTGAGGACATATTGACTTGTTTGATTGTACCTTACTACTAACTAGATTGTTATCTTTAAAGTAGTTTCGTACTTTGTTGTGACATATGGTCAAGATATCATATGTCTCTCGGCACTATAGTATGTTGTTGTGTTAAGTAGACAATTTTATAGAGAGAGGGCTACCACCATAGATGTGTGTAGCCGTCCTTGATAATGAAAATAAATCATGTAGAAAATGGCTACCTTTATGGCTATGAGAAAGTCAACTCCCATGATCTTATAAATTCATATATATATTGATATAAATATATATATATATATACAAATAAAGTCAACACTACGAGTACTCAAAAGAAAATTGCTATGGTACTTCAATGCACGCATATATTTTTTTCTATTTAAAGAGATATCTTATATAATGACCGGTTTGAAATACATCTCATCTCTGATCTTCTTGACAAGGTTCAATTTGGCTTAGTGGGACAAGGTTATGATTGATTAGTCCAAGATGTCCTATCACACACTCACGTTATAAATCGACCAATTAATTGAATCTAATTATGCATATATATCGATTGGAAGATTTCGGTTGATTTTGATATTTTTGGACTAATTGTATAATTTTAGACTATGAAATTTGCCCATAAATAAACGATTCAATTTTATCTCATAGAATATTCTAATTATTTTTGAGTGATTATCTTGTGTGGACCTTTTCGTAAAAATTTCAATCAACAGTCTAATTTTGGTAGTACAATCAGCTTTAACTGAGAAAAATCTGGATGATTTTTAGTTTATGGAATCCAATTTTTTTGTATTGAATATTAAATTGTTCCGTTTTCCATAAATTGGTATATTATGCGGTTTAAGTCAAATTTGACTTATCAAATTAAGGAAGGTTTCTTTGTCAATAACTGCCATTAATCAGTTTAATTTTGGTAACTGCTTTCCACACGTCCCAAATTAAATGTTCTCTCTTTGTGCAATTTTGAAAAGAATTCTTCCCCATTTAAACCGTGATTTAGGGTTTTCTCATTCATCTTTCACACTTGATTCTCAATTGCTTAACATCAAATTATCTCTTGCATTTGAATTTAGGGTTGTGTTAAGTTCTCTATTTCAGATTCAAACAATGGCGAAAACTAAGATGCCAAAATCAAAGAAAAATGTTGGTGGTTCTTCCAAGATCACTGTTAATCCGCTGGTTGCTGCTGAAACTGCGATGGGGCATCAACTGTCACCGGTAAAATCTCTTCGACGAAGTGCACGAAGACTGGAACCCTCCAGTTCAGACCCGGACACCTCTCCAACGGTTGTTGCATCTCAGGCTGAGCAATCAATGGACATTGTTGCATATCAACCGCTGGTCAGCCATTCTAAAACACAGCCCCGTCCAACATCTAACGACTCAATCACCTTTCTGAGCAAGAAAGTTACCTTAAGTGCTCAAGACCCAGATGAAGAAGGAGATGAGGATGAGGAATCTACAGGTGACAGTGGGTCTGACAATGCTGAAATTGAAGAAGAAATTCATGAGAATGAAGGGACTGGGGATGAAGTGTCTGAACAGCCTCCCCAAATTGTTGAAGGTTCAAGTAAGCCCCTTCTCAAAAATCAAATTCGATTTCAATGTTACTTTTGATGAATCTTCAGAATCTACTCCTACACCTCCTCCAACGAAAAGGGACACAAGGGCTGAGAAAGGGAAAGGTAAAATTGATGATGTTGCTGAAAAGCCCACACCTCTTTGGTCGAGCACAGCCTACCATCGCCTCGGGAGGTGCCTACAGATCTTGCCTACTCCTAGTTCAGGACCCCAAATGTTTAGACTTGACACATTAACTAGAGGTAGACACTCTATTAACCCCCTCAATTACTATTTTCTACCAGAGAGTGCTGAGAGTCTGTTTTTGTTATTTACCATCTACCGTAAGTTCATCATTGAGTGTAAGGTAGCAATTGTCGAATTTAGTTCGTTTGGTTTAGTTGAAATTGTTGATTTTCACAACTTACATAATCTGTTAAGTTTTTCTGGGTCGTTCAATGAAACTTTGGTCAAGGAATTTATGGCCAATGTTCCAAAGAATCTGGGGAAGGCTGGAAATGAATTCAAGTGGCAGGTCTATGTCCGAGAAAGACATGTTACCTTCAGTCCTAATTCTCTCAGGGACTGGCTTAGGGTGACCATTGTGGCTGTCGCAAGTGACGAAGAATTGACCAAGGACAGCATTGTGCAAGAAATGACTGGCTCTACCTGGCCAAAATTAGGATAACTGACTGCTTCCCAACTATTGCCCAAATACAAAATTCTTCATCGAATTCTTATTAACAATATTGATCCATTAACTCATCGATCTGACATTTCGGGAGAAAGAGCTGTTATGCTATACAAGTTAGGGATGAGGATGCCAGTTGATTGGGTCAAAATAGTTTTTGATAAAATTATTTATGAAGGGCCGAGGAGGGCCAAGTTGTACAGGCTACCGCATCCAGCTCTCATCCATCACTTTCTTGCTCATTAAGAAGTGCATGCCATGGATTCAGATAGATTCTCTGAGGATATTCCAGCGCTAGGTGTTCATGAGTTTACAAATTTGGGTAGCGCACCGCATCCCACTTCTAGAGTTCCCAGGCACGTTCTATCTTCGTTGGACCATTATGGACGTCTGGATGCACCGGAAACTATGTTGGGGCTAGTTCGAACACAAGTAGACCAAATTTTTGCCTTAACCAAAGGTTTTTCTGATGAATTTATTTTCATGCGTAGGGTGTTGGGTAAACTAGAATATCTAGGCGATGAGCATATAAAGTCTGCATACCGAATAGTTACTCCATAATTCTCTGCACATCCTGGAGGTCCAATGGATATTCCTACTTCCAATCCAGTTGTTGAGACAACTCATCGCCCAGCCTCATCGCACATCTTCTGCGATGATCCTCCAGCTGATGCTCCTTCAGATACCCATGTTCGCAGGAGAGTTGCAAACGCATCTGCATCCAGTACAAAGAAGCCTAGATCCTCCCAGTACTAAGTGTTCTCGGTTTTAACTTTTAACTTTCTAACTATTTGGTTATGGATGACTGTATTAACTCTTAAATTCTGCTTTATTTCCCTTCAAACACTATTTTACATTTTTTTTTCTCTCCCTTTAGCATTTCTCTTACAAAAGGGGGAGTAGTAGTATAATTTTGTGGTTGTTAGGCTTTTTTTGTTATTGATACTTTGTTGGTTACACTTTAATAGTAGTTTTTTTTAGATTTATGGTAGTTTGATCGGTACACTTAGATGATATCTTGCTAAGGAGGAGCAATATTAAAGTTATGGCTAATGTGTGTGTTCTTGCATATGTTGTTAACTTCTTTGAAGGAGTTCTTGGTTTACACACTAAAGGGGAGCCATAACCCTTGATGCTCATAGTTTCTTTACTTATTCACACACATCACACTTACATTAAAAATCCGATAGTTATGTGTTTGTAATTAAACAACGCTAAAGAGAGAGATTGTTGGAAAAATATGTGTCATATTTTTTACTTTTTATATCTTGGCTCACTTAATGAATATAACTGATTTTTAATGATAAAAGAGTAGGTCAACGTTTTTATTTTTGGTGGTGCGGATAACCCCGATTCGATCGATTGGGTTGATAAGAGGATTATTTTTCCAGATAAGTAAAGCTGCGATTTTATTCTATTTTTATACTTGATATATTCTGATCTCATGAATATTATTGACAGCTCTATTTGTAGGTTAAAGAATCTTTTCTTATTCTCTTAGATTTGTTTAGGAAGGAAATATTTAGTTTCCTAAATTCCTTCCTTCTACAAATCTAATCTTTCTACATTCTTTCCTACTAATTTTCTTACTATTTTTGTTGTATATTTTAGGTAAGAAATAATTCCTACTTTGATTTCTACTTTAACTATAAGTAAGAGTAGAAATCAATAAGGAATTAGAGCTTTGAAATATAACTTTTGTTCTTGTTTTCTCCAAGCCATAAAACCGACCGAAATCCATAGAAGGAAAACAAGACATCAAGCTTCATTGATTCAACTTCAAAGCAAAAAAATTTCTTCAAACTCATTGAAGAAACAAGAACTAATTGGTGCTCAACGAACAATTACATATCTTTTTTAAGCTACTTGGCGTGAAGTTAAGATGAGTTCTTAATCCAAGTGGTGGTTGCGGTCAGGTACAATAGAGAAGTGGTGATAAAGTCAAGACCGGTGGGTTTGATTCCACTTCATCAACAAGTCAAAAGAAGAAGTATTACAAGGGGTTGATTAGTTTTCTTTTAATTTTTATTTTGTTAATTTTGCGAAATTACAAAAATCGATACTATTGTATTTTTGAACAAGATTATTAGTGGATTATTTTTTACCAATGGCATGGGGGCCCGTGGATGTTTCCCTTCGTGGTTTACCACGTTACATCTTGTGTTTGTATTTAATCCTTTAATTTCCGCACTTAACAAGATTAGGTAAACGAACACTGTTGTGTGAGTCAGAACTGCTATCTTTATCACTTGCCAGTTCTGACTGCATTATGTCCACTGCTTGTTTAATTAAAATTAAAATTCGTTTTTAATTTAATTAACCTAGATTTTAGAACTTTCAAAAACATTTTATGTAAGAATAAATAACATGACATTCAATTGTCGACATCGACAATCATCGACATTTCAAATTGTACACACTAAGTTTCGATATATATACAATGGAGTGTTGATACAAAATGTTGCATGGTTCAAAAATGCTACGTTAAATCAACCAAATAAGTGCTTAAGCAATAGTAAGACAAGTTAATGTATATTGCTTGAGTACAAAATTAAAGTTTTCAAGATGTTTATGATGGTTTTAATGTAATTTCATTTTTAAAAATAGAGGTATCAATAGTTAAAAAAAAAAAAAAAACAATTATTGTTGCCCATAAACAAATTTGCAAAATATTTAACACTTTCACAACTTACCTTTGATTGGCTAAGCATAAATTTTAATTTAAGCTGATTAAATTGATCAAATATATTTTTTATCTACACATTTCATAGAAATCACAACTTACTACTCACTTATTATCTATTCTATATGACATACAACATATAAGTACATAAAAAATAATTTCAGCATTGCCAAACATGCACTTAAATTGCAATGGGTGCATATCCACTTATGTTGTATGTAGAGTGAAAATAAACTATTCAGATGAAAAATGTTTCTCAGAATATGTTTGTCAATGCTTATAAGTTGCTAAAACATCGTTTTTATCCACATATTTTGTAGGATTCGCAATTTTTATCTATTTTTTATTCACACATTCTGTAGGACACACTGCTTATAATTTACAAAAAATTTTACCAAATATACACTCAGTTTCAATTAATTTTTATTAATCCAATTGTTAATAAAATATTTTCATTAATCTAGTGATTAATTGGATGATCCACCAATTTTGCTTGTGTTGTAAGTCACAATTTAGTGTTTCACTTATTCACAATCGTAGCTACACAAAGATATAGGCATTTTTATAAAATGAAACTTTTGTATTTTAACCATCAAAATAGCCGTTCTTCCAATTATTAAAAAAATGGGCCTATTTCAAATCCACCCAACAGATTTGGGTGATGTTGGTCCATTAATGTCTCAAACCCAAAGTTACAGTCTGAGCCCAATTATGTAGACAAAGTCGAGAAGGCCCAAATTGATTTAATCTAATTGTCGCCCTTTAGAAATGCGACTTATGTTATGCCAGTTGCTTTCTCAAATTGTGACACGTGGTGTGCTGATGGCCGTTGATTTGAGAGTTACATGGTATCCATATAAATACTCTTCTTCAGCATGCCTGTCATTTTAATGTTTTGTCTTCCTCATCTCTCTCTGGTTTTCTCTGAAGACCTTCTTCTATGTTTCATCTTATTTTTCTTTTTATGAGTGAATAGATAAATAGATGTGTGAGATATGGTTTGTTACTTTCCTCGTGAACACTAACTTTTCTTTACTTGGAGCAATTTTGGTGAGAGAGAGGAACTGAGGGTATTTCACATTCTTGCGTAATACTTGGTGTATCGTTTGTGATATTGAACCTATTTTGGGCTATGCTAGTAGATTTAGAGTAACACCACATTTGTGGAGGCTCAACGGGTGATGTAGGCCATCTGACTAGACATCTGAACTCTAAGGGGGTGAAAATCTTGTGTTCTTTATTGTTCTTACTTTCATAATAGTATGCATGTATAGATCTGGGACCAACAGTGGTATCAAAGATTGGATCTAAAACAATCTCGTTTCATCCTTTTTTATATACAATTTCTTGAAAGGAATAACTTCATATCTGAATAGATCCAGTTGTTTCTTGAAAGAAAAAGTTAGATATATCAACATCAGAGGTAAAACTAGCATTCTAAAATTATTTCTTTTTTCTCCTTACAAAGGAGGCTAGTTACAAGTTCTAACCCTTGTTTTAAAGGTTCTTTTAACTATAAAATTGTAAATCCTTACTCGAGCAGTTTAGATCTTCTTTTTTGTCTAGGGTTTCATACGAGAACCTTATAACCGAGGGGACTAGACTTGGTTTTATCAAGATCCTACGTGGTTTCATTATTATTTGTTGATATTGTAGATAAAACAAGTGTATTTATGTGAACTGTGTTTCAAAATTTGAAATAAATGAAAGATTTTGACCCTTGTATGTTTTTTTGTTGAAATAATATTTTTACCTCAAATAAATCTCGATTTCTTTATGAATATTTGTTGCAAATAATATTTACGCCATTATTTTTGGAAACCTATAATGATCTTTGCATGTGTCTAATTCTTGGAAAAATAAATTGTTTATATTTCATTTAAATTATGTTGTGTGTCCTAAGTGGAAATACTGCCTGAAACTCTATTCGTGAATAATCTGTGTAAAAATGACATCCACAAAAGTTGATATTGAAACTTGGAATGGCAAATAGACTTTAGTCTCTGGCGTCAAAAGATGATGGCTCTGCATTTGTAACAAAGGTGTGCAAAAGCCTTAGATGAATCATGGAATATTGATACTCAAAATGTTAAAAAGATTGAACAAACTGAAATTGCTTGGAGTACTTTGTTTTTTCACTTATCTGATAGTGTGATTAGAGAAATTGGAACAACTAAAACTAATGCTAGGTTGTGGAAAAAATTGGAAGGACTATACCTAACTAAAATTTTGCCTATGTTACTTGTGGAAGCAATTGTTAGTTTTAAATTTGACCATTCCATTGACCTAGAAGCCAATTTAGGTAGAGTTAACAAGTTGACTATAGATTTAGAAAACAGTGGTGAGATCATTTCGGATGAACAATGTTTTTGTGGCCATGTTGAGTTCCATGGTCGTGAAAAATATAAAGCTATGAAAAATACTTTAGAATATGGTAGAGAAAGTCTTCTTGTTGATATAATAGTTTATTCCTTGAAAATTAAAGATTTGGAAATTAAATCGAGGCTAAAGACTATAGTAGGTCTTACGGCCAAAGGACAAAATAAATGGACTACAATACCAACAGTAAGGAGGGAAACAACAAGGGAATAGATTCATCTGAAAAGTCCACAAAATGAAAGAATAAACACGACAATAAATCTAAGGCCAAAGGGAATAAGTGCTATTTTGTGGGAAAATATGACACTTCATCAAATACTATCACAAAAGAATTGAGAAGTTGAAAAACTCTCAAAGGGTAGAGGTAGAGGGTTGTTGTTGATTATGAAGAAGCGCGAAAGTCGGCAATGGTCAAGTATATGTTTCTAGTGCCATACTTAGTAAAATGAGTGGATTCTAGATTATGGTTGTACTTTTCACATGTGTCCATGTAAAGAGTGGTTTTCAGATTTTTGGAAGTCAATGGGGCGGGTTTCAATGGAAATCAATTATTCTTGCGAAATTAAAGACATTGGGAGAGTGGTTATAGATTTAGGAAATGGTCATAATTTGATACTTGATAAAATTATGTGCATACCGATCCGAGAAGAAATCTTACCTCCTTGGAGATTTTAGATGATGAAGGTTATAAACTTTCTAATGGAGTTTCTAAGATGCTGGGAAAGCGTCCTTTGTTCGAAAATGATATGGAAAAGAAATTTGAAAAATGCCTTCTCTCTCGAATTCGAAGATGTAACACAAATAATGACTCTCTTCGCCGAGATGTCAGCAGGTTAGGCAGCTCTAAGGTTTCTTTTCAAATTGGCGGCAACATACCCTTTTTTGTGATTTCTTTCTATCAAAGAATCCTGAGACGATTGATTCCGCGTCATACACTTTGGATCATCATTGAAATCACAAATAAAATTTCAAAAATCATGATGACTCTAAAAGAAAATGAGATTTATGTGTTAAGAACCACTCCTTTATTTGAAAAAATTTTGGTTGCATATGTTTCTCAAAAGGACAAATCTGAAATTTGGCACAAAAGACTAGGTCACATAAGTGACAAAGGTCTTCAATTTCTTAAGAAAAATGGTGCCAAAGGGTCAGATAAAGTTGGAAAATTATCATTTTGTGAACAATGTATTTTAGGAAAGCAAAGCAAGTTGCCATTTCATATTGGAACACATATATCTACTTTTGTTTTGGACTACCTACATGTTGATTTATGGGTCCAGCAAACGTAAGTACTTCCACTAGTTTTAAGTATTTTCTTCTTGTCATTGATGATTTTTCAATAAAAATTGGGTTCTTTTGTTAAAGAATAAATGCGAAACTTTTTCAAACTTTAAAAATTACAAAGTTTTAATTGAAAACCAGATGAACAAAAACCAAAGATTCTTATAACTCATAATGGGTTGGAATTTTATAATGAGGAATTTTATGTTTTTTGTAAAAAAAAAAGGGGGTGGGGGAATCCTTAGGCATAAAATTGTAACCTATACCCCCACAACAAAATGGGCTAATGAAAGAATGAATAGAACATTATTAGATAAAGTCAGATGTATGCCTATTAGCTCAGGATTACCAAAATTATTCTGGGAAGAAGCTATTAAAACTGCATCTTATCTAATGACCTTGTGTCTTTCAAGTGCTATAGAGTATAAAGTTCTTAAATGTGTTTGGAGTGGCAATCATGTTGATTACTCCAAACTAAGGGTGGGTGTGCTGTTTATGTACATCAGAGTAAAGGTAAGCTAGAACCAATGGCTACTAAGTGTGTTTTCTTAGATTATGATGAATGGGTAAAGGGTTATAGATTGTGGAAAAAAGACCTAGGTGGTTATAGAGTTATAATGAGTAGGAATGTGGTATTTAATGAAACTGAAATGCCTTGTATAAAAGACCAAAATCAAAATACTTAAAGTATTGATAAGGACAAGTCTTTTAATGAAACTGGTCTCTTGGATTTAAATTCAAGACAGAATGATTAGTTTGAGGTGGAGCTCCCTCAAGGAGAAGATGAAGTCCTTGAAATAGAAGAAAATGACCCACTAAAGCGATGAAGAGCACGAAAATCCTTTGGGTAGTTATCATTTGGCAAGAGATAGAGTAAGGCAAAGAGATCATACCGTGTCGATTTTATAAAGCTGATTTTGCTTCTATTTTTAATGTCCAAGATTTTCTTGGAACCGAACCTAGCTTTTATGAGGCCTGATCTTGCATTCTCCATTATTGTTCTAAGTAGATACATGAGTAATTCTAGTGAAGGGCGTTTGGGATGCTATGAAATGGCTTCTAAGATATCCGAAAGGTACATTAGAATTATGATTAATGTTTACCAAAAAGTGGATTATTTTAAAAGGTTTTGTTCACTCACGATGTTATGGGAAACAATGATAATAGAAAATCCACTTATGCATACATATAGTCTTTAAATGATACTTGTATCGGTTGAAAATCTCAGCTTCAAAAGATTGTTGTTATGTCTTGCACTAAGGCAGAATACATTACTGTTGTTGATCGAGTAAAAGAAGAGATATGGCTAAAGGATAAGTGAGTTGGGTTTCATTGATTAGGATGTCATGTTGCATTAAGATAGTCAGAGTGCTATTTACTTAAGTAGAAATCCTATTTTTCCCGATAGAACCAAACACATTGATGCTAAATTCCATTTCATTAGAGATGTGTTGGAGAAAGTGGTGATAAAAATTGTTAAGATTTCCACTAAGTGTAATCCATCTGACATAGGAACAAAAGTCTTGCTATTAAATAAGTTTAGAAATTGTTTGTGCAGGTAAGTGAGCCAGTGATACAATGAGGCAATGTTCTAAAAAGCGTAAAGTGTAACTAAGCGTGAAGGCCGAGCTTCAAATTTTTCGTACCTAAGCGAGGCCTTGGAGAAAGCTACGTAAGGACAAGGCGAGGGCGAGGGTGAGGGTGAGGGTGAGGGTGAGGGTGAGGGCGAGGGCAGGGTGTGAGGCATGGCTAGGCGTGGAGGCCGAGCCTTAGGTAGGATTTTTAGTATAGTACAATGAGGTATGTTCTGTATCCACTTTGGTACGACCCAATATGCAAACGAAGTGGAAATTGTTGGACATTATGCTGAGCAATTGGTCCATTAATGTCTCAAGCCCAAAGTTATAGTATGAGCCAAATGATGTAGACAGAGTCACGAAGGCCCAAATTGATTTAATTTGATTGTCGCCCTTTGGAAATGAGACGTATGTTATGCAATAGTTGCTTCTTAGGATGGTGACACGTGGTGTGCTGATAGTCGTTGATTTGAGGGTTACATGGTTTTCATATAAATACTCTCATTCAGCAATCTTCTGGTATGCCTGTCATTTTACTGTTTCATCTTCCTCATCTCTCTCTGGTTTTCGCTGAAGACCTTCTTCTCTGTTTCATTTTCTTCTTCTTTTATGAGTAAATAGATAGATAAATGTGTGAGATATGGTTTTTTACTTTCCTCGTGAACATTAACTTTTCTTTACTAAGTGTAATTTTGGTTAGAGATGTTATTGGGTAAGGTTGGCAATGGGATGGGATGAGTTCTACCGGCGACGACGGGCGAGCCATGGCTTAGCTCATCCCAAATTTATGAGCCCCTGCACCGGCCTGTGGCTTGTGCTTTGTGGGCCACACGGGTTGAGCCATGGGCAGGTCCACAAGCCACACGTGAATGTTTTTTTTTAGTTCAAAACTTAAAATGAATCAAGTTATGATAAAATTGACATTTAAAACCTTCCTCATTTTTTGTGTGTTTGGAACCAGCTACATTGAGCGTAGGTAGAGTTAAAAGTGTACACGAACAAGTTGTTACGTGTATAATTATTAGTAAACCTAAATTTCAACACTTATAATTACGAAAAATTAAATAAATTTACACAAACTATACTTATATTTTATGTAGCCAGCTCTTGTACTTCTTCGGCCAAAATGAGGTCAGCTTTACGTTGGATTCGAAGTTATGTATCCTCTCAATCTTTTAAACACATTAAACTCTCTGATATATTTAGTTTTAGTATTGACCTCATATCATTTAGAATTCTACCACCTATACTAAAAGCATATTCCGATGCTACAATTGATACCGGAGGCATTATTAGATCGCGTACTATAATAGAAACAATTGGGTATTGACGCTTGTATTGTCTCCACCACCTAAGTATATCAAAATTATTTATCTCATTTTCATCTAACATATTAAGCATGTCGTGACCAAAATATCTAGCTAACTCTAAAAGTACGTCTCTACTATTTATTTCTACATTCGTGGCACGGGAAAATGAAGTAGAAGAACTAGATTGTTGAGTTCTCCTAACAAAACTAAGGAAACTCCAATAATCGTTATCATCATTTGATGACGAATAAGGGATTGCTATAGGAGGTTTTCTAACGTTCTTCTTGGTTTTACAACATAAAATTTGTATATTTCACATAAAAATTTATAAATTACCGTAAGTTATTGGATTCATGTAACTTAACTTATTAGAAATTACCAAAATAGTATGTTTTGTACCTTCTAAATTTCTTTGTAGAGTCCATAATTGATGCTAACGGAACAACATATGCAATTGTTCCCAATATTTTCTAAACTTAATCTCCCTTGCTACTACAATATCGAAAAAAATTACAAATGTCTTATACCTATTAAAATTATTTACAATAAAATAAAAATGATTCAAAACTAATGGATTTGGTGAAATATATATATGCCAGCACATACATTTGTGGCATCGTAAAATACTTTTAAAAAATTTCTCACATGGAATGCGATTTCCCAATCATATGTTTACAAATCATATTCTGGACCGTGTGAGTGTCGGCCATTATAATATGCAGTTATATAATTTTCATAACTTTCACATGCTTGAAACATTAAATAAATAGAGTTCGACCTATTGTCTATGTCTGCAAACAAACATTTTGTTGGAAATGAATTTTCTACACATAATTCATCAAATACTTGTTTTCGAGAAGGTGAAATAATAATATAATTTATGGAATACCTAATTTTTCTAATTATGGGCTTATATACTTTAAACAATCTTGGACAATTAAATTAAAAATGTGACATACACATCGAACATGAAATAAAATTCTACCAAAATCATGATTTAATTCTCGATCTAATTTATCTATTACTATGTTATTAGGTATAGTATTATCAAATGTGAAACTGCGAATTCTAGATTTGCGATTAAATTCTCTAATAATATTTATTAAATAAGTAAAATTTGTATACATCATACTTTAAAAGTAATTATTCTTTTATACATAGTCCATAGTTTATTAATATAATATAAAGTGGCAGTAATATATCTTTTATGATTTATCTTAGGACCATAAGTCTGTAGTAAAGATACAACACTAGAATATTTAGTCAAATCATTCATTATATTTTCTTTCTTTTTATTACATAAAGTAATAGTATTTGCACGAAGAGTGTTTCTAGCAAAGTGCACATACCTTGGTCAAAGATATCTTTCCACGAATTTGGTGAAGTGAGGGCTTTCCACTATGCTAAGCGAGATCCACCGCGAGATTCGAATTGAAGTTGCGCTTGATTGGTATCAACTCCCCACATGCTTTTGCATACACTTAGAAAAATGTTAGTTTAGATGACTCGTGCCGCCACCTATTTGTCATGTAAATTTTTGTTTACAATATTTACACATTGCCTTGAAGATTGGTTGTTCGTCTGCGGTTGCACCAGTCTACACTAATTTGAAATGATCCCAACACCGGACCTTTTGTTTAGTGGCTCTTCGATTAGTGCTCCCAACCCCATAATCATCACCAAATTTAGGAATTAAAATATTATTTAGTCCCTTAAAATCATCATGCATTTGGTGGCGGCACTTCCTTGTGTATTATATTGATTCATGTAGAAAATAGAAATATAGAAGTAGAATTGTAGAAAACTAGAAATGTATAAATGTAGAAATTGAATAAAAGAAATCACTAAAACAAGCAAATTCAAGTGAAAATTGCACAATACAAGAACTAATATTGACAATATAAGGCCATGTTCTTTTTGGTGTTTTCAACTCGTTTTCCATTTTGTGTTTTTAAAAATAGTCAAAACGTGTTCTCTTTGCCATTTTCGAAAATACATTTTTGAAAACACCCAAAAAATTGCAAAGGAAATAGAAAACGACATTTTAGCCATTTTCGCATTTCCTTTACAAAAATCGGGCGTTTTCCAAAATAGCCAAAACCCGCGTTTTAGCCGTGGAGGTCCCCGTTTCGAGTCATTCATCCGACGTTTCTTTTTTTTTTTTCAATTTTACACTGGACAAAACAATAATGATTTAACCAATTTTCGCATTCTATTTACAAACGTGTGGCTCCTATCCAAAATGGCAAAGCGCACGATTTTACTTTGGTTGGTCAGTGGTTCAATTCCTAGCATGCGTGGCTTCTTTTTAATTGTTTTGAATTAATATAATTGTTTTAAATTATTTTAAATTTCAAATAATTACAAATATAATTGTTCTTAATTTTTTAATTCCAAACATAATTGTTTTTAATTGTTTTTAATTAATAATTATTTTTAATTCTAAATAATTCCAAGATTTTCATTGTTTTAAAATGTTTTTAATTGTTTTAAAATGTTTTTAATTCCAACAATAATTATTTTTAAATGTTTTTAATTGTTTTTAATTCCAACAATAATTGTTTTTAAATATTTTTAATTGTTTTTAATTCCAAAAATGATTGTTTTTAATTATTTTTAAATATTTTTAACGAATAATTGTTTTTATTTCTAAATAATTCTAAGTTTTTTTGTTGTTTTTAATTCTAACAATAATTAGTTTTAATTTTTTTAATTAATAATTGTTTTTAATTCCAAGTAAGTCTAAATTTCTAAAAAAATTTAAGGAAACGTGTTTTCGAGTTTTCTGTTTTCAGAAACAATTTTCGAAAATTCCAAAAAGAACGCATTTTCAAAAATCTCAAAAAAAACACTCAAAACACAAAATACAAAATGAATTCAAAATACAAAACACAAACACAAAGAAAACACCACCTAAATTTTTCAGATTGAGTAAGTTGAGAGAGTAGTGAATTGGTGATGATTTTGGAAGTGTAGGGGGTTATTTATAGGGGGACAAGTTCAAAGAACAAAAGGGTCACTTTTGTGACCGTTGGGGCTGCAACGATGTGACGACCCCTAAATTTTTCAATAATTTTTTTTTTTTGTCTACTGAGGGCTTCTAGTAGCCTCGAGTTGTACTAGAAAATCAACTTATGAAGAATACTAGTATTATTTTGTTGAACACAAAGCAGATTTGTCTCTGTCCATCTTCAAAGTTTATTAACTTAAATCTTGATACTTAAATTAGATGGTTTAGACTATAGTTCAATATCCTTAGGTTTTCAAAACTGGGCAAGAAATAAAACTTTGAAAATGTAGATGACGGAATTTAAAAGCTTGAATATATAAATATAAAATCAAACATGAGCATAGTTAATAAGATTCCCATTTCTTACGTATGCTTTACAAAATCAAGTACCCCGATTCTCGTCAAAAAGCAGCATCATCCAAATACAACGGCTAGGATTACATATAACTACTTTATCCAAAATGTTAATAGGTCACCAATAAAGTAAAGAACTTACAAAGTAATTTCTACATACATCCCGCTTGGTGATGATGTGATACTTCCGCCCATTACTTGACGTCCGTCTCCATGTCTTTATCACTTCCGTGTATCCTTGATCCACTTTCTACAAAAGTCATGAAACGACTTATAAGCTGCAAAGTTTAGCGAGTAAAGCAACAAATAAGTCACATAGTTTAAGAACATGCTTTCATGCATTTCAAGAATACCTTGTTCATAATCACTTTACCTCCTAACTTTGACTTATAGTTTCATATGTGTGAGACAGAAATCAATACATGAGTAGCTAGCCACAGGCCCGGTTCTTCCTTGAGGCAGAAGAGGCACAGGCCTCAGGCCCAAATGTAGAGGTGGCCCAAAATGAAAAAAAAAATTGATCACGCCAAAAAAAAAAAAAAAAAAAATTTATCAGCCCAAAAATTCTTTCTCTGTAAGATTTCAGTCCAAAAATTTATCAGCCCAAAAAATTTATCAGCGCAACTCCTCAACCACAAGGCCTGCTTCAGAATCAATTCATTGTCTATTGTCCATTTTAGCTGAATCTTCTCTGTGAAGACTTCACGTGAACATGATTACGTGAATAGTACGTGATCGGTGATCCCGGCCTCGCTGACTTCTCGATTCTCGATTCCCCGCCTCCTCGAGCCCTCATTGATAATTGATTCATTTGAGCCTTCAGACTTCCATAGTTCCATTATTCCATAGTTTACTTTTCCACTTCCATCACGGCATCACGCCATTTCAGCGAAATGCTATATTGCTACTCATTGCCTGAATCTTCATTTTTCAATGTGATTCTTCTATGAACGGTGAACATGAATATCGTCATCTCATCAGCTGCGATCTAATGAGAAGCTTCCATGCAATGATTCTTCTATGACGCTCAGTGAACATGAATATCGCTCATCTCATCAATCTGCAGAAATCAAGCGTAAGCACAAGACCTTGCAATGCGGCACAATTCGCCTCAACTCCGTCTGGAAAAGTGGAAAGAAGGCTAGCCAAGTAAATTTTTTATATGTATTTTCGGTTTTGTTCCTAAATCCTAAGTTCTTTTCAAGAAGTTGAATTTTGTAGTTGGTTTTGGACATTTTGGATTTTTGGTTAACTCAAAATCGTAATCAGTCGTCGAAAAATAATCGGAATTTGCCAAACTTCTCCAAGTCCTCCGGAGATTCACCTTGCGATCACATGGGATTATTATATGCGATCGCATGGTTTCTATCAATTACGTTCGCCTCGAGAAAAGTCAAATTTGTGATCGATTTGGATTACCATGCGATCGCATTGGCTTAATACGTGCGATCGCATGGTTTGTAGAAATTACATTCTGCCTCAGAAATGTCAAACTTGCGATTGCAGATTTGAATTACCATGCGATCGCATGGTTAACTGTTGTGATGTCCTACGCCAATTTCTGTGATAATACTGTATGGATAAATGATAAATGATAAATTGGTTTATCTGGACGCAATGGATCATAATCGTGATTTTTCAAAGAAATGGACATAGGGCTCAGAATTTTTATTATTATATATTTTCGGAATCGTCTCAACGAGCCGGACAAAACCAGACAAAACCAATTGCTTTGCGATTGCTTATGATAGATTTTAGCCATTTGAAGTCGTCTAGTTAGTTTAAAACGGCTTTCTTTAAGTTGCCATGTGTATTTTTGTCTTTTTGCATTTTATTTATCAATTAGAGTTTTATTTTAACTAGAAGTTTAGTATTTCAGGGTCCTTTTTCATTGATCAAGTTGGTTGTTATTGAAGAAGAATATTGTTCTTGGAGTTTTCTCCACCTTAATCAATTTAATTTAAGATTCATAGGAATCAACGAATTGATTTTGAGCTTTGTTTCATTATTTTACGTTTCACTGCGTCACCTTCATAATCCTAATATAATTTTCTATTTTTCTATTTTGGTAGGTTAATCATTGAACGATAGTCTTATACGATGCCCGAGTCTGGAGCTCAAAAAAGAAAAAGGAAACGAAAGGAATTGGCATTAGTTCAAAGTCAAGCAGGAAATATTGATAAGTACTTCAATTGCAACAAAATAAGAGAGGAGGAAGAAATTGTGGAAAATGTGAATGTGAATCACAATGACAATGACAATGTGAATGAATCGACTGAGAATGTGGAAGTGAATGACATGAATGAACCTGCTGTTTGAAAGAACTAGAGAAGAATGATGATGATGAAAATGTTGAACATAAAGATTTAAATCAAGAGGATTGTTTGTCTTTGAATTTAGAAGATCCTGGGAATTGGAAAGAAATTGATCAAAAAATGAGAGATTATTTTGTTGCAATTGGTCCAAAAAGAGTTGATGGCATCTTGTTTCCCAAAGATGGTAGAAATAGACATTTCGATTCATCACACTATAAGCGATTACTACCAAATGGGCAGACAATTGATAGAAGATGGCTAGTATATTCAATTTATTTGGACATGATATTTTGCTTTTGTTGCAAGTTATTTAAAATGCCAAAAACAATGAATCAAATTGGGCAATTGGGTGATGATGGATACAAAGATTGGCATAATCTACATCGGTGTCTTAAAAGTCATGATGGAAATGAGGAGCATATGCGTTGCATGACTAGTTGGATTGAATTGGAAAGCAGGCTTCGAACAAAAAATACCATTGATAGAAGTGTACAATTGGTGATCAATGAAGAAAGAGAACATTGGAGACAAGTGTTAACGAGGATCATCGCTATTGTGAAAAGACTTGCCAAAAATACATTGGCACTACGAGGAGATGATGAGCACCTTTATGCTGAGAACAATTGTCTCTTTTTGCAAATGATAGAAATGGTTCTTTGAGTTTGATCCAAGAATGCAAGAGCACATTTTGCGTGCTAAAGTGCGTGAGATTCATTATACATATCTCGGTAAAAAATACAAAATGAACTCGATTCGGATGTTGGCGGTGAGGTGAGAAGTTCAATTATCAAGAAAGTTAAACATGCAAAATATTTCTCGGTCATACTTGATTGTACTCGAGATGCAAGTCACGAGGAGCAAATGTCTCTAGTAATACGATGTGTGGATGATTCAGAAAACGCACCAACGATACAAGAGTATTGGCTTGCATTTTGAAGGTAGATGATACAACGCCAGGACTTGGACTTTCAACCGAGCTTAAAAATGTTTTAAAGCTTGATATTGATGATATTAGAGGCAAGGATATGACAATGGATCTAATATGAGTGGAAGGCACAAAGGTGTGCAAAAAGAGTAATTGAAATTAATCCGAGAGCTTTTATACTCCATGTGGCTGTCATAGTCTTAATCGACATTATGTGATATGGCGAAGTGTTGTCCTAAAGCTATGTCTTTCTTCGAGTAATACAACGCATCTACATATTATTCTCTTCTTCTACCAAGAGATGGAAAATTTTCAAAGATAAGGTGGAAGGTCCGACGGTGAAGCCATTGTCACAAACACGTTGGGAAAGTCATGTTTAAATTTCAACTTTACAACATAAAACATGAGAATCATGCTTGAACTAAATCAAGGAATAGAATGTATCACATGAACACTTTTCACATAGTATTTCTTTGAGAACTACATGATCAATACTTTAATCAACGAAACCCATGAAATAGATCATCAATTTATTTTATCGCTCATTCAATTTACAAGTATAAGAAATGCAAACATCCACTCTCAAAGTGATCTAAGTTTTGAAAACCTAAGGATATTGAACTATAGTCTAAACCATCTAATTTTCAAAGACAAAGTAAAAGCCTTGGACTAAACTACATGCTTATAGTTCATACAAAGTAAAAGCCTTTGCAAAATTACCCAAGAGAATGGATAGATTATATATGGAATCAAGACTTGGACTATAATCAAATACCATTTACTCATAAGAATTTATTCTTCTCAAACAAAATAATCTAGATCTGCTCAAAGTAAAAATGTTTAATTCAATTAACACAAAAGTTGAAATTAAAGTAATATAAAACCTTTGAAATTTGAAATTACTTAATTTCTATAATTTGGTTATAAAAACTCAGCCAAAGAAAGGTATAATCGCTAGTAGTAAACACTCCCAGAATTAAATACATGCAAGGCAAGAAACTAAAGGTCTGTTCTCATTGTTGTTTTTAGTTTTTACTTTTGCAAAACACCCAAAACTTGTATACTAAGTTATTTTTGAAAATTCATTGTCGAAAACAAAGTTAAACTTATAACACAAAACTCAAAACAAGTTTTTTTACGCTTTGGTGTTTTCAGTGAAAACGGGAAAAACACTAAGACAAAATTTATATAAATAAAAATTTATATAAACAAAAATTCTAAAAAAAAAAAATTCTAAAAAAAAATAAACTAAAATTCTAAAAAATAAGAAAGGGTAATTTGCAATTTTGGTCCCAAACTTTTCAAAACTATAACAAATTTACCCCCAACCAATTTTTTAACATCAGGCATCCCCAACCTTTGAAGTAATTGCAAATCATGTCCTCAATCATAGTTTTCGTTAAAATCTGCCGTTAAGTCACTAGTATGGACCTCACACATCTAAATTTCCTCTATAAGTGCGTCTAACCATTAAGGACAATAACCTTCAATATATGTTCATCAGAAAATTACTTGGGAATCAAAATTTGATCAGAGAATTTGAGTCTGTTTTTAATAAAATGCAATACCTTTCAATATATTCACAGATCAAAGCACAAGCACAGCCACATACACAACCACAATTCCCAGAATAAGAACAATTGAAGTGCCAAAGGTATGAATCCCCAAACCTCTCTCAGCCGCACCGGAGGTACTGGACTAAAGGCGGCACTGTCAAAAACATCCTAGTCGGTGGCGAACAAAAACCATTGAAGTGCCCAATGTGTGACTCTCCAAACCTCTCTCAGCCGCGCCAGAGGTAATGGAGTAGATGCGGCACTGTCTGGAACATCTCAGTTGCCTCTGAAGGAACAAAATTATGGGGTGATGAGAACAGATTTCGTTTTCTTAAAACCTATTAATGTGGCATATTATTAAATTTGATGGAAATTGGTTAATTGAGAAGTTGTAGTTTTAAGCACACTTTAGAAGTGGACGCCTCTCTCTACATATAAATGTGAATTTATATCATCAAATTCCATACGTTCAATTACAGAGAGGTGAAGAAGAGAATAGTTTCTTTGCTTTCTGGTTTCTTTTATATTGTAGGTTCTATTTCTTCAACTATCATCAATGGATCAAGGTATACCTAATTGCTTTATTCATAACGTGAAAATCACTAAGTTCCAAGATCAAAGATTTAAGGTTCATATAATTTTTGACTTTATATGAAGATATTGATTAACTAACATGTGGTATCACAGCACCGGTTGAGGAACTTGTGATTTTTCGATTAAGTGTATTGTTTTTACGAACTAAAAGTTTATGTGAATTATTATTCCACTCCAATTAAGTAATTATATAAATTGGACAAATTAAGTTTTTTGTGCACGCAATAAGTCTACTGCATGCTTTATGTTTATTTTGAAGAATCCTGTAGTAATGAAGAATCAGGTGGGTATCAAACTGCATGCAATAAATCTACTGCATGCTATTTATTTATTTTGAAGAATTTTATAATAATGAAGAATTAGGTGGCTCACACATTGCATGCAATAATGAAGAGTTCCTTTCTTTCTATAAAACTTGATCCACTTTTAAGTACTACAAATGTTCACTCTAAAATTAATGGATCAAGTTTTATAGATTATTCTTATGAATTTTTATATTTAAGTAAATTAAGATTATGTAATATTAATATGATTTGTTAGTCACCAAAGTGACCAAATCTTATGGTATTATGAATGTTAAATTACATAATTTGATAGTCAATTACTCGTGATAGATTGATGCTTATAAATGGAGATGACATTATGATTATTGTTGTTACGAGTATATTGGTGTTTAAAGATAATAAAATTGTTAAGGATTGCCCCAAATGTTGGTCATTTGATTTTATTAATCTTGAACATGATCGTTGTTAATTGATATACTTAGTTAGATGTGTTTTGTATCCAAAGATAACAAACGTGTCTGATTAGAGTATATTTAATTTTCAATTAAATGAAACTAAAATTAGCATCATTATGTTTATTGTGATTGTATAATTTGGTATCAACCAAAGGAGAACTACAATATACATTTACTTAAGTAATCTGAATCTGAACTTAAGTATTTAAGTCAAAACTCAAAGAATTAATATTCAAGCATTTATATTTTGCAGTATCTATTCCCACGTCTATGCATTCACATGCTTCATCTGTACCACTATTCAATGGGCTAAATTTCTCCGTTGGTGTGAATAAGTCCAATTCAACTTAGGTGTCTTGGACTTAGACTTGGCACTTCAAGTTGAGAAACATGTTGATCTAACTGATGAGAGCAGTGTTGATGATAGATCTTTCCAAAAGGCTTGGGAAAGATCCAACAGATTGAGCCTAATGTTTATGCGGATGACTTTAGCAAAAAACATCAAGTCTACTATTCCCAAGACTAAAATTGCTAAGGAATATATGAAGTTTGTGAAAGAACGCTCTCAAACAGCTGATAAATCACTTGCTGGCACACTGATGGGTACCTTAACCACCATGAAATTTAATGGTTCTCGTACCATGCATGAGCATGTTATTGAAATGAGCAACATTGGAGCAAGACTTAAGACTCTTGGAATGAGTGTGGATGAGAACTTTCTGGTACAATTTATTATCAACTCCTTGCCTCCTGAGTATGGTCCATTCCAGATGAACTATAACACTTTAAAGGACAAATGGAATGTGAATGAATTGCATATGCTTGTGCAAGAGGAGAGAAGGCTTAAGAATCAAGTAACTCATTCTATTCATCTTGTAAGTCATCAAGGAGCTAGAAAGAAATATAACAACTATTTTGGAAAGGGCATCAAGCAAGGACCACTGAAGATAAATGAACCTTCTGCCCAAATCCACAAGAAGGAACCAAAGAAAGATACGTGCCATTTACAGCCGTAAACTGGGCACTATCGGAAAAGGATCACTGAAACGTAAGGTATGGTTCGAAAATAAAGGTAAGCATATTGCTTATGTATGTTTCGAATCTAATTTGGCAGAAGTTCCTTATAATACTTGGTGGATTGATTCTGGATATACCACTCATGTTTCCAATACGATGCATGAATTCCTTTCCATCCAGACCATAAATTCAATTGAAAAGTTTGTTTTCATGGATAATCGAGTCAAAGCTCGATTGAAGCCATTGGAACCTATCGTTTGATTTTAGATACTGGACATCATTTAGATTTGTTTCAAACTCTTTATGTACCTTCTGTTTCTCGCAATTTAATTTCCTTGTCAAAACTTGATTCTGCTGGATATTTCTATGATGGTGGAAATAAATGTTTGAGTTTGTTTAAACAGAATCATCTTTGATTCTTATTGGTTCTGTTGTTCTTTGTGATGGCTTATATAAATTAAAGCTTGATAACTTTTTTTACGAGACTCTTTTAACCTTGCATCATAATATTGGTACTAAACGTAGTTTATTGAATGAACGATCTGCTAACTTGTGACATAAACGTTTGGGTCATATATCCAAGGAAAGGATAAAAAGATTAGTAAAGAATGAAATCCTTCCTAACTTGGATTTTACTGATCTTGGAGTGTGTGTGGATTGTATTAAAGGTAAACAAACCAAACACACAAAGAAAGGGGCCACAAGAAGCACACAGCTTCTTGAAATTATACACACCGATATATGTGGACCTTTTGATGCTCTATCATTTGGTGGAGAAAAGATATTTATCACCTTTATTGGCAAATTTTCATGTTATGGCTACATCTATTTGTTGCATGAAAAATCTCAAGCAGTAAATGCTTTAAAGATCTTTATCAATAAAGTTGAACGACAATTAGACAGAAAGGTGAAAATCGTTAGATCTGATAGAGGTGGTGAATATTATGGAAGGTATAATGAAACTGGACAACACCCGGGTCCATTTGCTAAATATCTTGAAAGACGTGGCATATGTGCTCAATACACTATGCCAGGTACACCACAACAGAACGGTGTAGCAGAAAGGCGTAATCGTACTTTAATTGAAATGGTTAGGTGTATGTTATGCAATTCATCTTTACCTATCTCTTTGTGGATGTATGCTTTAAAAACTGCCATATATTTGCTAAACAGGGTTCTTAGTAAAGCAGTTACAAAGACTCCTTTTGAACTATAGACTAGAAGGAAACCTAGTTTAAGGCACCTACATGTTTGGGTTTGCTAGGGGGGTTGCTAGGCAGAAACAAGAATTTATAATCCACATGAAAAGAAACTGGACTCAAGAACAATCAGTGGTTTCTTCATTGGTTATCCGAGGAAAAATCAAAGGGGTATAGATTTTACTATCCTAATCATAGTACTAAAATTGTTGAAACTGGAAATGATAGGTTCATTGAAACTGGCGAAGTTCGTGGGAGTGTAGAACCACGAAATGTGGAAATTCAAGAAGTTAGAGTTCAAGTTCATTTGCCCTCAACTTCTTCTAATATTGTTGTTCCTCTAATTATTGAACGACATGACAATTTGCCAAAACAACAAATGAATGATCAAACACTTCAAAATGAAGTTGTTATTAATAAACTGCACTAAATGAACCACAAGAAATAGCATTAAGAAGGTCGGAAGACAACAGAGACCGCTATTCACGATGATTATGTGGTTTACCCGCAAGAGTTTGAATTTGACTTAGAAATTGTTGATAACGATCCAATTTCATTTTCACGAGCCATTGAGAGTGCTAATTCTGATAAGTGGTTAGATGCTATGAAAGATGAGCTAAAATCTATAGAGCATAATGAAGTCTGGGTTCTCGTCAAGTTACCTAAAATGTATAAAACAGTTGGGTGTAAATGGGTCTTTAAGAACAAGTGCGACTCTAATGATAATATCGAACGATATAAAACTAGACTTGTAGCCAAAGGTTTAACTCAGAAAGATGGTGTCGACTATAAAGAGATATTTTTGCCGTCTCTGAGAAAGACTCATTCAGAATTATAATGGCTTTAGTAGATCATCATGACTTAGAGCTACATCAAATGAATGTAAAAACTACCTTTCTAAATGGAAATTTAGATGAAGAAGTTTATATAGACCAGCCTGAAGGTTTTTCAGTTGAAAGAAAGGAACACATGGTGTGTAAACTGGAGAAATCAATATACGGACTTAAACAAGCTTCTCGCCAATGGTATCTTAAGTTCAATGATACCATTACTTCATTTGGATTTAAAGAAAACATCGTTGATCGATGTATATATCTAAAGGTCAGTGGGAGTAAGTTTATCTTTTTGATTCTGTATGTTGATGAAATCTTGCTCTATACTAATAATCTTGGTCTTCTGCACGAAACTAAGAAGTTCTTCTCTAAGAGCTTTGAAATGAAAGATATGGGAGAGGCATCCTATGTGATTGGAATTGAGATATTCTGAAATAGATCATAAGGATTGTTAGGGTTGTCTCAGAAAGCATATATCAATAAAGTCTTAGAGAGATTTAAGATGGAAAAATATTCAGCAAATGTTGTTCCAATTCAGAAAGGAGACAAGTTTAGTCTCATGCAATGTCCAAAAAAATGAATTGGAACGTCAACAAATGACAGCTATTCCTTATGCATCTGTTGTTGGAAGCTTAATGTATGCTCAGATTTGTACCAGACTAGACATCGCTTTGTTGTTGGAATGTCAAGGTGTATCAAAGTAATCCAGGACTTGATCATTGAAAGGCGCAAAGAAAGTATTGAGATACTTGCAAGGAACAAAAGACCACATGCTCACCTATAGGAGATCTGATAATTTGGAGATCATTGGATATTCAGATTTAGATTTTGCTGAATGTGTTGATACCAGAAAATCCACATTTGGCTATTTGTTCTTCTTAGCTGGAGGGACAATATCATGGAAAAGTGTGAAGCAGTCAGTTATTGTTGCATCCACTATGGAAGCTGAGTTTGTGGCATGCTTTGAGGCCACTGTTCAAAGAAATTGGCTGTGGAACTTTATTTCAGGACTTGGGATTGTCGACAGTATAGCCAAGCCACTGAAAATTTATTGTGATAATTTCACAGCGGTCTTCTTTTCAAAGAATGACAAGTACTCTAAAGGTGCTAAACATATGGAATTGAAGTACTTACTGTTAAAGAAGAAGTTCAAAAATAAAGAGTGTCAATCGAGCATATTAGCATAAATCTTATGATTGCAGATCCACTAACGAAAGGATTGCCACCAAAGATATTTAATGAACATGTCGAAAGAATGGGCATTATTGAAAATAATAATTGACATTATGTAATTTATGATGTTTATGTATTTGATACTCTGAGCTCAATTATGTATTATTTTTTAGAAAAGTATTATTCTTGTCTTAATTGTTGGTATATATATACATGAATGCTGACAAGGATAATCTTTACGAAGACATTATTGTTATAAAATTATTGAACTTCTCATTACATATCATGTTAAGTGAGGACTAATGTCGTAGTACATGGAAGGGACTATGTCGAAATGATGATGTACAACCGCCATGACTCTTATTGGTCTTTACTTAAGGATGATATATTAAGTGACCAATGTAAGAGAGATTTTAGCTTATGATATGCGCATTATATTATAGACCACATAATGAGACAATATTATATAGGCCAAGTGGGAGAATGTAAGACCTATTAATGTGGTCCATTTAATATTATTAAATAAATTAAAGGAAATGGGTTTTAATGCTAAAATCTAATTGGTTAATTGAGAAGTAGTAGTTTCTTAACTGCACACTTTGATGGAAAGTGGACAGTTTTAAGCCAATTAGAAATTGCCTCTCTTTACCTATAAATGTGAATTTATACCATCAAATTACATACGTTCAATTACAAAGAAGAGAGGTGAAGAGATAGAATAGTTTCTTTGCTTTCTGGTTTCTTTTATATTGTAAGTTCTATTTCATCAACTATCATCAATGGATCAAGGTACGCCAAATTGCTTTATTCATAACATGAAAATCACTAAGTTCCAAGATCAAAGATTTAAGGTTCATATAATTTTTGACTTTATATGAAGATATTGATTAACTAACATTTTCTACTCTTTTTCACCCACATAATGCTCTTCTAATTATAAATCTTGCTCTCCTATCTTCTATTACCCACCCCCCACCGCTACAATTAGTGAATCGTTGCCTCTGAAGGCACAAAATTATGAGATGTGATAATTTGATGTACGTAAATGGGAGTGTCAGCTCAGATGGGTTCTTAAATATTTAGACTACTGGCGGCGGCGATTCTAAGTGTTGAAGTGGTGGCGATGGCTGGGCTGATTTGTGAATATATTGAAGGTATTGTCGCTCAGACGCACTGGTTGAGAAATTTAGACGCGTGAGGTCCACGCTAGTGACTTAACGACATGTTTTAACAAAAATTGTGATTTGGGACCTGATTTGCAATTATTTCAAATGTTGGGGATGCATGGTGGTAAAAAAAAATTGGTTGTGGTAGATTTGTTACAGATTTGAAAAGTTGGAGACCAAAATTGCAATTTACCCAAATAAAAATTTTAAAAAAAAAATTCTAAAATATAAAATATAAAATATAAAATTCTAAAAAAGTAAAATTCTAAAAAAATTAAAATAAAATTTATTTATATACAAAAAAATTCTAAAAATATAAAATTCTAAAAAAGTAAAAATTCTAAAAAAATTTAAAATTCTATAAAAATAAAAATTCTAAATACTAAAAAATAATTCAAACCCTTATTGGTTATTTAAATAAAAAAAAATTTAAAAATTGATTAAAATTCTCAGTCCACATCATTAATTTTTTTTTTTTTTTTTTATTTTGTTGATTTATTATTTGTTTTTATTTTATTTTTGAACAAAAAAATATTATAAGATTTACTGATTTTAAAATATATATATTATTTTATTATAAATTAGCATAAAATTGTTCTATTTTACTGAATTTTTAAATTCATTGAATAAAATGATATGAAACAATTCTCAAAATTCCAAAAAGAACGTGTTTTCTAGTTTTCTATTTGCATAAATAATTTTTTAGAATGATAAACCAAACGCATTTTCAGCAATATTAAAATTGACTATCAAAACAGAAAACTGAAAATGAATTTAAAACTCAAAAATTAAATCTGAAACGCAAAGAGAACATTTCCTAACATTTTAGAACTTTAAAAAATTCTGGATTTGATTTACCTGTGTTGTGAATGACTGAAAACAGTGTGTAAAGGTAAGAAACATCATTGCTCTAATGATGGAAATCAGAAAATAAATGCAGAAAACAACATGTTGTAAATGATGAAAAGGGTAAGTAAATGCAAGAACAACATTGTTGTAATTGCTGGAAAGGGTGAAGAAAGGGTGAAGAAATTGCAGGAACAACATTGATAAAGGAAGATGTTTAAGGAAAATTTCTTGATTCCAACATATGTTGAGCAAAATTCTAAAAACACAACATAATCTTCAATTAATCCAACATAAACAAGTAGTAGTCTTGGATAAGTTTTGAATTATTGTAGAAATTGTTCTACCCATAAGTAAATGCAACCAAATGAACATATAGAATGGTAAATGCTTTACTCATCTTGATAGAATTCTTACCTTGACTGGAGCTTTTTGTTAATAACTGAAATTCCTTATTTATAGAGAGAGCTAGATGTGCATTAGATTATGTTTGGCCTTACTAATTTCTATATTTCTACTTATTTAATATTTGATTGTCACAATTTCTGTTATTTTACACTTAGTATGTATGAATATAGTATCGTTCCATTAAATTAATTTACTTTTATATTTTTAGTCCTGCCAAACAATCCCTTCAAGGTCATGATTAATTTTTTTACATTTGTCACCAAATGTATATTATAATAAGAAAATAGGCAGATTTCTTATTTTGAGTTACAACTTTCAAGTTAACATTTGAGAGTCCTAACGATACCCAAACCGGGAGAACTTTATACCATTATGAAGTTCTAGTTATGAGCTTCATAATGCACACACATGCAACATGAATGAATCATCCGATTGCTCGTACGACCCGCTCAAAGTGGGCTGCGCGCGAACTAAATTTTACAATTAACTAAATTTTCATTTTTTTTTTTAAAAATTTCGTTTGACTTTGGCTCAACTTTCTAGGCCTACCCGACTCAAAAAGTCTATAAATTTGATACCAAAACGAAAGTCTCGACACGAACTATGAGATAATATAGCATGCATTGCCCACAATTCAACGTACTATTCACAAAATGTTTATAAAGTAGGCTTGAACACAATAGAAAAATCATAATTATTTTGAATTCTTATATTTCGATCCTTCCTGCAACTATTAGAGTATGATCCATTAAGTCCTAATATTATAACTTCAAATTTCCTCTAATTTGGTCCTTGATAATTTAATTGACACATTTTTTTCTAATTTCTTACATGTACAATATGGTAATCCTTCAATTATCAAAGAAATTAGTCATTATAAATTGAAGTATGCTTTTATACACTTAAGACACGATTTCTAGATTAGATAATTTTTTAGACGTTACAAACGTTCACAAAAGTGACCATTACATTGGACCCCAACAGTCACAAAGTGACCGTTTGGGTACCTTAGATTTTTGAAATAAAAAATATGGGGTTGGCTAGCTCGCGGGCCTGGTTCACGGGCTTGCCCATCTTTTTCAAAGGCCGAGCCCAGTTCGGCCCTTGAAAAATTATTTGGCCAGGCCCAGGCTCGTCGAAGCCTATCATAGGCCGAGCTTTTATAGGCCGAGTCATCAGGCTCACTAGCGGCTCGACCTGATTGTCATGCAAGAGTTGCTTCTTGGTATGGTGACACGTGGTGTGCTGATGGTCATTGATTTGAAAGTTACATGGTTTCCATATAAATACCCTCCTTCAATAGTCTTCTGGTATGCTTGCTGTTTTACTGTGTCGTCTTCCTCATCCCTCTCTAGTTTTCTCTGAAGACATTTTTCTCTGTTTCACCTTTTTCTTCTTTTTTGAGTGATGTGTGAAATATGGTTTGTTACTTTTTTCGTGAACAATAACTTCTATTTACTAGGTCTAGGTATAATTTTAGTAAGATATTCTTGAATGAAGGTCTATCGTTTGTAATACTGAACCTATTTTGGGCTGTACTAGTGGATTTAGAGCAACACCACATTTGTGGAGGCTCAATGGGTAACGTAGGCCATTTGGTTGAACATCCGAACCCTAAGGGGTGAATTTATGGTTCTTACTTTCATAATGGTACGCATGTTTCCTATAAATAATCGTGCTCTTAGAATACTATTCCTACGAATCTTTAACAAAGTCAAGAAGAACATAATCGACTTGGAACTGAGTTGAGTAGTCGGCAAGTGATGGGATAGGTAGATTGGGTTGGTAAAAGAGGAGAAAAATGAATTGGAAAAGAATGTCATTTTGGTGGAGTAAAAAAAATAAAAATAATAAATTAAAATGAGAATTAGAGAGAGTTATTGTGATCATCAAAGTGAGAATTAGATAGAGTTATTTTAATTGAAATTAAATTAAAATGTAATTATTATTTAATTGAAGTAAATGGAGATATAGTAATATAATTAATTTTGAGTGAAAATACATTTAGTGAAAACAAATGAGTTAAAATGCTAACCTTTATTGAAAATGAAAGGTAACCTTGCAAAAAAGGGAGTTTAAAAAAAAAAAAGCTTAAACCCCGTAAAGTCAAATAACACGGGAGGAGGGTTAACAATCTGATGACAGAACCCGTCGTCGCCTCCGCCTCCACCTCCGCCTCTAAAACCTCACTTTGCCTCCACTCACCGCAGAAAAGTATAGGCACCCACCGCATCACCACCTCCCATTCATCACTTTTATAGCTCTATTTTTTGTTGCTATCATTTAATATATATCAAACGTCTCTTCAGAATGATACAACACGGCTCTCGACTCATTTCTCAAACCCTCTTACGCCTCGCCAAACGCAGCATAATCTCCAGAACCCATGATGAAAACCCATCAAATTTCTCGAATTTCATACAGAAATTTTCGGCTTCGGCGCAGGAATCGAAGGCGGGTAGCTCGGAGAGAGTATCGGCTATCGTAGATGAGATTTCCGGGCTGACATTGCTCGAAATATCAGATTTGACGGAAGTTTTGAGGAAGAAAATGGGGATTGAGGAAATGCCCATGATGGCGGTGATGATGCCCGGGATGGGATTTGGCCCACGAATGGCGGGGCCGAAGGGGAAGGCCGGTGGGGCTGGTCCAAAGGAGGAGGAGAAGATAGAGAAAACGTCGTTTGATTTGAAGCTAGACGGAGGGTTTGATGCGGCCGCCAAGATCAAGATTATAAAGGAAGTGCGGGCGTGCACGGATTTGGGGTTGAAGGAAGCGAAGGAGCTTGTAGAGAAGGCACCGACATTGTTGAAGAAGGGGGTTCCGAAAGAAGAAGCTGAGAAGATTATCGAGAAGATGAAGGGAGTCGGGGCTAAAGTCATAATGGAGTGAGGTAATTTATTAACTTGGTTGCTTCGTTTCACTGGTATAGCTGCCATGAGTCTGAATCTGTAGAATGAAAATGTTGCTGAATCGAATAGAATTATATTGACATTTTTCTAATTGGGTTGAATTGAGCTTCTGTGCCATGATAGCTTACTGGAAAATGTTGGGAAAATTATATAAAGTTGAGACCGGATGCTTTAGTGCTGATGATCGAGTATTAATTAGGTCCATATATTCAATTGGTCTTTTGTCCATTCATTAATGGTTCTTATGGTTGGCCATCCATTTAAAATTGATCTTCAAGGAGATTAATTAGTTTAAGGACAGAGGAGGATTAAATGGAGTTCTGCATGGTTTCAGGCAAACTATTTTGAAGGTTTTCTGTATTACTTTTGCTTCTTTACATATGTAGGTAGTGTCACACGAGCCAAATAATGAATGACCTTATCACTTGCATGGGCCATAAAATTTTATTTTGGATGCTTTGCAAGACAGTGTGCCCAAATTCTCTATATTAACGATTTCTTTCTCTTTGTCTCTCTGTTTGTGTTTATACTTGTGCTTGTGCGATTTATGTATCTCTCAGATGTGTCATACTAACCTACTTTTATCTGAGATAAAATATATACAGTCATTCAAACAAAAACGATTAGACACTTTGGAATGCTTAGCTTCGTGTGTATGTTAGTTGAAAAATGAGTGCAATAGATGGAAGAGAGAAAAATCTATGCTCGACTTATAAACTGATATAATCAGAAGTTTTTAAGGTTAATTAGGAGGAAATTTAGTCCAAAGAAGAAATGCCTTATTCCTGTTTCCTTTTCTTATTTTGTTTTCCAAAGTATATTTTTGATGTTTAGGTTAGAATTCTCAACCATTTAGGAGGATTCAGGTAAAACAGAATCACAATGGCCCAATTGTGATGCTAGAATAAGTTTTGAAGGTTGAGTTATTCCTTATTACCATATACCAAGATGCAAAGTCTCTTGAAAATTGGAACATCGTTTGATTTTTTTTTTTTTTTGTTGGGGAACCACTTAAAAGGTTCTTTGTACATATTGGAAAGCTAGAATGCACCAACATAGCAGCAAGAATTCTTAAGGACCCTTTTGTTTTACGGGGGGTGAGAAGCGGGGTAGCGCAGCTGTTTATTCTTATTTAGAATTATATCGTAACTGATCCTGTTATTATTTCCCACCCCCCCCCCCCACCCTACCCCTACCCCCCTCCTCTTCCCTTGTTAAGAGAAGAGTTAATATTATCTTAGAATACATTGTGTCAGGACTTTATTTGAACAATTGTAGTTAAAGTGGATCTTACACCAACACCTTGGGTTGGTGGTTCTTGAAATCCTCTTTTGGACTGGAAATTTGTGCTCTCTAACGGAGGTTGTGCCTGCTTTTTGAGCATGCTTACTGTTTAACTATAGAGATTGTAATTTTAATTTGGTTGATTTTTTTCCCCCTTTCGATACAGGGACACTCTTAATCCTTTTGAACATATTTGGGTGCAATATTACTCAGACTACCTTCTTTAAAATTGTTTCCCTATGGATCACCCACCCCTATCGAGGCTCACTTCCAACTCCCCGTCAATTGTTCCCCATTGACCCATCCAAAAAGTTGTTGGGTTGTGTGGAGCTTAAGTATACTCTATACCTTTCATTTATCCCCTCAACTGCAGTAAGGTCAGCGTGGGGTTGCAAAGGGCGGATTGCCTACGTTATATAAAAGATTTTAAGGAGGGCCAATGTGGGAGAGAAAGAAAGAGGGGTGTGAGGAAAACTTGTAATCTCTTTCTTCATTACAATGAAAGATCTACAGTGGCGATTGGACGTAGAAGGTGAAGCACTGTAAATGTGTGCTTTGTCCTTTGTTTGGTTTTCTAATTTTCTTTTCATTTATCATTGCTCTTGGAGTTGGGGATTAAGATTTTATCGACAACAAGAAAACTGGTTTTTGGGGATGATATGAACTAGGTTTGATGGTATAGTTTATCACCGTACTTAGAGCACTCTACGTGGCAGACAAGTTAAAAGACTTGCAGTCGGTGCTATATGGATGTATTGATGTCTAATGAATAGACAGTTGACTGTCTAAACTTGGTTGTAATTGGTTATATCTACAACACAATACATAACCTACATATCTTTTATCTACTCTAAAATAAAAATAAATAAAACAAAGGGAAGATAGAGAAAATCTAATGCTCTAAAAATAGAAATATAAGAATCGGCATGTCTAGTAAAATCTCTAGATCTAGATTGAGTTCTTGATGCCTTTTTCTTTTTTTTTTTTTTTTTTTTTTTTTTTTTTGGCCTTATATGATATCATTGGTGAGGATTTTCTTAGATGATGTCTATTTTACTTATATGACATTTTTTTAAAGCAATCCACATTAGCATTGGAGATGCTCTTAATTCATTACAACTTGTTTGGGTCACGTGTGAAATCCCTGAACTTTTGGTTGGGGGACATGATATATTGGTAGTAAATGGAGCGAACCATTGAGTTTCCGAATGTACTTGTTACTAGCTGATTATCTATTGTCTATATTTTGTTAGTTTACAAGCTGATTAGTTATTGTCTATATTTTTTCCAGCCATTTTTGCTATAACAACAATCATGGAGCAACTTGGACCATGCTACAGAGAATCAAAATCAGTCTGATTTATTTTGTTTCAAGCAATTTGACGCGGTTTTGATGATGCTGAGTATTTTGTTGAAACCGCTTTAGATATTCAAATAAAATCCAATCTGTACACTTATATAAGTGAACTGTTCATTCAAAGATGGATTAGCTATTCTTTTCTTTTCAGAGCAATTGGGTTAAAATGATTTGTGGTTCTGTTATTGTACTTGTATATCGGTTATTTCAATTTCATCAAAATTCAAAAAAGAAAAGTACAAGTAAATGCAAATGGGTAATAAGAAACACTATAGATCTCCCAACTTTGAATTAACGAATTTTGCTTTTGTTATTTTCAATTTTTGGTTAGCGTTGTTTTGTTGTAGACAGATTTTCTTATGCAAATAGTATGAACGTTAATTAAGCTCGTTTAATTGTTCGCGTGCAGTAAAAATCGTTATGGAGTTCATGCGAGGAAATATTTTTGTCACGTAGGATAGGAAGTTAAATTTTGTGACACAATATTATTGGGGGAAATTTGGCGTAAGTAGTCTGTAACTTTTTCCCTCAATACGTAAATAACTTTTTTTTTTTTTTTTTTTTTTACAAGCGTTGAAGATTCAAGCAAATCAATTTCTCAACAAATCTCGAAGTCTATGATTTAAGCCACGTGGCCTTTTATTTTCAACAGTCAGATTATTAATAAGAGGATTCTGCAACGCAACCACAAGAATATCTTTCACTTTGTAATTTTACAAAATTTCAATTTGTAACAATTTCAGTATTTTTAATACACGAAATTCGTTGTCCAAATTTCTTAACATGTCTAGTGGGACTTTTTTGTCCTCTCATCTTTTGATTCCATGAAATTTTCAAGTTTCAACTAGTACATCAACTATGGCAGGCGAGAAAGCAAATGAATTAGTAACTCCTTTCGAAGACAATTGCTGAACTTTTCTATGCAACTAGAGCCTAGACAGACTGAAAAAACTCAGTTGGTATCACCACTAAATAAGTTTTCTAACAAGAGCAATGTTAAAATCTTTAAGTCCAGGAAGTTCGATTCTTGTTTTGCAGAAAAGTCCAAGAACTTGTCAAAAGATTCTAGTTCCAATTCCATGTTCAGTGATAGATCTATGTGTGGATCCACACATTTCACTTCTTCGCGAAAATGGGGTCATTATGAAGAATCTCTCAAGCTATGGTCACAGAAATGACATCTAACTCTGATGACCGGATGCAACAAATGGCATTGGCTATTGAAAAGTTAACAATATCGCTAGAAGACAAATATGCATAGATTGCCACCCTCATGCACCAACTCGAGCTGCAAAGTCCATAGACAAAAGGTAGTCCAAAAATCCAAGCACTTCTAGAACTAAAGATACACATGTCCAATAGCACCAACAGAAGCAAGATATGCATGACCGGATGGTGGTGCAAAATGTGTTGTGTGACACCACGCAACTCTCTGTTAGCTCTCTATCTGTCCAACAACTCCAACATATGATTGTTGACACCATTCGTGCCTAGTGTGGTGGCTCGCCACAATCTTCACTGGTTTATGCCAAACCCTACAGTCGTCGAACTGACGAAATGAGGATGTCGCTTGGCTACCAACCCTTGAAGTTCCAATGTTTTGATAGAAAGGGAAACCCAAGGCAACATGTGGCTCATTTAATTGAAACATGTAACAATGTTGGCACCTACAATAACACCATGGCGAAGTAGTTTGTATGCTCCCTCATAGGCGCAGTGTTTGAATGGTATACAAACTTATAGACTGGATCAATTGATAGTTGGGATCAACTTTAGCGAGAGTTCCTAACACGCTTGTATAGTCCCAAGTGAACAGTCAGCCTTTCAAAATTTGTCCGAACAAAGCAGAGAAATGAGGAGCCGGTTGTAGAGTATATTGAAAGATTGAGAAACCTTGTTATTAACTGAAAAGAACGCATCAGCGAAGCATCTTCCATTGACATGTGTGTCCAAGGCATGCATTTGGGACTACTTTATAATCTCCAAGCAAATATGCCTCACTCTTTTGAAGAGTAGGCTACACGTGCTCATGATCTAGAAATTCAAATTGTAAGACACGAAAGTTACTTATCGAGTTATCTACAAAAAAAATCAAGTGGGGTGGTAAGTCGGGCAAGCCCAAAGAGGCCATGAAAATTTCCACTATTCTCGCAAAAATCATTTTTCAAAGATCAGGTTCAAATTTGGGTCCAAAGCCAAAACTAGAGTTCGGGCCTAACAAAGCACAAATCCAAAGAAGGGTATTCTGACTCTGAAAGAACTTTAAGAAAATGAGTATCCATTCTCAGACTCTGAAGTTTTTGGGATTTTAGATCAACTCATTGAATAGAAGATAATCGAAATTCCAGCACCATAAAGGCTGGTCAAATTTATCATCCTAAATATTACAAATTTCACTGAATCTTTACTCACTCAATGGAGAGGTGTTTTGTGCTGAAGGATCTTAATGTTCGCATAGATAAAGAAAATAAATTAAACTTGAAACAGGTGAAAATCCAGTTGCTAGTTGTTCGATGATTTTATTTGGATCATTTGATCCAATTCCCATTTCAAATAAAGGGCAAATCTTCCCTCGTACATATGATGTTGGAAAGTCCATGTCCAAGGCAACTGAATTTGGGCCTTAACTTCTGGAATGAAATATTCCGAAAGAACTCAAAGTAGACATATAAGTCACCATCACGTATGACAATCTAGAGATGGTCAAACCAGATAATGGTAATCGCCCAACCTTCTATAAAATCACGACTAATGATCTAAACATTTGATATTTTGACTCTGAGGTTGAAGATGAAATTGGTGGTGGATGGTCTTCCTTCATAAGTAAGAAGAAAAATATCGGAGATCAAACGAAGCACATAAAAATCATCTTTTGTACTTCTTGCAGACCAACACTGGGGGCATGGAGTACAGAAGTTCAAAGTATTATTTGAAGAAAGCAATGGGGCATAGACTCTCGTGAAAAGACGCCACCAGAAAGCTCCACAACTTCCAAAACCCAACATCTATGAAGAAAAACTAAGATCCAGAAAAAAGCCAAAAAACAATTAAAAGAGAAAATATAAAGTTATGGCAAGTGCAACCACAAAATCAACAGAAGTGGAGACTGCATCACGTCCTTTTTCTATACTAATAACCCAGGGAAAGTATTTTCTTGAGGGTTTCTTTGAAGAATGTTTCGTCTCTAATGTCATCAATGTAAATAGATGAAGTTGGTCAAAAAATGTAATGAGGGAGAGTTCGAAGATGAGGAAGGTTATTTCACAACTTAGTAACATTCCATCTAGCATAAGCCTAGCAGATGCTCTTAGTCTCTCTTTTGATGATCATATGGTTCTAATCGCAACATTAATTGATTCAAAAGCTTACCAAGGAAATATACGAAACCAATTAAGTATGCTTCTTATCAAAACTATATGGCCACCATCATGGTTAATGATGATGATTTACAATTTGGATCTCGTTTGCTCAATAGACCATTATACGTCAGTGGTTATATCCGAATATGTAAGATATATCGAATAATGATTGATTGATTGTGGCTTTGATGTGAATATTATGCCAATCAAGACAATGAAAAAGATTGGAGTAAATGTTGATAATCTATCGAAAAGCAATATCATGATTCAAGGATTCAATCAAAAGGGCCAGCGAGCCATTAGCATGATTCACCTAAAGCTACAAACAGGAGAGTTAATTTTCTCGTCTCTTTTTCATGTCATTGATGTCAAAACATCATATGAGTTGCTCCTTGGACGTGTTTGGCTACATGAAATTGGAGTAGTGCCTTCAACTTGGCATCAATGTTTCAAGTATAGTCGAGATGGAGAAGTCAAATATGTGGTAGTTAAGTCAACACCATTCTTCAAAGAATAATCTTATTTTTCGATGCCAAGTTCTACTTGGAAGGTAAAGAGTTTCATTCAGCAGGATTGTCTATAGCTAGAATTGAAATTAGAGATGATGCAAACTATGATCACCAATTTATTGTAGTGTCGACTCATCAACTCATGACAGGTAGATTAAAACTTACTAGTTGGGGATTTTCCGAAGGCCAACAACCTCAAACGACATCAGCAGATGTTAAGGTGTTGTGAAAAAAATTAATTTTTTTGATACTTAACATTCCTAAATTAATTGTGCCATATCAACTTATTATAGTTCCGGAGGCCAGCAAAGTTTCGACATCTGTTCTGAGTATAGCAAAGTTCTGTCTCTCTAACTCGTCCAAACAAAGCATACCACATGTCATAGGAGTTGAAGATTCGAAATAAACTTTCAAGGGATATTACAATCCACAAGTCAAGAAGTTGTTTGAAAATGCCAAATTTGAAAAAGGAGAACCTCGTAATTTGGGTGATCTTGATACCGTTCTTTCAGATGGGTGTGTTACTTCAAATTCTGATGGATCATTTATAACCAAGGTTCTAAAATGCGTAATGCGTGTCGAGGCGACGAGGTGAATCATCAAGAATTGTAGACCTAAGCGCGCCTATGAGAAGCTTTGGCGTCAAAATACGTTTTCGAATTTTTTTTTTTAATGCTCATATTATAAAATTTAATAATATAGCGTACAATTTAATGATTTAGATTATAAAATTACATGCCTAGTTTGCAGAAAAATAAATAAATATTACGTGAGTTTTCAAAATTAGATGCATGTTGTACAATGAAGAAAAATTAGATTAATGTTAAAGCAAATATCATGGTTCAAAATATCACATTCAACGTGGTTCAAAATCAAAATTGCAGGCCTAATTTTAATAACATAGCCTACAATTAGATTACAAAATATGAGGCCTAGCATTACAGTTTTCAAAAGTTAGTAAATTACAACTACCACAAACATAAACACAAATTACTTAATAATTTCCTACAATTAGATTACTTACGAACATAGCCTAACTTTTGTCTAACTCTTTATCGGATTCTAAGTCAATCTCTTCTTCTTCACATAACTCATCTTCCGTGCCATCCGATGCAAAATTATTTTCGTCGGGCTCCCTTATTTCATCTTGAACATTTGGAGTACCTCTTGTAGGTTGTAAAATATCAATCTCCACTTCCTCCTCATCATCATCACAACCCTCAACAATCCAAGATTGTGCATTACTAACATCACTTGCTAGTAGAGTTTCTAATTTATCCTTCATCCTCTTCTTTTTGTTCATCAACCTTGCATTAAATTGGACATAAACTAGATTTTTCATCCTTGTAGCATCTAGGCGGTTTCTCTTTTTGGTGTGCACCTACATAAAAGAAGTTGGAAAATTTTAGTATACTTTAAATTATCAAATTATTACCAAAGTAATAACTAATAACTAAAATGTAACAACATAATTACTTAATTAGTACTTACACTTTCAAAGACACTTCAATTTCTCTCACAACCCGATGAACTCGTAGTCAAACCAATGATCATCTTTGCCATTAATTTCAAATTTGGTGTTTCATTGCCATAGAAGTCCCACCAACTTACTAGTAAATACAAAAGAAAGAGATAAAATGTTGTAATATATACATGTGGTTTATTAATTATTAACAAGAAAGAAGAAGAAAATAATTTTAACATACCCGGATTGTAATTTGGAGTATTGTTCTCACATCCACTTGTTGCTATATTTCTTCCAAATGCACCTTCGTTTTGAGTGTATCTTTGCAACTCAATGTTTATAACATGATGTTGCATTTGAGTATCGGAAAAGAACTTCTCAACTCAAATAATCACATTATTTATTATCAATTAATCATCTTTGATACTTGGACCCTTGAAGTAATAAAATGAATTCAAAAGATAAGTCGTTGTATGAAGTGGACTATCAAGCCGATTCTTGGCTTTTGCATCAATAATGTTTAAGATTGGCTTATAGCCTTATAGTCAATTTCCTTCTTCATTTGTCTTTCTAATGTCATCATTTGTCTTTAGTAGCTCTCCATAAACAAAGCCCATTGAAGGCTTCTCCTCTCCATCAACTAATCTAAGTACTTTTACTAATGGAGTGAACACTCTCAAACACAACACTATCAAGTTCCAAAAATGATTGGGAACAACAATATCAAACGCCTATTTTCCCTTTTTGCTCTTAGACCATTTACAATTATCCCATTCATTGCTAGTCATCATATTTCTCAATTATTGTTTTTTATCAAGTAAACTTTGTAATGTTAATAAAGAAGTTGCAAATCTAGTGACTCCCGACCAAACTATCTCTCTTTTTGTAAACTTTCTCATTAATGCCAAAGTTTTATGATGTGCATAGATGAAAATAGTGAATGATTTCGCGTTGTTAATCACTCTCTTGAATGTAGGAACTTTAGAGATTCCTTCAAGGATAAGGTTCAAGGTGTGAGTCACACACGATGTCCAAAAGTTGTTTGACCTTTGTAATGATAACAAATTTGCGGCAGCCATATTATTGGAAGCATTGTCGGTTACAATTTGAACCACATTTTCCTCCCTAACCTCTTTAATACATTCGTTGACATAGTCAAATATGTATTGAGCGGTGTGAGCATCATCGTTAGTTTTCTTTGAAGAAAGAAATGTGGTTCCCAATTTACAATTCACACACAAATTCATGATGCTTCTTCTTTTTCTGTCACTCCAAGCATCAGTCATAATAGAATACCCATTATTTTTTCACTATTCTTCTTGCTTTTTAAGAGTTTCTTTTGTTCTCTTCACCTCTCCTTTCAAAAGTGGCGCCCTTAATTGGTAGTGTGAAGAAGGGGTGTAACCTGGGCCATATTGACCAAGAGTTTCAACAAAAATTTTAAAACTATCATTATCAATGGCATTAAAAAGAATTCCGGCTTCATATACCCATCTTGTCAAATATTGATGAACTTCTAATAACCTTTTCTTAGCAATTGCATCATAGATATTTTGTTGTTTCATTTTCTTACTTGCACTCATTGTAGCACCATCTATCTTGGTTGGCCTTGAAAAATTATCCATGGGACCAACATGAATAGGTCTTTTCCTAGAACCTCCTTCAATGATAGAAATTGCATCCTCCTCTTCCTCACGTGTAGACAAAGACATAACTACATCATCCCTCAATTTAGCCTCATGCAATACCTTCTCTAACTTCTTAGACTTATTCTCTTCAAGTGCTTCAAGACACTTGGCATTTTGCTATTTACTTGCAGTAGGACATGGTTTTATACCATTTTCTTTAATTTCCGCTATGTGAATTTTGTGCCTATTGATTCCCGCCCTTGTAAGTTTACCACACAATATGCATTTCATATCATTTGGTTATATAGGATCTTCAAGAATTCCAGTTTCCCATCCAATGTCCCTAGAACTTTTTTTCAATTCATTATCTTCAACAGTAGAATTAGATGCCATGGAAGATTCATTTTGCTCTATTGATTCCTAAAAACTAAAGCATGAATATAACTTACCCACAATTCAGGAAAAAAATCAAAAAATAACAACTGGAAAATATAGACATAGAAAATATCCAAAAAAAAAAAAAAAATCATACACGTCAATTCATAGCCAGAAATGGAAATACCTCAACTGGTGAGTTCGGTCCTCTCAAGGCAAGATATTTTTAGTCCTTAACTGGTTAATTCATAGCCCATTCAATTTCACACATGTATGAAAAGCCTATATTTCAAGAATCTACACAAAAATGAGAACTAAATTAAACACAATACAAAAATGTAACTTCAAGTTTCAACAAAAAAAAAATTAAATTTCGATGAATAAAGTCATAAACCACCTTTGACGTTTTGAAGATGAGAAAAAATAAAAACTAGGGGGACAAAGGAATGAGACAGAGAAGAAGGATGTGCACAGTTAATTTTTGGAATGATATAGTGATTAATTGCACGTGAAAATTTTAAAACCTAGTTGGATCTATTGGGTTATAGATGGGCTTGAAAGATTTGGGTTAAGGGTAAGGAAGGTTTGTTGCTGGGATATTTTTTTTTATAAGATTTAGAAATAATTTATTTTGGCCCAATCTAGAAATCATTTGTTGGCTAGGCTATCTAACGCGTGTTATGCGCGTTTATGCTCACCTATTCTCGCCTAGGCGGTCAACAAAAAGAGTTGACCACATTTTTACGCGCATACCCTCAATGCGACGCATTTTGCAAAAGCCCCAAGCCTAGCGCGCCTTTTAGAACACTGTTTATAACACAACCAAAGTATAGATTGGGATATAATCCAGGTGGACCAAGAAAGATTAAAGTAAAAAATCTTTCCTCAAATCTAATCATGATTCAAATTTATGAGACTGCTGAGGAAAAGTTAGAAGTCAAGACCTTCAATATTTGATTGAATTCAAAGTGAGAATGTTAGAGTTTCAGTATTCGAAAGTCTAAAGACATAATCTTCCACAGTAGTTGATCCAAGAGGTAAAGCGTTCATCTTTTAAAGGTTGAGTAATGATTATTCCACGTATGCTCAAGTTGATGAAAATGTACGGACTCCTTTAGAATCATCTTAAAGATAATCTGCATTTTCTTGACTTGGAGTTAAAGCTTGTAATTCAAGTTTAAAGCATCAACGGTCAAGAAGAAGATATAGAATTTGGAGAGATGTCTCATCTTAAAAAAAATGACGAGGAATCTGAATATAAAAATTCAACCATAGCAAATGAACCTGAACCAGCTCCGCAAAATTTGAAGAAGGATGGCAAGCTACTATGAATGATTTGAAGCAGTTGAACTTGGGAACAAAAGAAGATTTGTGGCTGGTGTTTGTAAGTGCTCTTCTTAGTCAAAAGGAGGAATCTGAGTACTTTAACATGCTCCAAGAATACAAAAATGTGTTTGCATTACCTTACAAAGAAATGTCAGAGTTGGATCCTAAAGATGTAGTGCATCATCTTGCAATAAGGCATGGTGTTCGCCCGATCAAACAATCCCAAAGAATTATCCGACCAAATTGATTCCTCAAATTGAAGTAGAAGTCAACAAACTTATTGAAGCATGGTTCATACATGAAGTAAAGTACCCAACTTGGATTGCTAATATTGTCCAATCAGTAAAAAGAATGAACAATTATGAGTTTGTATTGACTTTCGAGATCCGAATCAAACTTGTCCGAAAGATGATTTTCCACATCCGATAATAGAGTTGATGGTGGATGCAACTACCGGATCGGGTTATATTTTTCATAGATGGGTTTTTCGGGTACAATAAAATCCGAATGAAACTAAAAGACGAAGAGCTCACGACATTCCGTACTCATAAAGGCATATATTATTACAAGGTCATGCCGTTTGAATTACATAATATTGGAGAAACTTATCAACGGGCGATGCAAAAGATTTTCGATAATATTATGCATAAGCAAGTGAAATGCTATGTGGATAACATTGTTGTCAAAACAAAGAAATAGGACAATCATCTACAAAACTTGTGGGATGTTTTCAAAAGACTCCAATGTTACTAGTTGAAGATGAATCTATTAAAGTGTGCATTTGGTGTCACTTTCAGAAAATTTATTGGCTTCATTGTTTGACATCGATTTATTGAAATCAATTAAAAATTGATGATATAATCAACATGTCAGAGCTAAGTAATTTGCATGAGTTGAAAAGTCTTCAAGGAAAGTTGGCATACATTCAAAGATTTATCTCCAATCTTAACGAACGTTGTCATCTATTTAACAGGCTGGTAAAGAAAGACGTGTCATTTGGTGGGATGATACTTGTTGAAATACTTTTCAAATCATTGAACAATATTTATCTCATCCACCGGTGCTCACAGCTTCAATTCGAAAAAGCCATTAACTCTATATGTATCTGCATAAGAATGTTCTCTAGGTGCACTCCTCATCCAAATCAATGACAAAGGAAAGGAAAATGCACTCCATTACTTAAGCCAAAAATTGGTAGGTGACGAAATAAAGTATTCACCTATTAAGAAAATTTGCATTGCATTGATTTTTGTAGCTAAGAAGTTGAGGCACTATATGTTATACACAATCAGTCTTGTCTCGATGATTGATCCATTCAAATACATAATGTTCAGACCGATTCTTTCCCACCTAGTATCAATTGTTCAAAGATGATTATGCCATTGTTGCTCAAAAATCTTGTAGAGAACAATAATGTTGAAGTTATTGGTGAAGAAAATGATGATTAAAGACAACCAATAATTGATTATCTTCAACATCACTGGTTATCGGATAACCCTCGTAGTAAGACTGAAATTCGGAGATGTGCTTCTCGCTTTATCTTCTACAAAGACACACTCTACCAACGCTCGTTTGATTCAGTTGTCCTTCGATGCTTTAGTAGTGAAGAATCAACGTGTGCCCTGGTAAAAGCTCATTCTAGAATATGTGGCGCTCATTAGTCTGGACCTAAGCTACATTTTTGGATAAAAGAATGTAATACTGTTGGCCAACTATGGTTCAAGATTTCACGGATTTTGCAAAAAGATGTGAAGCTTGCCAAGACTATGCAAATTTCATTCATCATCTTTCAGAATCATTATATCCGATGATAGCTTCCTAGCCATTCGATGCATGGGGTCTTGATATGATTAGACCCATAACTCCAATGTCTTCTGTCGAGCATTCTTACATACTTGTCGGGACTAACTATTTTCCTAAGTGGGTCGAAGTTATACCATTGAGGAAAGTAAAGAAAGAAATTTTGTGGATTTCATTCGTGTTCAAATAGTTTACCGACATGGAGTTTCTCTATACATCATCAATCATAACAGAAAACTCTTTTTCCATAGTCACCTTAATAATCTCTGCACCAAAATTTGGGTTCAGACAATACAACTTGTTCATGTATAATGCGGCAGCTAATGGATTGGCCGAGGCATTCAATAAGACTGTGCAATTTGCTGAAAAAGATTGTATCCAAATCAAAAAAAAGACTGTCATGAAAAAATTGGAGAAGCTTTGTGGGCTTATCGTACTACTTACCAGACTCCAATCGTAAGCCACTCCCAATACCCTAATGTATGGTGTAGAAGATGTACTTCCCTTGAAAGCTTTGGATGAGAAGAGATTAGAGGATCAAATGCACCTCGAATGTTATCAAGTTCGGATGACAAAGTCTTTCAATAAAAAGGTACAAACGAGGTCATTTCAAGTTGGAGATTTAGTACTTTCAGTACGCAGGCCTATCATAATTACATAAAAGATATGGAAAAATTACAGCCTAAATGGGATGGTCCATTTGTTGTTACTCGTGTGTTCATCAATGGAGCATACAAGATCGTGGACAAAGATAGACTACGGATTTGACCCATTAACAAAATATTTCTATAGCGTTTTTAGGCTTAAAGTTTGTTTTATTTTTCCATGTAAGCAAAAATAATAATTATAATGCTCGTGGTCCGCAAGATGATAAAATGTGGATGGTCCTACAAAATAAAATAAAAAATGTTCTTGTAATGAACTACGTTCAACTTGATCCCTTTCGGGTACGTAGGCAGCTAACTTGGATTTAAAATCCAAGTTCAGTCAAAATCATTAAAATAATTTTATTTATCTTGCAAGTTTTATGCAAGGCATTAGTTGACAAAAGATTTATGTCTATTACGTTCACTTGTCGAGAGAGAGATATGATGAAAGTTCATACCGTTTCCTGGCTAATGAAACTTCAAGTCGAGCAAATTCTATCAAGTCAAATAATTGTTGAACAATTGCAAGAAGATGTCTCCAAAAGTCTTTCTTTACTGGTCAATAGACTTTACTTCTACAATATCCTTGACTCTTAATAGATCCAATATGGCTTTTCCATATGTAGCTTATTCAGATCTTTCGTAAATTCTTGAAGTTTATCATAGACTAAGGCTGCACAAATAAAATACCAAACTGCAAGCTGAATCAAATCTGTGGATTTAAAACTGTTGGATTAAGTCCACGTGGACCCAACAACGTTTCAACTTTAAACTAAACCAAACTGTTTGAAAATAGTTTGGTTTATATTTCAATGTTTAAAAAAACACTTAAACCGAATTGAACCATTTTTTATTTTTTATAATTAAAAATAAATTAATTCAACTTACTTACACATTTATAAAGTGAGCAAACTATAATGCAATAATAAATCTATTGGGCTAACTTATTTAATTTAGAAAAATTGCCTATAAGTCATCTCTATATGACTTGTTTCAAATTAGGTCATAACATTTTTCAAAATTGTGATTAAGTCATACTTTCAGTATTAATTTTATATAATTCTAAAATCACCCATGTGATCCATAAACTGCCTCCAACCCTGGCTAATACTTTCCACCGGCAACTTTTTCTACCTCCACAAACCCCCTCCACCTCGGTGCCGGCAACCTCCGGTGAGTGCTTCTTCTACGGCGTGATGTGACTTTTTACTTCTCTATAGTAAAATCTAGTGTTACAGGCTTCTTCTACAGCACAGTGCGACCTCCGGCGACCTCTAGATGTTGTCTTCTATTTTCCGATCACAGAGACCTGAAAACCTAATATTTTGAGCTTCTTGCAATGCTTTATTTATTAAATTAACTATATTTTTGTATTTGGTAATTGACTTTTGAAGTTTTGACCCACAATTATTTTTTATTCAAGATGTTTATTGAGTGTTCTCAATTTCTACAAAGTCATTTGGTTGTGCTTTGTTAAGTTACATCTATTGCAAGGCTCTTCTTTTCTGGACATTCAATAAAGTTTTCATGAGTATCCATGATTTGTTGCTGTAAATAGTTTAATTTGATGAATTTCTGTAAAGCGGCCATGATTTGTGGCTGTAAATAGCAGCTTGAATTTTGTATGAATGATTTGTTTGATGAATTGCTATAGAATAGCCATGATTTGTTGCTGTAAATAGCAACTTGAATTTCTATAGATATGATACTGTATTATAGAAAACAGTATCATAGAAAATAGTATCATTATATTAGTTGTGGCCATGATTTGCTGATGTAAATACAATATTGATATTGTATATAGAAAACAACTTGATAGTGTATTATAGAATAGTAGCATGATATTGTATTAAGTTGGCCATTAGATTATTCTTTGTGTCGTTAGTCATGTGTGTTGTTTGATACTGTATTATAGAAAAATAGTATCACAAAAAACAGTATCATAACAAAAATGAGCATAGTATTTGCATACGTGCTTAGAATTTTTATTATAATATATTTTCGGAATGGTTTCGACGAGCCGGTCAAAGTCATCTATTTAGCATACGATAAATTTTAGCCGTTTAAAGTCATCTATTTAGCTTAAAATGACAATCTTTAATTTTTCTTGTCAAAACAGTATAATACATACTAAAATAGTATCACATATAAATGTATCTTAATATATTAGTATCATAGATGAAAATATCTTAATAAAACTGTATCACATACACAAACTACAACCCAATAAAATAACAGTATCATAGATTAAATAACAGTATCATAGGTTGAAACTTTATCATAATAAAACAGTATCAAAGATAAAAACATGGTATAAGTATACCATATCACTTTATCTAAATAAAATAGTATCATATATCTGTTTTACTTGTTGAAGTAATTATATTGTTATTAAAATACTACATTAGTAGTACAAGACAATTGATACTGTTTACATTCAATAACATTATCATATATTAAAACAGTATCATAGATATTTTACTAGTTGAAGTAATTATATTGTTCTTAAAATACTACATTAGTAGTATAAGACCATTGATACTATTTACATTCAATAACATTATTATAGATTAAAATAGTATCATATGTTGAAACATTATCATAATAAAACAGTATCAAAGATAAAAGCATGGTGTAAGTGTACCATATCACATTATCTATATAAAACAGTATCATAAACAAGACAGTATCATTTATAAAACTAAGTACAAGATATTTTAATAGTTAAAGTAATGATACTGTTATTAAAATGCTCAATTAGTAGTACAAGATCATAAGTTTAAACATTGTCATAATAAAATAGTATCAAAGAAAAAAGTATTGTATAAATATATCAATGTACATTATCTAAATAAAACAGTATTATAGATAAAACAAGATCATACAAAACAAGATCACACAAAACAAGATTATCAAAACAAGATCACAACAAAACAAGATAACAATAAAATAGTATCACAACAAAACAAGATCACAATAAAACAAGATCATTAAATTAAATTGCGTTTTTTTTTTTTTTGCAATTGTAAAGATATGTTAGTCTTTTAGCTCTAAAACATGACTTTAATTGAATTAAGTTTTGAACATATGACTTTAGAGCCCATAAGTGCCAAAACAAGTTGACCGCCTTGAAATTACCCTTTAATTTTGCCAAAGTATTGGGCCATTGGCTCATAACCCATAAGTTCATTCTATGGGCTCGATTATTTACTAATTTCATCAATTTTCTCCATTCTCACTTTCTTCTATGACAAATATTAGTGTAATGTAACAATTGAGATAAATAATAATATATTGTAATATTTATGTTTAAAAGTTCTCGTTTAAGCTTGTATTGATAATTTTAGGCCAATTTACTTATGTTTAAACTTATTTTAAATGTGTTACTATTATGTTGATAGAAAATCATGGTTTAAAACTAAATCGAGTTGCAAAAATGATTTAGTTTGTATTGAAATTTTTCAAACCTTTTTAAATGGCTTGGTTTGAAAATAGGTCAAAAATTTTCCAAACCGAACTGCACTTACCCGTATCGCAGACAACATCAAGTTTAAATGTCAGTTGACTCATAATAGATTCAATGACAACTTATTATGAACAAAATGAAGATGTTAAATATGTCTGGCAGAGGTATGAGCATCGTCTTCTTCAAGAAAAATCTTTACTTGCTTTACAAAAGGAGCTACAATGAACACAAACGTAATCATATATTCCAACAATTGTGGTACTTGAACTATATCACATATCCTAAAATGATGAGGTAGAAACATGAAGAACATGGGCAAATATACTATGAGGACTCAAAAGATCTCAAATCTACTGGATAATGAATGACGTGAAGATGAATGATGGCTCAGATCGACAATTTGAACGATCATAATTCTTTTGAAGTTGATACTCACTAAGCTTCAGCATCCACTTTTAGTCAATTGTCTAGGAACTGAAAGAAAATGAAGTCTTTGGGAAAGGAAGAAATTTGTCTTCCGGAGTTGGATTGTTAAATTCAGCAATTCAATTCCAAACCAACCTCTGAAAAATAAAGATATTTGCCTTTCTGATCTGGATTGTTAAATTCAATAATTTCTTGGAAGTCCAAAATTTTCATTGCCATTTGAATTTTGTCTTAAAGATGTAGTCATTCCCGCAAATCAACAATAAATAAATTAAAAAAAAAAAAAGAAAAGAAAAGAAAGATCATTAAACAAGACATATAATGATAAGACCCTAAAAAAAAAAAAGGTAAATTATAATTAAAAAATTTGAAATTTAAATCATCTACATTATTCAAATCTAACTTTTAGATCACTTGTAAAAATTTCGCATTCAAAGTCTTCGGGTGTTAAATTTTTTGGGACTCATCAAGTATCCTATCTTGGAAAAATTCTTATTAAATCTCTTGTCTAGAACCACGTGTCTCCAAGTGCATAGACATCCCGGACTTTAAAGTTTTGGGTCTTCTATTTCGAACATGAATGTTATGGACTTATAAACCCCAAGGTCTTCAAGCCTCCATCTTAGAAAAGTGAGTTTTCGTGAAATTTCTAAAATATAAGTTCTAGACCTCGATTTCCGTGTCTTCCAAGCCTTCATCCTATAAGAGTACGTTTTGGACCTTGATTTCCAAGTCTTCCAAACCTCTATACTAGAAGGGTAAGTTTCTGAAGAATATCTTAAAATATAAGTTCCGGACCTCAATTTTCAAGTTTTCTAAGCCTCTATCCTGTATATATGACATGCGCCTTAGACTATAAAAGTTTCAATCTTTGGTCCTCAACACAAAATGGCTTGGACTATAAAAGTGGTCTTTGGCCCTCAACATTAAATTTATTTGACTAATGAAAGTTCCAGTCGTTTGTTCTCAACACAAAATGCCTTGGACAATAAAAGTTCCGTTTCTTGGTCCTCAACACAAAATGCCTTGGACTAATGAAAGTCCCTATCATTGGCCCTCAACATAAAATATGTGAACTATAAAAGTTTTGGTCATTGGTACTTAACATAAAATACATTGGATTATGAATGTTGTGGTTCTGGTTCTTGGTTCTCAACATAAAATGTCTTGAACTAATGAAAGTTGTGGTCATTGGTCCTCAATATAAAATGCATTGAATAATGAAAGTGTGAGTCCTTCGTCATCAACATAAAATGCTTTAGATTTTGAAAGTTCCAGTACTTGGCCTCAACATCAACATAAAATGCATTGGACTAATGAAAGTTTTGGTAATTCATCCTCAACATAAAATGTTTGGTTAATGAAAGTTACGGTCTTTAGTCCTCCACACAAAATCTTCTGTACCTCTAAAACGCCTATATCATGAAGATATTTATTTTTCACAACTAAAATCATATGAGCCTCAAAATTTCTTAAATACTTCAAGGTCGTACCAAACAAACAAAAATTGAATTTTTAGGGAAAATGAAAAGCAAATTTTGCAAAATTTTGAATATTTCTAACTTATTTTTGAAAGTGTAAAAAATTTAAATTAAATCGAAATGGATAAAAATAAATAAATTATACAAACAAAACCACATTAATCATTACACACAAAACACAATTACCCACCCAAACAAAAAACACTCAACACACACATTCACACGCAGTGACACACACATCATAAAATACATACATATATATGTATACACGTTGGCAGTTTGGCATGTATTTAAATATATATAATTCTTTTTTGTACGTGAAAAAAAGACAAAAAAAAAACATAAATAAAGAAAAACAGACAGCATAAAATAAAATAAAAATCTTTTGTTCAAATTTCGAGTATGGTACTTTACATTACCCAGTATAAAAGAAAATTTAATATATACATATGTACATATATACCTGCAAAGTGTTAAATAAGATGTAGAAAGTTGATTGAATTTTCTTCTGATCATTTCTGTGTCAAGAAAAACGAAAAAAAACAAGGCGAAATTGTTCTTTCTAGTATGAAACACAACAAACTTTAAAGGTTTATATATATATATATAGTATCAAAGTAACAGATAAACTAATACTTGAATAAATAAGAAACAAGGTGTAAAGAATTTGTAAATAATGGAAAATATCACTTGTGTAATTTAAAGCTAAAGATTACTTCAGATCTTAATCTTTGTTCTGTTTTAGCAATTTGTTATTCTTGATTATTTGGGGTTTCTATTTTTCTTGATTGTTAACTATTTCATTATCATCTTGAAGAAAACTTCTACTACTAGATCTGGAACTACTTGATCTACTAGACTATTATCTGGTAATGACACTATAGAGAAAGACTTACAAGACTTAGTAACTATAGAAAAGTTGATTCAAGATAATGGTACCACCTAACCCAACAGGACTACTATTCTCTCGGCTGACCAACATAACAGGACTCCAAGGCTAACCAACGTTTCTTGAGAAACACAATAACAGTTTCTAAGGTATTGCAAGGCTTATCTGAACATGGCTCGGATAGAGGGTTGAGACATCGAAGGAGTACAGATCAAAGTATCAAAGTAACAAATAAACTAATTCTTGAATAAATAAGAAACAAGGTGTAAGGAATTTGTACATATTGAAAAATAACACTTGTGTAATGTAATTTAAAGCTAAAGATTAATGCACATCTTAATCTTTGTTCGTTAATACTTTTGAAGATATTGGACGTCTCATTTATTGAAAATAAATAACTTACAATATATTCTTGACTTGAATTTTGAAACGAAAATAATCTGAAACTTGATTACAGAAATGCTAACAGAGAATCTTATACAGAGAGATCTTTCTGAAAAACACTCTGTTCTAATTGATGAAAATCACTTTCTTTTATAAAATCCAAACTCCTTGACAGACTTCAAATTCGGACTTGATTTTGGAGATATATATTTCCTTTTTTGAAAGTGGTAGGCAAGTGTAATAATTGTCCTCAATTTTTCTTCATTTTTGGCAAAGTATTCAATAAATGGACAATAATTATTACTTTTGACTATGCTTCTTTTTTCCAGAGGACGGCTGGTGTCTTCTTTTGCAGGTAGCGGACAGCTGGAATCTTGAAAAATCATAGATCTTGAAATATCATAATTCATCCACTAGATCATCTATCACATAACAATCATCTTCATTATTTAGGGCATAATCTTCAGTGTCTAATTTTAATGAAGAAGAACTTGAGGCCTTTGAAGGATTTGAGGTTGTTTCTGCTAATGAGGCAACACAGTGAGCAAATGTGCAAATTCTTTGGGATCTTTGCACTGGGCTAACATTGCCATAAGCTTTCTTTTTTCGATTAGGAAATCTACTTGCTTATCTTGAACTTTGGAGTGTTAATAAATATTATTTTATTTATTTACTTATCAAGGGTAGAATAGTCTTTTCAGCTTAGCCTATATATAGTTTATTTGTAATTAAGTTTTATCAAGACTTTGTATTACTTTTCATTATGCGCAAGGAACCCTAGCCTTCTCTTTTTTTTTTTATTCTTATTGTCCTTTGTGTTCGTCTATTCTATATTGTTTAACATGGTATCAGAGTTGGGAATCATGAGTAGAAGTTTAATCTCAAATACAGCTTTCGCGGATCCAACTCCGTGAGTGAGTTGGTCGGGGTTGCAGGCGGCAGCGCTGCTCACGGGTTCAGCGGTTTTTTTTCGCAGTTTCTTCGACAAGATCAATTTCGTTTCCTTTTTTTCCTTCCTTAAAGATCAATTTCAAAGAACATAAATTTCGTTGTGTCTCGGCCTCTTTGTGGTTTGATGTTACGTATTTGAGGTATTTGTTTTGCATTTGCATGTGTCTCGGCTCACTTTGTGGTTTGATGTTACAGATTTGAGGTATTTGTTTGCATTCATTCGTTCATTGCAATTTGGTATTTCGTTGCATTCCTATCTTGTGTATTTGATTATGGCTATTGAAAGAGATGATTCCCTTCAGTCTGTGAGTGTGAGGTTGGATGGAAAGAATTATTCGTATTGGAATTATGTAATGAGAAATTTTCTTAAAGGTAAAAAGATGTGGGGATATGTTAGTGGCAATTGTGTGAGACCCGTGAATACTACTGAAAATTATGCTACTTTGATAGATACATGGGACGCCAATAATGCAAAAATTATTACTTGGATTAACAATTCTGTTGAGCATTCCATAGGTGTACAATTGGCTAAGTATGACACAGCAAAAGAGGTTTGGGATCATCTACAGAAGTTATACACTCAATCAAATTTTGAAAAGTAGTATCAATTGGAAAATGACATACGAGCTATTCAGCAGAATAATATGAGTATTCAGGAGTTTTATTCGGCTATGACAAATCTCTGGGATCAACTAGCTCTTACAGAAGATGATGAACTAAAAACGGTTAATGTATACATTGCTCATATAGAGCGACAACAGTTGCTGCAGTTTTTTATGGCCCTTCGCAGTGATTTTGAAAGACTTCGAGGTTCTATTCTACATCGTTCTCCCCTTCCTTCAGTTGATTCAGTTGTCAGTGAGTTGTTGGCTGAAGAAGTACGTCTAAAGTCTAGTGTTGAAAAGGGAACTATTTCGACTCCGACTCCTTCTGTGTTAGCAGTACCTTCTCAGCCACCCTCTAATAATCAGAATAGGCCTTACACAAGGCCTGCCTTCGACGAGTGCAGTTTCTGTAAGAAGAAAGGTCATTGGAAGACTCAGTGTCCTAAGTTGAGATTGCAGAATCAACAACAGCAGCAGCAGCAATCTCAGACTTTGAGGCCTGGCAATCAGTCATCATCTCAGGGTTATAGAGCATCCTGGGTTATAGACCACCTCGTGGTTCTGCACCACCACGATCTATCTGCAGCAGCTAGCCTCTCATCGGTCCTTTCACATATCCAAGTACTCTGGCTGAGCAATTTGAGCAATTTCAGAGAAGTTTCTCTCCCTTCAGCCACAAGCTATGTCTATCTCCTCTTCCATAGGTCATTCTCCTCCTAGTGTGTCAGGTATGTCATCTTCTTTATGGGTCTTGGATTCTGGTGCTTCACATCACATGTCTCCAGATTCTTCGTCTTTTGCATATGTGTTTCCTTCGTCATCTATCCCTTTTATGACTGCCGATGGCACTCCATACGCCTTTAGTAGTGTGTTGGGTTCATTGTTACTCCTAACTTGTCTTTCCATAATGTTTATCATATTCCACAACTCACATTAAATCTTGCTTCTATAGGTCAGTTATGTGACTCTAATTGTTTTGTTGGTTTTTCCTCTTCTTCTTGTTTTGTTCAGGATCTGCAGTCTCGAAAGTTCGGTTGAGACAGCCGTGAGCAAGGAGGACTCTATGTTCTAGATGAGTTTAAAGTACCAGTTGCTGCCACTACTAGTGTTGATTTTTCTTCTTTTTGTTTGAGTCATAGCTCTTCTAGTTTTTATTTATGGTATTCTTGTCTTGGTCATGTTTCATCTTCTCGTTTGAGATTTTTAGTGTCCACAGGGGCTTTAGGCAATTTGCAAACTTGTGATATTTCTGATTGTAGTGGATGTAAACTGGCAAAATTTTCAACTTTACCTTTTAATCGAAGTGTTTATGTTTCTTCTTCTCCGTTTGATTTGATTCATTCTGATGTATGGAGACCTTCTCCTGTTCCCACTAAAGGAGGGTCTCGATATTATGTTTCTTTTATTGATGATCATACACGTTATTGTTGGGTTTACTTAATGAAACATCGTTCTGAATTCTTTGAGAAATACACTGCTTTTTGAGCCCTTGTCAAAACTCAGCATTCTGCTGTTATCAAATGTTTTAAGTGTGATTTGGGTGGGGAATACACTTCTAACAAATTTTGTAAGTTGCTTACCTTAGATGGAACTATTCACCAAACTTCTTGTACAGATACTCCTCAATAAAACGGTGTTGCAGAAAGAAAACATAGACATATTGTTGAAACCGCTCGATCTCTCTTATTGTCTGCCTTTGTTCCTAGTACGTTTTGGGGTGAAGCTGTTCTAACAGCAGTGACTTTGATTAATACCATCCCATCTTCTCATATTTCAGGTATCTCTCCTTTCGAAAAATTGTATGGGTATGCCCCAGATTACTCATTCTTTAGAGTTTTTGGTAGTACTTGCTTCGTTCTCCGCCCTCATGTGGAACGCAGCAAGTTGTCCTCTCGATCTGCTTTTTGTGTCTTTCTTGGTTATGGTCAAGGTCAAAAGGGGTATCGGTGTTTCGATCCAATTACTCAAAAACTTTATGTGTCTCGTCATGTTGTTTTTCTTGAGCATATACCTTTCTTTTCTATTCCATCTGCTACCCATGACTTGACTAGACCTAATCTTATTCGTATTGATCCTTTTTTCCAAGATTCGATAGTTTGTCGTCATGGTTCCTACTACATCGAACTCCCTTGTCGTGTCCTTCCTTCGTTACCTTTGTATTATACTACGCCGAGTGCGTACTAACACTTCTGCTGTGCATCTTTGAAGCTCCCTCTTCTCCCACGATCCCTCAAGCTTCGCTCGAGATTGTGGATCCACCTCACGTCGATCCACCCGCATTCGTAAGTCCACAAAGTTACCAGATTTTTCTTATTCTTGTTATTCGTCATCTTTTACTTCTTTTTTAACTTCTATTTATTGTCTCTCCGAGCCTTCTTCCTATAAAGAGACAATTCTTGATCCACGTTGGCAGCAAGTTATGGATGAGGAACTTTCTACTCTGCATAAGACAGGTACTTAGGATTTGGTTGATCTCCCTTCGGGTAAGACTGTTGTTGGTTGTCGCTAGGTGTATAAGATCAAGACTCATTCTGATGGGTCTATTGAGCGATACAAAGCTCGGTTGGTTGCAAAAGGATATTCGCAACAGTATGATATGGATTATAAGGAGACTTTTGCTACATTATAAAATGACTACTCTGCGTACTCTTATTCATTGTAGCTTCGGTTAGAAATTGGGGTATCTCTCAACTTGATGTTAAAAATGCCTTCTTGAATGGAGATCTCCAAGAAGAGGTTTATATGGAGCCCTTCCAGGGTTCCCCATGGTTTGGGTATGTTTGCGTGCTCAATAAGGTTTTTATATGGTCTCAAACAAGTACCACGTGCTTGGTTTGAGAAATTTTCATTGTGATCTCTTCGCTTGGTTTTGCTTCTAGCGAGAATGATTCTCGTACTCTTTGTTAAGTGCACCGATGTAGGTCGATTATTCTTCCGTTATATGTTGATAACATGATTATTCTTGGTGATGATGTTCTTTGGTATTTCAGTTTTGAAGATAGAGTTAGCTAGACAGTTTGAAATGAAGGATTTGGGCCCTCTCCGATATTTCTTGGGTATTGAGGTAGCCTACTCGCCCAAAGGTTATCTTCTTTCTCAGTCGAAGTATGTTGCAGATATTCTTGAGCGGGCTAGACTTACTGATAACAAGAATGTCGATACTTCCATTGAGGTTAACGCCAAGTATTCTTCTTCTGATGGTATATCTTTGTCAGATCCCACTTTATACCGTACTATTGTTGGAAGCTTTGTTTATCTCACTATTACTCGTCCTGATATTGCATATGCTGTCCATATTGTCAGTCAGTTTGTTGCTTCTCCCACTACAATTCATTGGGCCGCTGTTCTTCGCATTTTGCGATATCTTCGAGGTACAATTTTTCAGAGTCTTCTACTTCCATCAACCTCTTCCTTGGATCTGCATGCATACTTTGACTCTGATCATGGCAGTGATCCGACCGGATCGCAAGTCATTCATTGGTTTTGTATCTTTCTAGGTGATTCTCTCATTTCTTGGAAGAGCAAGAAACAATCTATTGTTTCTCAATCTTCCACCGAAGCGGAATATCGTGCTATGGCCTCTACTACCAAAGAGGTTGTTTGGTTACGTTGGTTACTTGCAGATATGGGAGTTTTTCTTTCTCGTCCCACTCCTATGTATTATGGCAATAAGAGTGCTATTCAGATTGCTCACAACTCAGTTTTTCATGAACGAACCAAGCACATCGAGATCGATTGTCACCTTACATGTCATCATCTCAAGCATGGCTCCATCACTTTGCCATTTGTTTTCCCTTCTTCGCAGATTGCAGATTTCTTTACCAAGTCGCATTCTATTTCTCGTTTTCGTTTTCTCGTTAGCAAACTCTCGATGCTTATCGCTGATGCATCGTGAGTTTGAGGGGGGATGTTAATAAATATTATTTTATTTATTTACTTATCAAGGGTAGAATAGTCTTTCCAGCTTAGCCTATATATAGTTTATTTGTAATTAGGTTTTATCAAAACTTTGTATTACTTTTCATTATGCGCAAGGAACCCTAGCTTCTTTTTTTTTTTTATTCTTATTGTCCTTTGTGTTCGTCTATTCTATATTTTTTAACATGGAAGAGGCTAACTTCTTTTTGACTTTGCTTGCATTTTGAGCCATGCTTGGACCGCTTTGGGGTAAGCATTCGTTTCAAGAAACTTTTCCCACCATTTGATTTTTATTCTCCTTACAATGTTTTGGAGAAAATTGGTATTATCATCAACATAGATGTGGAAGTCTCAACACATAATCCACAAGACCTTGAACATTTTTAAAATTGAAAAAAAAGGCCATTCTTGTTCGAGAAAGAATTTGTTTCCATGGTTTTTGAAATATTGAAAACCTTCAAAAACAAGACTAGGAAGAATCTGTTCCTCAGGCCAAAATTTAAATACCAGTTTTGAAACCATTTTGGAATTGAAAATCGGCATTTATGATCGAACATTATAAACCAGGAATGGGAAACTAGTCGAACATAGAAGACCATATACCACGCAGTTTGATATTCTAGATAATTAAATTTTGATGGAGAAATAGGATTTGATGTATTGATTTTTTTGGATTCATGGGTGTTTACCCCATTCTTCGTAAGAAAGCACTTTGAAATTTTTAATTTGGAAAAATCAGGATTGACAGAAGTTGACTTATGAGTAATTTCTACGAAATTTGTATAATTTAGAATGAACTCATAATACGCTCTTGTCTTTTTTATGTTATGAGGCATGTACCAAAACCTTTTGAAAGTATTTGAGAGATGCAAATGCATATTGAGTTGACCAAGATTTTTCTAGATCTATGACTGGTAAAGTAATCGACTTGGTGTGGTATTGAAATTATGAAGGTTTGGTTTGAGATTGGAATTCATTAATGGCCAAGAATTTTAAGTTCCTATTTGGATAGCTTTTTGAAATTTGTAGGGGCTGTTGAAGGTTGAACTTTTGAGGAGTCTTAGGAAGACATAAGTCGAAATGTTTAACATGATTGAAATGTGGGTGAATTGGATTTTGAAAAGGATTTCTAGGACTAGGAATTGTCCAAGAACTTGAAAGGTGTTTTTGAGTTTGGATTTAGCTTGAAGAAGATGCTTGAGTCTTTTTTTTTTAGAAGAGGTAGAACTTGTATCTTTTGAATCAATAGTTTGAAGTAAATATTGATTAATAGATATTGTCTTTTTCATTTCTTTTCATCTCAAAATCATCTTTCATGATCTTACCCTATAAAAATCCTCTAGTTAAAAAATCAGGTAATACATTTGAGTTTCTTTGAATATGTTCAATTATCAAAATCAAAACATGGTAATATTGCTTGCCATATGGCAATAATTTGTTTTGAACTAGATTTTTTTACATCTTTTTGCAAAATTTCTTTTGAAGCTTTGCAATCGATTTTATTGATCAAATCATCTTGAAATTTTGTAATACATAAAACTATAGAAAAAGTTTCATTTTTAACTGTAGAATAATTCTTTGAGGTCTGATCCATTTTTCAGAATGGTAGTGAACCAATTGCTCATTATTGTCAATCTTCTATTTGAGAATTTTCCCATAGCCTAAATCTAAGGCGTCAGTTTTAACAATAAAAAAGGCTTTGTGATTAATAATATGAAGGCATGGAAGAGATTTGATTGCTCGTTTGACTGAATGGTATGCCATACCTTGCTCTTGACTCTATGTTGGTGGATTTTTTCTAATTTGATACAAAGGCTCACATAAGTACTTAATGTTTGGAATAAAATCGGCAACATAATTGACGCATCCCAGGAATTTTTAGAGACTAGTTTTATCTAAGATTTCATTAGAAAACTTAGTAGAGAATTTTAAACTTCTTTAAACTATGGTAAAAGTACATTGACTGATTTCATGTCCTAAAAAAGTAGATTTTAGTTTGGCATACGACTATATCCTTTGTAGAAACAGCTAATCCATTTGATTTTATAATTTTTATAAAAATGTTCAAATGTTTGAAATGTTGTTCTAATCTCTTAGAGTATATTAAAACATCATATATATATATATATATATATATATATATATATATATATATATATTGAAAAACTTTGATATGAATTGAAAATACCATTCATGAATTTTTGAAATTCAGATGGAGCATTTTTAATCCAAAAGGCATAAGATTGTATTCATATTGTCCAAATAGAACATTAAAAACCATTTTGTATTTGTCTTGCTCATTAACTCGAATTTGACAAAATTCAGATTTCATATCAAATTTTGAGAATACAACTTGCATTATGTAATCTATTTAATAGATTTCTCATTTGAGGTAAATGATATCTAATCCATTGAAGTACTTTATTTAACGATTTGTAATTAATAACTAGTCTTGGAGCTCCTATTGCTATCTCACCTTGATTATTGATGTAAAAAGCAGAACAACTCCATGGATATTTGCCGGGTCTAATTAAACTCTTTTTTTCTAAATCATCCATTTCTTTGATACAATTTTCAAGTAATTCTTTCTCAAATTCAAGAAAAATAAATAAATAAATAAAATTTGAGGGAATATTTGTAAACATTAAAAATTAAATTAAATAAGTACATTAACTAGGTCTATTTAAAATGAAGCCCACTTAAGTCTATTAAAACTCAAGTCTAGTAATTCTCATTTGTGTTAAAATATGCCCATGCAAGAAGTCTGCCCTACTTTTCAAAATCTATAATTATATTTAGAAAATATTTAAAGCCGCATGTGCTCATGGGCTCCAAAGTCATATTATCCAAACTTATTTCAATTCAAGTCATATTTCAGTACTAAAAGACCAACGTGCCCCTTTGATTGCAAAACCGCTAATTCAAACACAAAATTATTTTATTATGATATTGTTATATTAAGATACTTTTTTCCATGATACTGTTTATTAAGATATTGTTTTATTATGATACTATTTTATGAAAAATGTTTGTTACTATTTTATTTTTGATATTGTACACAAATTTTCGTTACATTAAAACATGTTTGGCTAGGTTATTTTAAACTATTTTTTTCTCAAACTCATTTTCAACCTCATATTTCATGGAACTCACAAATTTTATCAACTTTTTAACCACACATTTCACAAACATTTGTCAAAATCTCTTAAAAAAAAACTACTCTTATACTCCACCAAACAAACACTTACACACATTCAAAAATAAATGTTTTATGGTTGAAGTAATGATATCGTTTCAAAATGCTCCATTAGGGGGTACAAGATTATTGATACTATTTTCAATTTATGATATTGTTCTTTTATTGGGTTGTAGTTTTTGTGTGTGATATTGTTTTATTAAGATACTGTCATGTATGATACTGATGTACTAAGATACTTTTATTTATGATAATGTTTTATTAAGATAATTGTTTTAATAATATATTTTTATTAATATACTATTTTATTTAGATATTGTACATGCTATGATTTTTTCGTTAAAATATAACATCTGTGCTCACCTAAGTATGTGCGTTTGATAGTGTTATATTTTCTTAATCTTTACCCATACAATATTGTTATATATGATACTGTTATTATGATATTGATATAAATGTGATTCTAATACTGTTTTCTATATATGATACTGTTTTATTAAGATACTATTCTTCTGTTTGGTTGGAATTTTCTATTTTGAGTGTGTGTATTATTGTCCTTGTTTATAAAAATATTGAAAATAATGTGATTGTTATATTAATATAATAATGTACTTCTAATACTAATATATTAAGATACTTTTATTAAAATGCTGAAATATTTTCTTAATAAAACATTGTTTGTGATAATGTATTGTGAAATATTGTTCTTAATAAGATACCGTTTTTAATACTGTTTTCTATGATACAATATCAAACAATATACATGAATGTGTAATAATAACATCCTGAGACACATAAAAACGTTGATGTATGTGAAACAAATATTGATTTCTTTTATTCGACCAAAAATTGATTGCAAAACAATTGTGATCCTATATATAAAAAAAAAATATCTCTAACAAAAACAACTTAATTCAAGAAAAATAAGAGAAGCCATTTATAATAAATTATTCAACAACAAAATAACATTCAAGAAGCAATTGTTTCTAAAATGTTGCAATCCATAGACTATCCAATACTTCTTAGAATCACCATCATTATCTGATAACAATGGCAAGCTGTTAAAGTTTAAAACTTTATTTTTTTTACATGATTAGGAAGAAGAAAAATAGTAAAAAAACTGTGAATATACTATTATTACTCACAAAAATAGTGAAAAATGTCGGGTGGCTGGCGGTGAGTGGCGAAACACCAAAGACGATGTGCAATAGCCAGCGGGAGGTGCGAGAGAAAACGGTGGCCACGTGCGTTGCTGTTGAAGTTTGAATCAAGTTTAATTCTAATTAATTTAGGTCACAGGGTAATTACGAGATTAATTGAAATATGGCTAAAGTAGTATGACTTAATGACAATTTTGAAAAGTATTTTGACCTAATTTGGAACAAATCACCTACGGTGATTTATATGTAATTTTTCCTTATATTTAATAATAATTTAAACATAATGGTGGTTACAAGATTTATCTATAAATAGGACATTAAGTCCAAGAGAAATTAGAAGTTGAAGTTCAAAAGAAAAAACCACGAGTCTAGAAGCAAGTCCAGGAGAAAATCCCAAGTCCAGGAAAAAATTCAAAGTTTAGAAAATCTTAAAAAGATCAAAGTCTTTTTCGAATCAAGTCAAGTCCAAAATTATCAAAATTTTCTTCAGAAGCCATCCTAAGCCTTGAAGATTCAAGCAAATAAAGTTCCCAACAAGTCTCAGAGTGCATGATTCAAGCTACGCTGCCCCTCGTCTTTAACACTAGAATCGTTAATCGGATGATTGTACAGCTATGCAGCCACAAGAAGATCTTCCACTTTGTAATTTTACAAAATTTCAATTTTGAACAATTTCTATAATTTTAATACACGAAATTCGTTGTACTTAGTCGTGTCAATAAAACTTCTATAAGAGAAAAATGTTAAATTGTTGTGCTTTAAGTAGATGTAATTGCTATGTGGTGTGAAAAAATTGAATAAAAATAAAGATAAAAAAATAAAAAAATGACTTATATAATTTTATGACATTGAACAAATCTTATCATGTTTTTATTTAACATAAAAATATATAAAAATTAATTTGCGAATTATGTGGCTTTTGTTTTCGAATGATAATAAAACGCTACATTAAAATACGAAGAATATAGTTGTATATAACATTTGTAGTTAATAATCGAATGGTTCAACTAAATAAAAGTATTTGAAGATCAAGTAGGGGTGAACACGATTAGTTTGAGCAGTTTTGTCCTATTTTCAAACCAAACTATTTAAAACGGTTTGAAAAATTGCAAACTAAACCAAACCATTTCATTTTTCAAACCAAACCAAACCATATTTTACGGTTCGGTTCGATTATAAACCACGATTTATCTGTCGATATAATAATAACGCATTTAAAACAAGTTAAAACATAAGTAAATTGTCGTAAAATTCTCAATACAAACTTAAACGAAAACTTTTTAAATATAAATGTTACATTACATTAATATTTGTCTCAATTGTTACATTACATTAATATTTGTCGTAGGAAAAAATGAGAATGGAAAGAAAATGACTGAAATTAGCATATAACTTAGCCCAATATTTAACATGTGGATTAGGGGCTAGTGATCCAATAGTTTAGCCAAAATTAAATAAGTCATCCAATAAATTATAGAGAAAACTAAGGTCTCATCACTAATCATGCGCTAATGGGCTCGGAAGTCATGTGTCCCAAACTTATTTCAATTAAAATCATATTTCGATTGCTAAAATACCAACATGCCCCCCGCAATTGCAAAACTCATCGATTCAAACACGATAGTATTTTCTATGAAACTGTTTTATTAAGATATTATTTTCTATGAAACCTGTTTTATTAAAATACTATTTTATTAATATAGTGTTTTATTTATATATTGTGCTATGGTTTTCTGTTAAAACATAACATTTGTGCCCACTTAAGTATGTGCTTGATAATAATGTGTTTCTGATACTATTATATTGGCTTAATTTCTTTAACCATATGATATTGTTATATATGATACTATTATATTGGCTTAATTTCTTTAACCATATGATATTGTTATATATGATACTGTTATTAAGATACTGATACTAATACTAATGTACTTCTGTTACTGTTTTATTAAGATAATTTATTATGATATTGTTCTTCTGTTGTGTTAGAATTTTCTATTTTGAGTATGTTGAATAATGTTCTTGTTTCCAAAGCTATTGTTACTAATGTGCTCGTTATATAATAATGAGCTTTTGTTACTAAAATATTAAAATACTTTTATCTGTGATATTGTTATATTAAGATGTAGAAATAATGTTCTTAATAAGAAATTGTTTGTGATATTGTAATGCAAGATTTTGTTCTTAATAAGAAATTGTTTGTAATTCAAGATATTGTTCTTAATAAGATATTGTTTGTGATATTATTTTAATAAGATATTATTTCTATGATACAATATCAAACAAAAAATCATGAATTTATGACAGTAACATTTCGAAACATATAAAAATATTGATGTATGTAAAATAAATATTGCTTTTATTTATTCGACCAAAAAATATTACAAAACAATTATGTTCATATATATCAAAAAAAATAATATCTTCAACAAAAACAATATATTTCAAGAAAATAAGAGAATCATTCATAAAAATTGAATGCACCCGCAAAATAACATTCAAAGAAGTAATTGTTTCCAAAATTTTGCAATCCATGGATTGCCTTATTTGTGATACTTTTTTTATTAAGAGATCATTTTCATGACACAAGATCAAATAACACACATGAATGTGTGACAAGAATAATCCGAAATGTTGATGTATGTGAAACAAATGTTGTTTTCTTTTATTCGACCAAAATGATTACAAAATAATTGTATTCTGTATATCAAAAAAAATAATATGTCCAAAAAAACAACACAATTCAAGAAAAATAAAAGAAATTATTCATAAAACCTAAATCCACCTACAAAATAACATTCAAGAAGCAATTGTTTCCAAAATTTTACGCCTAGTGATCGCCAAATACTTCTTAGAATCACCGCCATTATCGATAACAATAGCATATTGAAAACATTATATTTTACATGATTGGGAAGAAGAAGAAAAGTAAAAAACTGTGAATCCACAATTATCATTCACAAAAACAATGAAAAAAGTTTGGGTGGTTGACGATTCATGAAACACCAGTGATGAGGTGCAATAGTCGACAGGAGGCGCAGAAGAAGATCGTGGCCACGTGCGTTGTTGTTGAAGTTTAAATCGAGTTTAATTCTAATTAATTTCGGTCATGGGGATAATTACAGAATTAATTGAAATATGGCTGAAGTAGTATGAGTTAATAGAAATCTTGGAAAGAGTTTTGACTTAATTTGGAACAAGTCACATACGAGAGACAATTTCCTCTAAATTAAAAACGGTTCGGTTTGATTTAAGTAGTTTTTTAAACATTAAAATCTAAATCAAACCGTTTTCAAACTGCTCGGTTTGGTTTAAAACCTAAATGTTGACGTGTCACGTGGACCCAAACCAACGGGTTCAAACTAGCAAATTTGATTCGATTTGCGGTTTGGTGATTTTTTTTTGTGCAGCCCTAGAATCAAGTTTGTGACAAAGTTATTTATTTATTTTTTTATAATCATAAAATAAAAGTTTAAATTTTCTTTTTTAAGTAATAAAATTAATAACTTTATTTAGCACGTTTGTTAATAATTATGAGTTTAAATATTAGTTATTTCATAATAGTTTCTTAAATATATACAAAATAATTTACGTATATTATCAAATTGGTCAATAAAGTTTTAATTCAAAAAAAAAAACTCGTTTTTTTTCTTTATTTGTTTATAAAAAATAAAGGTACCGAACCATTTGCACTTTTTGCAAAACTTTGGAACCCAACTGCAATTTTTTCTTATTAAAGTTAAGAATATATTAGTTTTTTTGGTCAAATAAGAACTAATTGTGCACCAAAACACATATGTTAAAGATGTTTGTACCAAAAAACCAATGTTAGAGAGTATCTTTGCATTGAGGTCAAATATTAGAGACTATTTGCGCCAAATTTTCTATTTATTGGTGGCAAAAGTAAAATAAAATTGAAACGATTGGAACAAAAAATTATTTGAGTGACTAAAATAAACATTTTCGGAAAGTTAGTGACCTCCAGTGTTTTTAACTCAATTGCAAATATTTGTTTTCGGACTGGGATTGTTTTGCGGACTTTGTTTGGACATCGAGCAAGTGCCGTAACGGCGTCGCTTTTTCAGTACCAGGCCCCCCAAATCTCTCTTTCAAACTGAAATGACAAGAGAAGAAGCTCAAACAAAATGTCGGCGATGAGGACGGAGGACTGGCAGTGGAGAATGCCACTGCCGGCGCCGTCGCCGGCCTCGCCACCGTCACCTTCTCTCATCCCCTTGACGTCGTCCGAACTCGCTTCCAAGGTTTGTGCGATCTCTATGCACATAAACGCTTGTATATATGGCACCATACATGAGTATTTATAAAATGAGGACGATTTATGTTTTTACAGTGAATGATGGCCGGAATAATCTCCCGGTCTACAGGAACACTCCTCATGCTCTCTTCACAATTGCTCGTACCGAGGTTTGTTATTTTTCCATTTCGAAGTGCAAAATCACTTTACATTAGAGTAATTTTCATTTTCTTCCATCAGTTTTGTGATCAAGTACGCTGTTTTTTTTTTTTTTTTTTTTGCAGTGGATTTATTATTTTTATACTTGTCTTCATAAAGAAGAAGCTTGATGAAAACAACAGGGCACATTGTTTTGGATTGATAAAATTGGATTCTTGCAACAAAAGCATATCTAGTATTTATGCTATCTAGAAAAGAGCTTACATAATGCAAAAGAAATATGAGGTAAAAAACTTTTCTATTATAGAATGAGTTGGAAATGATCGTAAAATACTTTTTGAATGAAGTTATGATCTAGTTCATGGCATTGAGAAACGGCGAGTTATATTGCTCTCCTCGTAGAAGTCTTGTGAAGGCCAATTAACTATGGCCTCAGAAACTAGACTACCGCAAGCTCCCCTCGAGGGAGGAACAATCTTGAAAGAAAAGTTTAACAAACTGAAGAAGGAATATTTAATACTGTTGAAAAAGGAAATTTTACTTTACTATTTAAACTTGGTTTTTGTACAAACTAACAAACAAAAGAAAAGTAATAACAAAATAGAAAAAGCGTAGCTGTTAATTCCCCTGCATCGGCTCTTTAAGACTTTAACTAAGGACCATGATACTTGGACTCTGGCATGGATGTCAAGTGTGAATACATGTACAAATTCCAGATTCATTAAACCTTTGAATTAAGAACACGTCTTTGGACTCTGTTGTGGTACAAATTCATTAACAGGGGTGATTGTGAGAACGCTTTTTTGGTGTGAGTGCACATGAACAACTTCTTTTCTTACTGTTGTTCATTTCATTTCAGAAATATGCTTTGTTTTTTCTTGTCCTTTTCCTTCTAGCTCTACCTCTTATTTTTAAGAGTCATCTTCAATTTTTCATTTTTTTGCTTCAGGGTCTTAGAGGGTTATATGCAGGATTTTACCCTGCTGTTCTCGGGTCCACTGTTTCATGGGGTTTATATTTCTACTTGTAAGTGGCTTGATCAGAGTTATGTCTTATTCATTATTGTGTAACTTCACTTACGAATCTTGCTGGTTTGAACAATCAAGGTTCCTTTGTACTTGGAACACTCAATATGAGTATGGAGACATGTATAATTGCACTTTAATGTGTTAATACATGCATCTATATTTAGCAAACTTTTAATTTTCCAGTTGCCTTCATTGTGTTGTTGTTCTCTATGAATACATGCTTTATGTTTTCCTTTCCATTTATATATATACAAGTTGTTTGTTGAGGACATATATCTATGCTCGTATGATTTATTTGAACATCTGCAGTAACAATCTGCAAGCAATTTTACTTTCTGATACTGCAATTGCTTTACTGTTTTATGTAATTGACCAATGTTTTTGTTTCTAGTTGCATATGCGAATCCTTATGGTCTTGTATTTGTAGTCCAAATTTGTATATATTATTTACTCAACACAAATTTTAGTTTTTTTTTGGTATTGCTTAAAAAGTTGCTATAAGGTTGAGGTCAAAGTCAACGATTAATTTTACCACTAACTTTTATCAACTTTTATCAAAATCTGCTAAAGTGCTAATTTTTAGCAAAACCAAACAAGCACTTAATATAAACGTTTCCTCATTAGTTCTTAATTTCTTATATTTCGAATCCTTGAAGTTTTAAGATAATAATAATCATGAAGAACGTGCTATGTTGCTCATTCTTTTTCTTACTGTTTTTATGGTTATCGCCTTCCTCGTAATGCATTCAGCCACCAATTAGACTGCCTATACTTTGATTTGTGTGTGGAAAATCTAGATTTATTGTTATGTTTTTTAGGGCTTAATTGACTAAAATAAATAGATTTAGTCAATTTAGTCATTGACTAAATCTGGTAGATTAGCAGTTTTATTGTGCATCCCTTGATTTAAGGGATTGTTATTTTTATTTATTTATTTCCTTATTTAGGAAGATTTGTACAGGAGACCAGTTGCTCTTTTCCTATAAATTTCCTTGAATTTTGTACTGAAAATTTATTAAGAATAAAGATTAGACATTCTCCTAAATTATCTTTATGGTATCAGAGTTAGAAATCTGATTCTACCTCTCTAAAATGGTAAAATACGGTGCTGCCATGACCGGAGATAATTTTGAATCTCCAACTTCCGAAAATTCCCAAGTCCAAGTTGAGATACCTAATCCTTCTTTCATCACTACTCTTTCCGGTAGTGATCTTTCTTCTCTTCATATCACAAACCCATAAGTTGGATGGAAAAAACTATTTGCAGAGGGCAAACTGTCAAGATTGTAATATGTGGTCGGTGCAAACTTGGTTACATCAAAGGTGAGCTTGTTGCTTCCTCACCAACCCCCCCACCTACAACGTTTGGATGGTTGGAAACTCTATTGTTCTCGCATGGCTTATCAACTACATGGAGCCAAAGATTAGTCGTCGCTATCTATTCTTCAAAACAATGAAAGAAGTATGGGATGCGATGCATACGATATTCGAGATCTTAGTGTGATCACCGCAAACCTCAGATTGGAAGCGAGGGAGCAAAGAGAGAGAGTCGTGGTTTACCTCGGTGAAGAAACACCACAACTACACCGAGACAATCGGTTCAAAGAAAAGGCAGTTAGAGTCGCTTTAAAAGCGGTTTAGTTCTTCTTCAATAGCACCATAGTCCCTCAACATGATCTTATAGCGACTCTTTTTGCTTTGCTCTAGTCATCTTTGTGTTTGGCTCTTCATCACCACCAATGTTTGTCACAAACCTATCCATCGGACCTCTAATGGCTCTCCTAGAATCATCTGCCTTATCATTCTTCCCATGATAAGAACCAAGTCCAATCATATCTTCAAATTGCTATTGTGCCAAGTCTTTTTGCAATTTTCCCACTTTCAAATAATTAATAATCTCCTTTTTCACATCTTCAGCAACCCCAGGGACACGGTATATTTTTCATACAGACAAGCCAAATGATCATTCATCCGCTTAACCCTTCTGGTAATGATCTTCTTGCAAAACATACATTCAATGTAAATGTATGTTTTTTTATCACCTGCTTCGTTCTCGACTTCCCTTCCATATTTCCAAGCTAGATCGTTTTTATTATCCTTCCCCATCCTAAAAATAGAAATACAAAACCAAAAATAAACATCAAAAATTTATTCAAGCAAATAAGCAATTAGTCAACCACAAATCTATAATAAAAAGTTATGTAGAAATTCAAAAAGAAAAAGAAAAACAGGCCCATGAAAAAGAAAGGATGATGACACATAATAATCTTTTGAAAATCAGATTCTATCTGGTCATCTGCATTGTAAAATAGGTATTTATTAAGAGTTTGGAATTTCATATATTGGACGGCAGAGATGAATACTTTACAAACCACATGTAGATATTAACCGTGACAGAGGACAAATTTGGGTAATGAAAGATGTCTTTCAAAAAGAAGTTATTGCTCCATAATCTAAACAAGTCAACAATCAAACCCCAAGCATAAATGGCATCCAATTTAACCAATTCAAAGAAGAATATATTATAATATATTTATACACACAGATTATAAATTTCGGAAAAATAGATTTTTTTCAAAAAATTAGATTATAAATTTCAAAAAAGAAATTTCAGTAAACATATTAAAAAAAAAGAGAGAAACGCAAAAACCAAAAAATAGAGAGAAACATTGAGAAGAAAACAAATTTAAGTAAACAAATTCCAAACAAATTTCAGTAAACCAAAAAAAAAAGGTGGAGTCTTGAACCAACCGACCAAGAAAAAGAGAAGAAAAGAGAAGAGATTACTTCGAGAAGAGAGAGAAAGAGCAAGAAAACAAATTAAAAAGATTTTAAAAAAATATCTGGACGGACCTTGCTGCTTGCTGTCGCTGGAGAAGAGAAGAAAGAATGAGGAATTGTCCAAGCCCAAGCTGTCGGATGATTAATTAGGGTTTTTTATTTTTTATTCGTTTATTAATGGGCTTTGTTTATTTGTTTTCAATTTATTAAAGAGTTGGAGGAAACCCTTTTAAAAAAAAGCCCACGCCATAAAAATAGCCCAATATTATAGATTATACCTCACGCCTCAAAACGTATGAGGTGCGAAGCGCACGCCTCGGTTATGAAAGCGCATTTGGACATAAAATAGCACTAATTTATAGCATCGAGGGCGTGTTATGTGCTTTCAATGAAAGCGCCTCGCCTCGCTTTTTAAACCATGCTTATGGATGTAACCTTCTTTGAGAATCAACGCATGGGGAGAACTCAAACACAAATGAATGTGGTTTTGGCTACCTAGCACATCACCGAGTCTATCTTTACTCCTACATCTAACGAGTTGGGAACCGAGCACTCCTTCAAAAGAGTCATCCCATGAGCCATATAACTCTTCATCCGACCCTACTTTGCCTTGATCGAGCCCACCTCGCCTATCCTCACACCTGAAAGTTCAAAAATGCTCCATAACACACACTCCAGAAATCCACAATCAGACTACTACCAACAAAGAGTTACATGTTTATTCTAGGAGGAAAAGAGTCCTGGAAGAGGAGTTTCCCATACTCCTTGGGCAAACTCAAGAGTCCAATCCGACTAATCCAAGTTCAGAACTTCTGGGTAACACAATTCATAACTCTCATCATCGATAATGACTTGGGCATTCCTATTGATTAAGGAAGGAGTAAGATCCCCGCACACAACATCCCATACATCGTTCATTTCATATAAGGATTGTCTTCTCAATATCGCGCTTTGTTACTAATCTATCTATTGTTGAAATACCCGAAGTGTTCAAGAAGCTCTAGGAAAACTTGAGTGGAGGATGACTATTGGAGAAGAGATTAGAGCTCTTAAGAAGAATGGCACATGGGAACTCTCCAACCCGCCACAAGAAAAACGACACATGGGATGTAAATGGGTTTTCAACGTCAAATACAAACCGGATGGAAGTATAGATCAGTCACAAAGCAGATTGGTAGCAAAAGGATTCACTTAAACTTATGGTATCGATTACCAATAAACCTTCTCTCACCGGTTGCTAAGTTAAATATTATTCGTGTTCTACTCTCACTAGCTACTAATCTTGGTGGCTCCTACATCAAATGGATGTCAAGAATGCTTTCTAAATGGAGACTTAGAGGAAGAAGTGTATATAGAAATTCCACCAGGTTTTGAGACCAAGAACAACACAAAGTGTGCAAACTTCGAAAATCACTTTATAGGCTCAAACAATCACCAAGAGCTTGGTTTGATAGATTCACAAGAGCAGTCAAGCAATATGGATACATACAGGGGCAAGCCGATCATACCATGTTTGTCAAATACTCTATAGGTGGGAGGATTTCTATCCTTTTTGTTTATGTGGATGATATAATTATTACCGGAGATTTCCATGAAGAAATTGAAAATCTAAAGAAGGGACTCGCGAAAGAATTTGAAATTAAAGACCTAGGATATCTCAAATATTTCTTAGGCATGGAGGTAGCAAGATCAAGAGCGGGTATTGTAATTTCTCAACGAAAGTATGTCTTGGACCTACTTAAGGAGACAGGTATGTTAGGATGTAAGCCAGCCGATACGCCTATGGAACCAGGTTACAAAAGCATGCATAAAAAATGATAGTCTACCCATTGATAAAGGTGAGTACCAACGCCTAGTGGGGAAACTCATCTATCTCTCCCACACTAGGCCCGACATTGGGTTCGCTGATAGCTTTGTAAGTTAGTTTATGAATGATCCGAAAGAAGTTCACAAAGAGGCAGCAAACAGAATTCTAAGATATCTAAAAATGTCGCCAGGAAAAGGGTTGTTTTTCAAGAAGAATACCAACAAAGAGATTGAGATCTTCACTGATGGTGATTGGACTAGAAACATTACTGATAGAAGATCTACAACTGGCGATTGTACCTATGTTTGGGGAAATTTAGTCACATGGAAAAGTAAGAAGCAGACAATGGTAGCAAAGAGTTGCGCCGAAGCAGAATTTCAAGCTTTAGCACAAGAAATCTACGAAAGAATGTGGCTGAAGAGAATTCTTGAAGAATAGCAGTTTATTGTGCATCCCTTGATTTAAGGGATTGTTATTTTCATTTATTTATTTCCTTATTTAGGAAGATTTGTACAGCAGACCAGCTGCTGTTTTCCTATAAATTTCCTTGAATCTTGTAGTGAAAATTTATTGAGAATAAAGATTAGACATTCTCCTAAATTATCTTTACTGTGTTATGAGTTTGTGTAGTATTATGGAATCCTGTTTGATGGATTTTACTTTTCTCAGCTACAGCAAAGCCAAGCAACGGTATATGAGAACCAGGGAGGAGCTGAGCCCAGGTCTTCATCTTGCTTCAGCTGCTGAAGCAGGAGCTTTGGTTTGTCTTTGAACTTCTAATCCTTGAAATAGGAAGCATAGTGTATATCCATTTGATCAGCATGCCATGTAGAAGAACTGCAGGGTCCTTGGTGGGCGGAAAGTTCACTTTACCAAAAAAATTTAAACAAATCTTAATAACATCTTTATACTGCATATTACTTTTTACTGTCTTAAAGTATTTCTCATTCAAGCTTTCAGAATTGAAAAGGAAAGGAAAAGGGGATGCACTGTTTTCATCGAAGTGAAAAGGCTGTTTTTCATCGACAAAAGGCATAGAAAGTAGACATTATATTATTTAAAATTCAAAGTAAAGAAATTGTTGAATACTCAACACTGTTACCATGGGCCAGGGCTAATGTAAAATTGAGTTGCTTTTATTGTCTTTTTTCTTGATGAACCGAAACACAACTAAATTTGTCGGTAATGCTATTAAATCACTGCACTCTGATAGGGACATACGTGCTTTGAGAATCACCATACTCAAAATTCCCAGTTTAATGTCTTGAAAGGGTTTAAGATGTTTAGAATTCTTCATTGCCTATGGAGTAGGGCCTGACACTAATTTCATTGAAGGTGCTCTTGCTAGCACATTCAAGCTTTTTGATATGCTGTGCGGCCCTACCTATATTACAAATTCTCAAACCTCCATGATATTATTAGGCATTCGTGATATCAGCAAATGCACCAATTTCTATTTTGCTCATGGAAGTAACCTGGTGGCTATTTCAGGTAAGTCTTTGCACCAATCCTGTTTGGCTGGTGAAAACAAGATTGCAGCTTCAGACTCCTCAGCAAGTGCGTCCATATTCTGGGTTTCATGGTCTGCTCTGATCTTATGTTAACTTGCTGTATGCATGCTCTCTTGAAAAATATAATCGCCGTTATCATTTATTTGGTTGCATGTGTCGGTGATTTCCAAGATTAAAATTAGAGAAATGTCCTTTTATTTTATTTTATTTGGAGTGCTGCTTGTATTCCTATCTCATAAATAATTTTATGAAGTCAGAATTATGTTGGTTTTAAATTTGCATTTTCTTATACCATTAGCTTAGAGTACATGCCAACGTTATGCTCCCCACCCCCATCCCACCCTCTCTCTGGTTCACGTTACTATTTATTTTCTGTTAGTACATTGATTGAACTCTAATACGATTAAGTTATATCTCTTTTTGGTTCATGTTACTATTTATTTTCTGCTAGTTCCTAGGCCAGACTCTAATATGATTACAGTATTAACTTCTATAAATTATCAGAAAGAGAGATTTTGCATTAGCTCATGTTTGGGAATGCATAAATTATAATTTATGCTAGTTAAACTGGTCAAACATACTTTTTATCCACACATTTCATAGGACCCACAACTTATAAACCACTTTTTATCCACACATTCACCAACAACTTATAATATAAGCACTTAAAAAATAATTTCAGCACTACCAAACCGCTTAAATGAATAGGCTTAACTTATATCACATGTCAGAACATCCTTTCCAGCTCTCTATCTCTTGTTCTTATGTATGTTATTGAGCTTCTATTGTCCATCGTTCATATCAGCGTGAACACAAATTGGTACTAATTATTGTGAGGACACTAAAGAACCCCTCATACGGTAACCCGTTCAAGGTTGGTGGGGATTTGAGCCAAAACATAAAGCTCTTGGGTCTGATGGCACAAATATCTAACAGGTTAGTCAGCTAATTAAACACTGGTGCGTCTTGGCATAAAAAACCGTGTAATGATTGAGGATCGAATGAGCTGTTTATATTCCAACGAGGCCGTTGATTGATGTATCTTAGTGCATTTAATCCACTTGTGCCAATGTAAGATATTGTTCTGTGTGGGTGAGGGTGGACATGAGTGTGAGTTGGGTGCATTGTCGTTAAATCCTTGCAAACCGAGCTGCCAGGGACGATTGTTGGATATACATTGACTTTATCAATGTGCAATTAAGGTGATGGATGTTTCAATCTTCATATAGAGTGTTAAACATCTATGAACAGAATTAGATATTTGGCAAATTATTGATTGCAATTCTTTTGCCTTTTTAGAAAAGCTTGATTATTATTGGGTTCTGTTGGTGCAATTATTTTTTTAAGGCTTTATGCTATTTTTTGAACCGTTCATAGTAACTCTGCGTGGTCCTCTCGTTTCTTGGGGATTTCAGATGCTTTAAGAACCATAATGAAAGAAGAGGGATGGAGAGCACTCTACAAAGGTCTGGTGCCTGGTCTTTTCCTGGTTTGTCTTTTCTCTTATGCCTTTTTATCATTGTTTTTTTCTATTTTATATGTCCATTATCTTCTACAGTTACATGGATGCCAGTTGTTCTGCCATATATGTTTGTTGTGCTTGATGTTCTACATCCTTGGAATACCGATGTTAAGGAAAGAGGATAAAGTTTCACCATGAATTTTGGAATACAGTGTACTTACTGGTTTTGGTGCTGTTCAGCAGGTTACACATGGTGCTATTCAGTTCACAGCATACGAGGAACTTATAAATTTGTTATCAATTTTAGGACTGACGAAAGTGAAAATAATTCTATCACTGCTGATACTTCACTGGTGAATCTCTAAAACCAATGCTTATAAAATGGTCACAGGAACATTTTCCTTGTTTATATGTTCTCATATATGCATCCATACCTTTCTTGAATATACTTGGCCAGGGGAATGTCTGATCGCCTTCCCTTTTATTATAAAATCAGATCATCCTGTCTTTTTGAAATACCAGCTGCCATTCTCTTTATAAGTGATCTTTTTCCTGCTACTGGTTATAGTTTCAGAGCACTTTGTGTGTGCTTGACAGGATTCGTTTGATTATGCAATATTAGGGGCTTCTTCAAAACTAGCTGCCATTCTTTTGACATATCCATTTCAGGTATGTATAAGCACAAAATAGCTTTATAAAGATGTATAGTTATTAGCCTAAACTTCATCTTCATAAATTTGATAGTAATTTACTATACTTTCTTTTTCTTTAATGAACGTAATTGGGTGGCGTCTATCAGGTTATCCGAGCTCGCTTGCAGGTAAGAAATTTTGAATACCTATTCTATATATCTATAATCTATGTACAGTTTTCTAGTTCAAAGTTTTCAGCTAAGGGAGTGACGAGACTTGCAGTGCGATTCATTTGGTAAATAATTCTTTTTGAATCTCGTCTTTGCAATAACTAAATATCATCCTTTCCCTCTGTAGCAACGACCAAGCACTGAGGGGATTCCGAGATACATGGATAGTTGGCATGTAGTGAAGGAGACATCGAGGTGAGCATGAACTTCACCTTACAAATTTTACTGAATTACCTCTTATGGATCCATTCACTACTAATATACTATTGCTATACATCGTGATCCATGCTCACCTTACAAATTTAACTGAATTACCTCTTATGGATCCATTCGCTACTAATATACTATTGCTATACAACGTGATCTTTAGCAGTTAAAACACTCGGGCCATAAGAAACTCACATGTCACTAATGCTTTCAATATGGGTGAACAAGTCTGCTCTTTTGATTGCTGACTACAGAATTTGATTCTGTTCTATGATTTTCTTAAATAACAACAAACCATATCGTTTTTGTCCACTTTGGCTCACAGGTTTGAGGGTCTACGAGGTTTCTACAAGGGTATCACTGCAAACGTGCTGAAAAATGCTCCTGCTGCTTCAATTACATTTATAGTTTATGAGAATGTATTAAATATGTTGAAATTCTCTAGGATGAAAGATTAATTATTTCACTTATTAATTTTTTTGCGTAGGGTTCCCTTCACTGAAATTCTTTTGGTAGCATTATCGTAGTGAAATTTGTAATGTTAAAGTGAGAAAAAAAGATAACATAAAACAAAAAGTAACACTATTTGTTGCAATGGCAAATCGTTAGATTATGTATAATCCGATGTGTCTACCGTCGACTTGACCGAATGGTGATATGGGTGAATGGCTAGAACAGAAATTAGATACATTGTGTTTCCAAAGTTAGCATGGCAAGAAATGTTACGTCTGTCTGAGAGTTTTTTTTTTTTACCAAAAGATAACATAATTGCGCTGAAGGTTGTAATTTAGCGTGTTCACAAAGCTGTAACTGAACAAAACACTAAACTAAAGCCAATGACCTTACAAAGGTCATAATTAGAGATTGATACGCCAAACAAATGTAAAATATTACTGCACATAATGTAATAGATGCTTAGTACGTTCAGTGATATGAATCTATTGTGATCTCCGCACAATGTTGTGAAGCATTACAGGTTACTCGCATGTTATTGTGTCAAATTTCTTATTTTCCACTTTGAACTTTCTTCTCTTTCTGTGGGCATCTGTCAAATGAAAGAAATCATAGTTCAACAACTGGATTACATATTTGCACGAAAGGAACTAATCAAATAAATAAGCCACACGGCAAGCCCCTAGTGCATGTTGAAACATTAAACTGAACAAGATATGTCAGTTGTGTAGCGTCCAATCTTGCGATCAAACATGCCACCTGACTTTCCATTCATTGGACAAAAGACAACGATCTTGATTATACCAGAAGAGGCTATACATCTAGGGATCAGCACAGGTTCCATGTTTGCTCTATCTGCACACGTGATTACACCAAAAAAATCATTTTTTCCATCTACCATACACACAGAAAACATAGACTGCTCGAAGATTTTAATTTTGTGAAGTAGACGATGGAACTTGAGATAGAAAAACACTTATAACGGCTACAACTAAACATATGTCGCATGCAGACATAGCAAAAGAACACAATTTTTTGTATCTACAATTATTTTTTTAGTACATGCATGAACCACCATACTGATGAAGGCATTGAGCTCATGTAAGTTCAAGGATGATAAAACGTAAGGAAAGAGAGGGTTAACCTCATGCCGAACACTAGCAATTCTAGAATAAGTTCAAGGAACTGTAATTTCTTCCATGTAGGGGAAGACTCAGTTAAAGACCACATTACACAATGATTAGTTCCACACGAAATCCTCATTTAAAGTCTACTCAGTAGTAAATGAAAGATTTCAAATCAAAATTTCTAGATTGAGTATCACCTCAACTTTGGGATAATATAGAGGGCGGAAGAACTTTATATGGGTTGAGAATCCTGTTAGGGTCAAGTAGCTTCTTGATGGCAGCCATTAGTAGTACCTGCATACAGAAAATTATGTTTTCAGATGCCCAATAAAAACTTTATATAGTTTGGTCAAACATAGAGCAAACTATCGGGTAGGGATCATTTTTGGGGAAAAATCGGGTTGTGCAAATGGTTTGGGGACCTGATTTAGATATTATCCAGAAATTCCAATTAAGTCCTCATATTTTATGTGCATCCTTTGTGGTCCAAATTTATTGTTATTAGTATATTAAGTCCACGTAGCATCAATTTTTGTCAAATGTCGACCGTGCCACGTGGACACTTAACGGTGACTGTATTATCTTAAGAATGAGATCGTATGACAAACTATTTAGGGAGAGAAGCCATTACTTTCTTATTTTACTTTGACATGCCAAAGTAAATTTTCCCGTAATCAAATATAAATTATTGCCATCTCTCTTCACACACAGAAATATTATCATACAATAAAGAAAGTCAGTCATTCTCTTTATTACTCTTCAGATGGAAGGAAAATATTTATCAGCTTTCATCAATCCAAAGTGTGATAAGACCTCATTATTAACAAAATGTTCTGAAATATCAAGAAAAGCATAAACTTGCAACAATGAAACTTACATTATTAACTAACAGACAATGAGGTTAGCCTTACAGTTTCAGGAGACTTGCTGTAATGAATTTTGTCAGCTTTCATCAACCCAAGGCCGTGTTCAGCACTGATGCTCCCACGGTGCTTAGATGTCCACTCATAGACAAAGGGTTCGATCTTTGATAATAGCTGTAAGGAATAATGTTCCTATTTAAAGAATTTCAGAGTTGACAAATAAATTTATAAATGCATTAGAAGAAGGCTATTACACCATCAGTGTATTGTGGCGCTGAAATATTAAGGTGCAGGTTTCCATCGCCAAGATGACCATATGCCACTACATTCGCTGCAGAACCTAGAGATTTTCAATTGAAGGAGGATCAAGTGAACGCTTGGAGATTATCCACCTATGATACTCAAGACTCACAATTTGGAGCTCGTAAAAATAGAAATTGGCATTTCATCAAGTATATATGACATTGTACAAGGAACTCATCTCATAACAGTCATGGCACACTTCGTAAAATGAAGTAAACTAAGAGCATGTTTGGTTAAGTTTAAGAAAAAGTAAAAAGTTAATGTTGTTTACAAACATGTTTGGGTAACTTGCTTCTATTTTTCTTACTATTAAGTAAAAAGGTTGATTTCTTTTAGAGAAACTCTTACGTCAATGTCAAAATGAGCAACTTACTTATTTCCAAGTTTGACCAATAAAAAAACTTACTTTCTTTTTAGAAGTTAGCTAAACATGCTCTAATTTTTTATTTGGACCAGCACATGGCCAATTTAGAACAAGACCTATTGAAAAATCATGTTAAAGGTAAGACTATTTCGTTACCAAGACGCATGTGGCGCATTTCCTCAACAAGCTCATACATCTTTTCAGGAGGCACAGACAAGTCATACTTATATACAGCCCCTGCTTTCATCAGTGCTTCAGGTATACCCTGTAGCATCCAAATTGAAATCACCAAGGTTCATTGTGAAGAAGACCGGAGAATGAATGTAATAAGTTCGCCTATTCTTCAGTAAATCAAAGTCAGTACCAGTCTTACTACTCAATTCGAAGGCGTCCCAGTATAAACTTTTCTATTATTAGTGGTCTTGCTGTAGTGAGTTTGAGGGTTTGCATTTGACATATGTTACATAATTCCTTTTATTCTTGTTTATAATTATTTATTAATTTTTACGCTATAAAATAAAGTGACCATACACTCCCTCTGCCTATTTCATGATGTTTTTGTTTTTCAGTGTCCCATAACAAAATATGCTCGATCTACAATTCCCAATTAGTTCTAGATCACCTCATTAACTGCAAATCAATCTCTTCAATACAATAACCATAGCAATGAAGCCATGGGTGAAATAAGAATATTTTTTTCCCTTGTGATATCCCCACAGGTGAACATGCAATGAAAACAGTGTAAGATCTTAAAATGAAAATCCTATAGTATAAAATATGTGTTTTCTGCACGTGTACCCATAAAATTAATAACCATATAAAAATGTTGAACAAAAAGAATAAAGTTGTGTATGGAATAAGAGATACAACTGCTTATAAACTTCAAAAGTATTCTACAGTCTGTTCCTTGAACACATTCTTGATAAGAAACCTTCATATGCCACTATAAACACACAGATTTACACAAATTTATTTCAGTCATCAAGTGTATGTGGATGCTAAACATAAACTTCAATGTTGTTCGGCATATCAGGAAAGCTTTGATTGTGGATGCTATGCAAACTTCAGAGAGGTTCTGCATATCAGGAAGCCCTATATCACCATAGTAAGGGTATTCAAGAGGGCGGGCTTGGACAGGCTTGTGCAGGGCCGACCTATTGGGTAACATTATTGGCATGTCCAAGCCTCGTCCAACCCACTGTTGAGCAACATATGTATAGTCCATGTCTGGCCATTGTTATGTTAGGGGCCTTGGGGCCAGCCAGGCTATCCGTTTTATTTTATTACGTTTAATATTTTTAATGATAAAATTAACAAAAAGTAACTGCTTAATTTAAAAACACAAAAATAGAAGTTCGTTGATGACTTCTTATAGAAACCTAAAATTACAAAATGATGAAATTCTCTATATAAAAGACTTTGTTTTGTCAATACATAAAAATATATCAAAAATATAAAAGTGTTGAAACGCCTTATCTAAAAGCATAAGCTGTTAGAGAAATGACACATTTATTCATTTAAAATTATCCTTCACGTCATGGGCCGAATTCATGTTTTACCAATGGCTTGACAAGTGAACAATTTTCATAAGTGGGAACTGTTAGAGAGATAACACGTTTATTTATTAAATTTAGTATTCAACGAAAAGAAAAAATGTTATCTAAAATAATATTAACAGGTATCGGGACCAAGCTGGACATTTCTGCAGCCTACCCGTATCTTGTCAAGACAAAAAAGTTAACCCCAGCTCATGAACAGCCATATATCTGAGCGCAGTGATGTCAGGCGCTATTACATTTTATTATTACAAGTCTAATATCGGATTGAACTTAATTAACAGTTTGGAAGAGATCATAGAATCTGGTCAACACTTAACTCCTAACAATTGACACTTTCAGTCCTTGCAAAGAAGGTGAAATTAATATAAAATCACCCAGCATGAGGTGGTAGTTAAGGCCTACCAGTATGAAGAGAATGGTTCAAAAATGACTCGGGTAAAGATGGAAGAAAAATGACGGATTTTCAGTTAGATTCAAGTGTCAGAAGGTTAGATCATAGATACTAAATAGGTTTAGCAGAGTTTTACAAGAAAAAAAGGGAAGCCACAGTAGATAAAATCATTGGGTCACGTCTCAAATCTAATTCCCAAACTAGAAGTAACATATGAATAGTGATGGATGCTAGATCCTGAACATAGACATAAATAGTGATTACCTCGCGGATACGCCAAAATGATGATGTTTGATTAATATCTTGGGCTAGAACTCCATCAGTTATTATGCCACTATTCATAGACTGAAGAAGGAAGGCTTCAAGCTTCTCTCTAGTGACGTTGATTCACATAATAGAAGTTAAGAAAAATCAGTGCATCAGCTAAAGAAAACAATTTGAAAGTAGGATGAACCGTATTAAGTATTTGGATTTTGGATGAAGTCATCATAAAATTAGTCATCACAAGCTCAGAGTGACTGGAGTGACTGGGATTATGTAAATCTGTTATGTGGTCCCATGGGAAACTTAATTTACAAACAAGATATCAATTATCATTTTAAGGTTGCAGAAAGAAACATATGATCACGAAATAATATTCTATTATTTTGCTAGTTTCTGATCATATAATTTAGAAAAAGTACACAAGAAATTCATTTCAAATCCAAATGACATGAAAGATTATTACTTTCAAGTTTGAAGAAGGTTACTTGTCATGAGACTCCATGCTGCCTGTGGTCTCAATGAGAACATAGAAGGTGTGCACTGAGGACGGTAATGGATCACGAAGACCATCCAAGTGTTTCAGAACCTGTTCAGATAAAGCAAGCTATGCATGATTTAGCACCAGATTCATCACAAGATGCAATTCCTGAAGTCCTGAACAATTTAAGATATGTCGTATCTGAGGCATCAAAAACTCTACCTTGACTTGACTTTTGCATAAACTACAATATAATGTGAATAACTGAAAAATGCAGTCATATTAGCCAAAACTTAAATCTTTAGTCTTGCATACCCAAGTCCAAGTGCAAAAGTGAATTATTTCATTCCAAGTTACCAAATATTCTTTCATTGTACTTGTATATATACCAATATTAGTCAGCAAACTTTTGTCACACGTCTCACGTTTAAGAGCTTTAAATTGGCCAGAAAATGAGAAACCTTCAAATAGACAACGGAATAAACAAAATTTTGTGATATTCAGACTCTTAGGAAAGTGAAAAGCCCAACAACTATTGGATCTCATGCTCAAAGAGACAATTTCCTTTTGATAGTGAAAATGTACATCTCCCATACACAATCCTATATGAACCATCATTTACATCATACTTTACGTGTTGACTATAGTTGACTTCTCAGCAATGTGTTCGAAGGCAGCAAAAACATGAAAATCATTGTAAAGGAAAAGCCTCCTTCATTTGCATTGTTGGTGTTACTTCACTACTTAAAATACTTTCAAGAAAATCTGGTAGCTTACATGTACTTCAGCTTTGTATCTGAGGATTCTCAATTATCTTCATTAGTGACGGTTGACGGTTATACTTCACTCTGTGTTGGCAAAGTTTTCTGTTTGTTAACTTGCCTCTCAATATCATGCAAAGTTGACCAGTCAAAATAAATGGGCATCTAAAAACACTAATACACGTTACTTTATGCAAGCATTGGCCCCAAGGGGTTGGGGGAAAGTGGGGGTCGATCTTGGGACTTTTGAACTGAATGTTGGACAGTTGGACATCGACAAAAACCTTGGGGCTGTGATAGTACACATCATTGACTCATTCTCTAATAGCTTAGGTTTCGAGGTAACTGTTAATTGCACAAAGTTTATCCCCATGGCGTGGAAATCACTGTCAAAATACATAAGTTTAGACAACAACACACCCCCCAGAGCGCAAGACCCGGGGCAGCACTTGTGCATGATGACATGAATTCAATGGCAAAATATCGTATTCAGAGCACTTCGTAAAATTGTCTCATGTGTTGCTTCCATTCCACTCACAAATATCTTTTCCAAGACCAATATTGAAGAGTTTATCCTGAAGTTTTTGTGCATAACTCTTATCTTCCTTCATCTACTCCAGTAAAAATGAACCAGATTTCTCTGATCATGAATCAACCTTTTGAATGCATCCCTTTGGTTCTCTAATAATTTTCTACACTAGAATAAATTGTTCGGCCATCTCATAATCTATTTGTAACTATTAAGTATGATGTTGTTTTAAACAAATTTCAAGTACAGCATGGCACTTCCAGCATATAAAGGAAACACGTCTTTCATGAATGTATATTTGTTATTTTTTTAAGGTAACCAACGGTTTTAATTAATATAGGCCAAACTCTTCTGCCAAAAAGTTCTAAGCCAACTATTGCACCACTTGACAATTTGTTTTGAATGAAGTTGCATCAAAATAAGGGGAAGGTGGGAAATCAATTTTTTGGCAACGTAGCACCTGGTCCACCAGAAAATGACAATGCATCTAAAGCTTCTTCCCAGTTTGCACATGCCATACTAATATCAATAATCTTCTATATAATATTTCAACAGGAAAAGGTGTTGTGTAATATTGCTCAATGTCAGTAAATGAAAAGATTGTGAATAAAGTTTGAATATGAATACAAGAGAATTACAGGTAAATGTCGAAGTTACATCATACACAAAGAATCTTACCAAATTCAAAGCATTGACATCCAAAAATTCAAATGCCGAAAGAATTTCCCCAAGCTTTCTCTTGGCTTCCAATAGAAGTTTCTAAATAGAAAAGAACAGCATTCATACAGTTACAATAACGCGATAGGAATTGTTAACCTAATAAAAATCTAATATAGAAAAAAATGCAGTCACCAAATAATTAAAAATGGTATAAACATCAATCCCAATATGCAAACATCCTGGATGACAAGGTCCTGAAAATATAAGCTATTATTGAAAATGATGAATACTCAGCAGTAGGCACTTAGGATCTCAAATCATAGATCAGTGAGAAACAGGACAGCTTTAATACTGTTACATCCTGAGTGGATTCAACCACAAATCTATACATCTAATGACCACTAATGACGTTTCAGAGTTAACAAAGTTTACCTGGCAGCTAGCATAATCTTCACAAGCAAGAAAAGCTAGATTTACTGATGACAACTTTGGTGGGGTAAGTATGGAAACCTTTGTCACAATTCCCAAAGACCCCTCACCCCTATGCAACATAATTTAGTAAGTTGACGATCTCCATATTATAGAAAAGGAAAACTATCAAAAGTTAGCTTACCAATGAATAAATGCTTCAAGTCATATCCAGTGTTGTCTTTGCGTAAAGTGCCAAGCATATCTAAAACAGTACCATTTGCCAAAACAGCTTCAAGACCTGAAAAATCAAAGCCAAAGTAATGTTCAGTTCAAAGGATAAAGAAGAATGAGACTGCATGTCAGCCAACAAGAGGTTACTATAGAATCCAGAACCTGAATATAGTAGAGTTGCAACCTTAATCAAAATGTAAGTCGAAAATGGAAAAGAAGGGACAAATTGAGATGGTTAAGATAGCATGCTCTTCCTAAAACTCCACCAAGAGAAAAAAAAAACCTGTATAAATTCTATAAAGAAAACTTTTCTTATAATCTGTTCCGCGGAGGCTGCACTCCATGTCCAAAATACATAACTTTGACATACAAAAACTGATGGTGGTCAAGAAGTGGATTTTGCGCATCATGCACCAGATGGAAAAAGTGGAGCAGTGATACCATTTTTTAAAGCACATTTTTTATTCTTACATAACTGCAGGTTATGTAGAACAGCATTTTCATATTTCATAGCTTTGACGATACACAGGAATTATGAAACCTAAATATACATCAGCTTATGACCATCTTTTTCTAAAGAAAAAATCAATCAGTTGCAGACGTTGAAGTTTTAACAACAATACCACTAAAGATACTGCAGAAATTTGAATGAATGGAATAAAACTAATTCTCATTCAACCTGTACAAGATGTCTAGTTACATCATGATATCAAGTTTAAATTTATAGAAGAAAAAAACTAGACAAATCCGATCTAGGATAACCAAATAGTTATCCTTATCTGATGTCTACAACCACCATGGAACATGCATACACATTCACCAACAAAAAAATCTTTACACAGCAAACTTCAATAAATGATTGTACATGAAAAGCATGATACAAGAGCAAACCTCACCAAGTACACTTCCATGAAGTGATCCATACCGGATAAGGCGGAGACCACCTGCATTAGTTGAAACATTTCCTCCAATTTGGCAGCTTCCTTTAGCACCCAAGTCCAGTGGCATAATAAATCTGCAGCAGAAACATATTCTATAGCGGCAACCAGATATTGGCAGGATATACATAAACTCAGTTTTCAATTCCAGATGGATGGAGTAATATAATAAGGATAGAGAGGGAGGGGAGTTAACATGAAGTCATGTATGGTATGTGAAAAAGCTAAATTCCACCGAGCTATATCATATTTATAGTATCTTCAGGAATTGAGTCCCCTTGAGTGCCAATTGGAGGCAATAAAAATGTTTACACTCAAAGGTTCATACGCAGTGGAAATAGGCAAAATAAAAGAATAGAGTTGCTGATGTTATATCAACTTCTTGAAGAACTTTAGAAGAACAACACGCAATTTCATCTTTTATGCTTAAAATTCAAATCTCATGTCAAATATATATTGTTATAGTTCTATTTGAAGTTCTTCGAAACATTTTAAGCAACTGAACACAATACAACTTTTTAATGTTGTTTATCTTGTTAAAGAATGCTTATTGTTTTGAATTTGTCATCAAGTAATTAAGTATTTTTGGTTATATATTAAAAATTCTCTACAAAAATAATTTAACTGATTTGGGTAGCCATGAGTCGATGGAAAATAAAATGATATTGTTTGAAAACTAAGATCAAAACCTTAAAAGATACTCGATAGGGTTTGGGAAGTAGAGTAGCTTAGATATACAAACAAAAAGAAGTTAGGCCACCCTTGGACCACTTATGAACCTATTTTTCCTTCTCTACACGGACTTAGGAAGAAAAAAATTAGAAAACGAAACCATGAATGCTTCGAAGATCCAAAAACTTATATTTATATTTGATTTTCAATCAAAGAGAAGTGTAAAAATGCCAAAAAAAATTCAAAAATAGAATAAGAAAGCGTGCTTTCTGTTTGCAAAAGGAAAATAGAACAGATTAATTCTCTGAAACCTTATTTTCCAGTCTAATCGCTTCTCAATCAATCTGTTTTAAAGTTTCACTGTGTCGTTAACTTTGCACCATAATCTAACAACTCTGAGTATCTCTTATTTATTTTGTTAAAAGGAGACTCATATACTTTTCCTCCACTTATCTGACCTTTTTTTGGTTAAAATTATTTCGTTAAATATCCCGGTCAACTAAGAAACTCTAACTTCTCCAAGAGACTATCAAACATCAATAGGAATACCAAACCCTAGCCAGCTTTTTATTTCTGTAGGGCTTCTTTTACTTAACTTGTTCTTTTATAAGGAACAAGACATCTTTGCTCTTCCTCAGACTTACGTGCTTTGATTTTCATTCAACATTCTCTCAAAATAGTATCTCCAGCTCTCTTAATGCATACATAACAAAATTCCTGAGAGTAAATGTTTTTGAGTCATTCCTCCAGGACTCTCCCACATGGAGACTTTAGTTTCACTCATTTAGACATTATGAACAACCAGATATTAGCAAGGCATATCAGTACAATAAATGACTTGCCGTTGGAGCACATATACATATGATGAGGACCACCAAGAAGGGACAAAGTCAAAAGACAGCTTATTTAGTTCTTCATTCTTCATGCAAAAGATAAGAAGGGAATTGGGTTTTACTCCGAGTCAATAAATAGTTGAGACAGTAAATGGGAAACCCCCGTATAAAGAAGAAAGCCAATCCCTAAAGTAGGGTTAGTCAAACATCAGTCTCCATCATATCCATTTTCAGTTTTTAGTTCAAAAGTTGCACATTGACATGGGAATCAGGATACCATTAACAATATGATAGAGATTATGGAGATATAATTGGAGAAATGCCAAATATAAGCACTTATTTTAGGCAGAACTAAGAAATAGAATTTGATTTATTGTTATTTTGGTGACTTTCCATGTTTGTTTCAAATTCTAAGAATATATAGGACTAGTATTATTAATGTATTCTAGACAATTTGTTTTCCATAACAGTTATATTGAAATTCTTCCCTCCATTTTTCCCCTGAATCTCCAATTCTTCTTCTCTTTTTCTCTCTCTTCTTCTTCCCATCTCTTTCTCTTTCCCGTACTACTTCACACAAGTATAGAAATAACATCAAACTTAAAGAGTTTGCAATCTTATTTGTTAGAAATTGAAAGAAGATGGAACTCACATGTCGTTTTATTTTATTCTTAAAAAAGGAAGAGAGGGGGGACTAGAAGTGAAAATCAAAATTTTTAGTTTCAATTTAGCAAGTATAAGTAATCGTCATAACATTCAATAAGTTGGCTGGCCACAAAAACAAAATTGTAAGAAAGTAATGCAACTTACCCTTGGTTATCCAGAAAAGAAATCAGGTTTTCCAAAATGCATCCTGCTTCACATACCAGTATACCGCTAACCTAAAGAAAGTAAACTATGTCAGAAATTCATGTGCAATGTTATTGGTGATAATGTTGCAAGAAAATAATGCAGAAACAGATGTAAAGATGAAACAGGCGAGTTTGCAATACAAACAGCAAAAGGAAAGCAAAACTAAGATGAACCATACAGAAAATCCGTCTACAATTTCTCTACACGTGGGGATGGACAGGAGACAGCAAAAGAACAAAAACAATAGCAAAGTATTTCTAAGATTGAGCATCAAAAATGTATCTATTAAGAAGTGAAAGGAGAAAAAGTAGTTTGATAAGCCAACTGTATTAGTGAAGTCATAAATGTCACAGAGAAACGGTCGTTCACATCTAATATCTGGTGATTCTGGAAAGTGGGAAGAAGAGGAAAGGCATAATGTGCATATCAGTTAGCAAAGTCAATATTACCTTGTCAAAAGAAAGTATGTTATTCATGGAACCAATGTTGATAATCACCTGCACAGTTTTAACCAAAAAAAAAAAAGATATGGAATAAGATAATAGACAAGAGAGCGTCCAAACAATTTTAACTGCAAAAATATATTTACAGTTTTAAATGTATCAATATTATTTCTATTTGTAAAGGATTTGTAAAAATTAACAATATGAAATGACCTACAATGTCTATTTTAATCTCTTCTGGACCAACTTAAAATGATTGAATTAATGTATAAATAGTGTTCTCCAAAAACCCATGTATCTTTTGTCTATAACTTTAACTATAAGAGTAAATTGCAGCTACTATAACCTCCCTGGTCCCTTGTATCATTTGAAGTTTGGACCAATAGCTTTACTTAAGGTTGAGATCAATTCCCAGAATCTACTGATGCAATTATGTCTAACCTCAACCTCTAATTTTGTTTATACTTTCTTTTTACAAGTCGAAATACTTATATTTTTATTATGACTTTTTAATTATTCATTTCTAAATAAACTTATACACACACACACACACACAGCAACAGCACGGTCTAATAAAATAACATAAATAATATACACTATATATTATCGAAGAAAATACTTACAAAATATGGATGCTTGAATATAAACTTTTGGAATTGTAATGGTTACAACAGTTTTCTAAAATTTGAAATTTTTTAGAGAATTTCTTTAGGCTGGTTAAGAAAGCTCATAAAGAAAACTCTGCCTTTCACTTGAGTAGTGTCTTCCTTTTATAGCGAAGTCTTCCACTTTCGGATTTGAAATTTCTCTTCAATTTGATTAAAATAATCTTTGTTTTGAACAGTGAAAGTTGGATTTGTCGGGCAATTATTGTCCTCTCAAATCTTTCGTTTATGGATTCTGCGTTATTCTTATCTTGGTGTGGGTCCCATCTTCATTTGAATTATTGTCCTTGCCAACAGATTGCGGAATCTTTGAATTAAAGCTCGTTGAATATGCCATAACAGTCATCTTCATTAGGTGCATAGTCAGTGTCGGAGTATGAGTATTTGGAACTTGACGAATCTAATGCATTTGAGGTGGTTTTGACAGATCGTACTAGTGAGGCTGCTTGTTGAGCCAAATGAGCAAATTCTTCTAGGTACATTTAGCCATCATGGCCATTATCTTTCCTTTTGGTGTTAAAAAATCTGCTTGAGTGTCTTGAGGCGTTGAAGGAGATTCTTGTTTGGTAGGGCCATCTTTGCAACTATCAATCCATGCCTGAACCGCTTTAGGGCAGGCATTGTTTCATTGAATTTCTCCCACCATTTGACTTTGCATATCCAGACTATATATTTGGGAGAGAATCTTGTGGTATCATCTGCCATGACAAAATAATCCGAGCAAAAGATCCAGGAAACTTTGAATCGTAATGCAAATTGAAAAAGTTAATTTTGTTGTTCTTGAAACATAGATTACCTTCATTTTTGAGAAGTTCAAAACTTCGATGAACCAAACTAGGAAGAATTTGTTCTTCAAGGCCAAATGTAAAAACCATTGAGGAAATTGCATGGAACAATGATGATCAAACATTATAAACATGAATGTAGTGTAGGTTTTAACAAAATAAAATACATTGTTGACGGATTTTCTTATTTGCATTGTGTGAAAATTCTACGGATTTGTATAGACTAATGAGCTCATAAAAGCTCCTTGTTTTTGAAACTATAGTTGGACAAAATTGAAAATCCTTGGGGAGAATATTGTTTTCATACACTCTTCAACACCAGAATACTGAGTAGCCTAGAATCATTCTAGCTAAGCAATAATGGGTGTCCATGGTTTTATAAAATATTGAAATTTGGCTAGTCGGTTGATTTGGGGTAATTCTCCACATCTGACAAAAAGGCTTGTTTGAAATTTGATGGAGATGCTTTTTTAGGCTTTGATGGTGTTGGTGGACATAGATCAAAGGTTGGATTAAATGAAGATTTTGCTGGTTGATGAAAAGGGGGTCGAGTTTGTTGATGAGGTGGAAGGTCTTAAGATATGACCTAACACTTAAGTGTTTTGGGTTTTAATTCAGCTTGAGGAGGTAGCAGATTGAGTTTGAGCAGGTTTTGAATTCAAAGAAATAATATTCATCTAAAGCACTTATAATTTTCAAAATCAAATATTTCAAATTTTAGATGAATATTATTTCTTTCCGAAAATCTTTCAAAATCAAGAATGTGGTATGAAGCTATTCTAAAGGTCACAAAGTCTGCAATAGTTTCTCACACTCATAATAATCGAACCATGCCGGATTGATTTTCAAAATCAAAATTCTTCAATTTTTCTCTCTCGATTGGAATTAGCAACCCATGGAGACCAAAAATTCTCTACGAAAGATGGCAAAACTTGAGCTTTTTCGTCTTGGGACTATATTCGTGTACATGTTTTTAGACCATCAAGTCACTCTTGAATAATTGATGAAAATTGTGTGAAAAATCTTTTCAAAATGGTTCCAAAGCAATGGTGGCTCTATTTTGGACTGGTGAAAATATCCTTCTCGGTAGTGATTCGTGAAGGATATCAACTATTTAAAGAAAAGAGAATCAATCTCAATCCACAAGAATGTCTACTCTTTCAATTACATCTTACATTCAAAGTTGCATGGATTTTTGTTGGAATTTTCAAATCTTTCCCGATTCAGATGATCCCTTTGCATTCAAGAAAAGCGTCCGACATTGTAAGGTCAAGTGGTGGAAGAAATTTCTCGACTCAAATGCTTGTTCAAAAGCGATTCGGTCTTGGATAGATACGCACAAACCGCTCTATCAAAATCTCGAGCTAGCTGTGCAAACCTCAAAATTAAAATGATTTTCTTACTAAGAAAAGTAGAATTATGGCCTAATTGGCAAAGTGTATTGATTGAGAAAGGTTTGCCACTTTGGCCCATCAGTCGCATCAATGGCGAATTCTTGAGTCCGCTAAAGAATCTAATGCTAAATCGGTCCTGGATTTTACTCGAAAAAATGAAGATAGCATTTACGAATTGATTTTTCAAAGCTGTAATTTCCTCTAAACAACCGGACCTCGATCGTTCCCAAAAGAAAGATTTACTCTTCAAAAGCCAACGTTAAAAGATTCCTCTCCAATCAAAAAGGACAAGAATGCCTATCATAGTTTCGGGACACGTCGAAAGATGTAGAGTCGAAATAATAATTATTGTCCCTTTACTCAATACTTTGCTAAAAGCAAAGAAAAATGTAGACAATTATTATTCTTTGGCCGACAACTTTCAAAGACAAACAGTTACCTTAATCATATAAAATTCTTCTACTAAGTTCAAGTCCGGATTTGAAGTCCATGAGAAGCTTCTATAAAGGGATAACACTCAAGTAAAATAAGTGAGCATTTTCTACAAAAGCGAAGATTTCTCCTTACTTTGAAGTTTATCTTTAATTTGTAAGTAAAAATGTTTTATTGTAATTCTCAAACATTTTCAAGCAATTTGTTAGAGATGCTCAATTGTAAGATTTATTTATATCTTATATCAATGAATGTTCAATTGAAACATTTTTCAAATTCACTCATCAAGTCATTTGATTTTCAACAATTAATTTCTATTCCTTCAAAATTCTATCCTAATAATAACCCCACTTGGCACTCCAAGAAACTTCTTGTTCTCAATTAAATTTATCATATTGTCAATCATAGTATTCCTAGCTACAAATTGGTCAAATCTAGTGTGTGTGTGTGTGTGTGTATATTCTAGTTTTGGCACGTGCTTTGCACGTTTGGTAGTTCGTTTGGTAGTTGTAATAAAATAGCTCTTGGTGGAAAAAAAGATTAGTGAAAAAACTAAATGAATGAACTGTAATTTGTTCACATTCAAGAAAAAAAAGTTGCAAAATGGCCCATTTGCTGGCATGAAAATTGGGAATCAATTTTTGGTTCCCAAGATAAAAAAATTTCAAAATGGGCAAATTGGTAGCCCATTTGCTGGCATGACAATTGGGAACCAATTTTTGGTTCCCAATTTGGTTCTCATCATTTAATCCCATTTTGTCGACATTGTCGATATTTTAAAACGAGACAAAATCGAACTCAATTATACATTATATAATCCGCAAATAATAAATATAAAAAACATATTTTTAAACATACCATTTAATACGTTGTAAATTAACTCTTAAATCAATGTAACCAGAAATACCTAAAAGCTTTTGAATAAGAAGATCATAGAAGCACAATGTTGAAATTCAAACTTTCTATTAAAAAAAGCAGAATCCACGACAGATGAATTTCATAAACCAAATAAACACATAACTCATACAAAAAAAAATTTTAAAAAATTAAATATATGCTTCACAAAAATTTAAAACTAAGATTTGTAAACATTAATATGTTACAAACACCGTGGTAGGAATCTTAAATCGGCAAAGTGATGTGTAGCGCTTGAACAACCCATTTTATTGTGTAGAATTTGCTTGTTACAAGATCAAATACAAAAAAAAATAATAGGTAAAATATTTGAATGAATGAGCTATAATATGTTCACATTTGAGGAAAAAAAAAAAAAAAAAAAGTCATAAGATGGGCAAATGGGACAAAAGCCATTTGTCGACATGAGAAATGGGAATCTCGGCGTAATTGGGAACCAAAAAGAATAAGAAATTAAAAAAAAAAAAAACTTTAAAGTCTTCTTGGAGGAAAAAAAAAAAGTTGCAAAATGGGCTAATTGCTTGGCATGCAAATTGGGAACCAATTTGGTTCCAGTGTCTAGATTCTCGACACGATTGGAGGAAAAAAGTTGTAACCATTGTCGAGATTCTCGACACAATTGGAGGAAAAAAATAGTTGTAAAATGTGCAAATGGGTCTTGGCTCATTTGCTAGCACAAATTGTGTCGAGATCCCATAATTTGTCGACATAGTCGACATTTTAAAATGGGACAAAATCGAAATTATACACTAAAAAAAAAAGAAAAAAAATTCTAAATGTATAATCTGCAAATAATAAATATAAAAAATATATTTTTAAACATTCTATTTAATTCGTTGAAAATTAACCCTTAAATAAAAAATGCTTATAAGCTTTAAATAAGAAGATCATAGAAGTTGAAATTCAAACTTCCTATTAAGAAAAGCAGAACCCACAACATTATGAATTACATAAACCAAATAAACACATAACTCATACAAAAATTAAAAAAATTAAAAAAACTAAATACATGATTAACAAAAATGTAAAACTAAGATTAACGGTCGAACACGTTGGCGATATCTAGGGTTTAGGAAGGGAAGGGAATGAGAAGAAAAACGGGAGAAGGGAAGAAGAAGACAGTAAAGAAAAAAAATGTGGATAAATTGCCCATATGGTCGAGAAACTCGACAAAATGGGATCCAGTAAAATGGGCCAAAATTTGGCCATCTTTTCATAGGAACAATTCCCATTTATCAAGCTTCTCGACAAATGGGAACTCTCATTTTGTCAAATTAAGCCAAAAATTGGCCCAGTATGTGGAACAAAAATTTGTAATTGTCGATGTCCTCAACAAAATTGGAAAAATTACAAAACGGATGCTATAGAATTTTCATTTCTTAAATACCCACCAACATATATATTTAATAACACTGAATAATCTCAATTCTTAATAAATAAATCTTTTTTTTTTCTGATCATTGAAAATTCATTCTTTGGTTTTATCTCCTTTGGTGAATTGTTTTTTTATGCAAGCTTAAAAAACAGTATGAAGTTCGACCATAAAATAGAGGCAAAGAGAAATCGAAACAATTGGAAGCGGAAATCTTACTTGTCGATGAACAATGGCAATATCTAGGGGTTGGGAAGGGATGAGAATGAGAAGTGAAGTATGTGTAAGCAAGAGGAAATAATAAGTAAGGAAATAAATAAATAAAAATTTAAAAGACAAAGCAGTGCGTTTTGGACGATGTTAATGAATAGTAAAAGACCTATACATACTTTTAGTATAGTAAGGATATATACACACACACACACACACACACACACTCACAGAGAAATGATCTTCTAAGCACCGAGCTAAGCAGCCGGTGACATAGCATGTCTATCCAATGTATATTTTATTATTTATTTATTATGTGGGATCCACCATTATCTTACAACTAACTATGTCATGTCATCGTGAGCTTAACACAAGCTAAGCACACAGGTGCTTATGAGGTCATTTCTGTATATATGTGTGTGTGTATTAAATTGGTGACTCTTCATTTGATGATTCTACTCTATTTGTTTCGTTATTTCTTGTTTTTGCATTTACCTTGTTGGAATTTTTATAATATGAGACATTATTATCTGTAAATTACTTTCTTTATTTAGAAACTAGTTAATAACTTATTCAGAAGAGACGTTATAGAGCTAGTTGTCATTGTGATTGTGCGGTAAGAGCAGTCACTCCCAAGAACTTAAAGTTGACAACTAGTGTAGGCTATTTGATTCTCTTCTAACATAAGCCAGTTTTAACAAATATTTACTTACCTTATTTATTCTTTACCTTATTGGTAGGATTGTATTTGTAGTAGGATACCATGTATGTAATATTCCTATTTTAGGTAGAATTTCTTTTCTATTAGTATATATATCTTCTAACCTTCTTCATAATTCAATTGAATCAATATATAGAATTATTTCTCCATACATATTTTCTCTCATATTTTACATGGTATCAGAGCAATCGGTGAACTGCATCAAGATAGGGTTGTCTAGGTGCCTCCATGAACTGACTGAGTGTATTGACCGAATATGAGATTTCGGGTTAAAAGATGTATATACTTTTTAATGAACTAAACTTCAAATCAAAAAATAATGAATTCTATTAAATTGAACTATATGAATGTGAACCAAATATTAATTTGAATGTGTTACATATGAATTGTTACAACTTCCACATTTTATTCTGAAAAATAAATTAAAACAGCCATTCCCCTGGAGAAGACTTGATTGAGCTACTAATAAACAAGCAGATGCTGAAATCCAAAAGTTTATGATTTCTGAATGGAAGGTAAATTAGCTTATTTAAACCTTCTCTATTTAATGGCTCAACTACTACTGGATGAATCCTATATCAAAATATTCACAATGCTTTTCAGTGTGTCTATGAATGGCTTGGATTGGCATGTTATTTGAATATTTCACGAGGTTGACCTTAAAAATATTGCTTGGAGCAAAATTGAAATGATCAATTCTATAAATTTCATTACTTGGTATTAGTTCAGTTGACTACTTCCTATTCTAATTTTAAATATATTATTTTCACTATTTGTTTATAAATTGCTTTCTGCACAATTTGAATCTCCTAAGACAGTTAAAAATATAACCAAAGAAATTATACCAAGACTTTTCCAAACATGTATGTTGAAACTTTACTTTTAATTGTCCATTACCAATTGGTGACACTATCAAGTCACAAAAAAAATCATACACAAATATCCTACACGACGAAAACGTAGCACCAAATGTTAGGTTTCACTATCAAGGGTCAAAGTCCCAGTCTTCTGTTGATGAGTTGAGAAAAGATGAGTTCTATTTATGGGACAAACAAGCTATGCTACCAACAATACTAAGGAGGACATTCAATATATGATGATTAGAAGTTGAGTTACTACAAATTAAAAATATATAGTATTACCTCATCAAAAACAGGTACACTTCCTCCCACAAGACCTGTATTTCCACCTTGAGGTACAACAGCCAGGCACCTAGAATTACAGTATTTAAGAATCTGAGAAACCTGCACGGGAGAGATGCACAACAATTATAACAGCGACAAAACCATAAAGGATAAGCCAACTCCCAGAATAACTCAGAAAAGGGATGAAGAGGACACCATCTTATTTTGATACGATTTTCACAAAATGGTCTCATCATTATGAATGAACAATGAATTAGTTACACTCTGCCATCACATCTATCCACAAGATTTAAGTACTTACATAATGAGTTACCTCACAAAATAGGAAAATATTTCATGAGAAAAAGTTGATAATTAATTTACTTTTGTGTCTTAATGACGAAATACAAGAAAATAACCACAATGGATACAATGATTATCCACATTTCAGATACTTAACATAGATAATCTTAGTTTTTCTCAAAGTTAACTCTAACATTTGCATGAATTATGAAACAGCCTTTAAGAAATATTATTTTCCTCAGTTTTTTCTATCTTTTCATTATTTTATTTATTTTATTTTTTAGGTGGGGGCTGCGGGAGGAATTCTTCAGTGTTAATAAGATTGACAAAATGAAATAAATTCTTCTCGTGAAAACAAAAATAGAAGCAAAAACAAAGTATGAAGTCATAGATGCGCAGATTTGGAACTCAAATCAAAATAGCAGTAGAAGAAAGACATTATAGATAGATAAGAGCAGCTCAAGAAACATTTTCTAAAAAGAAAGCCCAGATTGATTCAAATAACCAATCCTTCAGCTGAGAAACTGCAACCCTTGAGAGGATAAATCCACTGAATAGAAACTATAATACAGAGAACACTATTTCGAACACTATCTAGTTGAAGAATTATGTGAAACAAGGCAAAAAGACACCAACCTCCTCAGTGGTCCTAGGTTGGAGCATAAGCTTACTCGAACCTTTGTGTTTCCTCATCCAATCTGTGTTTGCGTCATCCAACTTCTCTTCGTCCTGAACTACACCTCTTTCTCCCAGGATCTTCTTAAAATAGCTTATATCATCTGAAGTAATTTTTGAAAAATCTGGGTTTCTCTGAGTATTTGAGGCCACAGAAGCAAGATATCTATGCTGGACTGCATAACTAGTCCCATTAACTCTTGCAAAAGAAACCGGAGCGCCATTAACATAGCTTCTTGAGGGACACTCGAGTGTCCTAAAATTTTCTTTGAAAGGTGTAAAAGTTCTACCAAAAAGACATCTATGACCTGCAACCAGTTAAAAAGATTTCATATATGAATTAGCAAATTAATAGAGAAATCACATTCCATCATTCTTCAAATGCTTGCTATTAATGTGGCCAAATGTGCTTGGCTTTTACATCTAATAATGTAGTGATACATTATTTAACCATGAAAAGTATGTATATTCGATCATTCATCTAATACTGAGAATCCACACACAAGTTAAAGAACCCAGCTCTAAAACTTATTATAATTAATGAGTCAATTAAAATTTAAACAAAACTTGAAAATTTTGCCAATATAAACATGTGCCGATATCATAATTGGACGATGAAGATTAGTATATAAAGATCGCACGAAATTCAAATAAGATCAGTAATTGTAGGAAGGTGTGGATTATCGGTACCTGAAGTTAATCGGCGATCAAAATTGGACGAGTGTTTGAGCAGACGGTAAGTTAATCTCCATTTCTCCATTCTTGATTTGTCTCACTCCTTTAACTGATTCTGTTGCGGGACTAAACTCTGAATCTCTGATAATCTGCTGGATTAGGACCTTGATTTTTGGATATTATATTTTTAACAAGTCCTGGATTATGTTGTATGAAGTCGAAAGTAAAAAAAATCAGTTTTGGGGATTTCTGTCTCTGTGGCTCCACCTCATCTTCATTTTCTCAGATTTTTAAGTTTTGACAGTTAAAATTCGTTCGAAATCAAATTAAACTGTTACCCAATTAAGCAAATAAATAATTTTAAACTAATATACCGCTTTTTTTTTGGTGGAATCTGACTTGTAATAGAAAATTTTAATGAATCGAGTGGTTGAGAAAAATTTGTTGAAGATTAGAGAGATAGTTTGTTTGCGGGAGGTTTGATTTCGAAGAATATGAAAAAATTAGGAAATTGAGAGAGAGATATATATGAAATTAGGAAATTGAGAGAGATATATGAGTTTTGGTTTGAGATGACAAAGACGTAGTGATATACATACTATTTTTTTTTTGTTCATGGTGGAGAAAACTTCCTACGATAAAAATCAAACCCTGAGATATTGAAAGCAGTGTAATTTTCTTTGACATTCTAAAGATTTGGATAATGTGTGTAATTTTCTTCAAAATTCTAATGTGCATATTTGTTCCATCACTAGAAAATGGTGGTGTGTTTAAGAGCATCTTTGACCTGTTTTTAATTATTTATTTAAAACTCATTTTAAACTATATATTTTTAAAGAAATTCATAATTTTTATTATCAACTTTTCAATTATTCATTTCACTACTTATTTTCAAAATCTTCCTAAAATACTATTTTTAAACAAGCACTAAATTTTGATTTTTGATTTTTCCACGTGCTTTTGCAAATGGAAATTATTTTTTTTAGAGAAATTCGAATGGTTACTTGTGCCACTACATAACATTTAGAGAATATATATAGCGTGCCTATTTTGGTATATATAAAATTAAAATATTAATTATACTACCCGGAAGATATATTAATCTCTTTGTATACATATTGTATATTCTCAATTTAGTGATGCTTGTATTACTAATACTGAATAGTGGAATATATAATATAGGGAAATTTATACTTTTTGTCTCCAACCAATTTAATCTATTATTAATCTATCTTAACTAATTTTTATAGTATCAGACATCCTCAATCTTTCAATTAATTGTAAATCACATCTCTAATAACAGATTCTATTATGACACAAGCGTGTAGCCCACACGTTTATATGCCTCCATTACTGCGTCTTAGAACTTAAGGGCAAATTGGCCCATTACACACACAATCTTGGCTTATGTTGTATCAATTCCTCTTCATAACTTTGTTCATGTGTTGTTTTTCTTCATCCACTCTTATTTCTAAGAACTCAAATATGAAATAGAGGATATACAGATGTAGAAATCGTATGAACCTAAAGATATCATAGACAGATGCAAACCCAACTTGAAGATTTTTTTTTTTTTTTTTTTTTTTTTGGGTCTATGAGTTGAATATAGTACTTCATATCTTGAACTCTCAATGGTTTAAGTGCTTTAAACCCTACATTTTTTATGTAGGAAAATCATTGTGATTGCTTTTGTGTGGTTTGACCCTTCTATTTGTGATAGGGTTTATTCTCGGGTTCTTGAATTAGGTGAAGAGATGAAACAAAGATAAATCGGTTACCTCGAAACAAAGATCAAGAAGCTACAAACATATATTAAGTGCCTAAAAGAAGAAAAGACAGAACTAGAAGTAATAACAAATCGTAAAGTGTTGGTTGAAAAAGAAAAATCCCAATGGAGATATTTTTGGATTTGGTTAGTTGTAATTGGATTTATTCTAGTTTGGATTTCCTGGTCTTTAAGTTAATTTCATTAAGTGCTGCGGAAAAATTTGTAAAATCGTTGTAATTATTGTCTTTAGTGGAGTGCTTTCCATATTTTTAGCATTATTTTGTTGGTTTCTACAAATTCTAAGTTGTTTTGTCAATGTGTTTCTTTCAAGTCCAATCAAAACATCTATGGTACGTGTAATGCTATACCTAGTAAAGATTGGGGACCTATTTTTGCAACCATGTGTAAATGTTGGACGTATAATGCAACAATACGTAAAAAGTTGTGGACAAATTATGCAATCATACGTAAAAGGTTGGGAACGAATTATGCAACAATATCTAAAGGGTGGGACATGTGCTTGCCAATCGTTTGTGTGACAAATAATGTGAATCTACTCCTTCTCTCAAGACACTTCCCTTGTAAAATTTGCCATTAAGTTCTCGGGACGCAATAGCGGAGGCATATTAACGCATGTGGTACACGCTTATGTCATAACGATAATTTTTAATGAATCAGTAATTGAGGATGTGGTTTACAATTAATTGAAATGTTGGAGAATTGATTGGGGTAGATTAATAACAAATTAGAAATATTGAGGACAAAATTACAAATTTCTCTAATCACCGACCGTCGAAAAATTTACTCCACTACAAACAAAAAAATCTTACTTTGTCGTCATTCACCACGCCTTCATCATCTCAAACCAAAACTCATATATTTCTCAATTCTTCCATTGCTCTATATTCTTCTCCATATTCATCAAAATCAAACTCTTCTCAAACAAAACTCTCTCTCTCTCACATTCTTCTCAACTCTTCTACTTGGTCGGACTCCACCGCGTGAAAAAAAAGCAGTATACTAGTTATATAGAGAATACACTAATATTGTGTTGTATATTGTTCACACTATCTTTGTTATGGTTGAACTTTGTATTTTTTTTTATTGTGTTAAACTTATATTGAGATTAATATATTAGTATTGGTGGATGACTCCTGCCAAAGGTTGAGGATCAAATATCTATAATATCTATAGATTGGTGACCAACACAGAAATTTTCTAAGAGTTAAGGACCCGAAGCCTTCAACGCGATGGCACTATCTTAGCCGGACCGAAGAGCCAGACTAGGCTTCTTCTCTTGGCATTAAAGCCCTATCCAGTTTTTGCAACACACAGATTTCTCTGTCTACACTGTAATGGCTTCTCTCAGTTCCCTCTCTTCAGTATGGAACCAACCCCAGTGCGCCCTCCGCATCAGCCTCCCTAAACGATATTCAATAATCTCTTTAAGATTTCTCTCCTCCAAGCCCCGTCATTATTCGCCAATTGCAGCCTCTCATAGCTTCCGCCAACGCCGCCGCGCTCTCTGGCGGAGCTCCGCTTCAGTGATATCGAGAAGCTTCTCTCAGTCTCAATCCCATTCTTCGATTTCTAAGGTTTCTGAAACTCCAAGTTTTAATTGTTTCATGCCCAAAGCTACTGCTACCATTTCCGATGCCTTCGTTTCCGACACCCAGCCCGAGTAAGTGCGCCTTTGTGTTTGTTATAGATGCGCGTATAAATGTACCTATATATGCAGTAGAATTGGAACATGTGAAGTACTGAAAAGTAACGGCTTTTGCCTTTCGGAAATGAAGAGTGCTGAAAAGCAGAGGAACAGTAATGATCCTTTGCGTTTTTCTTCAATGTGAAGTGATTTTTTTTTTTTTTTCTGGAACAACATTTAAGTTAATCTGTCTGCATGAGAGATTTTAAATTAATGGTACGTTGAAAAAGTGAAATGTGTAGTTTCACCAAGTGATGACTGATGAATCACAGACAGTTTTACTCATAAGTCATATTATAGCATAATATTACCAATTTATTCTACTTGGAAATTGCATTTTGTATTCTAATTATGCAGTGGCTCGTTGTGTCACTGAGAGAATTTGTGATTGTTATGGAGATAATTGTTTCAATCGCTATATGTGCTTAAAGTTTTGCTTCACCACACAAACCAAAATTGAATTTCACCTATTTAGTGATATCGGTGCTACTTACTACTTTTTTGTTCCCCATTTCCGTACTTCCCATTTGTTACGCCCCAATCGCACTTCGCATCCACGTGGGTAGGATCAAAGTCAACTTCCTTTTGACTCTCATCCGAGGCGGTTTGTGCCGAAGGAGGTTGGACAATCGAGGCTATTTGTGCCAAGGAGATTGAACGAGCGAGGCTGTTCTTTATGCCGAGGAGGTTGTGTAGGTGAGGCAATCGAAATCTGACCCTGATTGTGTGTTGAGAAAGCCTCCTCTGAAACTATAAGTCAAACCCGAAAATACTGATGTGACAGCCTGCCAACGCAGCTTGTCCCAGTAATAGTCTCCTATTATGCGGTTGAAAGGGACGTCCGCATTAAAGCCAATGATGGGACAACCAAGATGTGACGCGAGGACTCTCCAGAATTAGCCATGTGTCACACATCGAAGAGGGGAGTCATTGTAGTTTGCCTATAAATGCCAAACTCATTCCCACAAGAAAGGGATATTGAAATGTTACTCTCACATAAGAAAAGAAAGTCCTTTTTGCTAATTGTTCTCCAAATATTTATAACTACCTGGAAAATTATTAGTTAGAGGCCCTCAAGCTACTACCTTTGTCATAGTGTGTTTCTCCCTATCTTTTGTTTCATATCCACTCGTTACTAGGCTCATCTACGTGGTTAGATAAACTACATGACATTCCAAGTATGTGGGAAAATACACGTGGGAAGGGGAAGCGTGGGGTTACATATGTACCATTTTGGAGGTCAACACCATTCATATTTATTCTTCTTTTATTCTAGTGGATGTTGTTGATTCAAGAAAAAGTCCATAGGTTCCGGTCTCCCCGAACTATGTCTAGTTGCACACGGCTTTAGTTTTCTAGATGAAGATTGGTTTCATGCTTTGTTTGGATTAAGAATTTGGTAGGGAAGATAAAAAAGAACAAGTAAAACTAATTTCCCTCACATTTCTCTTTTACCAATAGAGGACTCAAAGCTACAATTTTTTTTTTTTTTTTTTTTAAATCGTAACTTGTGAAAATAAAAGGTCAATAATGTATTTACTATCATGATACAACTATAAACTACTTCAGAACGTGAATAAGCTCCTGCACAAATATAGCAGAAAGAGTGCTTTGTCAAAATCTGGGACGAAACAGTACTTGTACTTGAAGTATCTCAAGATACAAAGAGATTTGGTCATTTGGAGAAGAAAAGGAACAGATTCTCTTTTAGATATCATCACTTCTGTTCCTTTAGATATTATCACAAACATAAACTTTTATCTCTCTGCAAAATATTTTATTGAACTCACAGTTTAAGGCACGCCCAATTCATTTGAAGCTTTATTTCAAATGCATGTGCGTCTTTACTCTTTAGTACACAAAATATATTTTGCTTACCTTGTAATAGCATTATTCATGAAGCTTGGAATTTTTAATTTGGCAATCTGCCTTGCTGGTGTAGGCTGTAAATTCAATCCCTAAGTGAAAGATTGTATTAGTAGTGCCTGGCATTGTTATCTGAGTAAGCAGTGGGGAAAGAATTTGAAACATATGCTGCTCTAGGTAAGATCCAACTCTAGAATAAACAATCGACTTCACGTAGCTACACAGAGTTGTATTAGGATTCGAGGCCCTAATGTGCCTCATAAATTAAGATTGTGTAACTCAATAGTAAGCACTTGACCATTATGTCTGTCGGAACAATGAAATAATGGTGCTCATGGGCAATTTCGTCCATGTGAACTTGTGGCATGAACCACATCGAATTCGCTTGAAGGTTTTGCATCTGGACAGATTTTCCAATACAAGCTACTATCCATGATAATACTATACACTTTAATTTGCACCTGAAATCAACCTTTCAAAACTGAGCTGCTGTTTGAGCAAATAATGCTCAAGGTTAGGTTGTGCTGAGCAAAGAAACCAGTTGTCTGGAAAGGTCAACCGAAATGTACTATATGAAACATTGTTAGTTCGTTAACTTGCTGCTCTATTTACTTCTTGTACTGGTTTCAGAATTTGTGGCCGTGTTTAGACAATTCATGGCTATTTATATCATTGAGTACTGATGTCATTCAAATGGTCCTAATTCTCTAAAGCTAAGCTAAAGATATCATGTAAAATTAGTGATTTTAATGTGTAATTTAGTTGATTGGCATGCCACTTTATATTGTATGTTTGAGTTTCTTTCGATGGTTTTTTAACTGCTTTGTTTCTTTGAATGGTAATACTTTTAAACATCGTGTATATTTTGTGGTGTTCCACTATAAAAAGTATGATCACTCTCAAGATCTTATGTGTTTACTTTTTTTTCTTTTGTCTAGCCCTGTGAATGTTTCTGAAGCTCTCCCAAGAGGTCGTATATACCATGAAACTTATGGATGCCAAATGAATGTTAATGATATGGAGATTGTCTTGTCTATCATGAAGAAATCTGGATATAGTGAAGTTGTGGACGTCCCTGAAAGTGCAGAAATCATATTTATAAATACTTGTGCAATCAGGGACAACGCAGAACAAAAAGTGTGGCAGAGACTTAATTATTTTTGGTTTCTAAAAAGGCACTGGAAGAGTAATGTTGCTATTGGAAGGTCACAATCCCTGTACCCTCCAAAAGTTGTTGTCCTGGGGTGTATGGCTGAGAGGCTAAAGGATAAAATATTAGATGCAGATAAGATGGTTGATGTTGTTTGTGGGCCTGATGCCTACCGGGACTTGCCACGACTTTTAGAAGAGGTAGACTCTGGCCAGAAAGGAATCAACACTCTTCTTTCACTTGAAGAAACTTACGCTGATGTCAATCCAGTCCGTATCTCTAAAAATTCAATAAGTGCATTTGTATCTGTAATGAGGGGTTGCAATAACATGTGCTCATTTTGCATTGTTCCTTTCACTAGAGGCAGAGAGCGGTCACGTCCTGTAGAATCAATTGTTAGAGAGGTGGCAGAGCTTTGGAATGAAGGAGTGAAAGAGGTTACTCTTCTCGGGCAAAATGTAAATAGTTATAATGATACATCTGGGCTTGAAGAGGTTGAACCTGGAGTCAACTGGAAATATAGTAAAGGATTTTCCAGCTTAAGCAAAGTGAAAAATATGGGTTTGCGCTTTGCAGATCTACTCGACAGACTTGCCTTGGAATTTCCAGAAATGCGATTCAGATACACCTCCCTCACCCAAAAGATTTTCCAGATCCATTGCTGTATGTCATGAGAGACAGATATAATATCTGCAAAAGCATCCATTTGCCTGCACAATCAGGCAGCAGTACAGTACTCGAAAGGATGCGGAGAGGATATACCCGAGAAGCATATTTAGATCTTGTGAAGAAGATACGCAGTATAATTCCTGATATGGGGATAAGCAGTGATTTCATATGTGGTAAGGCCCTTCATTTTATGTTGGTTTTCCTTAAAAGAATTTATGGAGTGCTTACTGTGCAAATAGAAATCAGTAATTTTGGTAGACTAATATTTTAGAAAAGTATATTGGGGGTTTTAAACTTTTATCTGCTTAGTCCATTATTTGGTAGATATGGTGATGGATTGAAGGGAATCACGACAAAGAATTTATGTAGGGGACTCCTAATTATTGCAAATAAGACACAGTTGGTCGTCGTCGTCGTCGTCGTCGTCGTTAACTCCATTCTGATTTGTTCACAGAATGAGATGAACCTGACTCCAATATTTTGCTTATTCTAAGAGTATACATTTCGTCAAATTACTAGTCATTATGACTGTGATGTTCATCTCAGTATACTTAATAGTGTGTAAATTTCTCTACTACTGTTTATGTCAGCGCAGAAATCTTCTTTTCCAACCCTATACGCAATTACCATTGTGCCGATTTTGTGTCACAGCTGCGATAGTTGTTCTTTGTCCTTTCAGCTCAGTTAATATACCAATTGCATACTCAAATATGGCTCACTCAACCTAATTGCAAACAACTTTTGTGCCAATCTCTTCTACACTGATATTGTTGCATATTTCTCACCTGTTCAACTTTCATAATGGCTTTCTTAACGTGAATGTCTATCAATCGTTAAGCCAAATTGTCCACTTACATTTAACATCTCTATTTTGTGTGCATGCCATATTTGTTTATTTCCTTTATTTCCTATACTGCTGATCGTTCAGTTACATGTATCTTGATTCCTTGAACATGCTTGTTCCCAACGCTTCGTTTCTGTTTATTCTTGCATTACTGGGAGAGTTTTTTGAGTTTCGCACGAGCACAAAAATATTCCTGCACATCAGATTAGGGTGCTACACTAAGGAGCGATATAGAGAACTTCACAGTATTCTCTTAATGAGTGAAGAATTAGTTGTCTATATATGATAGGATCAGCCGTAGCATTTTTCTTGTTGAAAACAGAACTTAACGTGTTCCCAAAATCTCTGCCCTTTATACCTAATAAGCATTCGTCAATCAAAGTCATCTAGCCATCAGCTGTTACAATATGCCTTGGCTACTTTAAACTGGGTTTTGCTACAGGCTACTCATTTTACTTCTGATGATCTGCAGGTTTCTGTGGAGAAACAGAGGAGGATCACAAGGATACTCTGAGTCTCATTAGGGCTGTTGGCTATGATATGGCATACATGTTTGCTTATAGCATGAGGGAGAAAACACATGCCCATAGAAATTATGTTGACGATGTTCCTGCTGGCATAAAACAAAGGAGGTTGACGGAACTTATTGAAGCTTTCGGGAGAGTACAGGTCAGTGCTTTGATTGCAAAATTGGCACTGTACAGCTTGTATTAGTTGAGGGGCCCAACAAGAGAGCACCCGACACAGAGCTAATTGGCAAGAGTGACAGAGGCCATCGGGTATCATTTGTTAATCTTCCGGTCCCAGAAAGGGTCAACAATGATGGGAAGCGGAATCCAAAGGTTGGCGATTATGTGGAAGTTCACATATCCAAATCAACTAGAGCGTCTCTCTTTGGAGAAGCACTTGCCATAACTAAACTGAGCTCATTTTACAACAACGTGAATGAAGAAGATGTTGCCTATGCTAGCCAAACTTAAAAGTATTGTCCGGATTTTTGCTACATGTTTTTGTTTTATAAAATTATTCTATACTTGTCTTGTCTTGTCTTGATGGAAATCTGGATAGAGTTTCTTGCTTCTAGAGGTTGTATCTTGAACATCAGGGTCAGGGCTGTTATGATATTTTCGAGGGCCGAGACGAGGTCCAAAATTTAGCCTCAAATCGCAAAGTCATATCATAATGTTAGTGGGCTAGACTTCAATATATATATATATATATATATATATATATATATATATATATATATATATATATATATATATTTTAAACATATGTCCTTTCGAGTTTTGGATCACTACTTAATAATAGTCATCGCCTTTATAGAATGCGCCATCATTGCTTTGTTGGACTTCAAACTTTTGTACAAATATTTTTCTTGGGCAACTTCAAGAATTAAAAAAAAAATTTTAACGAAAATGGGCTCCCTTCGGTTTTGGGTCCGGCGGTCGCCTCACTCGCCTCGGCCCAAAACCAGTCCGATTAGGGTTCATTGGCGGGTTATCATTCATCAGATTTTGAGATGCGCCATCCCTATGGCGTGGAAGTATCCCTCTGGAGTTCATATCCCAGGGCTTCGAGTAATTGAGAGCAAGTGTGCATGTTGCCTTGTGTTTTGCGCGTTTTTGATTCGTGCTAACAATTAAAAGATTATTTAGATGATGTGTAAGGAACGAGACTTTTTGTGACAATGTCCCAACAAGAGGTGTTTAAATTGAAAGATTATATTATACAACTTGCCTCCAAGAAGTACAAGCACGCGAAATTATAGGGTTTGTAAATAGAAAACAAAAACTTCAAACATAAATTCACATATTTCTTTGTAAGAGAGTTGTTCTAATCTTCTTTTCAGTTGCTTTGTCTCATTTATACCTTGATTGCCATTTGCGTAATTTTCGCCCATAACTGATCACTACTTCATAGCACTTCTTCTAAAATAACTTCTCATAACTTTCCATAACTCATCACTACTTCGTAGACACTTCTAACTTGGTCAACATAGGGCATGCATAAGTGTCTCCTTTGACCAGTTCGATCAGATATACTTTGATTTCGGCCTGATCTTGACTAGTGTCAATAGCATGGATGTCAAAATTTAGGTCTCTATAATAGGTCTCTTTACTAGAATTCTTCATTTGTTCATCGCCTCTTAACAATCGTTCATATCTTATCACATTTGCACTAAGTTGAAAGAAATCGGAGAATTTCCTATCTTGGAACTTCATTTTTAAATTAAAATTCAAGCAACTTTAAGCGATTTTGACAAACTATTTTTCAGACAAAGGAACAAAACACTTGTTCCTGGTCGTCCTGGTCGTTTTAAACCTTTGAAGAAAGGATTCAACCCATTCATTTGGCATTTGACGCAAATTTGCTAAATCTGCCAAAGTGACTTATGATTTAGTTTTGTAAAGCGGGCATAATATAATTGTTCCAATTGTTGCCAAGTTTGGGGCGAAATTTCTTTGGCAAGTTAATGAACCATGAAAAGACTACCCCGTTAGTGAATTTGGGAATATTCTCATCTTATGGAAGTTAGTAACCTCACCACATTGCAATATGAAACACCCTATATGTTCCATGGTGGATACTTTTCCTAGGCCAGTGAACAAAGAAAATTCAGGCACCTTATAACATCTAGGCAAATGATACGCTTGATCTACTCAATCTAGGTAAGACTTTTTGTATGTTAGCAGAATCACTGGCCATATTCCAAAAGTCAACTGATGTTGCATGATTTCTACAAATTAATCTCTCAATATGGCATTGGGATAAAAAAGAACTCCTATGGGTTGATGTACGTACGGCATTACTTGAGGCCTAACAAGGTTTGGCCCTATATTGGGCATGAACGCACCATTATTTGGCACATTATTGCCATTGATATGTGGGTTTCTCCCATCGTTAACACGTGTAGCATTTTGTTCCATATATTGAACGTTTTCTCTTATATTAGGACTACCCCCATGTTAGATATTTCAGCACCCTCTAAGTTGGATGTGAATGGTCCCATATGAGGTGTTTCTACTTCCTCGCCCGTGTTTACAATTGGCTAGCCACTACCTACGAGATTTCTGGTTTGAAAGTGATTTTCTACGCCCAAAGGATTTGATTAACACACTTGGCCTACCATTTTGTTCATAAGTTCGTTCAACATACTCAATTGTTTGGCCATATTTTCATAATGATTGTTTCTATTTTGAGTGAGTCTTCTACATTATGAGTGTTTTTGTAGACTTACTTGTTCGACGTCTTGCGTGAGTTTGCCTAGTAATGCACGCATGGTGCGGGGGCTCAACTCAGTCATTGGCTCGTAATGACTAATATTTGGTCTTTCCACCTTCGGGGTACCTTGTTGACCATCAAATTGCTCAATTACAGAGTGGACAAACTGTTGGTTTGCTGGCTCCTTATCGGAATTCTTTTAAGGTATGATACTTCAAGTCTTTCTAACACCAAAGGTCCCACTGGAAGTGCCAAATTGTTTCACGCGTTTTTTATTCGTGCTAATAATTAAAAGATTACTCATACGATGTGTAAAGAACGAGACCTTTTGAGACAATGTCCCCACAATGAGTATTTGAATTGAAATACTATATTATACAACTTGCCTCCAATGGGCACAAGCACACGAAATTATAGAGTTCGTAAATAGAAAGCAAAAACTTTAAACATAAATTCACATATTTCTTTGTAAGAGAGTTGTTCTGATCTTCTTTCAGTTGCTTTTTCTCATTTATACCTTGATCACCATTTGCGTAATTTTCGTCCATAATTGACCAATTACCTTGATCACTACTTCATAGCACTTCTTCTAAAATAACTTCTCATAACTGTCATAATGTCTTTTCCATTAACTAATAATTACTTTGGATTATAGGCCACGTATAAAACTGCTCAATTAGCTGCGAGATGTAGTTATTGCTTCATTCTGTTCAAGTCTTACCCCATTTCGCCTTATCTTCCGTGCTTTTACATGCTTAGACAAATCTGGACCTCGTCTTGATTTTGCTCTAGTTTCATGCTTGGGCCTCTTATTTTGGACTTTTGTTTTAAATTTTTATGATAAAAATATTTTATATATCAACACCTTGTCCGACATCACATTTGTAAACAAGGTTTCCAGATGCTTCCTGCTCGAGTCTCCTAGCTGAAAGTCAAGGTACTTGGATTGCGCACTTTATTATCTACAATGTTGAAATTAGGATCCCTAGTGACTCGACTTAAGAGGATTAATTTAATAAGACAATTGAATGCAGCACTTCAGTTGCTGTTTCGCATCTACCTTTGATTATATCAAATTTGGCATGGGTAATTAACTTTTTGCGACTACATTTGATTATATCTTAATTAATATTTTGGACATAAATAACGATAGTACAAATTAATATATTAATGATAAAAATGTGATAAAATATAATTAGAGATATAAATGTGAAAATAAAATATTGTCGAGATTTTTTATTGCAATTAAAATATTGTGTGAGAATATAATTTACATTCATAATCAACAGTCGTCTCAGAAAAAGTTTATGCCCTAAATTACTGATGACAGAACATATTTGGTTAAGCTAGTTTACTTTAAGATAAATGATTTTTTTTATTAATGAAATTAGAAATAAATAAGTACCTTATTGTGAACGTAAATAAAAGTTACTTTCAACAAAGTTATTTTTTATACTTAAAAAACAAGCAATTCTAACATTTTTAATAAAAAATTAATTTTAATTTATCTAAACTTAGCCAAACGTGCTCGTGTTGCAACATTAAAAGTTAAAGTATGTTTATGGAGAATGACATGCAGCATGTAGGAGTGTAACGGTCCTGGACGTTTTTTTAACTATTTTCAAATCAAATTATTTAAAATGATTTGAGGAAAAAAAAAAAAATACAAACCTAAATCAAATCGTTTAAAACGATTTGAGAAAAATTTAAATTCCAACTAAACGGTTTAATTTGTTTTTAAACCGCGATTTTGTCTTCTATTTTTTCTTTCTGTTCGGAGAATTTAGTGCAAATGGTCTCTAATATTTGCTATTAGTGCAGAAAAAGTTTTTAACGTTTATTTTTTTGACACGGACGTTCCTAACCTATTTGTTTTTGTGTGCAATTAAACCTTATTAGACAAAAAAGACCAATATGTCATTAATTTTAATATATAAGAAAAAATTGTAGTTGAGTTCTTCACCTTTGCAAAAGGTGCAAAATGGGTTTGGTACATTTAGTTTTATAAAAAACTAAAGAAAACAACGAGTTCTTTTTCTTTTCTTTTTTTAATTAAGATTTTATTGACCAAATTAATAATATACGTAAATTATTTTATATATTTTTATTAACTATGAAGTAACTAAAATTTAAGCTCAAAATTATTCACAAACGTGTTAAATAAAATTATTAGTTTCATTATTTAAAATTTAAACTTTTATTTTATGGTTATAACAAAAAAGAAAAAAAGAAAAACTTTGTCACAAACTAGATCCTCAAATACTTTTATTTAATTGAGTTATTCGTTTATTAAGTACAAATATTATATCCAACTATATTCTTCACATTTTAATTTATCGTTTTATTATCATTTGAAAATAAAGATCACATAAATCCTAAATTAATTTTTATTATATTTATGTTAAATAAAAACATAATAAGATTGGTTCCATGTCATAAAATTATATACGTCATTTTGTTATTAATTTATCTTAATTTTATTCAAATTTTTTATATCACATAACAATTATATATACTTAAAGCACAATAATTTAACATTTTTATACAAAATTTAATTGACACGACTATAATGATATATTTAGTACGCCAAAGTAAATGTTATTAAACAAAGGCACACGACCTATTTGCATCCTTTGTAAATGTTAGAAATCCAACTGCAATATTTTTTAATTAAAATTAAGGGTATTTTAATCTTTTTCATCAAATAATAGACCAATTAATCACCAAAACAAATAGGTTACGGACGTTCAAATGTTAAGGACCATTTACACACTGAGAGAAGATTAGGAACCATTTGCGCCAAATTTTCTTCAGTTCGCTTTAGTGTTACTAGTTCATTATTATAAATGGGATGTTTGACAAAGCTTTTGATAAAAAATTTAACTGATTTTGATAAAAGTTAGTGAAATGTATGATTGAAAAATTAATAAAAGTTGTGAATCTCATTAAATTTATAGTTAAAATTAATTATTCATTTTAACCTCAATTTTTTAGTAACTTTTTAAGTGATGAGCGCAATTTTAGTATACATTTTACCTACTCATCTTATTTTGTTAGTAATTATTCATGGATAAAAGTACTAATTAATGTCTTATTTAGATTAAGACTAATTGTGAACAACTATGGAAATAAGATTGGATACCAAATCTACAATTTGGGATAATTGGCAATTTCAAGCTACGATTCTCTGCACGGCCAAATTTTCAAAGTTTCTGTTTGCGTGGTTGGGCCGCAGCAAGCAAACCACGGCCCGTCTAACTCTTTTTTGTAGTATTTTCAGTTGTAACTTGGAGATTTTTCGTCCTTTCACATACACGAGTTTTAAAACAGATAAAACACTGTATAAGGACCTTTAGTAGGTCAAAGAAAGAATGAACGACGGCTAAGAAACAAGAGGAAGAATCACGTTCGAAGCAAATTTTTTTTTTTTTCAATATTTCTTCTCCAATCCATGTCGGGTTCTATCACTCTTTTGTTATTAATTTAATTGTGTTCTTCTAGCTGTTTTGAGCCAAGGTAGACGATGAAACCTTGTTTAAACGAATTGATTAACTTATTACTCTTTTAATTTCGTTTTCGGGCTTAGACTTTCATGGTTCGTCCTTGTTGGTTTAATTAAATAAAATCTCTTACATCTTAAATATCACGTAATTTTTACAGTTAGAAGTTAATTTGATTATTTCATACTTGGTGCTTGAATGTGTATTGTTGATTTCTTTTGATTTTTCGTTATCTTGTTATCGATTTGAGATACATAGAATGATTAGGATGCGAAACATTTAATTATTTGTTTTCTTTGGGATACATAGAATGCTTAGGACACAAGTAGTCGCTAGGAATTTTGAGCTAAAACTGAGTGTGCTTAATTGTCTTCCATCTTTCTATGGTTTGGATAGTGAAGTATCCTATAATTATCCTGATGGATTTCTATGATATATGTGAGATATTTAAATATGATTATGTTTCTCCTGATAATGTTAAACTTCATCTATTTCATTTCTCTTTGAAAGATAGGGCTAGATCATAGTTCAATACACTACATGTCAATAGTATTACATCTTGAAAACAAATGGTTGCTAAAATTTTGAATAAATATTTTCTTGTTTATAAGACTAATGCTATTCGTAAGGAAATTTTAGAGTTTGTGTAGAAAGACGAAAAACCATTTTATGAAGCTTGTGAAAGATTTAATTAGCTCCTTATGAAATGTCCACATTACAGTTATGAAAAATGGCACTTATGTCAATATTTTTTGGAGGAGCACTATCACTTATTCAAAAGTGGTTGATAGCTACTAGTGGTGGAAAGCTTATGTTAAAAAATACAACAGAAATTTGGAGCTACTTTCAAAAGTAGGCTAACATTTCACAACAGTAGAGTCGATCTTCTCGGACTGAAGGAAAGAAAAGAGGAATTTATGAGATTCGAAGCAGTGAACCTAACTCAGAAATCAAAGAAGTTAAAGGCGTGATAGAAGATATTTTCCGCTAGTTAGCCTCATTGACAGCCAATAATCCACTAAGCCAGATGCATGTTCTAATCAAGTGAATACCCTCAACATGATGAGGAAACCACCTTACAATTTTTATTCCACAATATATAACCCTAGATGTAGAAACCAGTCGAATTTTTCTTGGTCACAGGGTGTTCAACATGATGGCACAAGAAGTCATATTTCTCAAACAAAATACCCGCGGTTCAATCCAAACTTTTATAGTCAAAATCATGTGATGAGGTAATTCAAAAATTGACAAAAGCTACACAAGCTGCATTGGAGCACTAGAATCACACCATTGCAGAGTTTAAGAATGAAGTACGGACTAGCCAAAACTCATGTGCACAATCCATCTCTAATATGGAAAATATGATGGGGGACTAGCCTCGTCGGTCTAACAGTTGGCAACAACCATTGAGAAAATAAAATTTCGAGTTAGCCACTTCCTAATCTTAAAGTAGTGCACAATATTGGAGCTACTTCAAGCAACTAATAAGAGGAAGTTAAATCCATCAAAACTTTGAGATGCGGCAAATTGTTCAACAATCAAGTGGAGACTACAAAAGAAAGACATCTCAAACAGCTTTTTTCGGTGTAATACAACAATCGATAATTCAATTTAGGAAATCCAAAAGAGAACAGTCACCCATCCTACATTCCAAAAGCCCATTTCCTCAGAGGTTAACAAAAGTAAAGAAATGTAGTGCGATCAATGAAATCATAGAAATCTTCAAGTAGTAAGTATAAATACCAATCTATAGACGCTATTAGGCAACTTCATGCATATACTAAGTTTTTAAAAGATTTGTGTACCAAAAAGAGACAATTGCATGTGCGCAAAAAAGTAATTTTAACTCAACATGTTATCTTTATAATTCAAAGCAGAACTCTTCCAAAATTTAAAGATCCATCCTACTATCTCATGCACTGTAGAAAACCAAAAGATTGATAAAGCTTTGTTAGATTTAAGAGCTAGTGTTAATCTTCTTCTTTATTCCGTGTATATGCAACTTGAGTTAGGTGAGTTAAAACTAATGTCTGTGATTTTACAACTTGCTGATAGATCTGTGAATGTTTTCCATAGTGATTTTATTGTACTTGAAACTCAACCTATATAATACTCTACCAAACACATTCCTTTGATTTTAGGTCGTCCTTTTCGAAAATATCTAATGATATTATTAATTGCGGGGATATAGAGTTATCCAAACTATCTTTTGGCAACATAACAATAGAATTGAATGTCTTTATTTTTGACAAGCAACCACATGACGATGAAGAAGTTGTTGATGTTGATATGATAAATATATTAGTTGATGATTCTTTTGTTTATAAATATTTGTGATGATGATTTCAAGATGTGCTTAACCCACTTTAGTTCACATTTTGATGTTGACAAGACTATCAATGAAGTGAATGCCTTACTTGAGCCAACACCTTTTAGGGATACAACTAAGTGGAAACAGAAAATTGAGCCACTTCCAATAAGTGAGAGAAGAACATCCCATCAATTGAACAACTGCCAAAATTAGAGTTTAAAGCATTGTTTGAAACTTTGCAATATGCATTCTTGGGAGAGGTCGACACTTTACCAAGAATTATCTCTCCATTCCTTGATAATACATAAAAGATAAGTTATTAAATATTTGGACTCAATAGAAAGAGGCACTATGATGGACCATTGCTAATATCAAATGTATAAATTCAGTAGATTGCATGTATCATATCTATCTTGAGAAAAATTCTAGGTCTACTAGAGAGATGTAACGCAGGTTAAATCTTAACATGAAAGATATGGTAAAAACTGATGTTCTTAAATTGGTAGATCACGATATTAATCTAATTTCTAATACCACGTGAGTAAGTCCAAGATTACCGTCGTTTAAAAAAATCAAGTATCATGGTATTTACTAATACTAACAATGAATTGGTTCCACCTAGAGTAACTATAGGTTGACGTGTTTGCATTGATTACGAGAAAATTGAATTGAGCCACTAGACAATATCACTTTTCTCTTCCATTCATTGATCAAATACTTGATAGGCTTAGCATATAGAAGAAAGCCATTTGGTTTATGTAATGCACCTGCTACTTTTCCAATATGTATACTTAGTATCTTTTTTGACATAGTTGAGAGGTTTCTTGAAGTGTTCATGGATAATTTTTTGTAAATGGATTCTTTAGATGAATATTTGCACCATCTAACGTTAGTTTTGTAGAGATGCAAGGAAAAGTACTTTATTTTAAAATTGGAAAAATGTCAATTCATAGTGAAACAAGGTATTGTTCTTGGTCGCATTATCTCTAGTAGCGGTATTAAAGTTGACAATGCCAAGGTAGATCTTATCTCCAATCTTCCACCTCTAAAATCAGTAAAAGAAGTAAGATCTTTCCTTGGGCATGCAGGATTTTATAGAAGATTCATTAACAATTTTAATAAAATCTCTAGACCTTTGTGTAATTTACTTGTTAAGGATATACCTTTTGTCTTTAATGATTCTTATTTAAAGGCGTTTGAAAGACTGAAAAATTTGTTGACGCAGACACCTATCATTCGACCACCTGATTGAGATTTACCTTTTGAACTCATGTGTGATACATCTAATTATGCTGTAGGAGTAGTTTTAGGATATATTAGACCGGTTGCCTTTTTTCATTTACTATGCTAGTAGGACTCTTAACAATGTACAATTGAATTATTCTGCTACGGAGAAAGAAATGCTAGCAATCGTATTTGCATTAGATAAATTTCAATCATAACTTGTAGGGTGTAAAGTAATTATTTTTTCTAACCACGTTGCCCTCAAATATCCTCTAACTAAGAAAGATGATAAACCAAGGTTGATTTGGTGAATTTTGCTTTTGCAAAAGTTTAACATTTAGTTTAGGGAGAAAAAGAGTTCTGAAAATGTTATAGTTGACCACTTATCTCGTATTATTCTTGACTCTATGCAGGAAAAGCTACTCTTGAATGAGTTGTTTCTAAATGAACCATGAATATTGATGTTGTACCTTAGTTTGCTGACATAGTTAATTATCTTGTTACATGTCATCTTCTAGAGCATTGGACTAAACAAGACAGAACTAAGTTCTTAGCTAAAGTGAAAAACTTCTTTTGGAATTATCATTATTTATTTAAATACTAAACCGATCAAATTATAAGGAAACGTATCCCAAAAAGTGAATTCCAAAGTGTGATCTCTTTTTGCTATGACCAAACTTGTAGAGGCAATTTAAGTGCTAAAAAGATCACTTCCAAAATTTTACAATGTGGTTTTTATTAGCCAACTCTTTTTTCGTGATACTTATATTTTTTGGGAAGCATTTAAAAAAGAAACATGATGTCGCTCAACCTTATACTCGTGTTGAGATCTTTGATGTATGAAAATATCGATTTCATGGTCCTTTTCCTCTATCATTTGGCTATCATTATATATTGGTAAGCGTCGATTATATTTTCAAGTAGGTTGAGGCAATTCCATGTAGAACCAATGATCATAAAAGTGTGGTTGCATTTTTGAAGATCAACATTCTATCTCGTTTTGGAACTCCACGAGCCATAATCAGCAATAGTGGCTCTCATTTCTACAATAAGCCTTTTCGAACCATATTGGCAAAGTACTCCATCACACACGATGTTGTAACCCCATAACACCTACAAACTAGCGGTCATGTGGAGGTTTCAAATCAAGAGATAAAAGTAGATTTTGGAGAAGACAGTTTGACCCGATAGAAAAGATTGTCTCTACAACTTACTGATGTATTGTGGGCATATAGAACATCTTTCAAAACACTCATTGGAATATCACATTATAGACTGGTGTATGGGAAAGTCTTCCACCTACCAACTGAGCTGGAGCATCACGTTTATTAGGCCATCTAGAAATTCAATTTTAATTTATAGGAAGCTGGGTCAAAAAGAAAATTTGCGGTGATGTAATTTGAAGACATTCGAATGACACTTATGAGAATGCAAATATCTACAAGCAAAGAATGAAAACCATTCATGACTCACATAGTAAGAAAATCGTTTCGCTCCAGTTTAGAAAGTACTTTTGTACAATTCTCGTTTACATATATTTTCAAGTAAGTTACGTTCTAGATGGACATGCCCTTTTGTTGCTAGTCTGGTTTATCTTCATGGAGCGATTGAGGTTGAAAACTCCAAAAATGGTGAATTTTCAAAGTTAATAGCCAAAGATTAAGAATATATTTGGAATTTAACTCTCGAGATAGGGATAAAGAAATTGATTTGAGTGATTCTATCAATCTAGGTTGAGAATGAAAAATGAAAAAAAAAAAACGAAATCTAAAAAAAAGTAAAAAAAAAAAAAGTGTGTTTTATCTTATTGATTTTCTTAGTCGAAGTGCGTGGTATCAAAAATCCAGGTATGTTTCTTCCGATTTAATCTATTGTCTTTTTGTCTCTCTTTATTCTTATATATTGGTTACATTTGCATGCACTTAATTGAATTACACAAATTGGAACATTGATGACAATGTTTAGAATAGGTTTGGGGTGGGGTGTTAAAAAAAATTAAGGCATTGCGTATGAACTTTAAAAATTGGATGAAGTAATGATTTTTTTTAATTTTAATACTTGTACTATCTATGGCTTGGAGTAATGTGACACCATATTTTTCAGTTTTGCATGTTGAAGTTGGTAACAAGTGTGAAAAGAGAAGTTCGACGAGTGAAATTAATTAAACCTTTAAAGATAATTCACGTGTTAAATAAAAAAAATTTCAAGTGAGTCTAGAGCGTTATATCTTCTTGGAGAGAACTCATTTATGCCCAATTTTTACGTTCAATAGTCAGTTTTCTTTTTCTAGGAAAGTTTTGAGTCTTATATCTTCTTGGGAAGAACCCATTTATGTCCAAATTTTACGTTCACTATGGTGGGTTTTTTTTCTAGGTATTGCTTTGCACTCAAAAGATCATAAGATTGGTGTCGTTAGATGACTAATTTTCTCTCTAAAAAGTGATAGTAAAACCATCTTTGGCGCATTTGAGCCTTTCTAGCATACTAAATGAACATTGACCATAGTAGCCAGTTTGAAGCCTTATGCTAATAAATAAAAACAAAATAGTAAAAAGCCTTGAATTTTTCTTTGTTAGCCAAATATTCATCCCCGAGCCAATCATTCCTAATGTAATCCTTATTCATGTTCCTTTTATGATTGAAAACGTAGGGAGAAATTTATATCAAATAGTGGTGCCAAAAAATAAATATATAAAAAAGTTGATCAAGAAGAAGAGAGGCGAGAAAAGAAAGAAAAAATTAAGATGAAGAAGAAGAAAAGTGAATCGAGGAAGATGAGGAGAAGTGTATAAAGTGAAAGAGATCAAAGTAAAAAGTATCTCTTATGAAAAGATGAAAAAAAAAAAAGAATTTGGGGGGGGTTGAAAATGTGCACTGCAGCATATGGTGCAAAAGGAAAAAAAAAAAAAAAGGAGAGACAATGCACAATAACCCTAATCTTGAAAATCTCAACTATTCTCACTTAAACTTTATTTATCCACTTATCCAATATTTTTATTAACCCTGTCTCGAGTCTATATTACAACCAAATAAAAGTCCATCTTCATTTTAGAGAGCAAATGTCTAAAGTCGATGGTAATACTATGGGTCGTTGGGAGTAATGATATTTGAAAAAACAATGGTTTTACTTGTCTACTAATATCTGATAGATTATACTTTCACTTTTAAATCATTGATAAGTTTCTTTTACATTCACGTCTTGGGGTGTGAGAGAGTGATACTATTTTTATTAAATGATGCTCACTTTACCATGTTATTTGAGCACTACACAAATTGAGATTATTTTCTTCTGACGATAATGTTACTATATATTTATTGTGAAATTTGGAGATTGACATAGTATTCTTGAAAATTGTTTGGTCACTATAGCTTTGATAGTTAGGGTCCGTTTGACACTACTGTTGAGAGTAGAGCTTTTAGCAGTAGAATTTTTAGTAGTAGAACTTTTAGCAGTAGAATTTTTGTTCAAAAAACTGTTGACTGATTGGATATGAATTAAAAAAAAAAGTATTGTGAATATTAAATTAAGTATTTGGTTGCAAAACTATAAAAGTACTTTTTGTATAAACTTTATATTTATTTGATTAAACAGTAATTAATTATTATATATCTCATATTATTTTTAAAAATAAATAATATTTTTTATATAATAACTATTAAAATTAATATATTAATTTAATTATAATTACACAATTATTTTAGTATATTTGATTGAACAGTCATTAATTATTATATATCTCATATATTTATTTTTAAAATAAATAAATATTTTTTATATCCCTGTAATAACTATTAAAATTAATATATTACTTATAATAACATAATTATTTTAGTATATATTATTTATTATTTTAGTATATTTGACTAAACATGATAATTAATTATTATATATCTCATATTATGATTTTTAAAATAAATAATATTTTTTATATCCTATAATGACTATTAAAATTAATATATTACTTATAATAGAATAATTATTTTAGTATATATTATATTACTTAAAATTAATTAATTATTTAAATCAAACATATTGTGTGTAATTTGTAATATATTATTTAACATGCCAATATATATTTTTCACTTTATATAAATATATGAAATGGTAATTTATTATAAGTAATTAATGTGGTAAATAAATTAATATGTTAGATAAATTAATATTTTTTTCATTTTTTGATGTATTAATGATAGTTTTGTTAATTTTTAAGTTCATTAAATATAGTTACAACTTTCGGTAAAAGCTCAATTAGAGCTTTTTAGAGAAGCTCAAAATTTAAACTTATCTAAAATAACTTTTTAAAACTATTTTTTAGTCAAAAATTGCTTATTGACTTTAGCTAAACAACCATAAATATAATCAAAAGCACTTTTGCTCTTTAAGAAGTGTTTTGGACTACCAAAAAGTCTTTCCAAACACACTATTAATCTAATTGCACAAGTAATTTAATTGATATATGTAAATTGATGGATGCATGAGTGATATTTCTCCAAGTCTTGATAATACTAGTACTTTTATCCATGAGGTGTTATTAGTTTGATTGATGAAGTGAATGCAGAGTGCCTTAATAAAAAAAATAAGAATAAATAGTATTTTTATCTTTATTTTTGCTCGAAGACTAACAAAATCTAGGTTTGTGGGTGTTTGATGAGCGCCATTTCAGTATGTACATTTTACCTACTCAACTTATTTTGTTAGTAATTATTAATAGATAAAAATGCCAATTAATGTCTTATTTGAATTAAAACTAATTGCGAACGACTATGGAGATTCGAGAATCAAGGTGGAAGTTTTTGGAAGTGTGTGATCAAATTTAAAGCTTTGGAGCAAAAATAATTAAATATGTACGGGAAACTTGAAGTATGGACCAAATAGCAAAATTATTGAAACTTTGAGAACCAAACACCGCAATATTGGGATAATTGGCAATTTGAGACAATAAGCATTGTTGTCATGACGACAGCATACCGTAGTCTCCGTCTGGCCCCCTTTTTTTGTAGTATTTTCAATTGTACATGAGTTTGAAGTTAGATAAAACACTATATAATGACCTTTTGTAGGTTAAAGAAATGAGGAACGACTGCTCAAAAACAAGAGGAAGAATCATGTGCGAAACGATGGTTTTTTTTATAAAGATTTCTTCTCCTTCAATCCATGTCGAGTTAGATCACTCTTTTGTTATTAATTTAATTATGTTATTCTAATTTTCTATAGTCAAGGTAGACGATGAAATCTTGTTTAAGCAGAGTGATTATCTTATTACTCTTTTAATTTCGTTTTCGAGCTTAGACTTCCATGGTTCGTTCTTATTGGATTAATAGAAATTTCTTTCATCTTAAATATCACGTATTTTTTATAGTTAGAAATTAATTTGATTATTTCGTGTTTGGTGCTTGAACGTGTTTTATTAATTTCTTTTGATTTTTCGTTATATTGCTATCGATTTAGGGTACATAGAATTATTAGTATGCGAAACATGTTGTTTTCTTTGAATTAAGTTTGATACACGAAACACTTAAGTATTTTAAAAACGAAGCAAAGAGAAACCGATATTAGATTTTCTTATTCTGGACCAAATCTCTTGTGACGATAATATATTGATTTTGAGTTGTCGTTCAATTTTAGGAATTAATCAATAATTGGATAATTGTTAAGTTAATCAACGGTTGATTCCGAACCTTGGTAATTTAAACCACTTAAATCTTCGACTTAACTTTTTAGCAATAGTTCTTTAATTTAAATTCTTTCAACCAAATTCTTTTCGACCCAATTAGCCTAGAATAATACTTAATTCGAATTAAATTAGACTTTCTTCATTGTAGTCCATGTGGGATCGACTTCGCTGCTACTTTCTATACACCAATAGATTTGCGCGCTTGCAAGGTATTTAAAATTTGACAATATAAAGCTAAACCAAATGGACGCAAATTATCTTTCAACTTTACTGGTGATGAAATAAAACAAATATATCAACTATAAATCTTTATACCAACAAAACCACAATAAAGTCACAATAAAAACCATGTCAGAGTGTTCCAACAATTTTAGACTAAATTCATACAAAATAAAAGTTAATATAAAGTTGTAGTACAACTTTGTTAAACAAAATAAAAAGTCATATTACAAATTGATTCTCTCCAACAATACCTTCACGATCCTTGCCGTGAGAGAATAGAACTGTTGTGATGCATTCTCGACCTCAACTTTTGCTGCGTGAAGATGAGAGTTTGTCTATGAACGAGCAATTTGATGGATCCATTGATTTAATCAAATTAAGGTTTGTTATGTCGGGACCAAGGTAAAGAACAACTTAGAAGGGGGATTAAATCAATTGTATTCAATTTTAAAATTTAAGCACACAGATAAAATATTACTGTAGTTCAGTTAGTTCGACCCTTAGTTCTGACAGACGTGTGAACTGACTGATTTTCTAGATTGTTAAACTATGAGATGGCAGTTCAGAACTACTAAGTTCGAACATAGGCGTGAACAAATAGAATATCAAAATGCACACTACCAAAAATACATATTTTGATGATCAAACAAATACAATAATGCATATAACACCATATATAACGTGGTAAATCCCAAAAGAAAAAATCCGCGGTCCCCATGCCACAATAATCCACTATAGAGAAACAATATGCAATCGTTACAGGTTTTTGGAATTACAACATAAAACTAAAAATAAAACAAACTCAAAAAAAAAAACGAAATAAACTTCCCTTGTTTTGGCTCTCTTGACTTGTAGAGGAGTATAACTAAATGTTGAGGTCTTGGTCTTTCACCACTTCTAAGAATGTACTCGGAATCTTCCACAATTAGAATAAGAACCATGTTCTTAGTTTCACGTCGAAATACCGTTCCTACAAGTGAGTTCCTTTTTGCACTGAAACAATTCCACAGAGCAAACCAATGGTGTGTAGAATGTCTATCAAATTCAAGAATATAAAACCTAGGATTTGCAAATTTGGGAATTGAATCATCGACCAATTCAAAAGCCATCATAGAACCTAAGACTTAAAACTTCATTAAAATAGAAATTAGTTCTTAGAAACGCTCCTCATAATAATAATATTTATGTGACACCTTGAATTTATATGCTAGGTTGCAATATGCCTACTTCTACTAATTTTAGTCCCCACTAGTTAAAGTGATAGACCAGTGCATTTATTTTTCTACAAGAATTATTCCTTGTGAGCCTGGATAGATTTAGAAGAATTTCAAAATTTATTTCTTTTAGAAAACTTTTCAGTCAAATATTTAAGTATTGAAGGAGTGGGAAAAAAATTATATCGATATTGAGCTCATTTTGTAGCATGCATTAAATAACGTACGTTGGGCTAAAAATGAAAGAAGCAAATTAAGTACAAGATAGGCGCAAGTTGTTATGCCCAAAGAAATGCTTGATTAAGTCTATTATTTTATTGTTTAGAGAAATTGGCGCAAATGATCTCCTTAACCTTTCGTTTTGTTGGAAAAATCCCGAACATATGTTTTTAGGTACGCAAATTGTTCTTTTGAACAAAATTTGTCTAAAATGTCCTTTAATTTTACGCGTGGTTTAGACTCTCTTTTAATAGTAGGAAAAATCTTTCAATTCTAAAATAAATAATTAAAATAAAAAATAAAAAGTATAATCTTTTTCAACCCTCTTTCACTGCCAAGCCACTGGGGGTACTTCTCCCTCCTTTAAATCTGCCATTAGAAAGAAGGGATGGAGAAGTCCTCTCGATGGCCGTTCAGCGGTGGAATGGCGGTGTGTGCTTATGAGTGTGGGGTGGGGGTGTAGAAGATGATCATTTTATTTATTTTATTTATTATTATTAATTTTAGAATCGACAAATTTGCATATACTATTAAATGATAGTATAAATCATGCACAAAATTAACGAATATTTTGAAAAATAACTACTTGAGCACCTGAAGGCACAGGTCCATGGCTTGCCAAAAATGAATGTTAGAAAGCAAAAATTAAGAGTAATGCTATTTGCAGTGAGCGACTGTTGTAGTCGCCCTACGTGGCGTCCTACGTGGCATCTTATATGACATTTATTTAATTACTTAATTTTAAGAATAAAAAAAAATATATAATCAAATGGGCTTTTCATATTTTAATATCAAAGTAAAGTTTATCTCTCCAAAACATTCTCCAAAATCAAGAACATCTCCAAAGTCCCCAAACCCGCCTCCTATCCGCCGCCGCCTCCCTTTGCCGGAGCTGCCTCCTTCAGTAGGTGAACTTCAAAAAATTTCACGCTTCTCCCTTTGCCGCCGCCTCCCCCCTTCGCCGGAGCTGCCTCTTCCTTTCGAATTTGAAGTGGCGCAAAGCAATCACAAGAACAACAAAGTGCTAGGAAGCAAAGGAGATGCTAGGCGCTTAAATTGCATTGGAGATTTGTCGATGCCCTGCAACACCTTGGTGGTGCACAAGGTTAATACTTAAACTACATGTTTGTTTAATGCTTGTTGCAGTTTTGATTGGAAATTAGGTTGAAATTATATATTTTTTTACCGAAAGTGAGTAATTGGAATGAGATTTTGATAATGTAAGTTGAAGCAAAAGTGAAATTCAGTCGTGGAAGGAGAAATTAGGCGTAAGTCGAGCAAAGTCTATGTCATCGTGTTTGCTTCTTTTCATCGATTTTTCATTGTTTATGTGTTGTGCACGGCATATTAGTTCTAATAGTTTACTATGAATTCATGCTTGTCTTTGCAAAAATATGGGATGTCTGAGAGGAGGGATAAGAGTTGGTTCACTCATTGGGCATATTCAATGATATGGAATGTTACTTCTTTGAATTAGAATTTGAGTTATTGTTTCATTTGGGATTTTTTTTTCATCCTTTGCGTTGCTATTCCTAAACAAATCAGAGAACTTATGCAAGTTGATATTCTAACAAATGATGAATTGAGGAGTCATTTGCACGAGAAAAATAGTGTAATTTCTTCTTACTTTTCATGATTTCGAAATATTGCCTTCATACTCGAAGAGTTCAACCTACAACAAGCACGTCCGTAAATCAACTTGTTGTACTAGGAAGTTTGTGAAGGTCCCAAGAACAAGATGGTAAATCCTCAAAACCGAGCATGTCCCAATCTTGTTCTCCTTCGGGACCTCTTCAATTAACTGGATCATCGAGCCACTTCCATGGTGGAGTGGATATCATGGAAGATGAAGGCGGTGAAAACTTAGAAAGCCACAATTGAAAAAAGTCGTATAAATTTATACAATGTGAAGACGACCATACGTCCACCACGAGTTTTGCAAATAAATAGACAATATACATTGGAGGACTTAAAGCACTATAAAATTTTATGCATTTCACAAAAAGATCTTGAAAGTGAGTGTTTTTGAAATTTTGTAGGATTAGATTTTCCTCCTCTTCTATGTTGAATTGAGTTCTTGTTATAATACAAAAATATGTGAATTTGAGCACTTCATTACCTTTTCTTCTTTAATTCTTCAAAAGAATAAGTATTTATTTATAAGTGATTAAAATTCTCTCTTAAATCTTTCTTATATGAATGTGAATTTCTAATAATATTTCTTTATTTTGAAGAAGCATGATGAAAATTTGCCAAAAAAGATATCAAAAGGAAATTCCTTTCAAGAATGTCAATGGATTCAGTTTTGTTCACAGCGTAAATACTTTGTTTTCTAATGAATGCATTGACAATTTCTTCGACTCAGGACAATGAGAATTCAGCCACATTATGTATTAGACAGCTCTGCTCGTCCACTCAGTCCCAAACTCCATAAACTGTGCAACCCAAAAACCAAATGCAAAGAAAAAAATAAGGGATGGATCAGCATAGCATTTCAATATCTTGAAGCCTCGAAGAAACCATATTCAAGTTTATTTCAAACGAAGTAGCCAACCCAAAGACAAATAAGCCAGTAGTTGCAACAAAAAGAAAGGGTGAGTAATTGTAAAGCTAGACGGTGAAGTGTTAAAAAGTAGTGTTACATTGTCCAATTGTTGTATTGGATGTCTTTAAAAAGTAACCCAAGCTCATGCATTTTGGATGTCCATTTGTTGCACTAAATAAACAAGCTTTGATCGAAATTTTTATGATTTAAACACGAGACCCAAAGTACTTGTGAGTATATGTCGCTTTTTTATTGTCTTGTGAAATTCACCATGATCACTAATTGCAACCACGCTTTTATCGAAGTGAGGCTCTTTAATACATTTGATAGCTTTCTTGTTGAGATGAAACGAGAAAATTGTAACCATAGCCTAAAACAAATCAAAGAAATATAAATTTGCAACTTGGACGTAAAAGAGGAAGCGGAATTTTTTATCATCCTTCAACTTATGGAATAAAAGTTATTAGCAATATTCGTAAGAAAGAAAATAATCATTCCATTATACAATCAAAGCACAAACAATTCTTCCTAGTAGTTCCCAAAATGTTTGAAATTACTTTCATGACTTCATAAAAATAATATCTAGAAACAACTTGTAATGGTTAATAACAAGAATTATGAAGATTAAAACATATTTTTCGTAATGATTGCCTTATAATTCCAAAACCTTCTTGTTTCCCGTATTGTTTATAATACTCAAAAAGCTTATTCAATGAGTCAAAGTGCATTCCAACTTTAGGTGCTTGCACAATCTCTTTGTAACTCAAGTTCTTGTTTACCACTTGTTCATCCACATATTCTTCATCAACGATATCCAACATATTGTCTTCACGAATAAGCATCTTGATCACTTTAAATCTATTAAAATACAAAATCTGAAATGCATTTTAAATCTATTAAAATACAAGAATCTAAAATACATAACACATACATTTTATAAAATCCTCATAAAATCAAGGTCATTTATCATAGAAAATGTTAAATCTAATTCTTAGCTCTTTGTAACTCAAGTTCTTGTTTACCACTTGTTCATCCACATATTCTTCATCACTGATATCCAACATATTGTCTTCCTGAATAAGCATCTTGATCACTTTAAATCTATTAAAATACAAAAATCTGAAATGCATTTTAAATCTATTAAAATACAAGAATCTAAAATACATAACACATACATTTTATAAAATCCCTCATAAAATCAAGGTCATTTATCATAGAAAATGTTAAATCTAATTCTTAGCTAACAAGATCAGAGAGAAGCTTGAAAAATGAGCAAACTTCAAGAAAAGCTAAGCGATAGCAAAACTTGGCCAACCAATTAATTCAAAGACATCAACAACCATGTCAATTCTTTCTAACATCATATTACCAAAATTCTTCATTTTAATATTATCATCAAAGCCAAAGACACGAGTTTCATGTGCCACCGCATAGAATCTAATTTGTTCTATATGCATCACCATAACAAATTTTCTCTTTTCATTTTCCAAGCATATATTCTTCCAACTCATAACAAAATTATCAAACACTGCTCGATGGGTCTAAAATTGCAAAACGTTGACCAATAAAATAAAAATTCAGCACACGGGCAATATTAATGAACTAAAACCCACAAGTCATTCAAGCTATCGGATAACAAAGAATTACATGAGTTGGTAAGACTTTTAACGAGTGTAATTTGTACCTTTTTCAATTGTCGATGTATCTCTTCCGTAGTTCTCGGAAACTCCAAGGTTATTTCTTTGTTCTTTGCGATTCACGCCCAATCTTCAAATTCGAAAGGAAGAGGCAGCTCCAGCGAAGGGGAGAGGCGGCGGCAAAGGGAAAGAAGCGTGAAATTTTTTGAAGTTCAGCTACTAAAGGAGGCAACTCCAGCAAAGGGAAGCGGCGGCGGATAGGAGGCGGGTTTGGGGACTTTAGAGATGTTCTTGATTTTGGGGAATGTTTGGGAGTGATAAACTTTACTTTGATATTATAATATGAAAAGCCCATTTGATTATATATTTTTTAAATTCTTAAAATTAAGTAATTAAATAAATGTCATATAAGATGCCACGTAGGACGCCACGTAGGGCGACTACGTTGATCGCTTCAATCGCAAATAGCATTACTCAAAAATTAATGCACTATAAAAATACGTTAAAGACCATGTACGAATTTCTATATTATTTAGTAAACCAAGTTTGGAATAAGTAATTTCGATGATTGGAGATAGAATTTAATAATTTTCATTATATCATTTTTAAAAAAAAATTATTACTCATAAATCACGTTAAGTGGATGATTTTGATTTCAAAAGTGACTCATTTGATTTTTACCTCTCTCAACAGAATACACATTCTCGCATCTATATTTTTTTCTCACTCAACACATTATATTTTTTCTCTCTCACCACATAATACACATGCACACCACAATGCATGTAGTTGGCAGGATTAGAGTCAGAATAAAGTCAGCTTAAGATCAGCAGAAAGCTGTAAAGTAAAAGGAAGGTAGTGGATTTTGATATTGGTGAAAAACTATTCCTGAAAGTTGCAACAATGGAAGAAGTTAGGTTTGGCAAGAAAAGAAAGTTGAGAACTTGGTTTATATGTCCTTTTCAAATCCTAGAAAAGCTAAAAAATGTGATGTATCTGTAAGGTCCTAGAATTTTATCTTATTGTTCGGTACACTGAGCTTGGTCAAGTAAACGAGATTCGAGGCTCGGCTCACGTAAGAAAAATAAAAACTCAAATCACGAGTTTGGTTTAAACTAAAAGATTTAAGTCATTCAAGTTTAAAAAGATTTTATTTTAATTCTGTTGACGTCGGAACCTGTACTGTTCACGTGTCAATAGATATCCAGTTACTCCTCTGCCAACATGTATGTTACCTGCACACTCGGACAATCGTTAGGTACTAAGATCTCCTGAAAAAAAGAGTCCGGCGATTGTTGGTACTCCGACGATCAAGTCAACTGCCGGTATATAGAGTAATATATGGGGGATGAAAACAATTGGGTGTAGAAAGGACAAGTAGTGAAATTGATGAGATTTGAGCGAGTTTAGGGGTGAATTGAGTTCTAATTGATTTTGGAAAACAATCAATTAGATATCTAATCGGACCATTCTTCCTTATGGGATAGAGATGATCGGTTGTTAAGGCAATCTCCTAGATTACACTCCCTATTTGAATTAATCACGTTTCCTAATATTTAGGAGACTGGGATTTGGTTTTCTTATGAGGATCCGTGCGTCAATCAAACACGATCTTTTCTTAAGCATATCTCTGGTCATTCTGGGACACTGTGTTGCCTACGGATTACGAGGGATTCGAAGCTCGGCGGAGCCCACAGGATCAGTTACGATACTCGAGGCCTGTCATGGGCTTCGCTGTATTTCGATTTGTGAGTACTATCATGCTGCTGGGTCTTAAGAATATTCATGAGGCCTTCACTTGATGTCTGAAGCCTTTATGAATCTGGAGGGTCTTTGCTGGGCCTATAAGACCTTAGCGAGACTTGAATTAGGCTTAGATGGGACATTTACTGGCATTTATTTCTTATCAAAATATGGTGGTAACAAATTCTTTGATAAGTAATTGGGTTGTTAGCATAATGATCATTTGCATGGTTCTTGAAATAAATAACCCAAATTTGAATGATATTTTTGTAAATTTTTTGTTTTAACTTTTTGATAGTTAAAAAATTCTTCAACTTCCAATTAAACTCACAATATAACAACATATATTCTGCAATAACTCCCTATTTATTTATGTGAATAAATGGAAAAGAGAGTTACAAGAAATTCATCAATATATAAGTCTCATATGAGTGTTGTATTATTTGACAATGTGCTGATTTAGTGGGAATTTGTATTTTGATACTTTTCAGTAATAGATACATTTTAAGATTTTTTTTATAGAATAAAGTATATTGGTTGTTACCAATCTATGAATTTAGTTTTTCCATATTTGGTTTAACATTAAGATTGGAGAGTTTTTGTATGATCTCACTAAAGAATAAAGTTGGACCAGTCGGAAATAGGATGTTTTAGATCACGTTGCATGTAAATTTCATGTTACACATCCATACTTGATCTATGTCATTGAATATGTTAGTGTAATGACCATTGATGGTCCAATTACCACTATGTGTGTAACAAAGGCCACTTTGATCTCATAATGACGTAGTAGATGGACCAGATTGTAACTAAATAAATGTTACAAGGCAAGATAGCATTTTTGTGTACACATAAGGTTATATGATATAATTGTTTCGGATAACCTATGTAGCATAAGTAGGAGATTGTTGGGATTTATTTCTTATGTGGGCTACATTTTAAAATACAATTATATTATAAGCTATCTAATTTAATAGGGTCATATAAGTGATCAATTAATTGAGTTCTACAAACATATATTGGTATGGACTTTGTAATGTGTAGAGATCAAATACTAGTTTAATTATGGATGATGGGAATCTAATTGGCTAGTATATAAGGAGTATCATATGGTTAGGTCCATAAGGTCAAATTATTAATTAGATTGTCGTAAAAATAATTGTAAGTGCACAATATCATTAACAAGTAATAAAGTGAACCTAATGAGTCGGGATTGTCGCTCCCACGAACATTATCCTATTTATATAATAGTTAATTAATCATAATCATAAATTATTTAAAACACTTTGAAATAAGTTTATTGAAAGATTTAACATATAACTATTAATTCAAGAAAATAGTTTGAACGCAAATATCAAAAATTTATTAAATATAATTATTAAAGTGTTTGGATTCACGAATTCACCATATTTGTTATCTCTAATTTCTCCTCTCGAATTTATTCATAATGTTGTACTTGGTCAAATTCAAAATTTAACATAATTTACCTCTCTCAAGTTCAAATTAGTCCTATCTAATTAAGTCAACTCACTATATCTCTATGTGAAGTCAGCATAATCCTTAACTAGATGTATTAAATCTCATAAGAATTCAATTTAAGACTACAACAATAACAAAAGCGTATCTCTACCTTTTATCCAATTGGCGAAATTTACTACTTGGTCTAGATTAATAATTTACCTCTCAGTTTGTTACAATCAACAATTCAATGAAATAATGACCACCTATTTCAAGCATTACAAGAAGAAGTAAAATCAATACATAATGATGCGAACCTGCGAAGATTGAATCTCAGAACCCACAACAAAGATTGATAATGAACTCTAAGAAAGCTAAACTCAAGCCGCAAGACCTTGACCCGATGATTTCTTGAATCAAAGAACCAAGTTTGAACGCCACAAAGATTTGTCATGTCTTTGATAAATTTTGGTTAGTTCAATTAAGAACAATGAAGAAAAGTGAATCTCACTTTTATTTAATCTCTCAATAATCAAAGTTAATTCTGTCTATAACGAGAAGTGTTTATATAGTAGAAATCACCGAAAAACCTAATCTAATTCAGAAAATAACTAGAAAATTAATAAAATTAGAGTTCTGATTGGAAAAAGAAACAAAATACGAAAAAAAAAATCCAAATTTCTTCGAATTCCCAGGCTAAAATTTTGGTCACTGCAATGGTTCCATCGTCGTGAAGTGACGCCCATACATTTGGAGACCAAGCCTAATTTCAGCTGTTCACGTTTTGCCTACCAAACTTTGAATTATGCTCATTTTGGCCCTTCAATCTTCCACTAGTCTCCAATATGCCTTTAATATGATCTTTAGTTTGAATTAAATGTATTAAGGTTGTCTCTTCCTTTGTCATACTCATTTTGAAGGTTGGTGTCTTACTTGTTGTACTTTTGGTGTCGATTTGGACCTACGTAGCTTGGAGAAAATTTTGTATGGCGTCCTTGATCTTCTTGGCTCTTGATCTTGTTATTGGCCCCACCAGAATATGTAACGAGTCATTGCTAGTTGGTCCATGGCTCGCATCATCCCCTCATTTCTCAAAAAGTTTCGACCTCGAATTATCACTTGCATCAAAGGGAAAAAGATCAGAAACATTAAAAATAGCAGATACATTATACTCACCTGGAAGAAGCATTATCATTTATCCTCTTAATGCCTTGAAAAGGCCTATTATCCCTAGGATGTAGCTTAAACCGTTTACGGGTAGGAAATCTTTCACTTTTTCATATGCACCCAAACCCAATCATCAGGCTTAAAGATAAGTCTACGGTCTTTGTTGGCTTTAGCTGTATATTGTTTAATCTTTTTTTCAATTTGTTACCAATGAAGCTCATTTGTCTTATTTGGATTACTTCTATAGGCTGCTCGATTCGAAATAACAACTCCAGGTAGAAAGTCAATTTGATATTGAATGTCTCTAATAGGTGGTAACCTACTAGACATCTCTTCAGAAAACACGTCCTCAAATTCCTGCAGTAAAGAAATAGGCAAACTGAGGAGAGATTGATTAGTTTTGCTAATTACAATCTCATTTTTTTCCTCTCTCGTTTTCTTTTTCTTGTACTTCTATCTCACCTTTTTTTTTTCTGCTGCTCCAAATCATTTACCTTAATTTGTGCATGAAGAGCATGCCTCGCAAATAGCATTTCACCTTCTACAGGTACTCTACACTATCATCCTCCAATTCAGACATCACACCACTATCACACTCATCATCAATTTCTACTTCCCCATTATCACACAAAATCATTGCCCTTTTGTTTGGACATTGTGACGTAATGTGCCCAGAACCCAAACATTTAAAATATTTGATATTTCTATTCTTATAAGGTTGGAAATCTGACTTGAATTTATTGTTGCTAGTTACATCTTCTTTTTCCTTGGTAGTTCGATTTTCTCATTTGAAACAACCCTATTACTCCTAGTGATGGCAAACCCCCCCCCCGCCCGCCCGCCCGCCCGCCCCCTCCCCTCCCTCACCTCCCTCACCTCATGGGGCATGGAATCCCTCACTTGGATTACTAAAGGGGTGGGGACGGAATCATTGTTCCCAATTCGAATGTTTTTATTTTATTTTTATATTTTAAAATTTAAATTGTATGTAAAAAAATAAAAAAAAATTATATTAAAAATTAATTAATTAATTAAGCGGAATGATAAATGGGTATTTTTTTACCCCCGCCCCGCTCCGACCCAACCCGACCTGACCCCGACCCGACCCGCCTCTCAAAAATACCCGACGAGGCGGGGATAGTGATGGCCGTCCCGGCCCCGCCCCACCCTGTCCCACCCCGTCCCACCTCGTTGCCATTCCTAACCACTCCTATTATTATTATCCCACTTTAGTTTTCAATGAGGGCTAAATCCTGAAAAATACATTGATGCTCATTTTCTTTTTAATTGTCTCTCTACCTTTATAGCTATGTGTACCATGTCCTCCAACTCCACATAGTGTTGTAATTCAACTACATTTGCTATATCCCTATTTAATCCATTCAAAAACCTGGCCAATGTGGCCTCCCTATCCTCCTCAACATTAGCATTAATCATGACCACCTCCATCTCCTTATGGTAATCTTATACACTATTTGAACTTTGAGTAAAGCTCTACAATTTTTTATAGAGGTTTCTATAGTAATGACTAGGTACAAATCTCCTAATTGTGAGAGTTTTTAAATCACCCCAAATTTCTACAAGCCTCTCATGATTTCTCCTCATATTTGTCACCAATTGATCCCACCACATTATAGCATAGTCAGTGAACTCAATTACTGCTAATTTCACATTCTTCTCTTCCAAATTATAGCAATCAAATATTAATTCCAACCTCATTTTCCCATTCTAAATAGGCTTCAAGGTTATTCCTACTTTGGAAAGAAGGTATTTTCATTTTTATATTCTCAAGGTTTCTATCTACCCCATCGTGGCCTCTATAGTCTCCTCCTCTAGGTGCTTTTTCACGCATATCTCTTTTACGCCTCATCCTACTAATCTCAACCATATAATTATAACCACCCCCATTCTCAAATTCAGCCATAGGGTTATGATCATGCCTATCCTGTCTCCTATCATTAGAGATCCCGTGTTGTTGCTTCCTTAGTAAGGTTGTAATCATCGTATCATACATATCCATCCTACCCCTCATCTCTTTATTACTATCTCTCATCTCGTCAAACACCATGTTCATCCTCTCAAATTGTTGCTGCATGACTTTTAACAAAAAGAATTGGTTGTTTTCTTCCCCAAGTGTTGTTTCATCATTATTAGAAATTTTAGGATAAAAAAATAGAAATTAGTAAAATAAAATAATATAAGAAATTAACCTCACGTGTTTACACTCGTGTTTCATTCTATTTGACTATTTTCAAATAATAATCTCACAACTCTTGTCTTTTACTTCTTTTTTTTTTTTTCCAAGTTCTCTAATGAACTAACTAAACTCAATCAATAATTCGGTCTCCGCAATGTTCAAGAACTAGAAAATAAAGACAGCGAGAATGACTAAAGAAGAGAAATCACAATAAGATTGAGATTTGAATACTTAGCACCGGATGATAATATGGAGAGTGAGTTTCTTGTCAAATATAACACAAGAATCTCAAAAGAATGCATTTCTTGAATTTTCATTTTTTTTTGGATCCAACGCAAGAAACTAATAAAAAAAATTAATTACAAGGCAAGAACTAGAAAAGAATTAGCTTTGATACCTTAATGGATTGTGCCCAAACAAGTCTTGAATGTTTTTGGTGCAAGAATTTTTTATTTTTATTTTCTTTGAATGATTCTAAGATATAATAAATCCAAACAAGAAAATAAAATACACTTTATAAAATATGATGAATTACGAAAGAGATTTTTTTTTATGACTCAAGATTAAATTGATGGAAACAAAAAAGAAAAGAGAGAACCTGATGTTAGAGCCAATGCTCTGATTGATGCGAACCTGTGAAGATTGAATCTCGGAACCTACAACAAAGATTGATAATGAACTCCAAGAAAGTTAAAATCATGCCCAAGACCTTGACCCAATAATTTATTGAATCAAATAACCAAGTTTGAATGCCACAAAGATTTACGAAGTTTTTGATAAGTTTTGGTTAGTTCAATTAAGAATAAGGAAGAAAAGTGAATCTCACTTTTATTTAATCTCTCAATAATCAAATTTAATTCTGTCTACAACAAATAGTGTTTATATAGTAGAAATAAATGAAAACCTAATCTAATTCAGAAAATAACTAGAAACTTAATAAAATTAGAGTTTTGATTGGAAAAGGAAACAAAATACAAAAAATTCGAATTTTCCCGAATTTGGCCTGGGCGATCTTTTTAATCGTTCGCATTTTGACCTCCTAACTTTGAATTATACTCATTTTGGCCCTTCAATCTTCCACTAGCCTCCAATATGCCTTTAATATGATTCTTAGTTTGAATCAAATTTACTAAGGTTGGCTCTTCTTTTGTCTTATTCATTTTGAAGGTTAGTGTCTTGCTTGTTGCATTTTGGGTGTCGGTTTTAGCCTACGTAGCTTGGACAAAATCTTGTATGACGTCATTGATCTTCTTGGCTCTTGATCTCGTTAATGGCCCAACCGGAATATGTAACGAGTCATTTCTAGTCGGTCCATGGCTCGCATCATGTAATCAACATATAATCAAAACTTGAGAATTGAAATTAAAGAATCTAAACTAGGTTACATCGTTTCAACCAAATTATAAATTTAGCTACTCATAATTCAAGAGAAAGAAAACATGAAGAGTTTGGAATACATAACCGGATTTAAATAAAAGATGAGAAAAAGTTGAACATCTTGCACCAAGAATTCATCGTCTTCACGTCTCAATCTTCAAAGCCTTGGTCGTTTTTCATCTCTTTATCCTCTTTGCTCTTTCTTGTCTCCTTTATTCCACGACCTATAATCTAACCTAGATTAAGTCTTTATTTAGTCTTACGCCACTCTGACTTGTTTTAATTCCAAAATGACACAAACGCCCCTTGTTTCTCTTTTAAAAAATTAAGAAAATTAAGTATGTGGGTTGCAGTCGGGACACGGTTCAAACAACTCTTTTCTATGATTGTTTGCAGTTTGGTCCCTCTACTTTCAATGTTATACACTTTGGTCCTTGTATTTGATCTTTCATTTCAATTTCATCATCTTTTATTTACAATCCAAGATCTTCATCTTTTATGAGATTAGTGTAAAATCACACTTATCATAGCTCATAGCTTTTCTTCTCTATCCTCGTCCTGAAGCGAGCATTAAAAAGATTTGGCTGCGAAAGATCCTAACCCTCTTAATTTCAACGTAATAGATTCATGTATTCTTCTTCAACACATACTCTTGATAATTTAAAATGATGATCTTGGATTCTCTAATTGTTTAATTATAGTTAGAGATTTATGTTTAAAGATCAAATATATTGTGCTATACTAGTTTATTTATATGTTTTTCATGGCAATTACATTCTAATAGTAAGACATCTATATCTCAAGACAACTGTATTTTTTTTTTTTAATTATCGTGATGATAAACTATTTTCTAAGTTGTTTTAATTAAATGAAAATATAATTTAACACGAGTGTATCTTAATCCCGTGTTTTTTGGGGTCATAGTGAAAATCTTAAAATCTCAATATTAATTTAGTATTGTCGACTGGGATGGTCATGTAAAAATCAACTTTCTATCATGACTATAAGAATGTGTTTGATTGGCACATTTTCCATAGAAAATATCACATCTATGGAAAATGTTGTCACATCCATAGATTTTCTTTTCCACCTTTAGTTATTTGATTGCTCATGGAAAAGAAAATTGATTTTCAATATACAATCACTTAAAGCACATTTTTTCCATTTTCTTGGAAAACATTTTCTCACTTATTTAGTAGATTTTATTTTCCACCTTAGATAGAAAATATTTTCATTTTTCACCATTTTTCATGTACACCAATCAAACACACCCTTAATTGTCATTGCGTGTAGATTTTAAATGGCTAATAATTCCTTAGACTTTGAAATATAAATTAATAATGAGACTTTTAATACAGAATCAGACAATTAATGAAATGATATGGATTAGAAGAAGAATTGAATAATACTAACAATAATAAATGCATCAGCATTTATGCCACTATCTATACTAGGTGACATTAATTGATTCACCTTCAAAATGACATATCAATTAACGTCACCTAGTTGTCATTTAAATTGTTAATCATCAATTATCAATTATTTAAAATTTTATATAACTAAAATAAGAGGAATGATCTTCTAAGTACTAGTGCTTAGCTTATACTAAGTACCGGTGACATGTCATGTATATTTAATATATATTTTATTTATACATTGATAATTGTGGAATCTACCATTATTCATTAAATAGACATGTTATGTCATCGATACTTAGTATAAGATAAGCACCGGTACTTAAGAGATCATTCCTCACCAAGATAATATATTCATTTATGCCTCTTTAGCGTACTATAATTGAAAAAGAAAAAGGAAAAAAAAAAAAAGTAGCAACCCGATAAAACCTAATTGGTGTTTATATTATCAACATAGTGTTGAAGTAACATGCATTGGGTGTAAATAGTTCAGTAACAGTTTGTGACATACTTTTAAATCAAATCATTTAAAAATATATTTTTTTTTAAAAAAAAAAAAAAAAAACTCAAACTTAAAGCAAACCATTTAAAATGGTATGAGAAAAACTCAAAAATAAACCAAAATATTTGTTTTATAGAACTCTTAACCTACGTCCATTATTTCACACAAATAGTAAACATATTAATCTATTGAGGTGTGTTATTTTCCGTTGCTAATTTTTTTTTTCTCATAATTTTATAAGCAGTGGCAGGAGTCAAACTTTTGAAGTTAGAAAGTCCCAGACAGGGGTGGGCTGGGGGAGATGGGAACTGCTCCTGATTTTATTTTGGGATAATTAGTTCATATATCTTTTTTTTTTTTATAAAAAGTTAAAATATACTCTCTTTTTTAAATTTTTTATTCTTACCCACGTCTAAATAATATTTATGAAAAATACATTTCTTCACTATTATATAAACTCTTTTAAAAATATTTATTTATTGCATATTAGTCTATATACTTTATATAATATTCACTTTAGTCCTTATATTTTCAAATATATTTCAATTAAGTCCTTCAAAAATTGCATCTTATGTCCTTAATCTTTTACATATTTACACTTTGGTCCTCAAATTTTTAATTATCTTTCAATTAAGTCCTCCAAAAATTGTATCTTAGGTCCTTCAACTTTTTACATATTTACACTTTTGTCTCCAAATTTTCAATTATCTTTTAGTTAAGTCCTCCAAAAATTACATCTTAGGTCCTTCAACTTTTTACATCTTTACACTTTGATCCCCAAATTTTCAATTATCTTTCCGTTAAGTCCTCTAAAAATGCATCTTAGATGTGGTAACATATGTGTTACCCGTGTCAAATTGATTTTAATGAAATTGAAGAAGTAATATATAGTAACAAATACGGTAACATATATGTTACCCGCGTAAAAATATTGTTTTTAAAAATAAAAATTGAAAATATTTGATTTTAGACCAAACTAATGTATTTTTTGAAAAACATTTACAAGAAGATAAATCATAAAATAGCAATTGTATTGAAAATGAGGAAGTAACATAGGGTAACAAATTAATTTTAATGAAATTGAGGAAGTAACATAGGATATAATTTGATTTTAGACCAAACTAATGTATTTTTAAAAAAATATTTACAAGGAGATAAATCATAAAATAGTAATTGTATTGAAAATGAGGAAGTAACATAGGGTAACATATGTGTTACCCATGTCAAATTGTTGATATTAAAAATAAAAAATTAAATATATTATTTTTATTTAACATAATTCGTAATTCAGAAAATTATAGAAGGATATAATTTGCTAAAAATTGATTTTAATGAAATTGAGTAAGTAACATTCGTTAATAAATATGGTAACATATATGTTACCCGTGTAAAAGTATTGTTTTCAAAAACAAAAATTAGAAATATTTGATTGTAGACAAAATTAATGTATTTTTTAAATACATTTACAAGAATATAAATTATACAATAGTAATTGAATAGAAAATGAAGAAGTAACATAGGGTAACACGTGTGGTAACATATGTGTTACCCATGTCAAATTGTTGGTATTAAAAGTAAATAAATTAAATAAATTATTTTTATTTATAATAATTCATATTTCAGAAAATTATAGAAGGATATAATTTGCTAAAAATTGATTTTTATGAAATTGATGAAATTACATAGGTTAACAAATACGGTAACATATATGTTACCCGCGAAGAAGTATTGTTTTCAAAAATAAAAATTGGAAATATTTGATTTTAGACGAAATTAATGTACTTTTTAAAAACATTTACAAAACTATAAATTATAAAATAGTAATTGTATAGAAATTCAGGAAGTAACATAGAGTAACACGTGTTACCCATGTCAAATTGATTTTAATGAAATTGAGGGAGTAACATAGGTTAACAAATACCTATATGTTACCCAGGTAAAAGTATTTAAAAATAAAAATTGTAAATATTTGATTTTGAACGAAACTAATGTATTTTTTAAAAAATATTTACAAAGAGATAAATCATAAAATAGCAATTGTATTGAAAATGAGGATGTAACATAGGGTAACAAATATGGTAACATATGTGTTACCCGTGTTAAATTGATTTTAATGAAATTGAGGGAGTAAAATATGTTAATAAATACGGTAACATATATGTTACCTACGTAAAGGTATTGTTTTTAAAAATAAAAAATAGAAATATTTGATTTTGGACAAAACTAATGTATTTTTTAAAAACATTTATAAGGAGATAAATCATAAAATAGCAATTGTAGTGAAAATGAGGAAGTAACATTGGGTAACACATGTGGTAACATATATGTTATCCGTATCAAATTGATTTTAATGAAATTGAGAAAATAACATAGGTTAACAAATATGGTAACATATGTGTTACCCATGTAAAAGTATTGTTTTCAAAATTAAAATTTGGAAATATTTGATTTTACACTAAACTAATGTAGTTTTTAAAAAATATTTACGAGATAAATCATAAAATAACAATTGTATTGAAAATGAGGAAGTAACATATGATAACACGTGTGGTAACATATGTGTTACCCTTGTCAAATTAATTTTGACGAAATTGAGGAAGTAACATAGGTTAACAAATACGGTAACATATATGTTACGCTATAAAAGTACTGTTTTATAAAATAAAATTTGAAAATATTTTATTTTTGACAAACTAATGTATTTTTTAAAAATATTTACAAGGAGATAAATCATAAAATTACAATTGTATTGAAAATAAGGAAGTAACATAGGGTAACACATGTGGTAATATATGTGTTACCCGTGTCAAATTGATTTTAATGAAATTGAGGAAGTAACATAGGTTAACAAATACAGTAACATGTATGTTACTAACGTAAAAGTATGGTTTTCAATAATAAAAATTTGGAAATATTTGATTTTAAACCAAATAAATGTAGTTTTTAAAAAATATTTATAAGGAGATAAATCATAAAATAGCAATCATATTGAAATGAGGAAGTAATATATGTGGTAACACATGTGTTACTCGTGTCAAATTGATTTTAATGAAATTGAGGAAGTAGCATAGGTTAAGAAATACGAAAATACGGTAACATATATGTTACCCACGTAAAAGTTTTGTTTTCAAAATTAAAATTTGGAAATATTTGATTTTAGACCAAATTAATGTAGTTTTTAAAAAACATTTACAAGGAGATAAATCATAAAATAGCAATTGTATTGAAAATGAGGAAGTAACATAGAGTAACACATGTGGTAACATATGTGTTACCCGTGTCACATTTGACTTTAATGAAATTGAGGAAGTAACATATGTTAACAAATATAGTAGCATATATGTTACCTACGTAAAAGTATTGTTTTTAAAAATAAAAATTGGAAACATTTGATTTTATACAAAACTAATGTATTTTTTAAAAACATTTACAAAGAGATAAATTATAAAATAGCAATTGTAGTTAAAATGAGGAAGTAATATAGGGTAACATATGTGTTACTCGTGTCAAATTGATTTTAATGAAATTGAGGAAGTAACATAAGGTAACAAATTCAGTAACATATATGTTACCCGCGTAAAAGAATTGTTTTTTCAAAAATAAAATTTGGAAATATTTGATTTTAGACCAAACTAATGTAGTTTTTGAAAAATATTTACAAGGAGATAAATTATAAGATAGCAATTATAAAGTATTTTTAACATAATTATAAAGTATTGATTTTATTGCAAATGAGCAAATAACACATAGTGACATAGGAATTTTGAAAAATTGAAATATTGATTTTAAATGAAAATAATGTATTTTTAAAAAATTTTAAAAATAGAGAAATGGTAAAAATTGATATTGATTTTAATGAAAAATGAGGAAGTAACATATATGTTACCCGTGTAAAAATGTTGTTTTAAAATAAAAAATTGAAAAATTTAATTTTAAAGAAATATACTAGTCTAATTTTTAAAATAATTATAAAATATTGATTTTATTGCAAATGAGCAAGTAACACATAGTAACATATATGTTACTAGTATAAAAATATTTTTTTAAATAAAAATTGAAAAATTGATTTTAAATGAAAATAATATATTTTTAAAATATTAATAAAATTAGAGAAATGGTAAAATATTGATTCTAATGAAATATGAAGAAGTAACATATATAGTAAGTAACATATATAGTAACATATATGTTACCCATGTAAAAATATTGTTTTTCAATTAAAAATTAAAATATTAATTTTAAATGAAAATAATATATTTTAAAAAATAATAAAATAAATAAATTATAAAGTATTAATTTTAAATGAAAATGATGAAATAATTGTATTTCAAATGAAAAAATAAAAATATTGATTTTATGAAAACATCGTATTTTTAAACAATTATCAAAGAAAATAAATTGTAAAATATGATTATAGTTATTATTATTTAAAATAGTATACAAATATGATAGTTGGTGGTGGTAACACGTGTTAATTTAATTTAAATTAAAGTAACATTTTAAATTAAAGTAACATATGTGTACCATAATTTAAAATAGTATACAAATATTTATTTGTTCGTTTAGATGAAAATTCGAGTGTAAAGTCAAAAATTTAATTGAAAGTGCACTTATTTTGACCACTAAAATTACACTTATTTTGGCCACTAAAATCAAGGATTTGGAGGATCAAACTTTGAACATGTATAAAGTTGAAGGACCTAAGATGCAAATTTTAGAAGACTTAACTGAAAGATAATTGAAAATTTGGGGACCAAAGTGTAAAGATATAAAAAGTTGAAGGATCTAAGATGCAATTTTTGGAGGACTTAACTGAAAGGTAATTCGAGACTAAAGTGTAAAGATGTAAAAGATTAAGGACCTAAGATGTAATTTTGGATGACCTAATTGAAATATAATTGAAAATATAAGGATTAAAGTGAATAATATATAAAGTATATACTATTATATAATAAATAACGCCACATCATCATTCCACATTATAAAATATTGTTTTTAATGAAATGAGGTATTTTTGAATAATAAAAAAAGAGTATTTATCAACATTTTTATAAAAGTAGACTCAACTTCAACTTTCCTTTTTTTTTTTCCCTCAAATCACAATTACTGGGCCCTTCTTGTGAGAATCTAATATTTTATTTTAGGTAATTTGCGGCCTTCATCCCCAACCTTTGAACTTTTGACATTTTTATCCTTATTCTTTATTTTTTGGCACCCATATCCTCAACCTTTCTTATTTTGGTGGCTGAAGTCCCCAACCTTTGAACGTTTGGCACTTTTATCCTCATTCTTTATTTTTTAGCACCTATATCCTCAACTTTTCTTAATTTGGTGGCTAAAATCCCCAACCTTTGAACGTTTGACACTTTTATTCTCATTCTTCATTTTTTTGCACCCATATTCTTAACATTTCTTAATTTGGTGGCTGAAGTCTCCAACATTTGGACTTTTGTATCATATTTTTTAATTTTTTAATTGAAACTTATGAAAAGTTTATTTAAAGTCAAGTTTTATGAGTAATTTTATCTATAAATGTTGATTTATTTAAAAAAAACTTATTTTTACAAATTTTATGATATTTTCTTCATTTTTTGCACTTATATCTTCATTCTTAATTTTTTTTGCACTTATATCCTCAAATTGAGCATTAATCAAAATATAGTTTTCTAAATAAAACAATTTAATCTGAATAATACAAATATTCGATAAAATAGGATGGTCATCGACCCAAAAGATAATTGGTCAATATCAAAAGGTCGAACCAAAAGTCAAAGTCGACACGGTTTCAATTAAAATTTAATTTTTGCACTCATATGCTCATTTTTCATTTTTTTGCACCAATATCCCCAAATGGAGCATTAATCAAAATATAGTTATCTAAATAAAACTATTTATTTGAATAATACAATATTCGGAAAATAGGATGACCATCGATCCGAAAAAATAACGGGTCAATGGTCAAAAGGTCGAACAGTTTCAATTAAAAATTAACAATTAATCTAAAATATCATAAAATTTTAAAAATAAGTTTTTTAAATAAACCAATATTTATAGACAACATTACTCACAAAACTTGGCTTTAAATAGACTTTTCATAAGTTTTAATTAAAAATTAAAAATATGATACAAAATTCTAAAGGTTGGAGACTTCACCACCAAATTAAGAAATGTTAAGGATATGGGTGCAAAAAAATAAAGAATGAAGATAAAAGTGTCAAACGTTCAAAAGTTGGAGACTTGATTACCAAATTAAGAAATGTTGATGATATAGGTGCTAAAAATAAAGAATGAGGATAAAAGTGCCAAATGTTCAAAGGTTGGGGACTTCAGCCACCAAAATAAGAAAGATTGAGGATATGGGTGCTAAAAAATAAAGAATGGAGATAAAAGTGCCAAAAGTTCAAAGGTTGGGGATGAAGGCCATAAATTACCCTTTATTTTTATAAATTATAGTCTTTAAAAAATTTATAAGAAGTCATTGCACAAGAATATAATCTATATCTATTTTATCTAAAACTAAGCCATGTAGTCGATGGACACAAATTTAAACCCTTTTAATAGTATTATATACAATTATTATTTGAACACGATATGTATTAACAAGCAAAGTGCCTTTATTAATTTTGTATTATCATTTCAAGAATGAGTCAATCATTTATAATTTTGTATTATTAATTTTATTAGACCAATAAGTCCAATTGCCTTATATTAAGAGCCAGTTTGGTCCAATTTATGAACTAGTTTATTTGACCAAAATGACTTATTTGATAAAAAATAGTTTATTTGAAAAAATTGCCTTGGTAACTTAAAATTTGTTACTATTCTATGTCAAATAAATCATTTTAGTCAAATAAACTAATTTATAAATTATATCAAACAAACTCTAATTGATATTGGGTTAATGGATCCAATTGCCATCTATTAAATTGATATTAGGTAAAAGTTAAATTATATATTAAAAAATTTAAAAACCACAAAAAAAAAAAAAAAAAAAAAAAAAAAAGCTCCGCCAGTTTATAAGTAACCATAAAAAGAAAAGTTCTACAAAATGAAATTACTATAAAAATAATCATTAAAAATCTGATAAGTATTACATTATCACGAACATTAAGAAAATATCTAAGAGCTTTGATCTGCTTTCATTAATTCTTAGTTTTAACAGTGTTTAATAAGAATTAATAATCAAAAGTCTAGAAAAGTTTTATTGCTATTTCACACAACAAAGTCAAAGATCCAACCTCAATAATCAACCATTTTCGAATAGAATCTCACTAAATCTTCCTTCTTTACTTTCAATTATTTATATCTGAAAATAAATTATAAACTTTATTATGAGACTGTATCTCATCGGTTGTCTATAAATTTTATTATCAAAAAGTGCATCCACTATCTACGGTTTGTTGTACTAATTTCTCTTTACAAATTCTTAATTTTTTTTTTTTTTTGGTTGGTGTAGATCTACTTATTAATAGATAGTGTTGAAACTGAAATTAAATAAATATATAAGAAAATATAATAAGAAAAAAATTACAATGATTAATGAAATCTGATAAATATTACATTATGAAAATATCTAAGGATGTTATTGGTCAAACATACTTTTTATCCACTTTTTTTATAGGACCCACAATTTACTATCCACTTATTAACTAGGACCCACAATTTATTGTTAAAATTAATTGAATTTTACCTGGTTGAATTATTAAATTTATATAATGATGTGGGCAATCATTACAATTATTTTTGGGTGAATTGAAAAGTCTCCAATAAAAAGTATGTAATTGGTGAATGCGTATGATAAATGAACACATTCATTCATAATTGGTGAATAGATATGATGAATGAACATATTCATTCAAGATTTAATCTGAACCATCAGATCACATAAAAATATGAAATGGTACCATCTAAGAGTTCAGATTAATTAGACAAAATAGTGCAACTATTCAAAAAAATGTACACAAAAGACATCTCAAAATCTTAAACACGGGCCCTAAATTCAATCTTTTATTACCAAATCAATTGTGAATTAATTGATTTTAAATTCTTTTCAAAATTCTGTTTAAATAATTTCTGATTTTTTTCAAAAGATCGTTGTTCCTTATTTTCGAGAAGAGTGCAGTCATTATTTAGTTCGACCGACAATGTTGGTATAACTGCAGTACCGATTTTTGAAAAAACGTTGTATCTTGGAAGACAGACGTCATTTGATCTCATTAGCACTTTAGCAGGGGACGAAACCAAATTTAAAGAGATTTGCTATAGTATACATCGCTTCATATCATTTCTACATTTCTGTATTTCTGTTTTTCTCGATTGTTCCCGTCAATTTTGCCAACACTTATAAGCACTTAAAAAATAATTTCATTACGATCAAACATGCGCTAATTCTTATTTTCCACAGTGGTCAATATGAATTTGTTTAAGTAATCTTTTTTGCAAATTATAAGTAGTGATAAGAATTAAAAGTGAGCAAAAATTACACATCTAATGTTTGATGAACTTATTAAAAAAAAAAACACACACACACGACAGAGACAAACGTGGTATAATCAACTGATAGTCATTGTAGAATTTGCAACTGAAGAATAATTTCATTAAGACCAAACATGCGCTAATTCTTATTTTACACAGTGGTCAATATGAATTTGTTTAAGTAATTTTTTTTTGTAAATTATAAGTAGTGATATGCAAGAATTAAAAGTGAGTGAAAATTACACATCTAATGTTTGTCGAACTTAATTAAAAAAAAAAAAAAAACACAAACGTGGTATAATCAACTGATGGTCATGGTAGAATCTGCAACTGCAGGAGGCGACTCTCTTTTGGATTTCTTGAATCTTTGATTCATATTCCCAAGTCCCAACAATTGTATTATTCCATGCATTGTAAGATCTGTAATAATAAACGTTACAATTCTAAAAGTATAATGTGATAATGAAAAGTAGGGTAATTTATGAGCATGGCAGTGATAGAAGCATATAGATACAGAAGTAGGGTAGGGTAGCAGTCTGGGGCTAAAATTTATCTATCGTTTGTGACTCGAACAAAGTGAAGACAAATGAGAAAAAGCGTGTGGTAATTGCTGCACCCGATATGGACATGTTATTAATGACAACTGTACACTTTAGATTTTCTTCTTCTTAAAAAAACAGATTCACTCATTCATTCACCCCCATTTTCTCCAAACAAAGACAAAACGAATGAAGGAGTGAATGAATTCTCTCTCATCTCTTTTTTTTTTTTTTTCTCTTTCTCTCACTAAAATATTATAATTGCACGTGTGGCAGTGTAGGTCTCGTACGCCCATATATATAAGGTATACCTGCCAGTTTTCTTGAAGGAGAAAATGGCGGAATTGAATTCTTCAGAAAGTTGGGTTTTGATTGGAATAGTATTGGTTTTATTATCAGTTCTATTGTTGTTAAAAAAAAAGAGAGAAGAGAAGAAGAATGGGGTTCCAAGAGGGAGTTCAGGTTGGCCTTTTATAGGGGAAACTCTTGAATTCATAGCATGTGGTTATACATCAAGACCTGTCACTTTCATGGAGAAACGCAAATCTCTGTAAGATAAATACTATTCTTCTTCTTCTTCTTCCAGTTTTCATCAACTTTTTTTGTTTCGATAAGATGGGAATTTTTCATTTTCATTTTTCTCATATATTTATCTTCACTGTATGTTTGTGTATTTATTTTACATTTTTTGTGATAATTTTATGTTTGTCTTTTTGTAATTTGAGTAGGTCTTAAGAGGTATCAACAATTCAAAAAATGTTTATAAAAAAAGAAAGACAAGAAAAAGAAGAAAAGGAAAAAAAAGGAAAGATTTTCCACGGTTTGAATGTTGAAAAGTATTTTACAGAAAAGTTTATGAAATATGCAGTAAATGTACTTTTCCTTTATTCTTTGTTTAGTTAAAAAGTTTTACCTGAGTAAAGTGTTGTGAAATTCAGAAACATTTTGAAGTTTGTAATCATTATTTTGCTTGTTTCTTATTCAAGTATGGTATATTATACAAGAATTATATAAATTTTACTCCATTTATTTTGATAAGGCATCTGGGACTCATTATGATAATATATCTACATATTCTGGTGTGAAAAATCCTATTACAGTGTTGATAATACGGCGGTTTACTCTTTTCTATTAATTTTACATTGAAATTAAGGTTGATCAAAATTTTGGGCCTCATAAAATATGAGGTTGCAAATGAATTTGAAAAAAAAAAAAAAGAGTTTAAAAAAATCTTAACCAAACATGTTCTTATTTTACCCTTCAAAAAGTGAGTCGTTCTGGGCTCACCTGAAATTTTAATATCCATTTGGATGGAAACCGTCTATTTGGGACCCACGTGCTAGAAAATTAACTTGTTCTATTTGAATCCTTAGTTGTTATATGTCCTTATATAAATCTTCGTCATGAAGATTTGCCTTGTGATAAAATGCGTCGTTATCATGTTGTTTTTGATATCCAAATGGAAGGGAAGCATCACTTGTTGATTTACCATTTACTGCTAAAGTATGGTTGCATATGTAAGCAAACCATTTCAAAATTACTAAAACATTTGGACAAAATGGTGTCCTCCTAACGTTAGTACTAAATTTCATGACTTTTGTATGATACTGTTGATTAATTTATTGCAAGTACTATTTTGTTGTTACATGGACCTAATGCATGTTTTGTGGAGTTTTTTTTAAACTTAGTTTTAACCACATATTTCATGTGACCCACAATTTTTATCAACTTTCAACAACACATGTCATCAGCTTTTAACGAAATATCCTAAAAAAACTACTTTTAAATCCAAACACGCACCAAATAAATAACCTCACTAAATTCACTGATCTTACAATTCATTTTTATTATAATGATTGTATAGTTAATCTTCAAGCGGCTCTAAGGTTTTTTTATATATATATGTCTCAAATTCAAACAACATAATGATTCGTCTTATCTCTCCCTCTCTCCCTCTCCCTCTGTGTGTGTGTGTGTTCAATCAGGTATGGAAATGTATTCAAAACACACCTTCTCGGAAAGGCCATAATAGTATCAACAGATCCGGACGTAAACAAGGTGGTGTTACATAACCATGGCAACGTTTTTATACCTTGTTATCCCAAATCAATATGTGAACTGCTTGGAAAATCATCAATACTGCAAATGAATGGAAATGTGCACAAGAGGGTGCATGCACTCATTGGAGTTTTCTTGAAATCACCACAGCTCAAGGATCGAATCACCAGAGACATCGAGAAAACTGTCCGATTCTCCTTGTCAACTTGGATGGATAAAAGTCGCCATGTTTACCTTCAAGATGAAACCAAAAAGGTTTTTTTTCTCATGAAAATGCATGTAATTGTATGTGTGTTCTTCATGTGCACTCTGGTTTGTGTATCCATGTACACACATGTGCAGGGGCGAATCAAGGAATTTTTGAAGACCGGACTATTACTTAAAAAAAAAAATTTACACTAAAAATTTTTAATTTTTATTTTTACACTATAAAAAATGATTTTTTTCAGGCGGGACCAGTCCTGCCCCCTGCACGTGTGAATGCAAGATTTAAGTTCTTTTTCTTTCTTAATATTGTCCAACACTATGTAGTCCACCTTTTTGATACTTTGAATGAGCACAGCTGCAATGAATCGACTGACATTTTGTTTATGCAACTAAGTTTATCTTTTTTTAAATATGGCAGATTACGTTTGAGATTCTGGTGAGAGTGTTATTAAGCATTGGTCCAGGTGAAGACATGGACTTTCTAAAGAGGGAATTTGAAGAATTTATCAAAGGATTAATTTGTTTGCCAATTAAACTCCCTGGAACGAGACTGTATAAATCTCTGCAGGTGAATATTGTGGCTTTACTTGTTTATGTATGCTGTATACACATATTCATTAAAAGGGCATGTTTAAGTAATGATTGAGTACGTGTGATCAAATAAATACCACGACGTTTTAATTTTGGGACGTGTTTTATTGTACCTACAGTCGAAGGAAAAGTTGTTAAAGATGGTGAGCCAAATCGTCGAGGAGAGGAAAATGGCTATGGAGAAAACAGAAGACAAGGGCTTCCCAAATGATGTAATTGACGTACTACTACGTGATGCCGGGGAATCAGATGGAACACACTGCCTCCCACTAGATTTTATCAGTGGGAACATCATAGAGATGATGATCCCAGGAGAAGAGACTGTACCCACGGCCATGACTGTAGCAGTTAAATTTCTAACTGACAAACCGACCGCCCCTAGCCCTGTTGGTGGTAAGGATTAAGCTACTCTCTCCAGTTCATATTTTCTCACATGCCTTAGTTCTTTTTGGTGAATATAACTTTTTTGAGTAATCTTTTATTTAATGTTTCCAAATTTACTAACTTATCAACTAAATTGTAAACACCAAAACTAAAGTTAATTTCGGATGGAAAAACAGTCAAATTGACCATATAACTTAATATCTGAAAAGAATGGAAGACGAGTAATAGTAATTACATCTTGTCGATGGATTGTTTCTTTGTCCTTAATTAACTTTGGGATCTTTTAGGTACGCCATCAACATCACTTTATGATTTTGGAGCTATTGATTCTTCAAGCCAATTTATTTTTATTTGGAGACACACGTAGGATTCACATGGAAGATAGCAACGTGTGAGCCCACATTTTTTGAACAAGATAATAGGGTGCAAATTGTTAGAAGTCTTATGAACTTAGGTTTCAGTTGAACCATTTCAGCAGACCTCTGTTTATCAACCACATCTCTTTACTTCTTGCGGTTTGCATACACTTTTTAAGGTTACACGTCGATTTTCTTTCCCAAGTAACATAACTTCGGTGGAAGGAGACAATCAAACAAAAAATTTGTATTTGAATAAGGCCTAGCTAGTTGAAATGTGGCATTTGACTGAAGCCCCTATGGTAGAATTGATTAAAATTCTCCGATTAGTGCTGTTAAATTAATGATTTATACATTTAAAGTTTAGTCCATGTGGGTTTATGTCACCATTTAACAATTATACTGATTTATTTCAAGTTGTTTTCTTAACGAGAAAACTGAAGTCAAAATAAATTCATGCCGTCCTGAAGCAGTATACCTCCTGAATGATTTCTAAAAGCAACCGTCTTCAAATTTTGCATATAGGGACTCATATTGTATGATTGTATTATGATAACATCATCAACCAAGCTCGCAACTATTGCATATTAGTCCTGCAATGTTAAGCAATAAATTTTAAGTACTGGCTGATACAATACTGTGCTTTGGCAGTTTGCCTTTTCTGTTATGGGCTATTAACGAGTTTTTCTGGACTCTTTGTTTGAATTTTACGAAGAAATAATGTAATAATTTTTATTACTATATTATTTTCTACAATGCCAGGAGGAGAACATGGAACTAAGGAAACAGAAGGATTTTTCCTGCAAGGAATATTCCTGGACGGATTATATGTCCTTGCCATTCACTCAAAATGTGAGTCTTTAACCTCCCTATATCATTTAACGGGAAGTAAATAATTCTATTCAGCACCTAAAGTTCATGGAAAATCCTCTAAAGATTAACTGAGTTTTATTTTTCTTTCCAAACTTGGTATTTTGATTTTATTTTTTTCCCTCCCGAACCAGGTGATTAGTGAAACTTTAAGACTGGCCAACATCATCAATGCAGTGTGGAGGAAAGCTCTCAAAGATGTCAAAATTAAAGGTATATTAATACTTTGTGAAATTTAAATTTTCAATACTCTCCTTTGTTGCAGAAAATATAAGCAAAAAAAGTTGAGGAGCTGTATAATGATTTTCTTATTTTTTTTTTTTTTGCAGATTACTTGATACCAGAAGGATGGTGCGTCTTGGCGTCCTTCAGTTCCGTTCACATGGATGACATAAATTACGAAAACCCTTATGAATTTGATCCTTGGAGATGGGACGTAAGCCCCGTCCTCTCTATCAAACTTTCCAGACATTCTTCATGTTGGTTAAATATCAAATGGTTTATTGAGATTGCTATTCAAAATTCCATGAAATGATAACATGTTTGATTCTGTGCTCATATCTGCATTCTATTGCTGGAATAAGTTATAGTATGCATAATCATCATTTTTAACTAAATTTTAATCATAATATGTTTTCTAAATTTTAATATGAATATGTTTTTCTCACAGTAATATAAAATTCCATTAGTTATCTCACAAAAGTACATGTACCGTGGAATATAGAATATCTACTGCGATAAGTACCATCGTATTATTACATTCTTACGACTTTGTTATGCTTATGATGGCAGAAAACAGGCGCCGCTGTCAGTAGCAATACATTTACACCGTTTGGTGGAGGACAAAGACTATGTCCCGGTCTAGAACTTTCACGACTTGAAATCTCAATTTTTCTTCATCATCTTGTTACAACGTGCAGGTAAATCTAATTCTTTCTGTGAATCATGAAAATGCGAAAAATTATACCAATGAAAACTTCCAAGAAGAAACTAGCTGAGAGTTAATCAATTTCATTACATGAAGCCGGGGAAGCCCTATGGAGTATTCAAAGAGAGAAATGATTTTTGATGCTAGGATATATTGCCTTTTTGTCTTGCAAAAACTTAAATATCTCATTGTTACATGGAAACTCTGCCAATTCATAGATGTATAGATAAAAACTTTGATCAGTTGTATTAAAAGTGCCTATCACTTGCTCGTGCACAGATGGGTGGCTGAGAAGGACGAAATAGTCTATTTTCCAACAGTGAGAATGAAGAGGAAGCTGCCTGTCATCATCACACCCCTACAGCAATAATTTCAAGTTAACATATATTGTCCGTCCCACCATTGCGCTCCGAATAGGTCCAGATTGTGCTGGACAGACTGGTAGATGCAGCCATCCATCCGGATCTTTCCTGGACGGTACTATCCAAAGCCCTTAATCAAATATAGCTAACTGATGCAACTGAGGCCGACGACCTTGTTTGTTTGTTTGTTTCCTTATTTTGTCATATAGTCGTATTCTAGGGAATCTTTTGTTATTTCTTGCTAAATAGGCTACTCAGGTGCTTGTTTTAGTTGATTGAAATATTGTTTCCAGATTTCTCTCAATATGCTATCGAATTCTCAATATTCTTATAATCGACGAGTATTTGATCGTATCATTCATCGTTTCGCATCTTCCGCTGCGTGCATCAGTATTTGTTACATCGACTAGGTTGTTGTCAACAATCGTACAAGAATATTGATAAATGTACATTATAGAATTAGTTCTAGTGTCACTATCTGGTGTTTTCTTTATGAGGGGTCTTTCTTGCCTGGTTAGGTTCAGTAGGACAAAAAATGCAAGTGGCTTTATCATCATGTGAAGTTTATGGTTTAGTTGGATAAGAAAGAATATATGCGGTGGTTATTAACAAATTGAAGAAGGTACATAGTGGTCCAATCCCATGCTGTACACTTGCATTCTCTACCCCAACAATAATGCCTACCAAATGTTTGATTAAATTCATAACAAAAATATTGGTGGGCTGACAAGTAGAAAAGGCAACAATAGATCTCGTTGTTAATCTAAGAAGAAGAACCCAAAAAAAAAAAAAAAAAAAAAAAAAAAAAAAAAGAATTGGTATGGCTTTTGCAGTCATCAAATATAATAGACGAAAGTGAAATTATTGAATGTGTTGACTAACAAAGTTGTAATATGTCTCAATATACCGATGTGTTTTGTGCATTTGTGTAAGACATCGTTATGATGAACTTTAAATTTGAGTAAAAGTTTGCTCATCACAATAAAGGGTGGCAGCACACTAATAAAGTAATAACCAGCAAAACGTTTCCACAGTATCAGCAATAGTTTGATGGGAGAGACTGCAATTTGCATTTTATGGTATCAAGAAATGGGAGAGTAAACCAAAATATAACATTAACCATTTGAGTGTATATTTGTAGGACCATTAACCAAATCAGAATCAAGTAAGTCGTCAGAGTAACTCATAAGTTACAAGAAAGAATGAGCTAAGAATTGTAATTTATAGAAAAAAGCGTATTTTCACATATAGTTGAATATGAAGAACGAAGTATATAGAGATGCTATCATAATTTGATTGACAAAATGTACTGCATATGAGATATAAGTAACATGCACCAAACTACTACCAAGTTGCCTACAAAGGGTAAAATTAGAAAGAAGAGTCTTATCGATCTGTGTGAGTTTGACATTGGCCTCAAGAAATACACATGTATTATTGACTATTGAGACATGGATACGTCTACTTACTAGTAGGGTTGGGCCTGACTTGGGTTGGGTAGGTTTTGAACCCAATCCAAATCCAAATCCAAATCCAACCCAACAAGTTGGGTTTGACGAGAAATCAAATTGAATCAATCCATCCACGGATTGAAAATTGACTCAACCCAATCAACCAAGCTAGGGTCAGTTTGAATTGGATTTGTTGGTTTGGGCTTGGGTCCTGTTCACATTGGATCCCGTATTCTCTTTATTTCTTTGTTGGACAAATTTTTTTGCCCAATACACACTATGGCCTTTTTTTTTTTTTAGAATTTAAATCGTATCATATATTATGTTAGATCATATTGATTACAAATCAAAACTATATTTTATATATCTGTATCACAAATTATAAAAAGAACACACTCTATTCTTAATTAAAAAGAACACTCACGTTTATAAAATGGCCATGCACTAAAATGGCCTTCATGCAGGGACGGAGCCAGGATGTGTCAAAAGGGTGGGTTGGGGGAGGGGGACCCCTTTACGGGGAATTTTTGTTTTTTTAAACCACAATTACTTAGTCCATGTTTATGAGAATCAAGAAGTCGTGACACAAAAATATTCAAGATTTAAACTAACTAAAGAAAGTTGTGCTTGGCAATTTTTACAATTGCGAATTCTACTATAATAGAATCTATATCTATTTTATTAACAAGGTCTTTTTCAACAAAAATTGTTATATAGTCGATGCAAAAAAATTATTTTATAATATATTCTACATTTATTTTATCTATAACTAAGTTATGTAGTCGATGCATAAAATATTTAAACTATTTAATAGTGTTATATACAATTATATTGTAATTCTATATTTAATAAAACGACATATAGTCATACACAACGAGATTATTACAACCAAGTTAGAAAATAAAATGATATTTCAATACCAAATAGTTGAAGGTGCAACAAATTAAAAAATTCAAGCCTAATTTCAAATTTTGAGATTTCTAAAGTTTGAATTTCAATTTTGAACTTTCTAATACTTACATGAAATTGCAAATAATTGTTTATTTAATTAAACTTGGATGCTCAATTGGAAGTGAAGTAAAACAATTTTTTTTTTTTTTTTTTTTTTTTTAATGCTTGGTGAAATTTGGGCTTTATTTCTTCTTCTTCTTCTTCTTTTTTTATTAACAATTTGGGTTAAATTTTTGTCAAGCCCAGTGCTGTCCCCTAATTCCGCCATTGCCCTCATGCACCACAATGCATGAGAGATGACTTCAAAATTTATTTTTGGACACCATATTTCATATGCCATTCTCACAATATTGATGAGTTTCCTACTTTTTGGCATTTATGCCCATAAAAATATAACCACGACTATTCTGAAAATAAAACAAATTCAAACTAAATAACAGTCATACAGACTCAATGAAAAATTAAAATTATTACATTTATCCAATTAAAAATAATATAGCCATCCAACTTTAATAATTCGAAGTTTAAAATATTACAGTCACCTAACAATGATAAAATATTCTGTCTGGAATCAATCGTTTCACAAGTTTCAAAGTAAATTCATATAAAAAAGAAATGTGTATTCCTACAAAACAAAATGAAATTCTTAAGAAAAAATAAGTCAAACTTTGAATAAAGTCTTCGGCAAATATTACAACAATATATTTACCTGTAAAACTTGTAAAACGAATGAATCACTTAGTCTTAGCCTTTGATTATCTTCAGTTGGATTGTCAAGTTTCTTAAAAATTTCTTTAATGTGACTTTTTTCATTGTGAGTTAGTGCTTGTGCTTGTATGTAATCTTGTACTCGAATTGGATGAAAGGGGTTTAAGTGGCGATTTGGGTGAAATGGCCTCTCACATTGAGAAGAAGTTTGATAAGTATTACGGTAGAATGAAAAAAGTGAACTAGCTTATGCTTATTGCTATTATCTTTGATATAAAATACAAAGTATATTATGATAAATATTGTTTTGTTGATATCAACAAGGACAAAGAAGTTGCTAGTAATATGACTACGGCACTGAAAGCCAACTTGATGTCTATTCATAGGTGAATGAATTTTTGGAAGTAGTCTATTATCACCCGATTTTGGTAAAGCCTCCACGTTAGCAAAGGCATCATAGGCCCAGCAAAGGTCTCATAGGCCCAGTGAGGGTCTCGTGAATTCATAAAAGGCCTCGAAGACCCAACAAGATCATAGCACTCCTGAATCATGTACAGCAAAGCCCATGAAAGGACTCAACCTTCATGGCCAACCACAGGCGCCATTTGGTCTTGAATCCATCATAGTTCATGAGACAATGTGATATTTCGGAATGACCAGAGAGATAGTTAAATAAAGATTGTGTTTGATTGTCGCACTGATTCTCACAAGGAAACCAAATTTCAATCTTCGAATGATTAGACAGCGTGATATTGGGGGTGAACTCGAATAAGGGCTGAAATCTAGAAGACTAAGTTGACACCCAATCATCCCTTATCCCATAAGGAAGGAGAATCCCATAAGAGGTCTAATTGATTTCTTATCTAAATCAATTAGAACTCTGAAACTATAAATAAAATATCTCCAGTTATTTTAAGGTACACATTATTCTCACTATTAAACCATGCTTAAATTTCTACCTGTTTGTCTCTTCCATACCCAAAATACCCCCGGTATATTATTCTATATACTAGCAGTTGACTTGATCGTCTAAGTACTAATAATCGTCAACTCTTTTTTTTCCAGTGATCTTGGTGCCTAACGATTGTCCTAGTATGCAGGTAACATACAGATTGGAAAAGGATTGACTAGAGATCTGTTGACACGTGAATATTGCAGATTCTGAGGTCAACAGATTGGCATTGTCTATGTGTACGTTACACAACCAAAAAACTTGTGGTAAAATGTGTTTTCTACCAGAAGAAGAATGGCGATAGATAACTCTCACGAAGACGAGATTGAGTTCTACCACACGAACCAGCGCATGAAAGCATTCAGACCTCCAAAATGTAACGTGCTGTCAGAAGAGGAGACAACGATAGATGTGAATGACCGAGCAAGATATCTTGGACCTGAAGAAGGAAAATTCCCAATTGAAGGCGGTGCTTGAGCGGTTGGAAAATCAATCACCCCAATCTATACACAAGCATAACTGTGATTGGCGAAACCCTTCGAGGTCCGACTCGATCGAAAGCCATCGATCTCAAGATGACCTGCCAATATCAAATGGTCGAAACCCTCAGAATCTGAATCCGATGCCCTCGCATGAAAACCATCACAGGAAACCTCTCTAGTACGAAGAAACAAACCCACCATGTCTGTCAACGTGTTTGATAAGCTGGGTGTCGGGTCCTTTACTGTACGGCCTCAATCATTGAGTAGCCGACGTAGTGAGCAGAGTGAGGCTCACCTGGAAAGAAAGAGAGACTCCAGGGCTGTGAATGTGAGGCCCGAGGAAGAAAAGCCAGAACAATCGTTTGACCTCGATGACGATGATGAGAACCTCATATTCTCCAAAGAGCTGAAGGCTAGGAAATTCTCCAACGGATTCAAAATGCATCATATGACGAAGTACAATGGGAGAGGTGATTCCACGGATCACATCAATGTGTACAAGATGAGGCTCCAATGTTATATCCTGACAAAGATGGTACAACAAAATTTGAAATAGGAGAGCATCGAACACAGGCCCGGTGAAGTAGGAATTCATCAATGCCTTCATTGGCAACCGGACGATGATAGCAGATGTGGCACAGCTCCATGACATTCGACAGAAGAAAGGATGATCAATGAATGGGTATTTCAAGAGGTTCAGCAATATCATCAACAAAATTGAGAACGTCGCTGATGACAAGGCACTGGATGCACTGGTAATCAGGTTCTACATGTGATATCTTTTTTGGATAGATTTCCAAAATAGGGAGCCCAAGACCTGTACTCAGCTGGTGGATCTGATTCAGTGAGATATTTGCTCTGAAGAGACCATCGAGAATAGAGAAAAGACAGAAAGAGAGAAAGGTGATCGCTACCACCGGGAAGGACAACGTTTCTCCGAGCTTGCACCAACCACTATCAAAGACAACGTTCCCCTGAGCTTCGTACCAATCGCTATTGAAGGTTTAACCAAACAAATTTAATCCTGGTCTTCCAACTGGAATGGCCGTCTGACCCCGCGATTCCTCCTTCCAAGTTACATTGCATACACGAGAATCGGGTACACAACATGAAGACTACCGACGGCGTGAAGGCGATTGATTGAGGAAATCAGCGGCAAGGGAAGGGAACCGCTAGGCATGAGAAAGATGAGGACCATCAATCGGGCGAGGACCCCAACCTCGGTCTGAGAGGCGACAACCTAAGTCGCAGCGATAAGAAGAGCGACAAGTACATAGATCCACATGGATAAGCGGACCGCGCAAGAGCCCTCCGATCGTGAGATCAACACTATAATTAGAAGGCCCTACATTGGAGGACATACAATGAACTCACAAGCGAAAAACGTTAAAGCGGTAAGATAGTAACCGATGAGAAATTTGGCGGGTTCAAGGACACTGACTTAGGGCCCCACCTATCACTTTTACGGAAGAGGATGAGGCCAGTGTCCACTATCCAAATTGTGATGCCTTGGTAATCCGCATCATTGTCACCAGGAACGGGCGAGGACGAATGCTGGTTGATGATGGCAGCGCCGTGAATATCCTATTTGGCAGATCCTTTAACCAAATAGAGATAGACCACAAGCTGACAGCCATCTCAGAGCCTTTGTTTGGCTTCATGGGAGATATCCTCATCCCGCGAGGAAGGATCACCATCGCTGTAGATTTCGGAGAGTCCCCGTGCCACTTAAAGAAGTTCATGGAATTCTTGGTGATGGATACTCGTTCTGCCTATCATAGGGTCTTCGATAGGGTCGCGCTTAAGGATTTGCAGGCAGTCACCTCCATCCATCACTTGGCAATGAAATTCTCAACACTAAGGCAGAGTCGCCAAGGTTCGAGGCAATCAAATAGAGATGAGGGCATGCACTTCGAAAGGTAGCAAAGCTGAAGATGCTCTCCTTGCAGTCATGACCATACAAACTGAGCCAATGGATGTTGACAAGAAAAGGCTAAAAAGGACATGGTCTTTGACGAGGGCCTCGACCCTCAGATCATATGCTCGAATTCACTAGCCTCACCGGCAGAAGAGTTGGAGACATTTCCAGTGAACTCCTAAGATCCTTCCCAAATGCTGCAGCTGGGACAGAAATTAGAAGAAGAGATGAATAAAAGGCTGAAATGGTTCTTACGAGAGAACGTTGATGTCTTCGCATGGAAGCACACTAACATGCCCTGAAGGTAGATCTCAAGATGTGTCCTAAGATACAAAAAAGAGGACCTCTGAGCATCGAGAGATATGGCGCTCTTAAGAGGAAGTAGATAAACTGCTGGCCAAAGAGTTCATCCAGGAAGCGGTTTATCCCCAATAGGTGTCTAACCCAATGTTGATTAGGAAAAATAACCACAAGTGGAAGGTGTGCATAGACTTCTCGGATCTTAACTAGGCATGCCCCAAAGACAACATCCTTCTGCTGTGCATCGATCAGTTGGTTGATGTGACCATCAGTCATAAGCTACTCAACTTTATGGACGTCTACTCCGGTTACAACCAGATTTCCATGTTTGCAGAGGACGAAGAACACACTTCGTTCATAACAGACTAGAGACTACACTGTTACAGGATGATGCCCTTTGACCTAAAGAATGTCGGAGCTACTTACCAATAGTTAGTGAACTGTATGTTTGTGGAAAAAATTGGAAACACCATGGAGGTCTACGTCGATGACATGTTCGTGAAGAATGAAGATGCCGAAGATCATATTGGACATTTGGAAGAGATGTTCGGAATTCTCTACAAATACCAAATGAAGCTCAACCCTCTAAAATACGCTTTTGGGGTTGCATCCGAGAAGTTCTTAGGCTACACGGTAAATTAGCGTGGGATATAGGCCAACCCGGAGAAGATCAGAGCACTCATCGACATACAATCACCATCTTCTCCTAAAGAGATCCAGAGCCTTATGGAAAGGTTGGCATTCTTAAATCAATTCATATCAAAGGCGACCGATCGATGCCAACCCTTCTTCTAGACCATCAGAAGAGGAAGTGGTTTGAGTGGACAGAGGAGTGTAAGAATGCCTTTTGGGAACTCAAGGTCCTCATCGGCAAAACCCCACTATTATCCAAGCCGAAAACCAGAGAAACGTTGCTCATCTACCTAGCAGTGTCAGAAAAGGTAGTGAGTTCGGTATTAATCCATGAGGAGGGCCCGACACAACTCTACGTCTACTATGTGAGCAAAGAATTGCAGGATGCAGAAACGAGGTACCCAGATATGGAGAGGCTCGCCTTATCTTTAATAATTGCATCAGGAAAGCTCCGACTATACTTATAGGTACATAGCTTTGACGTCTTGACGAACCTTCATTTGAGACAAATTTTCCAAAAGCCAGAGACCTCCGGGAGGCTAATGAAGTGGTCTGTAGAACTCAGCCAGTTTGAGATTTTCCAACAAACTGAGGTCCTTCATAAAAAGTCAAGCTCTAGCAGATTTTATGGCTGAGTTCGCCCACATCCCAGAGGGATTGCTCGAGTCCAAGCCACATGAGGTACCAACATAGAAATTATATGTTGATGGATCCTCAGGTGAGGCCGGATTAGGAGCTGGGATCCTATTAATTAGCCTCGACGATCATAACCTCAACTATCCACTTTACCTGGAGTTCAAAGCCTCAAACAATGCCGCCGAGTACGAGGTGCTCCTTGCAGGCTTGAGATTAGCACATAAAATGAAGGCAAGGAAAATCCAAATCTATATTGATTCACGCTGGTGGTTAATTAAGTTAATGGGACTTTCACGACTAGTGAACAACCCATGGTGGTCTACTTAAAGAAAGCCAAGGATTTCCAATCCCACTTTGAGGAGTTCGAGTTACTCCAAATCCCCATGGTTGAAAATGGCTACCAAGATGCTCTTTCCAAGTTGGCGAGTTGCAAAAATTATGACTTGATGAAAGCTATTCCGGTTGAAAAGCTTTGTCACCTGACCGTTGATGAGACTCCGCAGCAGGATGCCATGATATTAAGTGGATTTCTTGAATGGATGAAGAAAATTGTTTACATACCTAACCGATCAAGTCCTACCAGACAATAAGGACGAAGCACAAAAACTCCGTAGGATGGCTATGAAGTTTGTCCTATAGGATGGAATCTTGTACAAGAGAGGATTTAGCCATCCACTCCTACGCTGCATTACCGAAGACGAAGCCGACTATGTCATGCAAGAAAACTGGTATTATGTGTTACATTTCAATTTGTAACACATATTGTTACAAATGTTGAAATTGAATAGACCGATTGTTATATTTGTGGTTATTCTGACTATTTACGATACAAATTATATATATTTTCTGGTTATGTTACACTTTAATTATGATATGTAATCGATAATAGAATGTCATGTTCTTTTGTAATTTTCTTGATGGATATTTTATATAAACCCTAATGATAGGATTTGAGCGAGAGTAATCGTGTCGACACCTCGCGATGTGATTATGTCTCTCAATCGGAAGATAAATGATGCACAAAAGGTCTATTCGGTACTACTTATTTTGGACACTTTTTCGATCTAAATGAAATTCATCTTTAGCATCAATAAATTTACACAAGATGTTGTTAATGGAGGTTAGGCGTGACCAAACCGAGAAGAAATATGGCTCAATATCTCGGGAAGATTATTGAGATTTTCAATGGAGGAGTTATGTATAGTTACTGGTTTGAAATGTACTAGTTTTGATATCATACATAAGCTTCTTACGACTAAATCACTGTTAAGGCAGAACTATTTTGGCGAGTTAAAAAGTGTACAACAAAGATGTTGAGCAAGTTTTTAAGAACATGTCATCCAACACAAAAGATGAAGATGTTATGAAAATTGGAATTTTGTATCTTATAACGTCATAGCTATTCAATACGCCGTATAGAAATCAGGTAACGAATGCCACATTTAGTCTAGTTGAATCCGTGCTCACCGATACATACGCGTGGGGGAAAGAACTTTTTAACAATACATTCAGTTATTTGCATATTGCTTTAACTAAGCGTGCATATGATGATGGTATTAAAAAGGACATATTCATGTACAGACTATATGAATTCTCTTTTGCTTTTCAAATTTAGATTTGTGAAGTTGTCCCTTCAATAGATGAAAAAATATGCACCAGATTACATCATACATGGCCTTTTGTCTTGAATTGGACTAATTCTTCATAGTGTGTAACAGTGTCTCAAGTGGAGAAACTTAATTTTGATTTACCAGACATAAGTTATTATCTATCATAGATTTGTTATGTTGTTATTTTTAAATGGTAATTTGCAATTTTCGTCCCCAACCTTTCAAATATGTGACTAATCTACTCCCAACCAATTTTTATAATATTTTTGTCCCCAACCTTTTTAATTTGTTGCGAATCACATCCCCATTGACATATTTTGACAAATTTACCCTTTTTTTTAAATAAACTAAAATAAAAAAGCTAAAAACAATAAAAAATAAAAATTGCAAATAAAGTCCCATAACTTTAAAAAAGTACAAAATAACTTCATCTTCTCCAAATTCAATTCACTCACAAACTCTAATGCTCCAAATGCCTCGGGTACAACCCCTCGAGCTTTTTATTGTCAAGCCCTAAGTAACATACATTTCTCAAATGTATACCCAATGATCTTGAGAATATTCTTCGACAAGTCCGTCTTGACAAATTTCAATGGATTACAGCACAATCTCTTGGAACCCATTTTACTCAAATCAAGAAGCTTTAGTTTAATCAAATTCTTGAAAATGTTTGCAGAAATTTCACTTTTAAACTTGTTTCTAAAGCGTAAGTTGTTCAAGATTGACTAATTCCTTTGAACCACACGGAATTGTCCTAGAAACACTAGTTCTAGTCAAAATTAGATTTCTTAAATTCATCAAATTATTGAGTTTTCCACTAAGTGAGCCAAACAAATTTGGGTATTCAATGAATACGAGTTCTTCCAATTGAAGTGATAATGGTGAAAAATCTAGAAATGCAATTTTTGTTTGGGTAAAGTATTTGTAGAAGAAAAGTTGTTTGAGGTGAGAAAGTTTATACTAGAGTTGCTTGCCGACGGCGAGCAGGGTTAGCTCGCCGTTGGACATATGGGCACTTGGATGTGTGGTGGCGGAGATGGTAGTTGGAATTCTAGCGTGGCGGTGCTTCAACGTGGTTTTTGGGACATCACTTTCTTTGGTAGTGATATACCTGCTGCAACACATGATGATGACAATGATTTTGTTGACCCCTCCCCCTCAGTTACAAAATCAAAGAAGTTCAATGTACCTACTACGTCCAATCCAAGAGTTGTCTGGAATATCAATGTACTAAAAAAGTCCAAATCAGTCCCGAAAGTGGTTACTAAATTCAATGTCATTTAGTAATTTATACGTTGCTAAAATGTCATCACTTTATTAGTTTTTATACGTTGCTAATTTAATGTCATTTATAGTTTTAGTTTGTTTGAAACATTATCCCGTAGTTAATGTGGCTGTATTTTTAGGAGGATCGCACTTTCAGATTTAAGCAATTAAGTAACCTCATGGTGGATATAGGATCGCGACATGACCAAATAATCTTCCAACAAACCGACTTGATGTTCGATATTAGGGCTCTTCATTGGGATCTTGATGCAAAACGTGATATCTTTATGGACAAGTTAAGGACCAAACCACCCTCAAAATCAAAATCCGAAGTCCATGACAAGCAACTGGATGTCTTCAACGACCGTGCATAATTTTCAACAAAGGTATGTGTTTTACAATATACAAAAAATTTAAAATCATTTCCAAGTTATCATATTACTAGACTAGTTTCATTTCAAATTACACATGCTACATTTTATTTTTCAAGCAAATTTTGGTGATAATGGTCCGACTAATTCTTTCACCCAGCTGATCCACCTAATAAAGTCAGGAACACAGATCAATGCGATAATGACAATATTTGCGACCCTCTTGAAGATTCATTTTACACTGATGTTATGATGAAACAAGTTGAAGACATAATAAAGAGTGTAGAAAATCAGGATCACTCCGAAACGATTCAGGTATCCAAACAACGTAGACAATCAATTTGATTAATAAAATTCATCACGTATGCCTTTCTCAATTTTTGTATACAGATTGATTGCGAAGATACCAGCGATGTGCATGACGAGACAACAACCGGAATGTCGGTAAAATGTCAACGAAGACTTGACATTTTAACCAAAGCCCCATACGTTGCAGGACAGCAAAACGCAGTGGCATAAACATTAAATTTTTGATTTGATGCATGTGCATTCAAGTATGGGTTATTTCCACCTGCTATCGAGGACGTTGGAGCGTTTGACGACTGGTTTCATGATGGATATATACCCGATAATGTGTAAGACATCATTTTCTTTATATATCATGCAATCCATTAAATAAATGCATTCTAATGTGTATTCGTGTTATATAGGAAAATGAAGTTTTTGGTGAAAAAAAAAAACATTGATCCCCCTTTCGATTTTGGCCTGGTTGAGGTTAGCGACAAGATTTGGTTGTACGAGATTTGAGACATTGATGAATCTTTAAGGGACACGGTATTATATTTTCTATACATATTTTTGTATTAAATGTTCATATAGATTAACTATAAGATTGCATGTTACAACTTCATTGTAATGTACGTACAGGCCCGGACTTTATAAGAGGTTTAAAAGGTGGTTGTCTCAAGCCCAAAATATTTGAAGGCCCATAAATCTTTAAAAAATGTGTTATATTTATTTTTGTTTATTTCAAAGCATCGATGTAGGACAACTCAAGTCCATATCTAACCAAAAAAAATTACACAATTAAAAAGTAACTCCAAAATCTATCTTTTCTTCAATTTGAAAGTTGAAACCTTTCAAAGTTCGGACCACCAATCTCTCTCTCCAATCCAGCCACGTCGAATTCGCTTAGTTATTATAGTTGTAAGCGATATTTCTTTTTTATTTATTCTATTTCATTTTATATAATGTATATATTTCATGAGTTAACCTATTACAATTTTTGGTAATGATTGAACTAATTGAATTGAATAAAGTAGACCTGATTTTGTTATTTCTTGTTGACATCATATTTTGCATAAGTGAATTTCTTTTCTCAAATATATCTATATACCCATAAAATTATTGAAAAAATGGTTATGATAAAAAAAATTCATTGCATTCTTTATTGTTGGGTATTACATTTTGTTTATTGTTTTATTGATGGATTTTGAATTTATAGATTTAATTCTGAAAAGTTCTTATGAGGAAAAAAAATATAAATACGTACTATGATTCGAGGGCTCAATTTTTAAATTTCGACTCAAGCCTACAAATCTTAAAAGTGCGGCCATGCATACGCAATCATAAGCGATGGACAACAAATAACAAACAATAATTCATCTTTTGTAGTACGATTATCCAAACCTAAACTCATACGGACTATGTTACACGAATTGATATTCTGTATTACTGATTATATAGATGTAAATGATGAAATCATGAGTTTTATATGTATATTTTGTATATTATTACGAACTGATTCGATTCCATATATATATATATGTGTGTGTGTGTGTGTGTGTGTGTGTGTGTGTGTGTGTGTGTTTTTTTTAATACATGAGAAAGATGACTACTTATAGCCGAGAAATGACATTAAAGGCTACCACTACGGACACATTTTTTAGCGGCATGGTCAGTGGTATATTCTCATCTTTCACAAAGCACGCTAATTCCATTGCCAGAAATGTGTCCATGCTTGAATATCTACTTGGTGAATATTTGCATTGTAACACACCATGGGTAGATGTTGATCATGTATTGATGCCCATTATGATGGGTGAACATGCACATTGGATACTTGGACACTTTGATATAAAAGAAAGATCGTTAAGGCCCTGCTCTCTTTGCTATTTTCAACCCGTTTTCAGTTTTCAATTTTTCAAAATACTAAAAACGTGTTTACTTATCAATTTCTAAAAATGCATTTTCGAAAACACCCAAAAAATTTACAAAAGAAACGAAAAATGATATTTTAGGCGTTTTCGTCATTTTCTTTACAAAACAAAGCTCACTTCCAAAATGGCCAAAACAAGGAAAACGCCCCCATTTTCAAGTGCTGGTCTTCATTTCAAATCACAATCCCATCTTCTTCTTTTTTCTCTCCAGCAGTCTTTTTTGTATCTCCAACAGTCCTTTTTTTTCCCTCTCCAATAGCAGCTTTTCTCCCATAGTCCAAATTCTCTTCAAGCCGTAGGTACGCTACTCTCTTCTCTCTTCTCTTTCCTTCCTTCATTTCTCTTCCTTCTCTCCTCTTATCTTTCCTACTAATCTTCTTTTCATGCATTACATCTATCAATTTCTTCCTCATCCATTCGAATTAGGTCAATGTTTATATTTTTTATTTTTATACTTTGAGGGTTGAATATGTTTTTGTGGTGACTTGACATTGAGTTTTCAGATTTGAGATTTATTATTATATTTTAATTTTTAGAAATGAGTTCAATTTGATGGTATAATTTGGGGGGGGGTTTGTAATTAGTGTATAATTGATTTTTTCTGTTGTAGTATTTTAGAAATGGGTTTAATTTTGATAGGTTCAATTTCTCTCTTTTATCTTTTTTATTGAAATGAAGTGCAAATTTCGGTATGTGAAGAAAAATTTAAACCTTCAAAGCTTCAGTGTGCCTTCTTGTTTATAGTTGAAAATTAGGTCATTAGCAACCATATAATATTTATTTTTCCTCCTTGGAAGTTTCTTTCTCCACTAGTGATAATGATATTTCTTAAATAAATTAGACATCTTGTTGCGTGTAAGCTTTGATCCACCCTCCCAGTTTCACCAACGTGCTAGAAGTGATCAAGAATTTTGTAGTAAAAAAAAAGATTGGAACAAAAGGATTAAAATGATATGAATCTTTAGCAAGGAAAAGTTTATATGTGGTCATTTATGTGCAAAATGATATGAATCTTTAGCGTAAACGGACACATTACCTGCCATCAAATAACAATTAGATGTGTGCCCATTGAGTGCTTGCAGAGCAGAAGTTGTCAATATGTGGACCTAAAATAAATTTGATTATGCGATCGAGCTCACATAGTATATATAAATGATCTTGCTAACAAGTGGCTTGGGGCAATGTTCAAGAAACACATTCACCAATACTGATGAGATTAGTTCAAAAACACACATTCACCAATACTATTAGTTACCACTCCATGGCAAGGCGATGCACGAGTTCGAGTTCAATAAGATTCTAGTTCTCGTATGGTACTTTATTTTTAGATATAGGTATTAGCACAACTACCTTATTAGAACTGTTTGCCAATGCCCCAGCAGTGGTGGTCCATTTCCCATTATTCACAAAAAATGAATTCAGCAATATAAATATGTATGTGAAGTTTATATTTCTCAAATAACTGCATATAAATATATTTTTGGAGTGATACAACAAAGATTTTTTTCTCAAGTGACAATGAAAGATTCTGAAATGATATAACTTGGCAGACTAGTTTGAGTTAACATAGTGATATAGGTGTCACAATTTTTTTTAATAAGATGTAAAAAATGATGAATACGTACATGTTATGCTATGTTAGAGTTTATAAACTCATAGTATATATTGCACTCTAGAGTTGTTTGATAACTATATTTGATTGCAGTTGATATAATTAAGGGTGAAAGAAGATAAGTTGTAACTATACACTTTGTTGTATTTTGACGATGTTTTTGCTTTTCTTGCTAGTTACAACTATGCCATTCTTTAAACAATTGCTTACTTGTTTTTATCTTCAATATAGAACATGGGTGGTCATAGAGTTAAGAATAAGGAACCAATGTCATGGTCTGATGAGAATGAACACACTTTTATCGAAATTCTTTACGAGAAAGTGAAATTAAATGCATTGCAATGTTCTACATTCACGAAAGACGAATGGGGCAGGATCAATGCAACCATGATTGCTGCAACAAAAATGGATTACGACGTAGATAGATTAAAGGGAAAATTGAACCACTTATGTAAGGTTAATCGAATGTTCTCTGAACTTTTGGAACATACAGATGTTACATGGGATCCAAATACCAACAAAGTTTATGCTGCAAAGGAAGTTTGGCAACACTTTTATACGGCATATATGTTTATTAAAGAATTTTTTCATCATTAGCTGTTTATCCCTTTTGTGTTGAACATTATGATAATGTTGCTTCGTTTTTCAATGGTAGATTAACAAGTCGGATTACAAAACTTCTAAGAGGGAATGGTGTAAGCACTATCACACTCTTGAAGAGATATTTAGCGGCACTACAACTACTAGAGGATTAGGCAATGCATCCACTCAGCGTCCTGCCACCTCAAAGAAAGAAAGGCAGCTAGAAGATGATTTTTTGAACTGGGGCGTGCATGTACATGTTGAAAATGATGATGATGTCGATGAGATTTCAAATACTCATCGGCGTGAAGAAATTGATACATCGGGCGAATGCCGTGTAGAACCCCAAAAATTTTGAGATATTAAAGGACTTAAGTGAAAATAAGTTGTAGAATCGATTAATTAACTGAGCGAAATATTTAATTATTGAAAGAACGAGTTTTAGTATGTCAATATTGGGCTCGTTTGGTAGCTCGTATTTATTTACGATTGTCGGTCCGAGAAAAAGTATTTTTAGATAAGCTAAACTCAAGATAGAGACGGTTAAAAATTTCTATAGTAAAATGAATTCAAAATGGACTCTTTTGGGGATAACCTTTTTCGACCAATATTGTTTACCATTTGAATTCCAATTTGTATCTCTATCTCTATCCCTCTCGTATTTAGTTTTGAATTCCAAACAAACCAAAATTCTAGAGTTTGTTTCATTTTTAAAATGCAAAGCCTAGTCTATAGAAAATTAGACCACCTCTCACATTTTATTTAAGAGAAAATAGCCAGCAGTTTTGTTTAATCCTCCATGCAAATAAAATAATTTTTATTCTCTTCATCAGCCTTGTTGATACTTTTTGCAAGTTTTGCATCCAGTAGTTCAATTTCCAGTACATTTCATTCATAAGAACTAAGGTGAAGTGCTATGTGCTATTAGTATTTTCCACTTTCTTTCTTCGTATTATATTTATGCATGTAATTTAATTACTTTATTTCAGTGCTCTTTCGGAAGAAATCATGAATCAGTTCATTTAAACCTTCGGATTTTAGTTAAACTTTCAGGTTCAGTTAAACCTTTGAGTTTCAGTTTATTTGCAGCGCTTGCATGAATTATCATTGTCATGGTGTGATAATTCCAATTCAGTTTAGTAAGATGATTTTATGCCTAATTATAATTTTTGGATTGATTGTGGAAATAACAAGTATTTCACTATTGTACTCATCCCTCATTTCTAACAAATTTTCAGGTAATAATTAACGTGATGGATGAGTGGCGGGTTGGTTAAGCTGTCGTGCTAATGGTCGCCAAATAAAATTAGTTTTGTTTAGGATGTTTTATTTAATGAGACGGTTAGCGTCGCAGTTTAAATTATTATTTAGTTATTGACGATCTATTTTCTTTAATATTTATGAATTTTACCAATATTCAAACAATTGGTTTTTTTTAAAGTAACATTTTCCGCAATAATTTGCTTCTTAAGAATTTTTTATTAACTCTCCGGAACCTTAGAAATTTCGGGGCGTTACAAATGGTATTAGAGCACCGGGTTTATAGACTCGGACGGTGAGCGATGCGTGTTCTCACATTTCACGTGAATAGTAAGCGTATTTTTCCCTCTTATTTTCTTGTTTCAAAAAAGCGGTTTATATTTTGTAAAAAATAATTAAATTTCATTGGCCATTTTTTTTTAATAATTATTTCTTTTCAAACATATTATATATGTAGGAAAAAAGTTATAATTTAGTGATGCGAGACCCTTGGCACCCAGAGCTCATTGATTAGCCACCATGCATAATTTTTCAAGGTATGAAATAAGAAAATAATTTACTTCTCGTAATTTTATGAGTATGACTATGTCATGTAAGTTGAATTTTAATACTTATACGATGTTCAGACATATATTATTTGATTATTTATAAGTTATGATTAGAGTAATTTTCATGATCACGAGACATATAAATTATTTAATTTTTCAAACCTATATTAGTTTATTCCTACTTTATCATGAGACAAGTATATATTTAACCATGTTTATGGCATTAGTAGCAAATTATTTATATGAATACAAACTATACAAAATCAGTTGTTTCGTATGTTCACGTTAGTTAGTGGTATTTTTGTATTCCAGTTAAAAGCTAAGTATCAAGAACTCTCTGACTAGCTAAAGTAAATTTTGAGTACAAAATTTATTTAAGGAGGAGAGATTGTAGAACCCTGAAAATTTTGAGATATTAAAGGACCTAAGTAAAAATAAGTTGTAGAATTGATTAATTAACTGGGCGAATTATTTAATTTTTGAAAGAACGAGTTTTAGTATATCAATATTGGGCTCGTATTTATTTACGATTGTCAGCCTGAGAAAAAGTATTTTTGGATAAGCTAAACTCAAGATAGAGACGGTTAAATTTTTTTATAGTAAAATGAATTCAAAATGGACTCTTTTGGAAAAAAACCTTTTTCGGCCAATACTGTTTACCTTTTGAATTCCAATTTGTATCTCTATCTCTATCCCTCTCCTATTTAGTTTTGAATTCCAAATAAATCAAAATTCTAGAGTTTGTTTTATTTTTAAAATGCAAAGCCTAGTCTATAGAAAATTAGACCATCTATAACGTTTTATTTAAGAGAAAACAGCCAGCAGTTTTGTTTAATCCTCCACACAAACAAAATAATTTTTATTCTCTTCATCAGCCTTGTTGATACTTTTTGCAAGTTTTGCATCCAGTCATTCAATTTTCAATACATTTCATTCATAAGAACTAATGTGAGGTTCTATGTGCTATTAGTGTTTTCCACTTTCTTTCTACGTATTATATTTATGCATGTAATTTAATTACTTTATTTCAGTGCTCATTCGGGAGAAATCATGAATCAATTCATTTAAACCTTCAGGTTTGAGTTAAACTTTCAGGTTCAGTTAAACCTTTGAGTTTCAGTTTACTTGCAGTGCTTGCATGAATTATCATTGTCATGATGTGATAATTCTCAGTTCAGTTTAGTAAGATGATTTTATGCCTAATTATAATATTTGGATTGATTGTGGAAATAGCAAGTATCTCCTTGAATATAATTATTTTTACTTATCCTCATTTCTAACAATTAACGTGATGGATGGATGCATGGCGGGTTGGTTAAAATTTGTTGTGCTAATGTGCATAAATAAAATTAGTTTTGTTTAGGATGCTTTATTTAATGAGAGGTTAGCGTCATGATTTAAATTATTATTTAGCGATTGACAATCTATTTTCTTTAATCTTTATGAATTTTACCAATATTCAAACAATTGGTTTTTTTTAAAGTAACATTTTCCGCAATAATTTACTTATGAATTTTTTATTAACTCTCCGAACCTTAGAAATTTTGGGGCGTTACACGCTGACATAATGAACCTGAGATAAGTAAAAGTGATAAACTCGAAGCTTGCATGATGCAGTGGTCATCTACTATTAGTTTGAAGAATGAAGAAACTGAACTTGAACACTATACCTAAAAGAAAAGCTTTCAAAGAACCAAGAAAAATCATGCAATCAATCGGATAGTGAAGCTAACAGTTTGGATCCTTATTCAAATATTATTTTCTTGGACATCCTAAACAATATGAAATGGGTGTCTAATGAGGTTTATATGAAAGCGAAAAAGGCTTTTAAGGATCCCAGAAGCAAGGAGAGATGACCTATCTTAGAACTACTTTGATATGATTGCAGTTTTCAGTTCTCTATTATCTTGTTGTTTGAATTTGTGTTGTTGAAGGTCGAAGTACTTTGTTCTTTTCACACTTTGATAATGAGTTGTTTTCATGTATGAACTTAGTAAAATTGTTGGTTGTTGAAATCATGTTGATTTGAACTATATTTGTCTTTTCTTAGTTTCAACTACTGTATTGCACTTTGATGTTGAATTTCTACAGGCTTGATTACTTGTATAAACTAATCAATGATGGTTGATATTGCTTATGATATTTATTGTGTATATATTTGTTTACAGGATGGCCAGTGAATCAAATTTGGTTGATAATGTGAGCACCGACTTTTTGACTGATGAAGGGTCGAGTGATGATGATTTGTTATTTATGGATGATTTTGACGACAATATTGGGGATTTATTGATGCTTAATTGCTTTGTTGTCAACATAGGAAGTACCATCGGCAAGAGACTTTGTAGAACATCATTGCTTACTGGGAAAATGTACGTGCTAGAAATTCTTAATGGACATTCGGACGTGTGCTATCGTAATTTTCGTATGCAGAAACACGTTTTCATGAATTTTTGTGATACTTTGAAAGAGAAAGAGTTGTTGACAGATGGAAAAAAAGTTAGTGTCGATGAGGGTGTTGCTATGTTCCTAATGATTGTAGGGCACACTACACGATACAATATTATTGGTGATAGGTTTCAACATTCCAATAACACAATACACAAATGGTTTAAACGAGTTTTAAGGGTTGTTTGTTCATTTGGCATAGAGATAATCCGCCCAACAAATCAAGATGTTGTGCAAGAGTGGATTTTGCACAAATATCATTTCTTCAAGGATTGTATAGGTGCAATAGATGGAACACATGTTGCATCTTGGGCACCTACATCGAGACAAACATCTTTTCGTGGAAAGAAAACTAATGTAATACAAAATATGATTTTGGTATGTGATTTTGATATGACATTCTCATTTGTGTATTCTGGTTGGAAAGGTATTGTTAATGATTTAATCGTAGACGCAGTGACAAGAAGCTCGAACAACTTTCCAATGCCATGGGGAGATATATTCTCATACTTCACATTATTTGTCAAATTTACCTATATTGTTATAGTATGTAAGCAGTAATTTATTTATTTTTCAAATCAATTTTACCTTGTTGATTCTGGATATCCAAACATACTTGGTTTTCTCACCCCTTATCGAGGTCAAAAGATATCATCTGCGTGACTATGTTGGACGGAGAAGACTGCATAGGAAGGAAGAACTTTTCAATTATAGATATTCCTCATGTCGTAACATTATTGAATGTTGCATTGGAGTTTTAAAAGTAAGATTTTCTATTTTGAAATTGATTACCAATTATCCACTTACTACGCAAAGACAAATCCCTACCGCATGTTGTGCAATACACAACTTTATTCGCCATGAGCACACTTTAGATAAGTTGTTCGCTGAGTATTCAGGAGAGAATATAGTATTTCAAGATATACCATAGTTAAGTCAAGATCAAGAAGCCATACATTTTGATGCTAGTCATACAGCTCAAATAGGACAGGTTAGGGATCAAATTGCTACAAAAATGTGGAATGACTACTTAAGGAGTCGTACATGATTTCGTGGAGATATTTTATGTTTTGTTAGGTCTTTATATGGTGTATTAGCATTAAACTATTTTAAGAAAATATTCAAATGTAGAGTTTTGATCTCCTACCCACTTATCCTACCTACGTATAATGCTCACGCTGAGATGGCATTACATGATTGGTAAAAATAATGAGTGTGGAATCATGAACTACCAATCATGTGATGCCATCTCAGCGTGGGTAGGATAAGTGGGTGGGAGATCAAAATCCTTCAAATGTATTAGCATTATATAGTATATTTTGTTGGGTCTTTCATACTATGTTAGCATTAAACTATTCAAATGTATTAAATAATCAATTTTTTGAATAAAATATTATAAACAAAAAAATTCTCAAAATTTTCAAGTAAGCGTGTTTTCCCATTTTACATTTTGAGAAATAGTTTTCGAGAATTTCAAAAGAGCGTATTTTCATCAATATCAAAATAAACATTCAAAACACTGGCCGAGAATGAAATCAACACTTCAAAGCTGGGCCGAAATACAAAGAGAACGACCTCTAAATATTTTCAACTCATGTTGGTCGACTATAAGAGATAGTGAAGTTATGGCCGACGTGCAACTATTTGCATGCATCATCACTCACCTATTGGCAAGAATTGACGTATGGCAACCATCGATTATCAATGGAGTAGATAAGATCAAACCTCTAGCCGTCAATTTTTTACAGACATACATCAACTAGATAATGGGTTAGTATCTACATTATTGTTTATTTTCTTTTTGTGTCACACCCTCCATTAATAGTTAACAACTTATCTGATGTCGAATATATTATTTTTACAAGGACTGATTGATGAGTTTTTGTCATCAAGTATGCTAAAACACATACTCAATGGGAATATACAAGAAATGCCTAATTCATTTGATGCTATAATCGAAAAGACACATTTGGCAGCATTGTTATACAAACATGGAATGGACAAGCGTAGTGTGGGATATGAATCAAGGAAAAGAAAATCAAGAAGGCTGCTAAGAAAAAGAATGCAAAATAGGAGTAGAAGATCGATTGATTTTAACAATGCTAGTTTTGTTATTTTACGTCCCATCATGACGATCTTAACTCAGTTAGGCAATGGAAATTCTGTATTACGTAGCATATGCTAATATGTTACTGCCTTTTTGTTATTGCGTAACATGTGTCAATAGATTTTTAGATTCCATAATCTATATCAAAACGATGTTGTCGAAGTTTAGAGTTTGTTTTACAAATGTAACCACTACTCTTATTGATTGACACTTACTGATTAACCTGTTATATCCATTGTTAATAGTGAAACTAATGTTGGTCATATGTCATTTGTGATTTTTCAAAATTTTATATAAAAGCAGGATGTTTTCATTATAAATCACGTTACAGGATACAATTATGTATTGATGAGAACAAATATCAAAATTTAGATGAAAGCAGTGTGTTTAATATTGCATTCTTGATGCTCGACAACTGTGTTGTTGCAATTGAAAACAATTTGTGATTCGTTTGAGATATAATTTACTTCCAAATTTGAGATACATGCATCATGCCACAATCAAATTAATATATCAAACATTCAAAGAATTTTATAGATAAATCTCAATTATGTAACTGTAACAAAAAAAGCTCATTTGATTGATATTGTAATATTTATTCAATTCTACGAGAAAAAGACCACAAATCTCCCTCTATCACTGTAATATTACTTTAATATGGAATGTTATCAATTATCGTTATGTTTGTTGATCAATCCCAATAGATGTTTACACGTTCTTTTGTTGTGCCTGTATCATCCACATCTTCTACACTTTGTAACATTGTTTCGTTCACAAACCAATTGGAACCTTATCTCTTTAGGTCTTCCTCATTTCCTCTATAGATTTGGAGCCGATACAATCTTGAATCTGTATTCCTTGCCAGCATAAACCGGCACTTTCACAAGAGGTATAACACTACCTTAAATGCGCTACAATATAAGCCACGGGTGTGGTACCAAGAACAATATTTGTATGTTTCCATACCATTCCTCTCGATAATAGATAATGCATGTTGGCACAGTCCACTTGAAACATGTTACATGTGCACGTGCATTTTTCAATGTTGACCAGATTTTGTGTATTCCGTCTACAACTTGAAATAGGACATCTCTTGAACACGAAACATGTATTAGAACTACACATTAATAAGTCCATAACATATATTCAATAGATCGGGAGTACCACTGGAGCTGGTTCTGGGATATCCAAATTGGAGTTGTGTCTGATTTGATTCCAACCATTTGTGTTTAAACACACATTTTTTGAAGTGTTTGTTTAGATGGGTCGTGTAGATCCTATTTTGCCACGCTAACTTCTCTCTACAGTGTTTATACTATATTTTGTGCTTAGGGACTCCATCAATTCATTTACTAGTGAACACCAACTTAAAATATTGCCAGCATCTAGCTTTTTGTTTTTTTGGCTTTTCATTAATGCTAGAACCGATGGTTGTATTTGTATGTGTATCAACATCTTCTTGAATGTCATCCAATCGGATCAATTCTGCCAATCTTATTATTTTTTATGACATTAAACCAATCTTATTATTTTTCTAACATAAAATGATTAATAAAAATTAATTTACACATTATGTGTTCTTTATTTTTGAACGATAAATTAAAATATAAAGAATATAATTGGAGCTCTAATATTTGTAGTTAATAAACGAATAACTCAATTAAATAAAAATATTTAAGCATAACGTTTATAACAAAATTATTTTTCTTTTTATGTTGTAACAATAAAATAAAAATTATGAGCTTAAATTTTAGTTATTTTATAATAGTTCGTAAAATATACAAAACAACCTAGCATGTTATCAATTTGGTCAATAAAATGTTAATTCAAATAAAAATCGTTAGTTTTGTTTAATTTTTTATAAAAAATAAAATTATCGAACACATTTGCACCTTTTGCAAAAATTAGAAATTCAATTACAATTTTCTCTAATTAAAACTAAGGGCATATTGTCTTTTTCATCAAATAAGGACTAATTGCCCACTAAAATACATAGGTTAGGAGTCTTCTATGTCAAAAACAAACGTTATGGTTGATTTCTGCACTGAATACAAAGGTGAGAGACCATTTGCGCCAATTTTCCTTCCAAGTATTCACATTTAACCTCCAAAATACCGAGATATTGATTACATTATGATCTAGTTTATTAATACCACAAAAAGCCCAAGTTACGAATTAGGATTTACTGTCAACTCAGGATTAACAAGGACTATTTTTATTAGTCGAGTGAAATTTAGTTTATCGTACAATAAATTTAACATGGTCTTTTCCAATTTATTCCAAATGCACTACTATACACAACAATATAATATTACAGAATAAAATGTTCTAAATAATCAAACAACTATAGACAAATATTTTGGTTATGTATCATGAATTAGGTATTCCACACATATGTGCATATTACATGAATTCACATTGAATCTTGAAACCTTTAATAATTTCTAATAGTAAATTGTATTGAACTCGTAGAACCATTAAATTATTTATAGAATCAGAACAATGTCTAAGTACATAAAAATATATATCTGCTTGCAGCACACTTTTCTTATCAAAGGTGTGACATAGTTACTGATAATATATATTCACTCAAGTTTCAATGCAGCAAAAAACCCCAACTCTTTAGTAGAGAATCTCATTCATAACATGGAATTTTTAGACATTGGTACTGTGACAACGTTGAGGTCTCATCTTACTTTATTGTGTTCAAAGTATTCTGAAAAATCAAAATGAAATCTAATACTACCGGGCTACTTTCCATTTAGTCGATCGTGATTTTTCTGTTGTCCTTCTCATTATAGTTCTCCTAGTATCAATGTAGTACGGATTGATGCCAAAAAAAATAAAAAAACAAAACCTATCGCTTGGTTAGAACTATCTTACCTTCAGTCCCCAACTAGAGATTAGCAGCAGAATTCTTTGAAAGTGCAGGAATACTTTCTTAGAAGCCGTGGTTGTTAGTTGACCAAATTTATTAGCAATAGCTATAGGAGAGGAGCGAGTTCACAATGGAGCTCTAAAAAAAACAAAAACCTCTCCAATATACGTTTCTGTAATTCAATTAGGCTATGAAATCGGTAGACTAAATCTACGTTACCCTTAATCTCCACATAATTATTACACTAACTTGATTGAAATCACCAGTGTAGACAAATTCTTTAACTGCACAAGATCATTTTAGATGGCTTTATGAGCAGGATTTGCAGCAATGACAATTATGATTGATCAAAATGGAAGAACTTACCACCAGCACAGGCTCACACTAAACAACTTTTGTTACAAAAGGTTCTCATAGGCAGCAAACGAAACATCACTTGCATACTCGGTTTTCGTCTTATCATGAAAATATATCCCAGATTGATTGAATAAACACAATATTTGCACGAGTTCATTGTAAGACAATTTTGAAGGCCTCTCATTTGCAAATCCACCAGATTCTAAAATGTCTATGATTTTCTCTCTGAACAAGCTCATGCTCACTCCAGATACCAAAGTCAAATCAGAGTCCCCTTCACCACTCACCCCCTCTTCATCTCCATTTTCATAGTTATCATGAATGTGGCCATGAGTACTATCTTCACAAAGCCCTTGTGCCTTTGACAACTTCATTAACTCCACTAACTTCCTCTTTTGCTTAAACGTTGCGCCTAGCGTTTTGTTCTTCTTATTAAAGCAAGTCCTCGTAAATGCCAACCATTCCTCAAGATTGACGTCTGGAATCACATTTTTTGGATAGACTTTGACCACCGAAGAATCTACCTTTGGACATGGTAGAAAGTCGTTCTTGCTCACATCCATTATGAATTCCACTTGGGCCAGAAGCTGCACATTCACAGATAATCTATTAAACTCAGAATCACCTGGCTTTGCCAATAACCTCCTTGCAAACTCCTTTTGAAGCAAAAGTGTTGCACTTCTAAATGGGTTCAGCTTTGTCCCAAAAACCAATTTAGCCAACAGAGGTGAAGATATGCCATATGGAATATTTGCCACAACAAGATCAAACTGTGGAAAGTCAGTCTTCAATGCATCACTGCAGATAACCTGAAAAAAAAGTGTTATGATCCTAAACTTCAAATGAAGTCCATTGAATGTTCTATTTGGTAATTATAGTCCACAAATGGAAAGAAATCCAATCCTCAAAGTTGAAACCTTCAGTCCTCCGAATGATTTTCCTTCCATTCAGATGGACAAATTATTAATTGAAAGTCTTTTACCAATGAATACCATTTGAAATTCAAATAATTAAAGAAACTCAAAGGAAGTCCGTGAAATAGGTTTGCATTAAACCCTTTTCTTCATGTATATTATTTTTTAGCCAGCAGAAAGTTTAGGATCACGGTTTGAAATTAGAAATTTCTGTTAGACATTTCATCATACATTCAAGCGGACATACTAAAATGTTCAAATTCTCACATTCAAGCGATCCCGGAGCCCTCCTTCAGCGGCCCGTTTACATAGAATCTCCACCATACGCTTGTCAATCTCGAAGGATACGACTTTCTTGGCTACTTCAAGGAGCTTGAGAGTGAGATTTCCAGTTCAGATCCTATTTCCAAAACAGTATCCTCCGGCTTTATTCTAGACGTTCGGACAATGGACTCGAGGACTCGAGGGTTCGTTAGAAGGTGCTGTCCTCTGCTTTTGAGAAGATGTATGCGCCCTTCTTCTCCTCCTCCTCTTCCTCCATTGTTCTTTCGGATATGATCGTAGTCTCCATGAATGGACTTTGTCTGAAGGTGTCGTAGGAAAAATTCTTCGATAAATTTAGGGTTGTAAATATTCTTTGAGAGCGATTTCTGACGATGGATCATTCGGGTTCTCTGGGAAATTGATTGAAAATTTTTTACAATTCAGTTGGAATTGCAGAGAAAACTTTGATAGCTTTTCAATGCATACAAGAAAAAGGCGCGGGGAAGATAGGTTTAACAGTTAGTTATAACGGCTAAATTCTTCACTATTTTATTTGGGCTAAACTTTCGGGCCAGGCCTTGTTATCCTGGTTTAAAAGTAGTCCTAGCTCTAAGTTATGTGGAAAGGAATTTTTCGAGAAATAATTCTGATAAATAAAATATTTCTTAAAATACAATTTATATATATTTTTATTCTAAAAATCTTGTTTTTTTTAACACTTGTTGTTAAATTTGTTATTTTAGTTATAATAAATGTGTGACATTTGTTATTAACAAATGTAACAAGTGTTACAAAAATAAAAACTGTATTTTTATAATAAAAAAAAAGTTAAATAGTATTTTTTAAATTATTTTATATTTTGTAGTATATGGTGAAATTATCAGTGTGGAAAATCACACAAATATGCACAAAATGGGTCAAAAAATGTTTCAAGCCCGTTATACGTATTTTTCATAGGAATAATTACGCAAATAATCATAATTTTTTTTTTAAAACTAAAAAATAATGTTTCACTTTTTTATTATAAAAATATTTTTTTATTTTTTTTTAACAACTTTTGCTCTATTTGTTACAAAAAATGTGTGTTATTTCATCGCCGTTTTCATCACCACCGCTATTATCACCGTCGCCACTTCTTGTCAGAGTTGTTATATTTGTTACAAAAATATATGTTACATTTGTTTTGCACATTTTGCCATCTGTTTCCACCACCATTGTTACTGTCGTTGCTGCCACCACTTGTAACAAAGTGTACAACATTTGTAATCGTCACTGTTACGCCGCCGCTGTCACTTGTAACAATATGTGTACACATGTAACACACAATTATGCTACTGCCATTGACATTGCCACGAACCACCGGCCTCCACCATAAATCACTACTTTCACTATAAACCACCACCATTGCGACCAAATCTTTATATCGCCACCATTATCTCCACTAGCCATTCCCACAGCCAGACCACCACCACGAACATCTAGCGCTGCTACCACACAACTCAAACATGACCCAACTCCTCTACCCTAACTCAATACCACCCTACTACCCACCACTATCACTGTCGTGAACCACCAACTCCTCCACCTATCACACACCACAACAATGTCGTAACCCCGATCCTCCGCTTGCCGTCGATGCCATCACTATCAAGCCAACAACCTTTCCCCAAACTCTCACACCACCACAACGAACAAATCGACACCTTCATTACCAATTCCGAACTACACTGCGCCACCCCATCTCACTAGATACGCACATCTCAATTGTCACGGTTGTACCACCATCAAGCTAACACCACCACCACCAAATTTGCATTATCATCTTTCCCTCCACCACCAATACATCTAAAATTAGATCTACTTTTAGATTTGAAACCAGATCAAAATAGAAGACGGGATGTGGAAATAAAAATATGGGGAAAGATCTCACAGCGGTGGTGGTCAGCTGGGTGGTGGCGGTGATGTAGAGATGGTAGTGGTCGGTGGCAGAAATTGTAGAGGTGGTGGTGGTATATATTTTAAGGTTTGTGATTGGATTTTGATTAGAGAGAGTATTTTAAGAATAAAGTTCGATGTACAATAAATTGAAAATTTCAAAACTAAATTAAGTGACTGGTGCAAATTTTCCTTTTTCTTATACCGCTTCGGAACCAATTTTCAACCCCATTTTCAATACTTTTGATCAAACTAGCCAGTCTGTAACACTGATAAAGTGATAAATGCTTTCATTTAAAATAGAAATCCTCAAGGTTTGCATTGGGTTAGTCAAATATATGGATATTAATAGTAAAGTTGAAAGTGAAGAAACATATCTAGATTCCAACACCTAATGGGCCGTTCTCTTTGTATTTCAGTTTTCAGTTTTGAAGTTTCAAATTCATTTTCAGTTTTGTATTTTTGAGTGTCTATTTTGAGATTGATGAAAATACGTTCATTTTGGAATTCTCGAAAAGTGTTTCTCAAAACAGAAAACTGAAAAATGCGTTTATTTGAAAATTTTGAGATTTTTTTGTTTATAATATTTTATTCAAAAAAATTGATTATTCAATACATTTGAATAGTTTAATGCTAATATAATATGAAAGATCTAACAAAATATACTATATAATGCTAATACATTTGAATAATTTCTCAAAATAGTTTAATGTTAATACACTATATAAAGACCTAACAAAATATAAAATATCTCTATGGAATCATATACGACTCCTTGAGTAGTTAATCTACATTTGTGTAGCAATTTGATCCCTGACTTGTCCCATTTGAGATGTTTGACTAGCATCAAAATGTATGGCTTCTTGATTTTGACTTGACTATGGTATTCTTGAAATATAATATTCTCTCCTAAATACTCAGCGAACAACCTATCTAAAGCGTGCTCCTGGCGAATGAAGTTGTGTATTGCACAATATGTGGATGTCTTTGCCTAGTAATTAAGTGGATAATTGGTAATCAATTTCAAAATAGGAAATCTTGCTTTTAAAACTCCAATAAAATGTTCAATAATGTTACGGTACGAGTAATGTCTGTAATTGAAAAGTTCTTCCTTCCCACGTAGTCTTCTACATCCAACATAGTCACGAAATGATATATTTGACCTCGATTAGGGGCAAGAAAACCAGACATGTTTGGATAACCAAAATCAACAAGGTAAAATTGATTTGTAAAATAAAAAAAAAAAAAAAATTGCTTACGTTCTGTAACAATGTAGGTATATTCAACAAATAATATGAAGTATAAGAATATACCTCTCTGTGTCATTGGAAAGTTGTTTGAGCTTCTTGTCACTGCGTCTACGAATACTCGCGAATCATTAGCAGTACCTTCTCAGCCAGAATACACAAATGAGAATTTCATATCAAAATCGCATACCAACATCATATTTTGTGTTACATTAGTTTTCCTTCTATGAAAAGATGTTTGTCTCGATGCAGGTGCCCAAGCTGTAACATGTGTTCCATCTATTGCACCTATACAATCCTAGAAGAAAGGATATTTGCACAAAATCCGCTCATGCACAACATCTTAATTTGTCGAGCGGATTATCTCTGTGCCAAATGAATAAACAGCCCTTGAAACACGTTTAAACCATTTGTGTATTATTTTGTTTGAATGTTGAAACCTATCACCAATAATACTGTATCGTATAGTGTGCCCTACAATCATCAGAAACATAGCAACACCCTCCTCGACACTCACTTTTTTTCCATCTGTCAACAACCCTTTCTCTTTCAAAGTATCACAAAAATTCATGAAAACATATTTCTGCATACAAAAATTATGATAGCACACGTCTGAATGTCCATTAAGAATTTTTAACATGTACATTTTCCCATTAAGCAATGATGTTCTACAAGGTCTCCTGCCAATGGTACTTCCTTTGTTGGAAACAAAGCAATTAAGCATCAATAAATACTCAAAATTATCATCAAAATCATCCGTAAATAACAAATCATCATCACTCGATCCTTCATCAGTCAACACATCAGTGCTCACATTATCAACCAAATTTGATTCACTGGCCATTCTGTGAACAAATATATACACAATAAATATTATAAGCAATATCAACCGTCATTGATTAAATGATACAAATAATCAATAAATACGATCCATTAAGAATTTCTAGCATGTACATTCTAGTAAGCAATGATGTTCTATAAGATCTCCTGCCGATGGTACTTCCTTGTTGGCAACAAAGCAATTAAGCATCAATAAATATCCAAAATTATCATCAAAATCATCCGTAAATGATAGACCATCATCACTCGATCCTTCATCAGTCAACACATCGGTGCTCACATTAACAATCAAATTTGATTCACTGGCCATCATGTGAACAAATATATACACAATAAATATCATAAGAAATATCAACCATCATTGATTAAATGATACAAATAATCAATAAATACGATCCATTAATAATTTCTAGCATGTACATTTTTCTAGTAAGCAATGATGTTCTACAAGGTCTCCTGCCGATGGTACTTCCTTGTTGGCAACAAAGCAATTAAGCATCAATAAATACCCAAAATTATCATCAAAATCATCCATAAATAACAAATCATCATCACTCGATCCTTCATCAATCAACACATCGGTGCTCACATTAACAACCAAATTTGATTCACTGGCCATCATGTGAACAAATATATACACAATAAATAGCATAATCAATATCAACCATCATTGATTAAAATGATACAAGTAATCACGCCTGTACAAATTCAACATTAAAAGTGCAATCTGATGGTTGAAACTAAGAAAAGACAAATATAGTTCAAATCTACCAACAATTTCACTAAGTTTATACATGAAAATGCTCAACATCAAAGTGCGAAAAGAACAAAGTGTTTCAACCTTCAACAACACAAATTCAAACAACAAAATAATAAAGAACTGAAAACAACAATCATATCAAACCAGTTCCAAGATAGGTCTCCTAATTGCTTCTGGCATCTTGACAAATGACACACTGAAATCGGGATCCTTAAAAGCCTTTATCGCTTTCATATAAACCTCATTAGACACACCTTCTATATTGTTTAAGATGTCCAAGAAAACAATATTTGAATAAGGATCCGGACTGTTAGCTTCACTGTCCTATTGATTGCATGATTTTTCTTGGATCTTTAACAGCTTTTTTTGAGGTTTAGTGTTCAAAGTTCAGTTTCTTCATTCTTCAAACTAACAGTAGATGACCACTACGTCATGCAAGCCTTGAGTTTATCACTTTTACTTATCTTAGGTTCTTTACATTGACGTTCGCCCGATGTCTCAATTTCTTCATGCTGATGAGTATTTGAAACCTCGTCGACTTTATCATCATTTTCAACATGTACATGCACCTATTCATCATTTTCAACATGTACATGCACCTATACTATGAGTTTCTAAACTCCAACATAGCATAACATGTATGTATTCATCATCTTTTACATCTTATAAAAAAAATTTGTGACACCTATATCATTATGTTGACATAAATGACCACGTTTGGTAAGGGCTTTAAGTTTAACTCAAACTAGTCTGCCAAGTTGTATCATTTTAGAATCTTTCATTGTCACTTGAGAAAGAAATCCTTCTTTGTATCACTCCAAGAATATAATTATATCTGATTATTTGAGAAATATAAACTTCACATGCATCTCTATATTGATGAATTCATTTTTGTGAATAATGGAAAATGGACCACCCTTTGCTTCGGGCATTAGCAAACATTTCTAATAAGGTAATTGTGCTAATACATATACCTAAAATAAAGTACCATATGAACTAGAATCTTATTGAACTCAAACTCATGTATCAGTTGCCATGGAGTGTTAACTAATAATATCATCTGGGCAATATTATTGGTGAATGTGCTTCTTGAACATTGCCCCCAAGCCACTTGTTAGCAAGATCATTTATATATACTATGTAAGCTCGATCTGCATAATCAAATTTATTTTAGGTCCACATATTGGCAGCTTCTGCTATTGTAGGCACTCAATGGGCACACAACTAATTATTCTTTGATGGCAAGTAATGTGTTCGTTTATGCTAAAGATTCATATCATTTTGCACATAAATGACCACATATAAACTTTTCATTGCTAAAGATTCATATCATTTTAATTCTTTTGTTCCAATCTTTTTTTTTACTACAAAATTCTTGATCACTTCCAATGCGTTGGTGAAGCTGGGAGGGGTGGATCAAAGCTTATACGCAACAAGATGTCTAATTTATTTCACAAATATCACTATCACTAGTGGAGAAAGAAGCTTCTAAGGAGGAAACATACATATTATATGGTTGATAATGACCTATTTTTCAACTATAAACAAGAAGACACGCTAAAGCTTTGAAGGTCCAATTTTTCATCACATACTGAAATTTACACTTCATTTCAATAAAAAAGATAAAAGAAGGAAAATTGAACCCATCAAAATTAAACTCATTTCTAAAATACTACAACAGCAAAAATCAATTATACACTAATTACAAACCCCCAAATTATACCATCAAATTGAACCCATTTCTAAAAATCAAACCATCATTATAAATTCCAAATCCGAAAACTCTATGTTGAGTCACCACAAAAACATATTCAACTCTCAAATTATAAAAACAAAAAATATAAACACTGACCTAATTTGAATGGATGAGGAAGAAATTGATGGATTTAATGCTTGAAAAGAAGATTAGCAGGGAAGACAAGGGGAGAGAAGAAAGAGAAATGAAGGAAGACGAGAGAAGAGAGAAGCGTACCTACGGCTTGAATAAAATTTTAGACGATGGGAGAAGCATTTCTTTGTTGGAGAGAGAAAAAAATGATGGTATTGGAGATACAAAAAAGGCATTGTAGAGAAAAAAAGATGGGATTGTGATTGAAATGAAGACTAGCACTTGAAAATGGGGGCGTTTTCTGTGTTTTGGACGTTTTCGAAGTGAGCTTTATTTTGTAAAGAAAGTGACGAAAACGACTAAAATATCATTTTCTGTTTCCTTTGTAAATTTTTTGAGTGTTTTCGAAAATGTATTTTTGGAAATGGGTAAGTAAATACGTTTTCACTATTTTGAAAAATTGAAAACTGAAAACGGGTTGAAAATAGCAAAGAGAACATGGCCTAAATGTCTTAAGTTGTAACTTTTTTTGTATTTTCTTGATGAGAGTCAAGAATAAAGTTCTTTTCTCTTACATTTTATTACTTAATTTAATTTATTTTTCACACAACATGATTCAAAATATAATACCTCGATCAAGTTTCTTGACTTGAATTGAAAATTAGATGGTCTCCACCCAAATTGAGAACTCTCAATTAAGTCTCTCGACTTGACTCGATATTCTTGAGTTGGTTTTTAAGATAGATCGAGATTCTTGACTATAAATTAAGAGTATCTCAACAAGAGATCACTTAAGTGGATGAGAATCTCAATGGTCGAGAGTATCTTAACTAGAGATTGAGATCTCTATCCGAGATACACAAAAAATAGTTTTCTAGTCAATATGTTTAACGTTTGCAAATTTTCATATTTATATTTTAGATGTATAGTATTGATCTTTTCACCATCATAACTATTAAAAAGTGAACCCAAAATGAAAAAAAAGTATAAGAAATAAAATTGTGAAAGATCTTTTTACGTCAATATTCTAAGTTTTTATTGATAGAAATCTAAGTTTATGAATCCCCATTTTAAAGAACCCGAATGTTTAGAATCTCACGCAAACACTATTGAAGGATAAGTTGATTTCGTAAATGACTAGGTAAATTTTTTTTGTATTAAATAAATATGTAACAAATTCCTCAAAATTTTTATGATGGTATAAGAGTTAGCTGAGAACTAAACAATCCCTCCAAGTTTTGTCTCCAATTCCCCTTGGCTAAACACGATATTTGCCCATCAATCTCCCAACAACATCCACCATTGGATCCCCAAGTACAATTGGTCGAACAAAACCATATAAAAACATAACAAGCTTGATTATTTAATTAGCATGTTGTGACTTGCAATATCATTCTTTGGTAAAATTTACGGGGCTATAGAAACGATAGGTTAAGTGTTGACCTCAAAAATTTGCACAACCTTGCAGTCAACAAATCGTTTGTCACCTCCATACAAAAAAGGATTGCGTTAGCGCGCCAAGATCATTGTTTCAAGAAAAAGGACCGTCGAATGTTGGCACTTCTACAATCAAGTCAACCACCAGAATATATGATATCAGTAAAATAAGAAGTGTGGAAGAGACTAGAATACAGAGTTTTAGCTAGGTTTAGCGAATTGACTAGCTTTGCTTTGTACCATGCATATGATTTATAGATGAATTTTAAGGTTATGTTAGGTAAAAAAAAATGTTGCAAACCTAATTTAAGACGTGTTGCACATCTGTTGGTTGAGAGTTGTTGCTCCTGCGTATTGTTTCCTTCCCGAACAAAATTACCTTACTAGCTATTATTTCTTAGATCTTCTCTGATCACAAAGGATTTTATGTGAATATTTATAGATTGATAAGATTGTTCCCTTATTAAATACATTCGTTGACCACGCTTGAACTGTCCAAGCTTCCATAACACATAAATTAAACATCCAAGGCACGAGCATTCGCCAGTCGAACCTACTCAAGTTCACCATCTCTATTTAAACTTGGGAAAGGTTCACCAAGGGGCGAGGCTTGATCAAAAAAACTTTTTGCAAAGGCCGTGCAATTTGCAGCATGATGCTGCCATAGGTACAAAGTTGGAGAATCATACAACTTTAGCCACTATCAAGCGAAGCGCGTGGAAAACAAGCGAGGCTTTCACATAGAAGGTTGACATTAGCCTATGTGGCCTATTCTTCCTAAGTGGCGCATATGTAGCACGTGTGCAAAATAAAAAAAGTAACAATAGTCTCCTAAGTTCAAGCCTAATATTTATATACGTGGAAGACTTAGCTACAAGCTTCATAGAGAGCAATGTATACCTTACTTTCAAAAGAAATTTCTAGTCTTGTTGTAGTGGTGGCCTCGAATACGAACTAGTGTTGCATTGGTGGTGTTCTTCTTGAAGTGTTGTCTTATGACAAAGATAGGATAAAGATGAGTGCTCTTAGTGTGAAGGCTTTTGGTGCTCGTCTTAGAAGACTTTTGTTGACAAAGTATAACAATGATCCCTCAAGTGCGAGTCTAATATTTATATTAAATGGAGGATTTACAGTAAATGTTTTGATTATAATATTTTAAAACTTTTACTGGGGGCATATGACAACTCTTCACGGGTAACACGAAAACATGTTAGAAGATGTAGAGTCTCCAGACCATGATTGCAACCATTGTTACTGCACAAAATGTCACAATCATGATTCCAATCATCTCATAAATTAATGCATTTGCACTACAATAGGCCGACGAGCACGTGAGAAAGCGTAAAGCATTAGGGACATTGATTTCAATTAATATTCCAGTTTTTTCACATTCGATGGCCGTACAACAGATTAAGGGTCAAGATCAAATCCTGAGATCTAAAGATCCACATCCACCATGCGAAAAACTTATAAATGGCACACTTAGGCCTTTTACAAACTTTTGCACCAACCCATACTCATCTCTGGTGAAAACTCTCCAAAAATTCAAATTCTCTCTACTTTTGGTGTTACTTTAGAATAATTCCAACCATTTTCTCATATATTCGGTAGTTTATTCTCCCCTTTCAAGCCTTCTTATTTTGCTTCATCTTTTCTTAGAGTTCTTATATTTTGTTTCTTAGGTATTGTGGCATTTTTTTACGCAAACCAAACTCTTTCTGCAATATCTGGTCATCGTCCATAATTATAAAATGACTTCCCAAACTCCCATTTCCAAAAGTGTTAGGAGAAAACACCTACAAACCTTAACATCCAGGACGAGGTCATAGAGACCTGGTACTTGTCTGAGAGCATACCCATTAGTAAACCAACTAGTACCCGCCGTCTCTTAGAAGCTACAATTATCTTTGATGATATATAAAGGCTAGTTCATAAGTAACCGACCTCACTGGGGTTTCTAGGTGAAGAGGTTAGGTAGTGGTGAGGACACAAGTGAGAGGGTGGGGAGGATGAGTCCTAGCGAGGTTGAACCATCGCTGAACCAAATTGACTCTCCCATAGCCCGGTAACTAAATGAGGAATTAGAAGATTCGTGCGCCTAAGTGTTAGCAATGTCTTAGAACTCGGCAAATTTTTAGTTAGATATGGAACTAAGTACATTTTGAAGAGGTAAGGTAGCCGCATTTTGTTGTATACTTGTATCACCAATTTCAACAATAGGCAATGAAGATCCATCTCCAATAAGTACTGAGTCAGATCCCAAATATTTTTGAATATTAGACAACATACCTAACTTACCTATGATGTGATTAGACGTTCTAGTGTCAAATGTCCACTATGTATCCAAAATAATGTTGTCTAAGGTAAGGACTGCAAGAGCTTGATGGATCTCCTTACTCTGAGTAGTTGTCTTAGGTATCAACCAGAATATCTTTGTACTACGGCCCTTTGCCCCCACAGTATTGGCACCTTTATTCACGATACAAGTCTCTTTCTGTGCAGGTGTCATGCCTTTAGGATACAATTCTCTTTCTGTAAATGTCATGCAACGTTCACTAGAAGGCGGATGATGACGTTGCTTTGCGTTGAATGCCGAGTCATCTGAGTAATCTATGTTGTTGTTTCTTGGTTGTTGAGCTTGGAAGCCGTGCCCTGTCGATGTAAATTGTGTAGAGTTTCTACAATATCATATAGAGGACTACTCTTGATGGTCTTTGTTGTTGGCCATAGAATGCTAGTTGGGAGAGAATTGTGAGTTGTGATATTTGTATTACTAGAAAACCAACCGTGTTGATCTAGACTTTGCATTTGTGACACTAACTTTCGAGTGGTGACATTGGTGGCTTTAGCATGGTAGTTGTAAATGTCTCATCACGAGGACCTGAGAATAGTAAGAAGACTTCTTTGTCCAAGATAGGTTTTCCAATGGCTACAAGATTGTCATGTAAGCCTTTGAACGTACGAATGTGGTCGGCAATGGTTTTATCTTCATTTTTGCAAAGATATGTTAGTTGTCGCAATGTAAATTCTCGCTCCTACGAATCTTGTGCTTATGAATTTTTGAGAGCTTCCCATACTAAGTGTGTTGTATCTAAGCCAACAACAAGGCCATGAGCTTCTTCAGAAAGTGTGCCTATGATCCATCCATGAAGAAGGTGATCAGACTTGCGCAAGGCTATAAAGTTTTTTGTTATTGATGGAACAAAGTTTTCTGCATCTGTGTTTGGAGTTGGAGTGGCATATTTGGTGGGAGATGAGTCTTCTGTGATGAGTTGTTCGACTAATTCTTGACTTTCTACTAAAGCCAATGCCTGTTTACACCACAAAGGATAGTTGGTTGGAGTGAGTCTATGGATGATTAAATTTTTGACAATTAGAGAGAGAGGCGTCATGGCAAACGAATGAAAATGGTTGAGTGTTCAAAACTATCTTTGTTACCAAGAGGAAAAAATGAAAAAAACAAACAAACAAACAAACAAACAAACAGAGAACTCTAGAATGGTTGAAAGAGACCGTGTATTTCTTTTATTCAATGATGATTGTCGGCGTGAGTACTCATTACACATTGATTCCTATTTAAATAAAACAATCTAACAACCATATCAAGATAGCCAACAAAATAACAAACGTATCAAGCTAGCTAATAAACTAACCACTCTGCTTTATTTTTGTAAAATCTCTTCTGCTTGACTGATTCAATCAATACACCTGGACTTGAACTCTGATGCATTTTTTTCATGACAAACTGACATGATTGTGCTTTTAGTTCATGCGAGATATTCTTATCTTGTTGGACTAACTTTTGATTTGAATTTATTTATCCCAAGTCTTCTTGATCACTCAACCTCTCTCTATTGACTTTGAAATTATTGTGAGGATTCACAACTTTATCACTCCAAGATTTTTTAGTCTTCTTATTACTCATTTGATCCTCACAATTTATGCGAAGTTGACTACACGAAATTTATGTGGTAAACATTAAATAACATTTGTCATTTTAGACAATATCCAACTCCACACTTCCCACCATTTCGAGTGAGCCCATAACCCTCTCGAAGGTTGCATATCAATATCTGAACAGTCCTTAGAGGCAGGGGCTCAGCCTGCCGTTCCATCTATTCTTTTGCTTCCTCTTATACTACTACAACGTAGCCCCCACACAGATAACCCCAAATGGTTAAGCCCAAATGGTCGTAGGTTTTCTTTTCTAGAAGATTGCCAAGCAGCCTGGGCCTTCTTGAGGCATTTAGGACAATATACTGTCCCAGTAAATCAACTTTAGGGCAAGAGCTAGTAGAATGTCAATCTCTTGCCTTTGCAAGGTGGATGCCATTAACAAAAACTATCAACAAAATTGGGATTTAGAAAGAATGATTTCTTTTTGTTAGCAGAGATTGGGAATTCTTTCCCAAAAACCCGCAAATGAACTATATTGTCCTCCGGTGCTATGGACGTCTGGGTGAGCAGATAGACTTTATCGATTGATTGTACATTTTTTTACAACTCATAATGTTTCGCCCTTTGTGACTTGCAGAGTGCGAAAAGAAGAAACCGTTCTCCATATAAGACTTAGAAGTCCTCAATGGCGACATCTTTGAAACGATTTGGTGTACCAGAATCTCCTGCTTTGTATCCCCTAAGTTTTCTGATGTTGCTGTCAACCAAGCTGAGGTTTGTGCCACCGACTACCCACCAACTCTAAAGTATTAAGTGGTGACCACATCTATGCTAACCCCATGAGGCAGTGAACCTTATGTGTTTTTCTTTCGTTCTTTTTTTAAACAATATCTCTTTATTAATGAAATTCATATAAAGTTTCTAAGCTTCGCCTTTTATTTGTTTCTTTCTTAATTTTTTTGCTATTCTCGTATTATTATAAAGTTACGCGTGTTCATCGAAACATATAGCTTGACGTCATGATTTCAATATCATTCTCGTCTTTTGTAAAAAATTCTAAGTTCATTCTGATTATGACCTAGTGGGCTTGGTATTTTTATTAGGGCAGCCCTCGTAAGGTGCATGGCTCCCTACTGAGGTGACATCAAAATAATACTTAGTAATTTTACGAGAGATGGGTTCGAAGACCACGACTTCTTCACTAAGTAATTAATGTAGTATTAAAAACTAACAACTTTTATTGATTTAGTAATGTGAAACAATTGTTGAGAATAGGCACTGGACTTTCAAACAATGAAGCAAAACTAACCAAAACATTGTGTTGCAGTGTCAGGGATAGCATCTAGTCTAAATGGAAAAGAAAAATAAGGAAGGATAGGCGAGGCTAGGATAATGTCCAGAGCCTTCTAGCTTATTAGTTCTAAGGGTGCTTTAGTGGCTTTCCGTCAGAGCCTTCTAGCCTATAAGTTCCAGGGCAAAGTTCCTTTGTGACTAAGTAAGCTCTTCCCAGTTGGAGCCTAATCCATTAGCCTTGCCTCCTTGTTTGACAGAAAAAATTCCAAACGACCAGTCCCCAGGTTTAAAAGACTTGATGAGAACTATTGTTCGATTTTAATCCCACAAGTGGACGAATTGTTAACAAATAATATAATGATAAGTAGAGTGTCGAACTCACGAGTACTAAATGTTCTCGTCTTATACATTAATTAATAATAATCTAATACAAGAAAAACGCAATCAGTTATTAAATTCAATTCTAACTAAATCTAATTATCTACTAAAATAAGTAATTAGAATTATACACAACTTGGAATTAATCAAATCATAAAAGATAGTAGAATCCCAAAATAAGTAATTAGAATTATACACATAAAAGATAGTAGAATCCCAAAATAAGTAATTAGAATTATACACAGCTTGGAATTAATCAAATCATAAAAGGTACTAGAATCTCGAATCCACCAATGTTAACCTACTTTAATCCTCAATTGCTTGTTTATACTCAATTCTTGTTTTATGTTGACAAACAATATTCCTTATATGTTAAATTGTTCTCTCGATACAAATTAAACCAGTTTTTTTGCACAAATAGTCCCTATCTTTTGCACTTACTACTGGTTGAGGACCTATCTTTTCATTTTTGACAGTGTAACCCCTTTTTCAAACTTTGTTGGCGACAATGGTCATTTTCGTCCAATTCCGTCAAATTATCCATTAGTTCTGATTTTTTTTTTTTTTGCAGTGGTCCTTGCTTGCATTCCACACTCTTTATTTCATAAAGGTATTTTCAACATTTTACTGTTCATAAATAAAAATTCGCAATAGAGGTCCTCAACTTAAAAGAAAAAAAAAATTAAAACAAATGCTCTTCTTCTCTACCACACCCCACCCCATCCCTACCCTACCATACCATTAAAGGGAGTCCTTTGATCATCCTTACCAGCTCACTTCCCTCCAACAGCTGTTTTACAACATCAGCTCCTCCAATGAACTTTCTCTTTATAAATATTTGTAGCAAACTCACTTTGGTTTCGTCCAACACTTTCTGTAATTCCTTTTTGTAAATTGCATTCATTGAAATGTCTCTTTCATCAAAGTGTAGGCAAAAGCCTTTAAAAATCATACATATATCGTGATAGTCGTGGAAAGTTCTTCGAATCCCTCGGAGGCTGGTGAAGTATACGATGACTCTATCCTCAGTGCCTGGGAGCTGAAAAGGAGAATCCAAAACTAAAAAGGAGATGAAATTGAAATCTGCTGGCAATAATAATTTGGGGGATTTTGTTGGCGATGGCAATGATAGGGATTGTAAACAATTCGCCGTTTAAATCAGTAAAAATGATCAACCACTAGAATTTGGCATGAGATCTAAAGTCAACCATCAGGATTCTTGATTGCAATAGTTTTTTTTCCCACAGAAAAAGAAATTCCACAATCTCCATAATACACTGATTCACAAACTGAGTAGGGTGTGGTGGGTGGGGTAGAGAAGAAGATCATTTGTTTTAATTATTTTTTTCTTTTTTTTCCTTTTAAGTTTATGACCTCTTCTGCAAATTTTTATTTATGAACAGTAAAATATTGAAAATGCCTTTATGAAACGAAGAGTGTGGAATGCACGTGGAGACCATTTGTACAAAAAAACTAGACCTAACGGATAATTTGATGAAATTGGACAAAAATTACCATTGTCGTCAACAAAGTTTGAAATAGAGGCTACACTGTCAAAAATGAAAAGATATGTCCTCAACCCGTGGTAAGTACAAAAGATATGGACCATTTGTGCAAAAAAGCCAATTAAACCAATTCACATCTATGACCCAACTATATCGGCTTTTTTGTACAAATGATCCCTATCTTTTGCACTTACTACGGGTCGAGACCTATCTTTTCATTTTTAGCAATGTAGCCCATCTTTCAAACATTGTTGGCGACAATGGTCCTTTCTATCCAATTCTGTCAAATTATTCGTTAGTTCTGATTTTTTTGCACAAATGGTCTCCGCGTGCATTCCACACTCTTCATTTCATAAGGGGATTTTTTGTATTTTACTGTTCATAAATAAAAATTTACATTACAGGTCCTAAACTTAAAAGGAAAAAAAGGAAAAATAATAATTAAAACAAATGCTCTTCTTCTCCACCACACCCACCCAGTTTGTGAATCAGTGTATTATGGAGATTGTGGAATTTCCTTTTCTGTGGGAAAAAAAAAGTATTGAAATCAAGAATCCAGATGGTTGACTTTAGATCTCATGCCAAATTCTAATGGTTGATCATTTTTATTGATTTAAATAATGAATTGTTCACAATCCCTATCATTGCCCTCTCCAACAAAATCTCCTAAGTTATTATTGCCAGTAGATTCCAATTTCATCCCTTTTTCAGTTTTGGATTCTCTTTTTCGGCTCCCGGGCACTGAGGATAGAGTCGTCGTTTACTTCACCAGCCTCCGAGGGATTCGAAGAACTTTCCACGACTGTCACGATATACATTTGATTTTTAAAGGATTTTGCGTACACTTCGATGAAAGAGACATTTCAATTGATGCAATTTATAGAAAGGAATTACAGAAAGTGTTGGGAAAAACCAAAGTGAGTTTGCCACAAATATTTATAAAGAGAAAGTACATTAGAGAAGCTGATGTTGTAAAGCAATTTGCTTGAGGGAGGTGGTGGTGGTAAGGATGATGAAAGGACTCCCTTTAATGGTGGGGTGGGGTGGGGTGGGGTGGAGGTGGGGGTAGGGCAGAAGAGCATTTGTTTTAATTATTTTTTTCTTTTAAGTTTAGGACTTATGTTGCAAATTTTTATTTATGAACAGTAAAATGTCAAAAACGCCCTTATGAAATGAAGAGTGTGAAATGAACGCGGGGACCATTTGTGCAAAAAAAAAACTAGAACTAATGGATAATTTGACGGAATTGGATGAAAAATGAACATTTTCGCCAACAAAGTTTGAAATATGGGCTACACTGCCAAAAATGAAAAGATAAGTCCTCAACCCACAGTATGTGCAAAATATAGGGACCATTTGTGCAAAAAAAATCCAACTATATCTCTATGATGGATTCAAATAGATAAAGAATGCAATACAACATTAGAAAACCATCAAATATTGCACCAAACATAGAAGTGTATCTCTATCTCCTATTGGATTTAATGTCGTTTGTTATTTGAGCTAGACACATGTAGCACCTCTTGGCATCAACACAAATCTCAAGAACTATTCTAAAATTGGCCAAAAAGGGTTAGCCTATCCTATTTTGATTACAAAAATACAAAATAAAAAGTGAATACATAACCCGAATAATTTAGAATAAAAATTGATACAACCCTTAATCTTGAACCTCTTCAACGATCTTGGGCAGCTCTCAGTCTTCTTCTTTAAAATCATCCAAAATTTCAATTATTTCTTGTAATTTTTCGTTCAAGAATTTGATGTATATGATGTGGAGTTCCTCCAAAGATTTGTGTTATGTTATGATATGATATGGAACTCCGTTTTTCTTCTCTAATACTCCATCATTCCATAAAGATAGACCCGTTTTCCTTATTTATCTCATCTCAAATTATAGGCTACTTACTTTATACAGGATATATTAAATTTTTATTTTTTCTAATATACCCTTATTTAATTTACATTGTTAGTAACCAAAATATCTCTCTCTCTAAACTTTCATTTACTTTTTTCTTTTTCCCAATGTAATTCTCTCTCTATCTATATAACTTAAATAGGGGTATAATTGGAAAATTGTGTAAAATTTTTATAATTTCAATTACGTTAAATGAGTTTTCTTAATCTGTGTGAAAAAAAAGTGGGTCTATCTTTGTGGGACGGAGGGAGTAATATGTATTTATAAAGCCAAGAATAATCCTAAATTTGTGCCTCAATTTGTGTCCAAAAGAAGTCCAAATATATAAGGAAAGAAAAATAATCTATTGGGCCGAAAAGCTTGAAAAGTCCATGCGATCGCATGGGCCAATGGGCCACTATTGCATGGAAAAGAAAATTGGGCCTCTGCTTATTATTTTGTTGGCCCGCGATCACAATGGAGTTGGCTCATACGATCACATGGGCCAAGCTCATCCTATCTTTGCATCTTAATCCTCATTTATTTACCATTAAGCCACTAATTTTTACATCATTGTCAATTGAGCCCTATAAAATAAACTTTTATTTCAATTATGTTCTCATATATTTGTATTCTAGGTCCTTAAAGTTTTAATCATTTTCAAGTTGGTCCCATACTTATAATTTTCTTTCAATTTAGTCATTTTTGCCAATTTTGCTCCAAGCACCACAAAGCTCGGGTTTTGACCTACAATAACAAAATCAACACATAATTAAATAAAATTACACTCAAAAGTACTCATAATGGTCTATTTTTAATAACTTAGATAAGTGTAAAATCACACTTATCACACCCCCAAACTTAAACTCTTGTTCGTCCTCGAACAAGATTAATGACTAACAACAACAATAATTAAAAGAACAAACACTTTATAAGTTAATTAGCTTGCCGTTTTGCCTCAATTTTTCATTATGAAAGGTTTATGAAATGCTACCACAAAAGTTTTCAACTTAATCCATGCTCGATAGGTATGTGTATGTGTGTGTGTGTGTGTGTATAGTCAATCCAAGTCATTATAATACGCTAAGTTGGTGATAACCCAACCTTTAGTGTCAAATTTTCTTTTCTCTCTCGTGAGGTGCACTCCCCTCAAACTTGATGTTTTCTCTCTAACCTAACCCGGGGTGTTAATTCTATAGTTGCTCTCAATTTACTCATTAATTCACCACTTCAGTTTGGTTGGGCTTAGTTAATGGTAGTATCTATTTAAGTTTGTAATGATTCTCCATTTATTAAGTGTTTTGACCATCAAGCCTCCATTAGGTAAGTCAAACCCACTAAGCATCTAAATCTCCAAGTTATAATCACAAATACTCAATCTTGCTAGTTTTGCATATTTGTTCCATGGACTTGCTTTTTTTTTTTTAAAAAAAAATCTTATATGTAAAACCTCACTCCCTTAAGCTTTCTAGATGACCCTTGTAGCAAGCTTTAGGCTGATCGTTCCCAGATTTTACATACCTTTGGGCACCGTGTTTTGAGAACTCCTAATGCTTTATCATTCGAGTCAAAAAAGCTATGAAGAGAGGTATAAAATAACACAAGTACAATGTATTATTTTAGAGCAAGATATAGTATCGTGGATTAGATTCCTAGCATCCGGTCATCACCTAGCTTTCACTTGTTAACCAAAAACACTCTACACCAATATTCAACATGCACGGAATCAACACAGTCGTACCTAACTACTCCCACAATTCAACCACATCCAAACTATTTGTTCACTTAGTTTGGTGATTGAATTGTATTTATGGCATTAGTTTATTCTTTCTAGTTCCAACTGGCAACATATTGCCTTCTACAAGTACAACCATCTCGCTAATGACTATTGTGACTATTGTGCTCAATAAGGATCTAACATGGATAAGTAATTTAACATAAAACACAGTAGCATTCCTGTGCTCGAAGTCATGAATTAAAACAGTTCCAACTAAATCACGTCATTAGCTGGTAAGACTATCCAACAAACACACAAGCATTCAAATTATATATATATAAAGCAATATGACAAACACACAGTTGACTCTATGATTTGATTCCACCCCCAAACTTAAAGTTACATTGTTCCAATGTAAGCATAACAATAATCCAATGAAGGATAAAAATACTCCTCATGTCATATGATGATGCATCTCCCTTCAATGGTACTCGGCTCATTTATCCTCTTTTAGTCTCCTTTATTTGACCCTCAAATTTTCTTCATTAAATTTGAAAAGAGACATGATAAATATATTTAGTTATGCTAACTTATTTTGGGGACCTTGACCCTTAGTTGCTCAAAAATATTCTAAAAATCCAATAATTAGAAAAATGTGCCCTAAGCTATAAAGTGAAAATTAAAAGAGAAAAAGGGATAGAAAATTGGGATGCCTCTCAATAAGCGCTTGTTTAAAGTCATTAGCTTGACTTTTTGCAACAATCTTTTGATGACTTGTTTTGCTTGCATCGATTGACTTTGTACTATTTTTCATTTATCCTCCAATATTTAACTTTGATCTTTTTAAAAAATGTGATTTAATTTTATCACCCTACTCGAACTCAATTATGAAAATTTCAACTTCCTCAATGGCTTTGATCACAAAATTAATTTTAGAAGAAATATGGGTGTCGAATAATTGCTTGATAGGTGCAGCATAATTAAATGTCACTTTTCATCATTGTGCTTATTTGTGATCAACTTCTCATTCTCCACATGCTCTTTTCATTAGTTTGTGATTCCTCGATTTGGACAATTGGTCTATTTTCCAAAATTTTTGGTAGTTGCTCTTCACTCATTGTTGTAATGCTTAACATGTGTTCTATTAGGGTGGCTTTAATATCGCTTAGAAAAGTGCCTTGTGGACTCTCTGTCAGCATCTTATCATCTACCTAATATTATTCTCTATGCGCTTTTCAGTTGTCTTGATGCTCTGATCAAGCGTCTCTTTCCATCCTTCTTTACTCTCTTATATATTTCCTATTTGACCTTGGTTGTTGTACCAAGAGTAATCTAAGCAATTTTCCAATCCACGATTGTAGGTGTAGAAGTAGGGACAAAAAATTTTGTGTGACAAGTGGTTTCCATAAATCTCCCAAAAGCAAGTCATTCTCATCAATTTGGTGGGTATATCATATCTAGCTATATTAGCCTGGTGCATTGCGATGAAATCTCCATAAAGTATGTCACGTATGTTGTCCTCGTCGATCTCAAGGTATGCCATCTTATTTTGTAATTGATCTCTTAGCTCCTCTTTGTTTCCTGACAGCAATGAAACCAAGAAAAACAAGTAGATCAACTAAAAAAGAAAACAAACTAAAGATAAAATTAACTAAAGCAAAAGGTAGTAAAAATCAATTCCGACAACGACCTTAAAAACTTATTGTCCAATTTTAATCCATAAGTGGATGGATCGTTAACAAATAATATAATGATAAGTAGAATGCCAAACCCACGAGAACTGAATTTTCTACGTCTTATACTTCAATTAATAATAATCTAATTTAAGGAAAACACAATCAGTTATTAAATTCAATTCTAACTAAATCTAATTATCTACTAAAATAAGTAATTAAAATTACACAACTTAGAATTAATCAAATCATGAAACGTACTAGAATCCCGAACCCACCATTGTTAACCTATTTTAACACTCAATTACTTCTTTATACTCAATTCTTGTTTTATATTGACAATCGGTATTCCTTATATGTTAATTTGTTCTCTCAATACAAATTTAATAAATTCCCATCAATTATCCAACTATGATTCAAATAAATAAAGAACGTAACACAAAACTAAAAAAACCACCAAAGATTGCACCAAGCATAGAAGTGTATCTCTATCTCCTATTGGACTTAATGTTGTTTGTTAATTGAACTAGACACATGTAGCATCTCTCGGCATCCACACAAATTCCAAGATCTATCCTAAAATTGGCCAAAATTTAGGATAACAATTAATTCAATAACAAACAATCAACAAAATTAAGAACTTAGATGTCTACGTTAAAACCAATGATCAATTTTAATCAATAGTCTCTCTCGATGGTCAATTGATTATATACTTATATGTGAATCTAATTATATCTAATTAAATTTCAAACACGTAAGCATGCATTAATTCACAAAGATCATCACATAATAATTTCTAGAGTATAATGACATAGACAATTAATTATAGGACTCTATGTTGTTTATTACCATGTACTAATTTATACCGAATCTCTCAAAAGCAATATAAATCACAAACACGTTTTAATAGTGATCAAGTATCAAACAAAATTAATGAATAATAAACAATTAATCCAAAAGCAAGAATGAAAACAAGCAATTTATTAGATTAAAGAATCAACAATGTTTCATCAAAATCCTAGCCATAAAAGTTTAGCTTATCATATTTTGATCACAAAAAATACAAGATAAAAAGTGAATACATAACCCAAATAATTTAGAATAAAAGTTGATACAACCCTTAATCTTGAATCTCTTCAACGATCTTGGATGACTCCATCTTCTTCTTCAAAATCATCCAAAGTTCTAATGATTTCTTGTTATTTTTCCTCCATGAATTTGATGTATTTGATATGGAATTCTTCCAAAGATTTGTGTTATGTTATGATATAGATTAATTAAATTTAAAAAAATTAATCTTAATTAAATGAGCAATGGAAAGAACGCAGTCAGAACTGGCGCATTGGAAAGAACGCAGTCAGAACTGGCGCATTGTATTGAAAAGCACTTTTGACGCATACTAGCAGATCAAATCAGTGGTTGTTTACCTAATTTGTGTAGAGCGAAATTTAAAAAATTAAATATGAACACAAGATGTAATGTGGTAAACTCCAAAGGAAAACATCCACTGCCCCCCATGCCATGGGTAAAAACAATCTACTAATAATCTTGATTAAAAATACAATATTATTTGATTTTTGTAATTTCACAAAATTAACAAAATAACAATCAAAAGCATATTGATCAACTCCCTTTGACAATTCTTCTTTTGACTTATTGATGAAGTTGTGCAGTTACATAGTATACATTCACCAATAGTATATGATCGTGATCCTCGATTCTTATCAACTTTTTGGAAGGGATTACATCAGACATTAGACACCGACTCTCATTTAGTACCATTTTTCATCGCAAATGGACGAAAAATCAAAACCAACAATCTAAATACTTGATGATATGTTGCAATTTTGCCTAAACAATATAAGCCAAGCATATGCGAACCTGTACCATAGAATATCAAGAGAAATGGAATAAATACCTACCTCTAGTAAAATTCTCTCATAATAATAGTTATCAAGCCTCGATTGGTATGGCCCCTTTGAAGCTCTTTTATAGTCGAAAGTGTAAATCTCCATTCATTGGGATAAAATTTTTAGGGCCCGAATTAGTTCACAATATGCTAGAAGCTATTAAGAACATTCGTCAACGTCTTTTGGTAGCTCAAGATCACCTAAAGAAGTATGCTAATAAATGAATGAGACCATTGAAATTTACTATTGCAGATAAAGTATTTTTAAAGGTTGCTCTCATGAAAAGAGTTCTACGCTTTGGGAAAAAAGGGAAAGCTTAGTCCTAAGTATATTGGTCATTTTGAATTTTTGAACGAATTGGAAAATTAGCTTATAGATTGAACTTACCAGCGTCTTTGGAACAAATTCACAATGTGTTCCACGCATCTACGCTCTATAAGTATGTTCTGGATGAGATGCACGTGTTACAGAGCAATCCACCAAATTTAGAAGCTACTTTGACATATGAAGAATGACTGACCATACAAATCTTACTCAGGAGAGGTCAAACAATTGCGTAACAAGAAAATTTCTCTAGTTAAAGTATTGTGGAGGAATCAAAACACGAAGAAACTAATTGGGAGCGTAAAGACAATATGGGGACTAAGTATCTCGAAATATTTGGTAAGTTGAATTTTACGGACGAAATTTCTTTAAGGAGGATAGAATGTAATGTCCCGAGATTTTTCCGAAATTTTTAGGAGCTTTATGAGAATTTTTAGGGATTTTATTGGAAAGATTGTTTTTTAAAATGTTTTCTTAGTTAAGAAGAAATAAGATTTAATTGAAACTTTTACCATAGATCAAAAGTATAGTTACTGAAAATTAATAATTGCGATCAAGCCTCTGGTCCATTCTATAAATAAGAGAGGGGTTAGTTTAATTTGAAAAAGTTAGATGCTAACTCATTCTTTAGAAAAAATGGTAATTTTATCCTTTGTAAACATTTTTTATTTTATAAAATAGTAGAAAATGACACCAAGTGAAATACCACTCATGCACAATTTACTGAGCTGGACGACCTCTCGAAACAATTTTTGACAAAGGTGTCGACCCACTAGAAGTTCACTAAGAGGTCGACATCGACCACCCCCAAAGAAGGGCGACCTTGCCCAAACGGGGTCAGCCCTCCTAAAGAGGAGTTCAACCTTGCTCAATGTGGAGTTGACCCTTCGTTTTTCAACTCCGTTAGTCGGTCCCTTCTCTCAAGCTGACTCCAAACCCTGTCTACATCACGGGACACGTTTTTTAGTTCTTAAACCCCGTGGGCCCTGGTTGAGGCTTATGAGTCAAAATAAGTTACGTTGTTGAGATTAACTAACAAAGAATTATTTTCTTTAAAACAGTTTCAGACGTCGTAACCAATAGTCAAAGTAAGTATGATGATTCAACTACAATGCAAAATACTATGATATGCAAAACATTTGTTAATGATGGTCTATGGTGATTATATGTTATTACTGAGAAACTAGTTGATCTTTTATGAGCATTGAGCCGATTAATCTTCCTAACCTGAGTTATATGCATTGACATTTATAATGAGCACATTGATATTGTGATATGTGTGAATCTCGTTATAGTGTAGCGTACTTAACTTTGCTCCGGGTATATACACTTGTTGGAGGCCCCCGACGGTCATTAAGGGTGGCTGACGAAAGAGTGTTGGAGATCCAGAGTCTAAATATACGGGCGGTGTCGTAGGTCCCTTGGTGGCCTAGGGACTGTGTAGCGGTGTGTCGAGCATTGTATACGATAGGCCAGGCCTAATTATAATATTTTTATCATTGTAGCCTCTTGAATCGTGTATGAGACCATGACGGACCTTACGTACAGCCGGTAGATGGTACGCGTTTATTATTGGCCATATTGTTATTGAGCTCATCCATGTGTAATTGACATTCTATTAGACATTATCATACCATCATATTCTTGAAAGTTATTGTTTATATATCGTATTTTTTGTCCGCGAGAGATGCCAATGAGATATATTGAAGAAATGCGCTCGACTAGGTGTGCTATGATTTCTACTAATGGTACGGCTAGGCAGCATTATATCATTTGGACTAGGCAGTATTATACTAGGTTTTATACACTGTTGGATGAAGAAGAAGAGTTGAAAAGGTATATAGACCTTTTGGACTACTCCTACACTATAATAGAAGTATAGAGTATATAACTCTTTTATTCGCCACTTCATCCAGATGATGAGGGAGGTCGAATGATTTTATTTTTTTGTTTATTGTTATTGCCCGTAGATAGTAACTCTGTAGATAGTATAAATGTATGTATAGAACAGGTTTAAAAATAGTCTGGCTGCCACCCCACCGTCGACTATCTTGTCAATTTTTTGGAATTGACAGATATTCTTTTGTTACTTTTAATATTATAAATACTTGGCGGCGTTAGTACCAGTTGTAAAGAAAAACCCTTTTAACCAAATATGTCAGGACGTTAGATCATTTTGCTTTCACTGTATAGATTTAATTTTATTACTAGTTTTAACGAAATATATTTATATGAGCTGAAATTTGATTATATATTAAAAAAAATAGTATTACGGGGCATGTGCTTGGTATTATAAGCGTGGTGATAGAAATTCTCATCATCTGATTGAAAGTGCTACCAATCAAGTTATTAACTGAACTCCTGTAATTTATTACCATTCTTCTCAAGATGTTGTCGAAAACGATTGTCCATACTACCAGGACCTCAAAGCGAGTATAATGGACTCTATTTTCGTTCTCTTACGTAAATGTAATGGGTTACGCCTAAGGCGATTCATGTGCGGTTGGAAGCCGACCAAATGTACTCTTTAGCGTCTCTCATATAATATATATGGGCATTCATTGACTATCCATCCCCATATGGACCTCCAATAATAGTATTAAATATCCTGTATTAGACCATTATCGACTCAAAACTGTCCATTTATTTGCTAATTTTCTATCAAGGTTGATGTCCGTTGCCATAGTGACTAGTTTCCATGCCTTGGGGATAGATAGAGACCTCGCCCACCAGGGGATAGTCCTCGCCTGCCTCGCAGGGTAGCATCCATCTAATTTACACCCACATAGTTGTGTTTTCCATCTACCATTTCTTCAATTGTTGCTTTAACATCTAGACAATCCTTAGTGTTATGATCTCGAATTTAGTAAATCTTGCAAATTTTTGCACATGGGTCCTCTACGAGGCCACATGCTAGCTAGCCCCATTTGGGATTGGGTTTGTCTCTAACTTTCCTTACTACGAGTCACGTGGCCTTGACTGTATGTAATTTGAACTAGCTAGTCCATTTTTTCTGTCATCGGTCCTTTTTTTTTTTCTTCTATTCAAGTTTTCAATGGTTTCTTTAGTGATGATCTCATCCTTTATCATTTCTACCAACTGATTGTTAGCTGTAGGAATCTTGTTAAAGACAACCCTATAGAAAATTGGCTATGAAATCTGAAGAGGTAACTTGGGGGGGACAAGGAAAAATCTCAACCTCTATAACAACTCAAAATCGACAAGTGGTTGGTGGATTTGGAAGAAAAATTATAAAATATAAGTGTACATATATATGTATACAACCATGTGCGATGTATGTATGTACGAGTAGGATTTTATATAAATATCTCCAAACAATTTTTACCTTTTACACCTCATCACTCTCTACCATACTTTTAAAACTCACATGTATACATACACACATATATTAGAAATCGAAAAGGAAGAAGAAAGAAAGAAATAAAAAATTCAAAGTGTCGAAGTAAGTTCAAAACTTAAAATCTCAATGTTAGAATAATAGTGTGGAGGCCCTTTAAATTAATAGAGAGTTCACCTGACACCAAGAGCCCCCATGGGCCTTGACCAAGAGAGCGAAAAATTTTGTATCTTATGGTGGACAAGATGGCTGGGAAACATGGGTTAATACCTAGAGTTTTCAAAGACAAAAAATAAACTTCAAATTTTTCCTATTTCAAATGGTACTGATACCACGAATCCTCTATTTAAAAGAAGATATCAGTACCACCAGAATCCTCCACATCATGAAGATCTAAAAGTTATTTTGCAGGTTCTAGTATCCCTATTGAAAACTTAATTAAAGATCATCTTCTACTAGAACTTAACACCTAGAACATTTTTATTTTTAGGTTTATCAATACATATCTCCAATAAGCTATGAGTAAATTATATTATTTGCCTAATGTGCAATATGATAAGTTTTATATGTACATAAATTATATGTTTTCCAAAATGAGTTATCTTGATGGTATTGATCCAAATAAAGAAATAAAATATTGTAAGTATTTTGAGCCTACTTGTTATTTATGCAAAAATGAGAAAGAAGTAGTATGAGAAGTTTATTCTTGAGTTAGACAATTCAACTTGAGTTATAAGAAGAAATGATATACATAAAGACAAATTTATTTTACAACACTTTAAGTTCTTTTTAAGTATATTTGTACACCATAAGCGGACTTATGTAGTCCACCAAGGGTTTGTGTAGTCCACAAGAGGGCTTATGTAGTCCAAAAGAGAACTTGTGTAGTCCACAGAAAACTTGATTAATATTGGCTAAAAGGTTTATGTAACCCACCTAGTGCTTGTGTAGCACATTAATGACTTGTGTATTCCACCAAAGGTTTGTGTAGCCACAATAGTATGGCTAAAGTGCTTGTGTAGCACAAAGAATTTCAAGTTTGAACACTCGGTATACAAGTATTGTTTATGGGATGGCCCTAAAAGATAAAATCTATATATATGCGCAATATTACACATGCACCATACTTTACTCATTGAAAAGTCACAATTCATAGTCATTTCATGACTCTTGTAGGAAATTGAACGAAATTACTTTGAAGTTGTGGGGGAAAAGGTGGGAGCAAGTTTTGGATGGCCAAGAATATCCTTTGATCACCGAGATGGATATATGCTCTTACCACCCACATCGACATGGATTACAAAAATTTGAAGTAACTTACCGCTTTGTGGACTATTATGACACTTGGAGTATGGAATACCTTGTAACCAACTTCTACAATGTAAGGCTTGGATAGACCAGTGTTTTTATAACTAGGTTTACCTCATATTTTGTCAAGGCATTGTAAGGACTTGTGATAATCATACTTTAAGGTAACAAACGAGACGAAATGTTGTGTTTAATGCATTTCAAACCTTTTGTGGAAGTCCTTGTTATGTTGAAGAAGATATATTGTAATAGTCCAATCTATGGTATCTTTTGTAGTGGAGGTAAAATGAATAAATAGACGAGATTTAATTATTGTTTTCTTTCCCTATGCTTATTGTATTTCAAATCTTGATTTTGTACTCATTAAATTAACGTACTCGTCTATTCATATATAATCAAATAAAAACCTGAAGCAAAAGTAAAAAAGGGACGACTCCGACACGCAGTTAAAACTAGGGCATGTAACAAGTTAAATATGCTATTAATCAAATCAGTGACTAAAATCGGTTTATCGTCTAAGGGCATTATATCCTTTAACATAGATATTAATACCTTATCGAATAGAAGCATACCTTCAAAAAAAAAAAATCGATGTAATTTAAGGGTCACCATTGTTAATCTAAAAATCAGACAACCCTCGGTCAACGGATCACTTGCCACCTCTTTGTCAAACTATATGTTACGTGCACACTAGAACTTTAGTAGGGCACCAAGATCTTATTTCAAGAAAAGGTTTGAGGACCATTGGCATTGACTAGTCAAGTGAAGCGCCCAAAAATATGATACTGATGACAAAGAAATATAGGGTGTGGTAGAAACAAGTAAGTAGAGTTTCGGCTAGGGTTTAGAGAACTATGTACCTTTGCATTGTACCATGCATGCATATTTGTAGAAGATTTTCAAGGTTATGTTAGGTAAATCATGTTGCAACCCTAATTTAACATATTTTGTGTGCATTGATTGAGAGTTGTTGCTGCTACCGTAATGTTTCATTCCCTAACAAAATTACCTTAGTGGTGACTATTCTTCTAGATCTTCTCTGGTCACACAATAATTCGTGCCAATCTTTATGGATTAATAAGATTGTTCCCTAATCAAATAAATACATTGATCCACTATCCAACTATCCAATCTGCCATAACACATAAATTAAATATCCAAGGCAAGAGGCTTTGCCCACTGGCCCTCGTTTGTCGAACCCACTAGAGTTCGCCATCTCCATTTGAACCTGGGATTGGTTTGCCATATGGCGATGCTTGATCAAAGTGACTTTGCGCGAAGGTTATGCGAGTTGCAGCAAGATGCTTCCATAGGTGAGAAGCTGGAGAATCATACAACTTTAAGTGTCACATGAAGGGTGTGGGAAGCAAGTGACGCCTCCACGTGGCAGAGTGGCATTATCTTACATGGGCTCCCCTTCTTAAATGGCGTATATGTGGCCCGTGCAAATTAAAAGAGCAACACTGGAGTTAAAAATTTTAAAATGAATAATTATTTTAAATAGTTAAAATAGAAATAACTAATTTATTCTTTTAAGAGCTTAGCCAAATATGCTCTTTATATTACGTGGACTCCATTACCGCTTCTTGCAAGTATGGCGATAATGACGAAACTTTAGCTTTCAAAGAGGGACTTCGTTTAGCAAAAGAACATGAATTTATATTGGCGTAAGATAATGTGATGCTCTTTGAGTTATTCAGAGTCTATAAAAAGATTTTAGTTAGATGAATAATACTATAATTTTATTTAATATTGTAACTATATTGTCAGAGGTTTGTTGTAGTTCTTACTAATTTATTCTATCAAGTGTAACAAAATGACCTATAAGCTAACATTTTTAACTATCTCTTCCTCAATAAATTTTTAATTACTCGATTAGTTGCATTACCAGTTTTGTATCACATGTCATTTTCGTAATACGTAGCCAACAAGTAGCCGAAGCTTTTATTACTTGTCGGCTCCAAGCAAGGCCGTGAACCCCCCCACCCCAATTCAATGTCCTTGGGAGGAGTTTTAGTTTCAAGTTGTTCGGTCCTTTGCCTTTAATGGTAGACACTACTAATTTCTCTGATCATTATGTAGTTGCCTCCAATAACTAATCATCTACCATTATTCTTCTTAATTCTATATACACTCTAATTGATAAACATGTTAAGCTTTTCAACAACACTTAAATAAATTAAAAAGAGAATATTAACCTAAATCATGTTAGTTTTGCCCTACAATCACGAACCCCAATTGTACATATGTTTAATACTTTTAACTTCCATACCTGCATTTGAGGCATAATCATTGACATGTTGGATTACCAATTATGGGTATTTAGAATATTTGAATAATATTTATGTTATTAAAATGATAAAGATACACATTATGGTTTATGTAAATTTTGGTGAAGTTACAAATCCGCACGTATTACAAATTTTGTGTAACAATAAAGCGTGTATATTTATATTAATAATATACAAGCTATCAATGTTATTTTGAATTCTCAAATCAATATCTTTGTTTATCTCATTTTTACTTTTCTTCCCAAAAGTCGAACAAAGCTTTGGGATCGTTATAAATTCATCAATGCTTGTGAAGGCACCGTCATCAAGCAAATTTTGTCTAGGTGTTGCTCGGCCCTCAAGGATCTAGTATCAATATATAGGAGCATAATATAAAATTGACATAACAAATGTTCTGTTTTCTATTACTTGAATCTTTTTAACTATACAAAATTAATTTGGCAAGATAAATATATATATATATATATAATATTTATAGAAGTGATGAGTTATATGTCCAATGTACACATTTTGGACCACAAGATTTTGGAACATTCGCATGGCGCATGCATGTGGAAGCATGAGAAGCTAAAATATGTACAAGCCATGAATATATCTTAGGAAGCAAGGAAACATGCATGGGCTGGCGTGCAAAATCCAATGAATTATCTACTCTCTTTTCTTTTAACAATAACAATTGGGGTCTCGTTTTATTTATATGGTTTAATGCCATTCTCTTATCAACATCATAATTGTTTGTTTTAAGCAAGGCGGAACTATAAATTTTTAAGCACCGGACCGCAACTAAAAAAAAAAATTACACTTCAAAACTAGACTGTTACTAAAAAAAAAATTATACTAATTTTTTTTTTTTACACTATAAAATACGATTTTTTTGGGCGCTTTGTCTTGATACGTAATACTAAATTTATAATAATAGACAATTTTAATTTCTTTTATTAATGATGTTAAAGGGCCGTTTGGGATTGATTTTTGAGTCCAACACGATTGTCAAACAATCGAAGTTGTTTAAAGCGTTGGTAAATTTTTGAAAAGTGATTTAAAAGAATCAGATCATCTGGCGAAGATTTTGAAAAGTTGAAAAAGGTAGGCTTTTGATTCTCGCTTTTAACTTTTCTATCAATCTTTTATTAAAATACCAATGTTGACCTTAATTAATTAAAGTAATTCTTTTTATGTCAAGTATTCTAATTATAATACATCTCCACAAATAATTTAAATTTAAATTTAATTAATTTTTGTACGATATTAGTATGCTTTTATTTTTTATTGTTTTAAAATTTGAAGATTTAATAGATATATATTATTTTTATTTTAAAATAATTATGGTTAATGCATTGTCTTGAAAAAATATTCAATAATATTACATATTAATTATTAAAGAAGTAAAAATAAATGTTACAATACAACTCATAATAATAATAATAATAATACAAAATAGTAATATTATTATAATCAATATATATTTTAGTAATTTTATATAATCACGTGATAAATCACTTTTGTTACCAAATACTTAAATCCGATTTTGAAGCGTCTGATAATTATGAAATAAGAGTTTACCAAACACTTATCCGATTCTTTTCACGATTCTTCTTTACTTGCGAAGACAACAAAAGCTGATTCTCTTAAAAGCACAGCAATACCAAACCAAGTTTAAGTACTGTAAGAACATGTTTGAGACAATTTTAATTTCTTCCTTTTTCTTAATTAGTGTTGTCGAGTACTGTATAAGTCATTTATAGGTCATAATTATTTGCTTTAAACAAGCTTAATTAATTAGAAGATTGATTGTTTGCTTTCACGTACTCTTAACTAATTAAAGATGAAACTTTTATCTACTTGATGCAAAAAAGTTTGAATTTATTCCTATGAACTAGTCTAAAAAATATTGGAGTGCTAAGTGCATTTTTAATGCAACAATGTCCAGCTGATGTGACGGTGAGGTGGAATAGACAAAATTGATGTGACAGTATTTATTGTAGAATGTCGTCTAATAGGTCGTCTAGTTTTAGATATCCCGTTACACAATTTCTATTCATTTTTTTCTTAAATTGTGTCTATTTCATCTATTTTTTCTTCTCTTTCCTCTTTTCACACTCTCTTCATTTCTTTTTTTTTTTTTTTTTCTCTTGCCACCTAGATTTTTTTAGAAAGTATAGCATTGGAGATACTCTAGGCTTGACAAGTTGCACACATGACACACCAATGCTCATTTGACACAAAAGCATAGTAAAATTCTTGATATTCACAATGTTCAAACAATTATTATAGGATTTGGCAACTTTCCAAATACCCCAAAAGTTCAAATTATTTTTGTTCAATTGAATTTGATAACTAAGGTCTTGTTTGATGTAAATTTTAAAATTGCTAAAAAATTGAGGTCAAAATCAAGAATAAATTTTAATTACATATATCATGAAATTCATAATTTTTGTCAATTTTTTAACTATGTGTTTTATTATTTTTTAATCAAAATCTTTTATTAAAAATTTTGTCAACTCAATAATAAATTGATCATTCGTGGACATCCAATAAAATTGGAACGATGTAGAAAAAATTGACAAATGAGAAAAATGGGTAAATTTTGCAACGTAGCCCCCACAAAATGTGAATTGTGTGTTTGATATTTTTAGTTTAATTTGTATATTGTAATTCTTAGTATTAATATAGAATTAATTATTGACATGTTTTATCTTTCGAAAAATTACAAGTTGTGATTTAAGTATTAAAGTATTTAATTATATTGCACGTTTTTTTTCTATGTTTTGTTGTTTTTTAAATTAATGTATTTTGTTAAATATGCATATTAAAAGATAATATTCAATGTTCCCAATTTTTTTTTTCTTGTACCATCGAACTTGTATTAAAAAAAAAATTCTCCGAATTCCCAACTGATCCATACCGAATCGCCCCTAATTAGACTTCAATGTGAGTGAACTGCACGCTCCTTGAACGAGGGTCGTATTTCGGACTTCTTAATGCTTATACATACCTCGAAAGGAATATTTTCAACTCCGTAAAAAGAGACGCAGTAAAAGTGAAAGACGAATTTGACGAATATTTGCTCTCCACCGACGTTAACGGAATTGGGATCTCGAGAGTTTAAAAACAATAATTTAACGGAGAGTAACAGCCACCTAGAAATTAATGTGACCCTTCACGGCGTTAATTATTGGCGGCAATTATGTATGGCACGTGCGATGCGCTTTTCAAGTGGACCCCAATAGTGACTTGACAACAACCTCTGCCTTCCATTCTAGATTTGGCATAATCACGTGCGACGGACTCACCGCCAGTCACTACCAAAGAGCCAATCACGCTTTTCCAGCTAAAGTTGGTTTGGTTGGTAGCTTCACTCAAAGCCTTGTAATGAATATCAATACTTTTGTTTTGTGAATTGTAATTCAACATATTTATCTATATTATATATTAAGGGTGTGTTTGATTTTGATTAAAATTAGATTTTTTAGAAAAGTTGATGAAATGTATGGTTGAAAAGTTGTAGGTCCATGAAATGTGTAGTTAAAATTAATTGTTGACTTTGACTTTAACTTTTTAGCAAAATTTTAATTGAAAACAAACGAACTCTAAAATATGACAGCAAAGTATTTTGTCAAGTGACAATCAATAGCGAGTTTAGACTTTCAATTTGAACCAACTCCATTAATTTTATGGGAATTATCGTACTCATTTTGTGATAGAGATGGAGAACCAACAAATTTAACCACAAATGTGGTCTTCAAATAAGTTTTTCAAAATTTGGATTAGTTTTGTTGTTTTTAAAATTTTAGTAAGTTGCTTTTTTATTTGATTTGATTATACGAACACAACTCTACGCACGTCGTGCGGGTTAAACACTAGTTATTTGTTCATACGAATAAAAGATACTATATATTATCTATGCAAATTGAAGGCGTTAATAAAAAAAATACTGATATTAATCTTGTAAGGAACTTATGTGTTGCACGAAATTGGGCAGTGCCCGACTCTCACACTACCCGATTTGAGAATGAAACTCTATGTAATCTTGTATTTTTAATCAGACAAATTCTTCCAACTCATATTTCTGTTATTAAAATTAAATTACAAACAAAGAAAAAAAAAAAGTCTCCATATCATTTAAAGAGGATCGATTTGGTATTGGTTTATTATTTTCAATTAAATATATGTGTATGTGTGTTGATCTAGTGATGTAGAGTTGTGTAAAGAGGGTATTGGTTTGCATATGCAAGTGATACTTGTCTCATGCAAATGACTTTATCAAAACAAACACAATGAGTGCGAAAGATAATGCTATGAGTTGTATCATATTGCCAAAGACACTTCACCTACACAAAATGATGGGATCAAAAAGATCCAATCCAATGTATTAATATTGTTTTTAAATCACTTAAAATCTTTCCATCTTGTCCAATATATGGACCTCATCAACTCTGTCTATCAACATATATTCTTCATTTTATTTTTTTCAAAAACCACATCACCTTTTTAATTATTGAATCAAAACATCGTTTAAGAATTTCTGAAAGTTTGTTTATTCAGAAAAATCTAATAGTTTCCTTTCATCCATGGAAAATATTGACTTTTCTCGTGTGTATGACTACATAGTTGGGATTGATACATATTTGTCCATATGAGTATATAGAACAAAGTAATGATCCATGATTTTAGATAACACGTGTATGTTTTTATGAGATTTTTGAATTAGATAAATTGTAATTTAAGGATCTAAACTTTGAACAAAATATTATTGAATTAGATATAATAATTTTATCTTATATTCGTAATTTATAAATAAATAAATTTATAATTTGCAGTAAGTAGGAAAAGGCAAAAATTAATTTACAAAATCATTTGATCAACCAACTTAACCCTAAAAAAGAAACAGTTAATTATTGTACCCTTTTGTGTAGACAACACAGTAGCCATAACATGCCACAACAGGATAATGTTTATGTTTGTCACTTGTGAGAATATTACCAAACTACTCAATATTTATATTTTCTTTAAAATCGAGCCACTCAAAAGATGTTTCAATTTAAAATTAACATATCTTGTTACTTTAACTCAAATTTAAAAATTTATTCAACACTTGGATTTCAACTAAAAGGGCAACTAGATTTTACTAAACAACCTCGAGGGAGTTATTGTCCACTCTTCACGAATTCGATGAAGGAAGAGAGTAAAGATCGAACCTATTCTTGTAGCTAAGGAGTTAAGAATTTTTCTTAGTGGGTTTGAGAGGTAATAATTATTCTTGAGCTCTTGAGTTTTTTAGTTAAGGAGTTTGAGTTCTTTAACTAAAGACTTAATAGATTATTTTTATGCCTCATAAGGCCTCTAAAGGGGTCTATTCATAACTCCATTGCTTAATGATGCTACCTCTTGTTAGAGAGCTGAATAGAGTCATTTTAGGACTTTTGTTAGAGCTTTCTAACTCCCATATCCTAATTAGGGATATGTACAATACGACAACTGGGAATGGGTCCTCATGTCCTTCCTATTCACTTGGAAACTTTCACAAAGTCTCATCTTTTCTCACCATTCAACAGAGTAAACCGATGCCTTTTAACTTACTTCTATACCACCATCTTCTTCATCTACACCAGAGAAGAGGAATCTCAAAAGGAAAGGAAAGGAAAGCCTTGGCCCTTGCTGGGCTACTTTGTGGATAGAAATATTTTTTGGAGCCATAAATTTTATTAATGTATATATTGCAATACAAAATTTTAACTTCTTCTTTACTATTAATATCCAACAAAAACTGCTTAAACAAATTGAGGGCTTTAGGAAAAGCTTGTAGGAGGCCCCCCTAAAATAATAATTAATGTTTTATTTTGAAATTGAGCAAATGACATTTCTTTTTTATTGAAGGCCTAACCTAAATACGAGATCTTAGTGCATCTCTAATGCAAATGTGAATAGCAAAATAGATAATTTCTTTAAAAAAAAAAAAAAACCTCTAATGCAAACTGTCAATCACTTTTGTCAACTGGCATATTTGAAGAAAACAATAGACAATGTGTAGAGTCCCGACTATATTCAAATGTTATGTTATATCTTTGAGTTAAGAAAATTTAAATATAATTTTATTTTATTTTAATAAAATAAAATACAACTTAGATAATCGATGTGATGTGGGATGTCCAAGGAGGACCCAAACCCCCAACTTTTGGGGAAATTTTTTAAGAGCAATTATATTCCACAACATTATTTGTTAGGTGACACCAAATTGAATTTGCAATAAAACTCTTCTATTAGTCACTTTTACATTTATATTGTAACTTTTTTTAACAAATTTTATCATCAACCTATTAATTTGCATGTCTTATATTTGTATGATTTTGTCCAAAAATTAATTAGGAAGGCGTAATTTGTTTTTTGCTTCTAATATTTTACATAATTAAAATAAATAACAAATACGTAAGTTTGACAAAATATTTTTTTCTCATTTCAATGCACATTAACAGAATATTTAGACAAAAATCTTCATCGGAGACAAGATGTGAAAACTAAATAAAAGTTAATGATAAAAATACGATAAAAAAAATTAAAGACATAATTGTCTAAATATCAAATATTGGGGGACCTCTATTGCAATTAAAACGTGGTGTGAATAATAAAAACTGTAGTGTGAATATAATTACCTATTTTTTAATTATTTTTTTAATTTTTAACTTATTAACATACAATTTAATAATAGACAACTTTAACCTAATATCAATTTAATAGAAGGCAATTGGACACATTAGCCTAATAAAATCAATAATTCAAAATTACAAATAATTAGTCCACTCCTCAATTACAGTGCATGTCTACTCATCTGAAATCTGAATCTCACATTTTTCTACATTGTTTTCTACATTTAAATAAATCATAAGTTAGATTATGACATTCCAATAACTAAAAATCTCCCATAAATCACTCAACAAATTACCATATAGTAATTTCCTCCAAATTTTTAAGCCAAATCCCCAAATTTGACCATAAATTCTTCAATTGCTAGACCACCAAAAAAATCAAGACAACATACAAAACTCTGAAGTATGAGACAAATTTGATGCACATCACTCTATTGGTAAATTTTTTTAAGGTAAAAAGATTACTGAAAATAAGTCATTTTTTGATAAATAAAAATTAATAATGGCAATTTTCTTGTGTATATCGTGTTCAATTGATTTTTATTTTTATTTTTTGAGCTTGAGAGATATTTAATTTCATTCGTGTGCTAGGTCTTCTTGTTTTTGGAGGACAATTTTATGCAAGACAACGTGAAAGCGATAAGAGTTTGATATTTATTTATTTTGTTGGTTTATTTTAGACATTGCACATTAGTAGTATAAGTCATATATTTAGAAAGAAGTGTAATCTTATTCATGATGGATTCATTCAATGGTAGTCATCCCACGTGGCGTATAACTCAATTGGATGAATTATTCATAATTAATTCTTTATAAATACATTACTCAATTGTAGTAAATAATTCAGTCAAATTGAGTAATGTCCACGTATGATATTACGTATAGTGAACAATTATAAATATCATTATTATTCTTAGAGGAAAACCCACGTATTGATGTAGAATCAGGGCCAAACAATGGTGCGGGTGAATTTGTTTATTTATTTTTGTGTAGTACAATGTATAAATAAAATAAAATATAAGAACTCGTAAGAAACACTTGTAATAATGTATAAAAAAATTCATCACTATTATGTTATTTTTTTTAAAAAAAATTGCATCTTAATTTGAAGATCCCCAATTCAAAATGCCTGATTCTACCAAACAATCCATAAAATACACTGGGAACTAAATTTAAACTTTCTAATACTTAGACGTCAATACCATATAGATTAAATATTTTTTAATATTTGTGTCACCTAAATAACAATAGATTATTTGACAATCATTTTAAAATAGTTGAACTAGCTATGTAACTTATAAAATAAGTCAATTGTGGTTACGTGGCCATGAAATTCAGTTAATTTCAATAACAAGTGGGTGGGGGCAGCAGGTGAAAAGATCCGATATTCTTGGCATTCTTGGATCCATTATGCCACCAATTCCCGTCTATCGCGCCGTTGAACGCTTTAAAAGGCGTAATGGGGAGAAAAATAGTAAAACAAAGCCATAATTTAGACCCGATCCAAACCACTGCTCTAACGGGTATTATTATTGTAATTGTCATTTTACTTTTTTAAACTTCTTTATTGAACATTTTTAATTAAATTACATGACCGTTTTATTCATTAATTGCCTTTCAACTGATAATTAATTATGTAAAAGTGCACTAATTTAATCATTCTTTTATATATTCATTATTATTATTGCTTTTAAAATAATTATGTAAACATTGACTTGTGTTTTTGTTTTATTTTTTCAGTACAAACTAATGATGACACCTTTTTCCTTTTTTACTTTTGCTTGTACATTTGCAAGGTATTAGTAGCTAATTCTTCAATAAATCATGATAGAAATTCCATTATAAGTTTGATTTTCGATAAATTTAAGTTGACCATATCATCTTAATTTCTTATTATGCAACTTTTTAATTCGTCCCTCCAATTGCGTCTTTACTTTGTGACGTCAAAAAAAAAATTGAATTGTTAGAGCTTGTAGTAGCCCAACTCGCTTACACACGGACCAATGGCTCAGCATAGAACACGAACTATCCTAGTTCTGTGTCTGAACTATGTGTGTTGGACTAGTCGGGATGAAGAGTTTGACCCAAACATGTAAGAATGGGTGGGAGATTGAAGGTAAATTGACAACGTCCTTGAAGAGTATGGCAAGAGACATAAATTCTGACACGTAGAGGCTGGAATTGAGACTAATGCTGATATATTTTGTGGTTAGGATTTTATGAAAAGGTTTGTGTTTTGCAGTAAGAAAGGGACAGACAGACAGACAGACAGAAAAGAAGGCCAAAGTTCACATGGAATGGAAGTGGGAGTGTTATGTGGGCCTATGTTTTTTTTTTTTTTTTTAATTTCCCAAAAGCATTTCCACTCCACACAAAAGCACCACCAAATGTTTTTTTTTTTTTGTTTTATTAGATTAATTAAATTAATACATATAATAATTAATTAGAGTACAAATCCTACATTTGATTAAGCAAATATCTCATTCAGTAATCAGACAATAATTACTTGTGTCGGTAGAGTGCTTTTAATACATTGATTGGCTTGTCCCAGTTTAAGTTGGTTGGGAGTTTGTGTGTAAATTTCCAATTTAGTTTAAGTTTTGCTATTCCGTCACTTGTCATCGCATATCATTTTCAAATTGGTAGAGAATTGCTTAGTTGATAACATTTTATAATTGATTTTTCACGTAATTGCTACTTGCACCTTATAAACGAAAATGATAAAACGAGGACTACGAAAATTTAGAGATACTTAAAAAAGTATCTCCAAATTAATTTTTTTTTGTAAATTTTGAGGAATATAATTTTATCCATGCTATTATATATATATGAACGTAATTAATGAATAATATTTTGTTTGTTGTCATGTATATTTTTATTAATTAAATATGAATGTAATTGAAAATATAAAAAGGAAATGAAATTTCTTTTGAAATTCAAGAACCACTAGTTAGTTAATAAATTAGTGTCACTTTTAAACAAAATTTACATGTTTATTACACACAATTAAGTGATTAAAATGTAAAAATGATTATTTATTTTTTCCTTATCGGTGGATTCTCCATTAACACCAAACCACGTGTGAAGCTTTGACCAATTGCAGTGACAGCTAAGAAATACCAATCTAGATAATAAATAAGGATAATTGCATCAAAGGTCCCCAACGTTTCAAAAACGTTAGGAATATGCCTCTAATCTAAAAAAATAGCACTAGACATCCCAACGTTTGAAGAAATAAGCACCGTAGGTCCCTCTTAACATTTTCCATCCATTTTCTCTGTTAAATCTCAAAATTGCATTGCACGCGCTTCATATTCTGTACATATACAAAACCATACACAAATTCTGGACATAAACAAAACCATATTCTAATTATATACACACATATATAGATACTGATTATATTAGTAAATGAAGTGTAAGAAACACCGCCCGATCTCGATGGCAGGCGGCGCTTGCGTCTGTGCCTCCCGCCTATGTGAAAGCCTATTTACCCTAATATTTGCCGGGCAGGAAGCAGTAGAAGTCAAGAAGGTCGCCAGAATTCGATACCAACTGTCTTCTCTTGCTATTCTCGGTCCGTCTCTCCCTATGTATCTTCTTAGAAAATTCGACACCGTTTCCACGTGGTACCGCATTATAGTAGTCTCGGTGGCCTCACTTGACTTGGTAACAGATTGAAGTCAAGAAGAAGAATAGCGGTGAAAAGTTTTCTTCGCTTTTCGGGTCTCTTTAGATCCGAATCGGAGAAATCGAATTGATTCGGTCCGTTTTCGGATCACGGTGTTGTGGGGTACTGATTTCGAGTTTTGAATCCTCAAGATTCTTATCGTCTTCTCCTTCATGATTTCCTACAATTCTTCTTTGCCCGTGGAGAAAGCAAATTAGCACGCTTTCCTTGACAAGAATTTGATCGGAGACCACATGACCATATTATAATTCTATACATACACAAAACCATATTCTAATTCTATACACATAAAACCATATTCTAATTTCACCCGAGTTTTTTTGGAAATGAAGCGCGTGCAGTGCAATTCTCAGATTTAACGGAGAAAATGGATGGAAAATGTTAAGAGGGACCTACGGTGCCTATTTCTTCAAACGTTGGGGATGTGTGGTGCTATTTTTTTAGATTATGAGTATATCCCTAACGTTTTTAAAACGTTGGAAACTTTTGATGCAATTATCCCTAATAAATAATAAGCTCTCCATTTTAGTACAACTACTAAGATTACACACTCCGTCCCCTTGGCCCTTGCTGACTTCAAAACACAGATTCAAAACCACATTAATTAACTTACGACAATTAATCATAAAGGGTTTTATTTTTATTTTTGGGTATAATAGTGAGAGATGGTCTAAAAATTGTGATTTTTGTAGTTTTTTTCTCGACATACATCAAGATATTGTTAAAAAATATTACTTTTTAAAATATACTTATTTCAATTGAGACGTAAAAAGTAACACAAATTAATAATTAATTGTACTCAGTACTAACGAAAGTAAAGGTTCTTAGGTTTACAAATGTTGTCCAGTTTCTATATCTGTTTGTCATTTTCTTAGAGCTTGTTCGGTGTTGATATTTTTTTCAAAAAATAGGTTTTTTTTTTTTTTTTTAAATTTAAAAGTCAAAAAATAGACAAAAATAGATTTTTTTAAAAAATAGGACCGAATATTACCTTAATTTTCGTTTCTATACCTAACAAAGAGAATTAAAAATAAAAATATTACTTGCACACTTTTGCTTTTCTTTGTGTTGTGTTTGTGGCTTTGTGCTTAGTCAAGCAGTGATTCAAAGCTTTACACATAACAGCATAACAGCTGTATATATGTACACACATTTTTCTTGAAAACTGCTGCTCTTAGTCTAAAGTAGAAATGCACACTTTTGCAGTTTTCACACACTCCAACTAGCGCACACACACACAATCCATCTGAATTTGGGTTTTAAATTTGACGATTCATATACGTTCTTAAGGCAAATTTGAGAGAGAAATATGGAAATGAACTCAGTTTCTAAGTGGGTTTTGTTCATCTGCTTGGCGGTGTTTGTTGGATGTGGGCTTGTGCAATGCAGTGTGACATATGATAGAAAAGCTATAGTTATCAATGGGCAAAGAAGAATTCTCATTTCTGGTTCCATACATTACCCGAGAAGCACTCCCGAGGTACTAAATTCTGTTTTTCTTTTCTTTTCTGTGTCTTTTTCGAGAAAATCTGTCTTTTTACTTGCTTATTTCTTGAAGAATTTGACTTCATTTTGTTAATGAAATGTTGCGTGTTTTAGATGTGGGAAGATCTGATAAACAAGGCTAAAGAAGGAGGTGTAGATGTGATTGAAACTTATGTATTTTGGAATGTTCATGAGCCTTCACCTGGCAATGTACTTCACTTTCTCCTGGATTTGCTTTTGAATTTATACTGTTTTTTACTTTTCTTTTTATCCCTTAGTTTTTGGCTGAAAGTCTGTATTTTTGGGTATGTTCTCTGTCGGTTTTCAGTACAATTTTGAAGGAAATTTGACATTGTGAGGTTCATAAAGACCATCCAGAAAGCAGGGCTGTATGCCCAACTTCGAATAGGGCCTTATGTTTGTGCAGAGTGGAATTTTGGGTAATAATTTCTGTGCTTTTGCCTGGGTCTAACTGCAAGCACCGCCACCCCCCACCCGCATATGCATACAATATACACACAGTTCTCCATATTTTGAAGGTTTGTCCAAGTTTAATGATATGCAAAAGTTTTGAACTTCTTTTTCCTTTTATTGTTTGTAGAGGATTTCCAGTTTGGCTGAAATATGTTCCAGGAATTAGCTTCAGGACAGACAATGAGCCTTTCAAGGTAAACATTTTTCCTCCTTTTCTTGTTCCTTTTGCAAATGCATCTTCTTTAAGTAACTTAAGAAGTCTAATTAATGGGATTGCTCTAAAATAAAACAGATTCTTGTGTTAATTTTTTTTTTTTTTTTTTTTTTTTTGGGGTCAGTACAAACCTTTGTGTGAAAAATTTAGATTATTTCATGGTTTGCAGATGGCTATGAAAGGGTTCACCGAGAAAATTGTCAGTCTGATGAAGAGCAAAAGTCTATTTGAGTCTCAAGGTGGCCCCATTATACTCTCCCAGGTGTGATTTCGAGGCGTAAATGTTTATGATTTTGCATCTCACCTGCTCTGAATTAACTTAATTATGTATTAGTGTCTACTAAGGGCATGCTAGGTGTATAGTATTCGACAAGACCGAGCAGTATGAGGAATATATTTTAGCTTCTTCTCTACTATCTAATCCTCCTTACAAAACATGCCATAAATGTTGTTGCACAGATCGAGAATGAGTATGGGCCCCAAGCAAAGGTTCTTGGTGCTCCTGGCCATCAGTACATGACTTGGGCTGCAAACATGGCTGTTGGATTGGATACTGGAGTTCCATGGGTGATGTGCAAGGAAGAAGATGCCCCAGATCCTGTGGTGAGCAAATTGTACACTTGTTAGAGCTATAATATACGTTTGCTTCCTTACAATGTTTCACTTAGTTGTGTTTCATTGGATTTTCTTAACCCTTTCAAATTTAGTATACTGTTTTTCATATTTAACAAGCTTGACTAATTGTGGTTAGAAATAATTGCTTCCATGTTTCATTGCAAGAACTAAAACCTGAAAGAAAGCTAATTGTTTGTCTTGAAAAGTTGGAATTGAAATTTAACTTGAATGCGAGTTTATGTTTTATTGCCCACGATTACTCTTGGCTGTTGGCAGATTAACACATGCAACGGCTTCTATTGTGACGCGTTTTCCCCAACAGACCATATAAACCCACGATTTGGACTGAGGCTTGGAGTGGTTGGTAAGTGAACTTTTAGTTTCTCTACTTACTGCCGTATAATTAATTACTGGGTGCTTTCTAATCATGTGTATAAACCAAACAATTAGGTTCACAGAGTTTGGTGGTCCAATTCACCAGAGGCCAGTTCAGGATTTAGCTTTTGCTGTGGCTAGATTCATACAAAAGGGAGGCTCATTTGTTAACTACTACATGGTCTGTTTTCCAATTCCAATCATTTTTAGAGTCATATTTAATACATATTTCATATGTAAAAACTGAGTTCACTATGCCTGTTGATACTGATATCATGGAGGCACCAATTTTGGTCGCTCTGCTGGAGGCCCATTCATTACTACAAGCTATGATTATGACGCTCCACTTGATGAATATGGTGATTATAAATCTATTTATGCTCTATTTTACACTTACTGTTATAATGTTATTAGTTTGAATGTATGGACAACAATCTTTCTCTGAGGCCTACGGGCCAAGATTCTGTAGGTTTTTTATTGTTGAGGAAAATGAGATTTGTGTATAGACTATGTATTTTCATGATAAGATTTAAATACCAAAAGGCTAATGATATTTATAAAATAATTAAACATAAGAAAAATGTTAGAAGCGCTGTTACGAAGGTTTAAAGCTTTTCCAACATTTGTCATACTAATGTAAACTGGGATTATCGGTGGAGAAGTAGAGGTTAAATGTACTTCAACTGATCTTGAAAGCCTTTGGTTTATTCTCCATAATTACTCATCCAATCACAAGATTTTCAATCTACTTTAAACTTCGAGGACATGCGCCTTGGGATGGAAAGCTAAACAAATTGCAAAAAAAAAAAAAAAAAAAAAAAGACGAAAAACCAATTCCAATAGATTTAAAACTTCTTGTCTGGTAAATCAATTGTGAAATATTTCGTGAAGGGAAACATTGCTATGATTTCTTATTAGTACTTCTTTTACGTCCTTTAATCCACCTCGTGAGGTCAATTACTACAAGTATTAGGCTTGAACTCCTACCTCTTATTAATTTTTGAGTGCTAGTATCAAAATATCTTTTTATATTTATATGGAAATATCTACCACCAATCATATACATTTAAACATGGAAAGTACAGTTTGAAAAGAGGACCACACACTTGATTAGATTTTTTTTTTTTGCTGTAAAAAATATATACTCCAAATTGTCGCATAGGATATGAGCTGTACATGGTATCTTTTTGAACTAAAAAGGTTCTCTCTTTTTTTTTTTTTTAACCTTGTTTCCACGTAAATTTTCCTTCAGATTTTCGTAAATGGATAAGAAAGATATAAGTTTCTTAAGCATCTTCATAATATAGCAGAATAACAAATGTTCTTGTTTCTATCATATTTCTTTTGCTGTTAAGTTAGTTCATAAGCCATGATATGTTGTCATTATGATTATAATCTCCAACTTGAGTTCCAAAACCAAACATTTCTTTGCTAGACGGCGCTTTTTTTTGATCTTTTTAATTAATTAGCAACTATATGCTTAGAGAATCTTCTAGTCAATGCATAGCAATATGGGTTTCTAAAGTCTCCAAATATGGTTGCTGGTGCTGGAGTCAGTCAGCATTGCAGGGGAATAAAGAGAACTTTTTAAGGTGTGGAAACAGATGAAGAGACACATAATATATTTATTTTACACTAAAACATGTATTTGAAATGATTTTATGAAATGCAGTAAAAACATTGAAATGAATGATAGATCTATTTGCTGCTTATTATTAAAACTGTTAAGTTTTTATTTTTCAAAAATTAATTATTAGATATAAGTTATAGTAACTTTCTGGCGTGGAAGAAAGCTGATTAATGATAACTTATAAGATATTATTAAGCTATATCTCACGTCTCCACCGTTAAGTTGTTTTTAACCTAATACTTGACTACATGCTGTGCTTTTTTGATTTAATAGGTTTGGTCCGGCAACCAAAATATGGGCATTTGAAAGAGCTCCACAGATCTATTAAGCTATGCGAGCAAGCTCTAGTAGCAGCTGACCCTACTGTGACTTCTTTAGGAAGCCTTCAACAGGTTTCTGCTTTTGCCCTTGAAATTGTTAGCTAATGCAGTTAGGTTTTATATCAGGTTTTCACCGAATGCCCGACATTTTCCAGGCTCATGTATACTCTTCAGAATCAGGAGGTTGTGCAGCATTTCTTGCAAATTACGATACAAAATCTGCAGTTAGAGTGATGTTTAATAACATGCACTACAATCTTCCTCCTTGGTCGATCAGTATCCTTCCCGACTGCAGGAACGTAGTCTTCAATACAGCCAAAGTACGTAAATATTTATAAATAAATTGATTATGGGTTAAAAGCACAAACATTGATGTTCACTGAACTTTTAGCAAACTTTCATGATGGTCCCAACTCACTAACTTCATTTTGTTCCAAGTTGGTCACTGAACTTAAAGGTTTTTTACAGTTTGATCATTCCATCCACGTCCAGTTTGCTTAACGGAAAGGCTGACATGAGAGTCTAGTTTGTCAATAAGTAGACTTCCAGGTCACCTTTTCTGTTAGTCAACTAACGGACATTGACGGAGTGATTAAATTGTAACAATTTAATGTTAACAACTTATTTTTAACAAAATGAAGTTCAATGACCAGTATGAAATTGCACTAAAAGTTTAGCGACTACCTGTGTAAATCCTGTTGATTATACTATTTAATGTCTTAAACCATGTAGTTTATGCAAATTTTTCAGAAGCAGGGTTCCTCTACATGCCTCATGCCACTGGTCTTGAACATTATTGATAATTAGTTTGCATTTCTCTTGAACAGGTTGGAGTTCAAACATCGCAAATGGAAATGCTACCCAGTAATGCCGAGATGTTCTCATGGGAAACATTTAACGAAGATTTATCTTCTTTCGATGACAGCTCAGCATTCTCTGCTCTCGGCCTCTTGGAGCAGATAAATGTCACTAGAGATGCTAGTGATTATCTATGGTACACAACTAGGTGAGTTGAACCAAGTCAGCTGTGTGTGTCTTTCAACTTGCTATGTATTTCTTCCTCATTATTTTGCTTCCATGGATTGAATATCTCCTGTCTTTTCATCAATTTTCTCTTCCTGCAACTTTGTTTACTTTCCCATGAAAAGTATCTCGAAACTTTGTTACTAAGTTTGTCTACAATACTTCTATTGTTGTCCTACAACTGTTCGACAGTCTGCTTGTCTTCTACCATAATCACCATAAGGTGGTTAGAGCAAAATCTATCCAGATTACTTGACCAGGATTTATCCGCATGACATTGATACTTGTGTACTACTGCAATATTTATGGCCTTACATAACAGTCACCGTTCACAGATGTTTTACAATTTGTTCACAGTGTTGATATTGGTTCATCCGAGTCCTTCCTGCATGGAGGAGAGCTCCCAACTCTTATTGTTCAATCAACAGGACATGCTCTGCATGTGTTTGTCAACGGACAACTTTCAGGTTGCCTGTCCAATCTTTTCGTTCAGGGTTTAAGATGATAATGGATGCCCATTTTCATGTTTAAGCTAATGTGTAATGCAACATGAATTGTGTTGTCTAGGTTCTGCATTTGGGACCAGGCAAAACAGGAGATTTGCGTTTAAAGGGAAGGTCAATCTACGTGCTGGATCAAATAAAATTGCGTTACTCAGTGTTGCTGTTGGACTGCCAGTTAGTTCTAATCTCTTTCTCTAATCTTATTTATAGTATGGATATATGTGCGAGGAATTGATCATATATGTTTAAAATGATTTGAATACATGAAACATAGAAAATTCATGTTTAAAACAATTTGAAAGAAGAGCAGTAGAAGCAAAATCATGAACTGATACAAGCAAAACCCGAGACCAATTGAAAAATAAATATGTTGGCAATCATTAATTGAATTTTTTTTTGCACGGACGCCCATGGCGTAGAAGTATAGAATTCTAACTGGGCCAGTCTGAAGTTGGATTTTGAAAGCTCATTGGTAATCAATGTTTAGTAGCTTTATACACCTTTAAAGTTTAAAAGCAAGAGTTTGGAGTCACTATAGAGGATCATGTTACCCGTATTTAAGTTCAATTACATTAGAGGAAAGACTTCAAAAGGGTTAGAATTAGTGCAAGTTGGATAAAATGGACAAACGTTCCAGGGATGATAGAAAGGCACTGCTAAGATTAAAGGCAAATTCTTCATAACGATTACTAGATCTATTTTTTTTATTTATTTATATGGTACCAAGTATCTTGCCTCAGGCCTCTGAACGACCAAATATTAGATGAATACAGGAAAAACTGGATGTTAAGAATAGTGTGATGCCAGGCTAGAATGGATAAGTTATGAAATGAGATATGTGCCAACAAGTGGAGGGAGTGTTAATTTAGGATAAATTAAGGGATGGAGGACTTAGATGGATAGGCGATATATTGCATATATATAAAGAAGGTCCCATTAATAACATTGATGTGATTCCATTAGAATAGGGAGATATCAAAATCAACATAGTCTATTATGGTTGCAAAGAATCTAATAGTATTGTTACTATTGTATCTTCTAGAGCAAATATAGAGCTCGACCAAGCAGAGTGACAAAAAACATTTAGGTACTAGAAATCAAATTTATTGAGAATAAAACTTTTTGCCTTTTTTTTTTTTTTTTTTTTTTGGGGGTGGGGGGGGTAGGGGGGGTATTCAGCATCTACAAAGGCATTTTTTGTGAATCACTGAAAATTTATTCATCTAGTCTGCAGCACTTTCTCCTCATTTGAACTCAGTTTCCAAACTTGTACCTTTTGCATCGCCTTGTGAAACTTAAAAAGACACGAGTGGGAAAAGCATTTACATATGTGGTTAGATGAAAATTTCTGGACTCATAAAAAAGTTTCCACCTGAACACTTGAGTTTGTAAAATTCATTCAGAATTTAGAACATTCTTTCCCTTTGTAATTTTGTTAAAAATTCTTTCTGATATTTGTCTATCTTCATTAAAGAATGTAGGAGGGCATTACGAGACATGGAACACTGGAGTCTTGGGTCCAGTTGCATTGCATGGACTTGACCAGAGAAAATGGGACTTGTCCTGGTCAAAATGGACCTACCAGGTTGTTTATTGTGCGTTTCTATTTCCAAGTGACCAATATTGGTTTGAAAATGTTCTCATGAATGCATCCTAAGCAGGTTGGGCTTAAGGGAGAAGCCATGAATCTCAACTCTCCAAATGGTATTTCTTCTGTTGACTGGATGCAGGGTTCGCTGATTGCACAGAAGCAACAACCTTTGACATGGCACAAGGTAAACACTAGTGAATATATTAACAAATCCTAGCTGCTTGTGGAAAAGAAAGCATTGACAACATGTTGGGTAGGAAGGTTTGATACTGGACAGTCCTATTCAAAACTGTGTACCAGACCTGCATAATAGTATTAATTTAAACACTCTTGAACTCGTGCAGGCTAATTTCAATGCACCTGATGGAGACGAGCCACTTGCTTTGGACATGAGTAGCATGGGCAAAGGCCAAGTGTGGGTTAATGGTCAAAGTCTTGGAAGATACTGGACTGCGTATGCTACTGGAAATTGCAATGGATGTAGTTATTCAGGGACTTTCAGGCCTCCAAAGTGTCAATTGGGATGTGGCCAACCAACTCAGCGATGGTAAGTCTCCATGAACCAATTCTAGGATGTATCAAACTAAACTAAAATAATTTATTTCCAGCCACTGAAAAGAAATGGTCTTCAGGTACCATTTACCTAGGTCTTAGTTAAAACCAACACAGAATCTGCTGGTGATTTTTGAAGAACTCGGGAGATCCGACAAGAATTACTCTTGTTAAGAGATCAATGACCAGTGTTTGTGCAGATATTGCTGAGTATCACCCGAACATTAAGAATTGGCAAATTGAAAGTTACGGCAGAACAGAAGAGTTTCACAAACCCAAAGTTCACCTTCGCTGCGGGCCTGGACAGTCCATTTCTTCCATCAAGTTTGCAAGCTTTGGAACTCCTCTTGGAACCTGTGGGAGCTTCCAGCAAGGAACTTGCCATGCTCCTTCCTCCTACACCACCTTAGAAAAGGTACTTCTTGTTCACCTTAATGTTTCAAAAGCCTTGATAAGAATATATAGCCTCATGTGTAACTTGTTTCATCGTTCTCATCATGCAGAAGTGCATTGGGCGACAGAGATGCTCAGTAACCATATCAAATAGTAATTTTGGTCAAGATCCATGCCCCAACGTGTTAAAACGGTTATCAGTAGAAGCAATATGTGCCCCTTTGACTTAACATGCACACTAAAAGCTAAAGTGAGACGTAAAGAAGTGAGAAAGAGAATAAATGGTAATACACAGGAAACCAAGTATGATAGATTTATGAGTGCACTTACTGAGCAAAGTTTAGTTAGTGTTAAATTATAGGGGTGCCCAAGGATATCCCTTAACCCTACATTGGTATTCTTTAGATAGTTCAGTTTGTAGATTCAAAGGATTCCAAATGGAGTTCCATTATGGATCTCGACCGGGTCTGTTTCCATTTTAACAGGAAATGTGAACCGGGATTGCTGCTATTTCTATTGTTGAGTCGGTTGTGTGAATGTCAGCTTGATTGTGTTGTCAAGGGAAGTTAAAAACCCTGAATAGGTTTCATGGTAGGAAAGGATCCTAGTGTGAAGTTTCCCTTGATTATCTATGTTTTGTGCAGTTGGTGAATATTAACTTAAATTTCTGTATTTTCATCCTGAGTTCATGTAATTTAAACTCCACTTCAAAATTTTGTAATTCTTATTGCCAAATTAATGATGTATTGAAAAATCCACAAAAAAGTGCAGATTTGAAGGGCATGTTTGGTATATAATATTGCGTAGAACATTTTAAGGGTAATTATGTTCACACTACAGTTTTAATTATCTACACCACATATTAATTGCAATAAAGGTTCACATCTTTTGATATTTTGATACTTGTGTTTTTAACTTTTTTTATCGCATTTTTATCATTAACTTTTAAAAATTTTCATATCTTGTCTCTGATAACGGTTTTTGTCCAAATATTCTACTAATGTACATTGAAATAATAGATAAATATTTTGTTAAACTTTTGTATTTATTATTTATTTTGCTTATTTAAAAAGTACGAGATGGAAATTTTTTTTTACACCATCTTAATTAACTTTTTGGACAGAAGCCATCACTCAAAGACAAAGATAAGATGTGAAAATTAATAAGTGGATGATAAGAATGTGATAAAAAATAATTGAGGACATAAATGCAAAAAATAGTAATGGTTTGGGATCTTTATTATAATTAAAATATAGTGTGGTTAACAAATAATATGGTGTAAATATAATCACCCACATTTTAATCATGCTCACCGTTATTAAACAAGGTTTTAAAAAGTATAAAGCGTGGTTAGGTGTGGAAGTCAAGCGTCAAGCTTTTTGGGCCTAGGCGAGGGTGAGACGTAAGTGAAGCGTAAAAAAGTGTTTCCTTATTTTTAATATTATTTTAAATATTAATAAAAAAGATAAAAAAAAAATATTTTTAACTAAAAAGTGCACGCATAAGTAAGTCTAAGCGCGCCTCTTTTTAGTTAAAAATATAGTTGACCAAAAATTCGCGTGCCTAGAACTTAAGCGAGGTGTGGATGTTACACTTGGCATCTAGATCTGTTTTAGTAATCTTGATATTTACTATTTAGACTACAATTTATCAAGCATTCGTATCCAACTAATTATGATCCATGATTCTTTCATCTTGTGTACTTGTGACTCTTATGGTGTGTTTGATAGGAGGAAGGTAAAAAAGAAAACAATTTCCATGTAAGTTAGAAAATAAAACCTCATCCCTCCAAAGAAAATATTTTACATGGAATCGGCAAAAAATAAGCTTAAAGTGGTTGTACTCTAGAATTCATTTTTCTTTTCCACCTTGTATCAAACAGTCAAAGTAGAAAAACATTTTTATTGGATATGACATTATTTTCCTCGAATGTGACATTTTCCATAGAAAATGGTGTAATCAAACATATCCTTATTATTTTTTAAGCTCACTTATAAGTAAATTGTTTGAGCTGAGCCAAGAATGCCCTATACGCCACATAATAGAGGGGGTGGTAACAGGTGCTTTTTAAAATTTCTAAATGAAAAACATTAGCTATGAAGAATATAATGAGCCAAAGTATTATATCCCATCAAAATTTGATATCAAAGTTATCCATGCACTAAAGAAGCAAAAACTTTGAACAATGAAAAAACTGCAAAACGAGTACACAAGCAAAGTAACATTTTTGAAATATATATTCAATATTTATTCAAACCAAGTGTACAAGATAAAGTAAAATTTGGTCCAAAGAAGCCAAATTAAGAACATTACTTAGGTCTGTATAGCCTATTAGATATAAGATATTAGGCAGTAGCAGTATTCATGTGTTTAGCAATGGCCTGCTGCAGCTCTTCTTTCTTGGCTCCAACAACCTTGTCCACAATCTTGCCTTCTTTGAGGAACATGAAGGTTGGCATTGCCTCCACTGCCCAATCAGTAGCAACTGACTGCAAAACGATAACAAAATGAGCATAAATATATATGTATTGCATGAAACATGTTTGATACATGGGATTAAACAGTATCAAACAATATAATATACAAAATTTTAGTTTATTTAATGTTTTTAGCACTACTTAGTATTATCAAATCTTCCTTATGAAACTGGTTAGGGGGATATTTGTCATGCAATACTAGAAAGTACAATGAACAGGGCTTTCGATCTTTCATTTTTTTATTCTTGAGGAAGAACTATGGTAGAGGAAACCAACTCTTAAAAACTCAAATTTTTACCTTCAACTCGTCCACGTCCACCTTCAAGAAGGAAACATTGGGCAATTTCTTAGCCAACTCTGCAAAGAATGGAGCAATGAAACGACAAGGTCCACACCATGAAGCGGTGAAGTCTACTACTATCTGCAATAGAAGCAATTAAATGCCGAGGAGAGAGTAGGAATCAAATTTCCAGATTGAAGTTCTGGCACCTATTGAATAAAACAACATATACACTGCAACTACAGTTCAAATATCAAAATCTGCAACATTTTTACTTGAATTTATGGTTCACACTCCAAGATAACATAGACTGTACAGGTCAAGCTCGGGTGAACCTCTAATCACGACCGTAGGTAGTTTCACCTCCACTCACCCAAAATCACTATTCTAAAAAAGCATGCGTAAGCTTTCGCGCTAGGCTTGAAGCTCGGTCTCTCACGCTAATGCCACGCCTCACGCTCGCGCTTGCTCTTATCTCGCTCTCGCTCTCGCCTGTGGCCTCGCTTAAGCCCAAAAAGTTTGAAGCTCGGCCTCAATGTCTAGCCACGCTTTACGTTTTTAGAACATTGCCCAGAATAGATAGTTTTGTCTGTCTTCATTTTCTCCAAATTTTTTTTTCAATTTTTTCAATTTTCTCATTCTCAATTCTCTCTCTTCATCATTCTTCTTCAAATCTTTCATTCTCAAACTTGTTCCTCATATCAATCTCCAATTATTTTTCTATGGTCGAATTTCACCTATAAGTGGTATACTAGTGGTACAAATTCTATTTGATTCGATGATCACAACCGTATGGTAGGGACGATAAAACCTACGTTTGTCTTCAAAAACCTTCAAAAATTTTGAGGAAGAATTGCTCTCTCTCCATTAAATCTCATCTCTTCAAATTCAACTCATTCTTCATCTACGATCGAATCCCACCACCAATAAATGCGGTATACTAGTAAATAAATATAAACAAGACATTAGGTTTAGTTTGTAAACCTTACCTTTCCAAAAGATACCCATTCGATCCACTGGATCTAGTTTAAATGAAATCATTCTTGGCCCAAAAATTTATCCTATGGTGCTGTCTATGAACCCTTAATCTAAAAATTTATTTTTATCAAGTATAAGGAAAAAAAGTTAATAGAAATTTTATTTTATTTATATATTAGTTCGGTCCCCTGGTATGTCTTCATGTATTCATCAACGATCAACTTATATAAGTTATACTAAAAAAAATTCATTCATTTCCTGTAATTCTGTCTAAAATAATGTCAATTGTTGTAGTTAGTGAGCAAAAGTTTAAGAAGGCAAAATTGAGTTTAAAAAATGTATAAAGTAAACCATCTTTAAGAAAATTATAGAACAATTCTATTTTCATTTATTATGAATAAAATCAATCCAAATCGAACTAAAATGGTATAATGAAACATCCATGAAAAGTAAATTATTATTCTATACAAAAAAAAAAAAAAAAAACAGAAAAAGGAAAAATCCATGTTTCAAATATCTCAATTTTTAAAATGAAACTGAGTTCAATCACTAATAAATTATAATCCAAAAATAAAAATACGTATTCAAATTCGGTTACATCTTAAATTACCTAAATCAGAAATTCTCACACGAAACAAATGCAACAAATTGATTCAATAAAACAATAATCAGATCAGAGAAACGTTACCATTTCTTCAAACAACACACAAATTGAAGAAATAACAAAAACAAAAACAAAAACAAAATTAATAAAAATAAAAATCTGAAAACTAAATAAATAAAACCCTAATATAAATAAAATTGGATCTACCCACAATAAATCTGAAATGAATCCAAAAAAAAAAAACAAATAATTAATATCCAAAAAATAATAAATAAAAAGGGGGAGTTTTTTTTTTACCAAATTCTTGGAATCATTGCCCTTCAAGAGCTGTTCATTCCAGGCCTCAACGGTGTGGCAGCCGATGACTTGTCCTTCTACCTCCGTTGCCATTTCTTCTCTTTTTACGTTAAAAATAAAAAATAATTCTCCGAAATATATATATATATATATATATATATGGAAACTTGGCACGCAAGAAATGCCTTAATGCTTTTGTTGTTAGCGGGGGCGTCCAAATTTATAGGAAAGCAATATGGGAAAAAGGGCCCCAATTGTGATTTAATTACAAATTTACCATCACAAAACACGGTCACTTTGAACTTTTACGTGGCACCAGCTGTACGAATATATACGGATGTTGATTTTTACCTTTTACGTACTTTATTTATGTGTTAATTTCACCAATAGTCACGGAACTTCAAGCAAAATTTAAAATTTGTGATTAAAATATTTTTGTAACTTATTTAGTCATTAAAGTTAAACAATATTAAATAATTGAACAATATATTATCCTTATCAATGCCATATTTGGCCGCACATGACATTCTTCTAAGAAATACATTTTATTTTAATAACCTATAATTTCATGACATGGATATTAGTCGATATTAAGATTTAACAAACCAACATTAGAACTAAAATAAATGTCGCTACATAAGTAATCAATTATGTAACATAATTTAATTTTAGTGACTAAATAAAATACTTTAATAATCAATTTGAAATTTCACTTAAACCTTAAGAAGTGGACACTGGCACTCGTCGTTTTGTCCCTCATTTGAGGATCATGGTTGCCCATTGACTTGCTTCTTCTGCAATTGTTTCACTAGCTTTTCATAGTTGGCTTCATTGTTTGCCACATTTTATTTCGCCTGATTTCTTAATGCATTATTCTATTTGGTTAAAAATAATAATAATAAAATAAATATTGCTCTGTTTTGTCTGTCTACATTATTCTTTTTAATTTTTTCGATATTCATGCAATCAAATTAATCAAATAATCAATTACTGTAAACAAGTCAAAAGGACAATTTAAGAGTATATTTAGAAAGAAGGGTTGATTTGTTGGTTGTTACCATAAACATGGTAAGAACATATACAACTTAATCCTCCCAAAAAAAAAAAAAAAAAAAAAAAATTTGTGTACACACTTCATTATCCAATAATATTGGAATATTACTATTTAATATTTATGGAACACATTTAAAACCCAAAATGACATCCAATTCAAGGAAGCATCTTCCAAAAAGATATACCAAAAAGCAATGAAAAGTATATTCTATGCTAGAGCCGCGCATTCTAGAAAATACAATTGTAAATCGTTCGTGCCAAAATAAAGTAAAAAGAAAATACAATTGTAAATTGTGTCATGCCATCATGATTTACGCGTGGCATGCAAGACTTGTGATGAATCGTGACATTGAACTCAATACTCTTTTTAATTTTTGCTATTTTTGAATTAGGTTTTGTAAAACAAATATAGTTTTAACAAATACATTTGATTATGTACACGAGTTATTCTTCGACTTGAGCAACCTTACCCACTTTTACTCTTGTGCTCCATGTACTCAACTCCCAAGTTGTTGATTAGAATATCAAGAATAACAATGATCTCACCGCCCAGAGGTAGAATAATAATTCACCCACTGAGGTAGGATAATTCATCCACTTGAGGTGTCGGTTAGGTGAGTGAATTATATGGGGCAAGAAATCACCACCCATATCAAGAAATAAAGAAAATATAAATAGTTTGTCAAAGAGATCTTCAAAATAATTAGATAAAACTTAATAGGAAAAAAAATGATTTGTGTAGTCTTCAAATTCCATTCACATAATAGTATATAGAATTATAAAAGGAAAATGTAGAGAATCTAATGCTCAATTTGAGTTGGTGATGGTCATACACACATCGACTTCAACTTATAAAAAGTGATAATGTGAACGATGACACAAGTCGACTTCAACTTATAAAAAGTGATAATGTGAACGATGACACAAGTCGACTCCAACTTATAAAAAGTAAGTAAATTTGATTTTCAAGATAAAATGTAAATAAAACTTAAAAGTGTGTGTTCTGAGATAGAAGCGGCAAACCGGCCGGGCCACACTTGAAACTTGCCCGAACATGTCCATCCCGATTTTTGTATACGACCCATCAGGCCAAGCGACTATAATTTTATTTTAAATAATTTAGTTTACTAGAAAGATAAACAATATATCTTTTATGTTAAAATGTGTGTTATAAAATAATTTATATATAAGTCTTTATTTCTCTTGTTAATGAGAAATTAAGTTGAGTATTGACAAGAAGATTTTCAAACTATATAAAATGCCCAATAATTCAACATAGTTTTGATATTGTAATCGCATGCACTATATAAAATGCCCGATAATTCAACATAGTTTTGATATTGTAAGCGCATGCATATATACTCATATATAGGCTCGATTTTGTTCAACATAGTTATTTAATTCAATAGGCTCATATATAAATTATTTAATTCAACATATTTATTTAATTGAAATAGGCTCATATATTAATTATTTAATCCAACATAGTTATTTATATATACTTATTTATAGACCTGTGCATATGATTCAGCATAGTTATTTAATTGTTTTGAACCAAACTTCAACTCAAATTCATAGAAGATTAGTGACAAAAAAAATTTGGGCCAACTCGGTCCTTGCCAGATTGGCCCGACGGGCTAGCCGAGCCATGCCATATAGACTCGATTTTGTTCGGGCCAGAATTTAATGGGCCAACCCGACCCAAAATCTGAGTTATACGGACTGACCCGATTTTGCCACCTCTAGTCACATATATGACTTATATTTAGGTAAACAAATAAATTTGTCATCTTTCGTCACTTAAATTCAAGATCGGATAATAACATTGTACAAGTCTAAGAGAACTCCACCTTCTTAGTGGGGATGGTATGCACGTGAAATATTTTTGGTTGAGAGAGCAAGTCTTGAAGAAGGTTTGTAGGACCTTTTATATTCTTGACATCAAAGTCAAAGTTGGAAACCATTCACCCCATCTAAAGTCTTTGGAGTTGGGGACTGTTTACGTTTGAAAGTCCACATTTTTGAAATCTTGACATGTTCATTTCAACGAGGAATTTGTTGCCAATGAGGTGGGATTGGAACTTCTCAATACCACATTTTACCGCCAAAACTTCTTTAAAAGTGGAGTAGTAATATTTTTCTGCTTCTGAGAATGATCCACTCTTGTATCCGCAGATAGAGCGTTTTCCATTCTTTTCTTATAGGAGAATTGCAGCCCAGTACAGGTCACTTGCATCAGTTTGTAAAATTCTTTTTCCATCAGTAGGAACAGATAGGGCTAGTAGTTGTTGTACCTTTGCTTGATTTTTTCGATTGCTTCAATTTGGGCGGCTGACCATTGTGGTGGTTCCTTTTTCAACATGTTTTGCAGCGACTTGATAATGGAGGAGGGATGATCAACAAAATCAACTATATAATTTACAATGCCAAGAAAATGTTGGACTTCTTTTTTGGATAGATTTTCATCAAGAAATTTTAAGAGTTCTTGTCCAACGTGAGGCTGTAAAGAGTACTAACTATCTTTGATCTTCATGCCAAGGAAGTCTATTTGAGACTCAAATAACCATTTTCTTCCGGGAAAGCATAACTCCAAATCTTTTTGTCAAATTTGCAAAGTTGGACAATAATTGTGCATGTGATTCATCATCTTGAGAAAACAAGAGGATGTCATCAATGTAGATCAGGGCGGAGTCCATCAACGAATGATATATTTTGGTAATTGCTTTCTAGAAGAGGAATGAAGCTGTTTTGAGGCCAAATGACATAATTGTCCACTGGTAGTGGTGGTTTGGTATGCAAAATCCAGTTTTGTGCCTCTCATCAAGCGCAATTCCAAGTTACCAAAACCCTGCTTTTAAGTCAAATTTCGAGAAGACTCGTGCATTAGACAAATTGGCAAATAAAGCTTTTACGTTTGACAATGGGAACTTGTCATCAACAAGGTAATGGTTCAAAGATTTGTAGTCAATGACAAATCTCATTTTCATCGGACTTGTTTGCTCCTTTTGTTGACATAAAAGCTTGGCATACCCATTGGGAAGTAGTAGGGTTCAATGAGACCTTGACTTGAAGTTGGGCAAGTTCTTTTGTTACTAGTGAAGATGTTTGGGGCTCTTCCCAATATGGCTAGCTTTTGTATGGTTGAGACTTCCACATGGCTCTAGGGATGACAGATGGGTTTAAGAGTGAGCAAGTCGCTCTGTGTCAAATAGTCTTGCGACAATGATTGGTCTCTCGTACTTTCACGCAAATATCTTAATCTTAATCATCGAAGCTGGAAGACTAAGATTGATAGCTCGCATACCATAGCGATCACTTAGTTCATCGTAATCTCTTCCATTGTCATAATCGAGTTTGCTTCAAGAACAAAAACCGTATGAGTGGTTTGTTTGCCTTCTTCAAAGAAGATAGACTAAGGTTTGCTTCTTCAAGGTCAACTTGTGTTGTTAGTACAAATATGGTTAAGGACCTTTGCTTTCTTCGCAGCTAGTACAATTTTTAGCAAAATGGCATTTTTTTCTCATTAATAAAACATCGGTCTCATTTCTTGTTAGTGAACTTCCGTTTGAAGAACTGGTCTTTTTAAGTAGGCGTGATTTGGGGAACCTTTTGCTATGGAATTTAAACCTTTTCTTGTGATACCTCTTTTTCCCTGGACAGTCACATGTTTTGAGGTCATGTCGACACTTGATTTTCAGGTCAGGGCGCTCACAAGCCTTCTCAAATTTTTGCCCGGTTGCGCTGATCTCTATGAGAAACTCTCGCTAGTTGTAAAGTTTCTTTAAGGTTTTTATGACCCAATTGTGTAATTCTCCAGAAAAGTGGTTCTTAGCGACTGTCATTTGATTTGGATCATCCACAGTGTTTCCTAACCAAATGGCTGTGGAATCGAATCTAGATAGGCTTGTTTTATATTGACTTCATCTGGTCCTCCGATCAGATAATATCGCTTGGCTGCTTTGTGAAAGTGTTTTTCTTGATCATTTAGGTCATAGGAACAACACTTTAATTCAAAGGACTTTTCTCGAGCGACATCTTTCAGGTGATCAGTTTTGCCACAGAATTCCCAATACAAGGATTCAATGAATGCATCGACTGTAAGAGAACTCGAATATTGGATTTGTCGGTATTTTCCTAAAGAATCATACCAATCCTTAAGGAATCCAATGATCCTAGCTAGAAAGGATTTAATGACCAAGGCATGTGTCATGTTAAGTCTTTGAAGATTTGCCAAGTACCATGCCTGCATTTCTTGGAACCTTTTCTTCCACAAGGATGAAAATATGCCATCAAATGTGAATTTGACGGTAGAGGTGCTATTCTAGGAATAGTAGTGTTAACTACGTGGGTATCTGCAATCTCTTCGTCAATCACATCACTAGGTTCTTCAACCATGGGGTTCCTTTGGTCTCGACTTGTTTGAGGATTGCCAGCCATATACAAAAAGTTTGTTCATACTGAGAGGAGTCGCCGTGGATGATTTCAAGGTTTCGAGATACTTGAGCTGGGCTCATGTAGAATAGGTAGGATTTGAGGGAAAAAAGGGTTTTGTTTGAGCTTGTTCTAGAAATTTTGAGATTGAATTTTAATCATCATTTGTGGCTATTTTTCGAAATTTTTGGTTCTGTCACACCACACATTTGTTTAGGTGGGAGGTTGTAGTTTTTGTTTCCATTCTTCCAAGTAAAAAGTGAAGTAGTAGATCCATGGGTTCGAGAGGAATACATAGGGCCGGATGTTTGAGAACTTGGGACGTATGAAGTAGGGTAATATGGAGTGGATGGTGGGATCATAGTATTGTTTTCAAGGAAAATGAGCTGGGTTATTAGGTTTTTCTCTTTCTTGGTTGTCGATGGGTGATCGGTTTTGTAGGAGGGCCATGATTTCATTGTGTAATGTTTTAATCCTCTGTTTGCAGGCTTGTAATGGGGTTAGGAAGATTTGGGTTTGTTGCAACGTCCTCTCAATTCTTTGTTGGCTTTGGTCAATCCTATGTAATACATTATTCTGATATATTGCATTTTCTGACTGCCAGTTTAAAACTATCTCAGCCGAAGAGAACTGGTTTAAGGATCTATCTACTTTCCAGTAGTAGCATTTTTTTTATTTTCCACAATTGTTAGAGAACCATTTGTAGAAGGAAAGGTATCAAGATAGATCATTTGTTTCATTTCATTACCTTGAATGCAAAGAAAAAGTAAATTTGATTGGTCAAGATAACCTTCATGGAAGATCTATAGGTATAGACCTTCAACAGGATAGAACCTTAGTACAAAAAAAACCGAAGCCTCTTTTACTCAAGACAAGATCCATGGAGGCAAACCCTCCAAATATCCATTGGAGGAGATAAACCAAGAATTTTAATTAAAGTAGCTGTTTCGAACAACTTAGGCAACTTTAGCTAAACAGTCAACCAAATGGTTAGAGAACCCAAAGGTAAAGAAATTTATGGCGATTAGCCATGTCAATTTTAGAGATCTTAAAGGAAATTAAGACTTTTAAGAGATCCAGTCTCCAAATTGAGGAACTTAAGGAAACCTTAGGAACTTCCAAATTAAAACGCCATGTCAATTTAGAAAAAGCAATGGACCAACACTATCATTATAGCAATGGTGTTAAAAACTGTTAAAAAGCCAATCTCCAAAACTAGTCAATAAGACGACCTTCGAATTTTTGAAAGGAAGGAAAATTACCCATATCCAACAAAAACCAATATGGAAAATTTGACATTACCTACATAGGATGACGAGTTTTAGGAAGAACCTAGAACACATCTATGAGACAAGCGAGACTTAGGACTCTTAAATGTCCTCTTAGCCTTTGAAGACAATGAGTTAGACAAAATAGTTTCCATAGTCAAGAAAGTTAGCATTGGAAACGATGAAACCGTTCTTCTGACCAAATCGGTGGGGATGAACCGATAACACGTAACCAATAGTCATAGGAGAAAAACCCTATAGCTCGATTACTCGAGACGTAGTTCAAACGAAGAAATAACCATCCATGAAAGATTATACACCAATAGGGCGACCCCAAAAGGGTAGAAATCGATAACCAAAAGTAGAGCAAGAAGCTCAAACATCTCAAAACCCTTTAGGCGATGGGAAAAGACCAGAAGGTGATTTTACACCTAGACCCATACCAACACCTGACAGGAACCTAGATTCAAACCTCTTAATTTCAGACTTCATTCCAAAGAAACACAACCAACAAGTTACAACTCTAGATCTAGACCGCACTCTTGATCCGAGAGAAGCTTATTAATGATTTGGTACAATCACATCATGATTGCTATGATTGTGAATAAAGAAATTATCAAAAGTGAGACAAATTCATAGAATTATGTCTTTGCAAGTACAAGAGGAAATGTCAGAGCATTCCTTGATACTTTTACCTACAATGTCAAGAATGGAATATGGAAAGATTTCAACTACAATATCCCAGATTTAATCAAGAGGATTGTTGAACAGATTTACAAACAAGTTTATAGGTCAAACATATGAAACTTTCAAAAGTGAAAGGACTACAATTGAGGCAACAGATGCTCTAAATCATTTAGAGAAAATATCAATTTGTTATTTTGAAAATTATGCTTGTTAATTTTCGAAATATTATTACATTTGCCCTCATACAGAATGGAAAGGTTTAACAAAAAAGTTTATCAGAAAATTGCCACAACCCTTCAATCATGAGATCTTGGAACAATTTGACAGAGCAATTGCAAAACAGCAGCAAATTACTGATCCCAGATTGAAGATGAAGATGAACGAGATAAATTTAAAGTTTCTGAGGTCATGATAAGAAATCCTCCCCTATTTTCTGTTCAATTGAATAATCTTATTTAAGATAATAAGCATAAGTAAATAACCTAGCTCTGATACAGGGTGCAGTGATAACACTATGTTCTAGTATTCTAGCCACTGCGCATAATATAGAGTGATGAATAATACTGTTATTCCAATATTCTAGGAACTTATTTATGGTAAGATTAGAACTTTACACCTTAAATCTACCAACTGTGATTTTATTTGCCTACTTCACCGACACAAAGAAAACCATTTTTTTTTTTTTTCACTCAAATCTTGACAATAGATAATTTACAAAAAAGAGACGTACGATAAAATTTGTCAGTAGTCATATATAATTTGTCATACCAAATATATGACTTCACTTTCATTTAAAATTGGCATTGCATCAAACTAAAGAAACTATCTGGTAGGTTCCAGTTCGGTCTCCATCTCCATATTGACATCCCATATCATATCTATTCAATCAAATCATTCAGATATCTTGGAAAAATGCAGCAAAGAAACAACCCAAGAACAAAATGAAAGCATCACTAAATTAATGCAATCTGATCAATCCTCCTTTTATAAGTAGTTACACAATTTATTAAGAAGTAAATAAACATATTCTCCAATCAAGCACAAGCACAGAAGTTCCTCAAAAGTTGTTTTATTTTCAATAACTTAGCCACGTGAATCAATTGCTTCGCAAGTTCTGGTGTATGTATTCGCTGGGAAGGAAATGGAAGCTAGTTTAAAATATTGGAAAGAAAACAAAAAATCACAACTGAAATCTTTTGAGTTAGCATGTCAGAAGTCTGTCCCCAGGTAAGACCCATCCGGAGGAAACAAAATTCCTTCTCTTTTCTTTATTTTACTGACACACGTTTTCGAAAAGGGTCCAACAAATCTACATTTGCTTCTGAAATATACAGGAAAAATGTGGGAGGTAAAACCCTGTAAACTTGAGACTGGCTGGTAAGAGATCAAAGCGAGAGAATAAGCAATCAAGCTATAATACTGCCAGATAGGTCATTATGGTGGCTACTATGAAAATATGCTCAGAAGTACTTTGATGTCAGCAAAGAAATTCCATTTGAAATTGCCAAATAACTCTCAGTTATTGACTGAATTGATAAGCATTTCCTCAGTGAACTACTCTACAATCAGAAATTTTCATTACTTGTATAAAACAGTTACCCCGTTTCAGAATTCGGGCATTATATATCCATCTTCTATTATCTGAAAGGGAAAAAACGACGGGGCGCACGTCTTCTTGACCTCTGATTTTAAAATAATAATCCCCAGGAGTGCCGAAAATACAATAACCGTTTCCCAGTGCATTATCCACGTTCTTAATTTGAATGCACACCAGTGAATTCTCCACTGACAATGGCGGCACACAAAGCCTTCCAGATGGATACTAACATTGTAATTGGAGGATGTAATTCCTGGAAACAAAGCCAAGAAGCATAATACGACAGGTTAGGAACACAAGCAATTAATGAAAAGTATAGGATTATTTTGTTTTTACATTTAATTAGGCATAAAATAACCTATCCAGTGTACTAGTGAACTTATGTACTTTGCTTTTGACAAAAGTTTAATCTTGGAGAAGCGCGTTTACCTTGAAAACTAGTAAGAGTTCTTCTTCTTCACGTATAATAAGAGACAAACTCCAGTAACAAGTAACTGGGGTCACACATTCATTTAAGACAGGTTTCAAGATCTTGCTGATAGGAACAAAGCGTGAACTGTTCTGCCACTGATTTATAAAAGACAAAAGAAAAAAATGACTGATTAGTGTCGAGGAAAATAGAAATCCAACTCGGTCATGATATCTATAGTCGAATAAATTAGAACTTAGAAAACAATTACAGGGAGGAAAAAGAAGTCAGCCAGGAATTTTCTTTACTTTAAGTTTTATCCTTTTAACAGTTGTAGTATGAAATTATCCCATTCACAAAGCTGCTTTTTAAGCCTATTGTATAATGGTTTTCTATTATAAGCAAACTCTTTATAAAAGTCAGCAATATTATGTCAGCATTTTTTCCCACCAACCTTTAAGTTGGCCGGTAAACCCTTGGACGATCATTTGAGCTACTACTAGGACACTATTATGTCTCCTGAAATTAGCACAAAGAATCATTCTTTGTAATGTGTCTCTCGTGGTATACTCAGTTTGTCCATCGATATTCCATTCATAAATGGTGTCTGGTGAAAAAGAAGCAAAATTACTCTCTTACTTCATATATCCTATATTTACAGTTGGGGGCCTATGATAGTAATTTCTTACCAGATCATATCTGTAAGGAGCCATCTTAGCCGCTTGAATATGTAATTCGATTTTAGTAATGAATTGGTCTTCTAATCTCTGAAGAAGTTTCCGAATTTCTAAATCTGTTTCAGTTTTATGTTTACTCATAACATTTATAGTTTCTTTAGCTTTTCCTTTATCTTCTAATTTTAAAGAATTTAATCTTTCATTTAAAGCTTGCAAAAGCTCATCTTCAGGAGTTTTAAACTTCATGTTTACATATTCCATAGATGGCTGTTTTTCAATTTTATTGTAGTTAAGAATTATTTTGAGAGGACTATCAGATGAATATGAAACGTCCATGTCCAGAAAATATTAAATTCTGCACAATAGTATAACATGGCTATTTGGTTGAAGCAAGTGATCTTTTCAGGATTTTTTAATTGTGGAGAAACCAATTTTAAATGTTCAAACATGTTTTAAATATTTTGGGAATACTTATTCTTGTCCATAAATAACAAACTATTTCTTAAACCAATTTGGGAGTTCAGCAATAACTCCTTTCCGATTCTAAAAACCAATTATGTTTTTGGCTTTGTTTTGGTAGAGAAAAACTTTGTTCCATGCTTCAACACAATCCCACTAATTATATTGGTAAATGAATGTTTTTCTTCCTTTCTATTGTTCTTCTCTAGTAACCACCTATTGATTGTGACCACTCTACTAATATGAGGTTATAAACCCCAATCCTTAATGGATAACACATTTTAAATAAAGGCTTTACTGAAATTAATTTTACAAGAATATTTATTTTGTCAATATTAATTATCGAGCATGTCGATGAAGAATTGCTTCATAGAAAAACATGTCATTGGGTTCCAGACACAGATTACTAGGTGTAAGAAGAACGAGAGCGTCATACTAAAAGGATCGGATCTGAATTTAAAATCTCTTTCTCACAAGAGAAGAATTACTTACCAATCTTCCTTTTGAAAGGTTCTCACGATGAGACTTACCTAAAATTAAGACTTCTTCAAAGTTTTGATGCTAACTTAAGGATCTAGCATCTCTTTTGAAGATGATGTTGAATTTCCTCGGAGGTAGTTGCCTCATTTAAGCGCACCTTTTCCCCTTCCTTAGAGGAATTTCCCTCTCTGGAACCTCTCTCCCGCCTGGAGGAAGTCTATACATTACCTTCGTAAAATCTTAGGTTAAATAATTAGGTAGAGATTATGATTCTCCATTAATGTATTCAATTTGAAACTCAAATCGACTTTCCATAGGGCAAAAATTTGTTTTGAAACAATGTTTTTTACATCTTTTTGTAAAACTTCTTTTGTAAATTTACAATCTATTCTAAGTTAAAAAAAATTATTTAATAAATCGACTTGAAATTTTGAAAATTCTTTATTTAATAAATCTTCTCATAGACTACTACCAAACCATTTCTTTTAACAACATAAAAATTTATATTTAAATGTTTGAAATGTTGATCGATGTTGTTTCAAAATATTCGAATATCATCACTATAATTAATGAGAAAAGAGGTGCCTCAAATCAAGCAACTGCCTCTATAGGAAGATCAACATCATCCTCAAAAGGAGATGCTAGATCCTTAAACCAAGATAAAAAATTTAAGGAAGCCTTAATTTCAGGCATGTGTCATCATGAGAAAACCTTTCAGACGAAGATTAAGACGTAATTCTTTTTTTATCAGAAAGAGATCTTATACTCAAATCTGATCTTTTTAGTCTAGCGCTCTTGTTCTTCTCACACACAGACTACTTCTGTGATACAAAATCAAACGACAAAGTTTTCTATGAAGCAATTAGACAAGCTCAGTTGAGATAAATAATATTGACAAGAATAAACATTCTTGTGAAATCGATTATAGTAAAGCTTTATTCAAAAAATGTTATCCGTTAAGGATTGGGATTTAAAACCTCGAACGGAAGAACAAACATTATTTTACCAGTATAATCACTAGATTATGTAGAAGCATGGAACAAAGCTTTCATCTATCAAAACAAAACCAAGAAACATACTTGGTTTTTCATAATTAGAGGAGTTGATATTGCTGAACTCCCAAATTGGTTCAAGGAATGATTTGTTATTTACGGACCAGAAGAAAAAATGTTCTCACTAATATTTAAAAACTTTTTGAACATTTCAAATTGGTTTATTCAAGATTCTTTAATCCTGAAACGATCACTTGCTTCAACCAAATAGCCATATTGTACTATTGCACAAAATATAACATTTCCTAGATATGGACATAGACGTTTCAGATTCATCTTGATAGTCAAGTATTTCCAACACTTTGCAAATCTCACCAATATAGATGGTGGCACAACATGAGCCAAATGATATTATTGAAAAAATTAAAGAATCTTGTCACGTTTGGAAAAATCTCCATAAATGGCCACAAAATAATCCTATTTTCAAAGAAAAGGGAAATTTTTTTGAAGATCAACATATTGCGATTAAAATTACATTAATAAAAGAAAATTCTACTCTTTCTGGAGAAGAGTTACATAAGAAAATATTAAATGTTATGGCAGATCTTCTAACACGAGGAGAAGACAAGTCTATGAAGTCTGCTTCCTCTACTTCAAAAGGAAAGATTAAAGAGTTCGAATCTAGTGGGAAGCCAGATGACACCTCACATGAATATTATACTCCGTTGGATGAAGACATGGAGACAATTCTCGGCATAGCCTTCTTGTACGAAGATTCTCTCTCAAAAGTCGGGAAAGAAGAAAGGTGCAATAAAGTGACATAAAGTTAAGTGAAATAAAAGAAAAAAGAGCAAACAACTTATCATTTGGGAATCTGGAAAGGATAAGATCCTGACAAGACCCCGGAATTGAAACTCTTCAAGTCCGAAATTAACCATTTTGGATTGAGGGATTGAAGTCCGAAACCCTCTATAAATAGAGGCATTTACTCTTGTTGTAATCATCGATTTTCCTTCATATTTTGTATAATATTTTCTCTTCAAATTCTCTTGTATTGCAAGGAGTTTGGCATCCAACAAAATTAAGTTCTTAATACTCTTTCTATAGTATGCTTTAATTTGCTTTAAATTACGCTTTTTAAGTTTCTCAATCTCAATTTACAATAGCAAAGAACTTAATGTCAATAGTGGATACTCGAATCCAAGGGACAGCGAAATAGCATGTCACCCTGTGAATTGGTCTTCGCAAAGACAAAAAAAAACTAACATATAGACTCCTACTAACATAATATATGAAAAGCTCTCCCCATCCACCCATACCAATAAACAAAAAATGGCAACATGAGACAAACAATAAAGCTCAATGATATCAAATAATAGTTACAGGCATAGCTGCAAAAGAATAAAAAATAATGTTGTTATACAAATTACAAGGTACCTTCTATAAGTAGTCTCAAGCTGAACCCCAAAGGAAGGCAAAATTGTAACAGACTCTGTCACAGAAATATATAACACAAGGTTAAGAAAATGGACGCCAATGCCTTCCTGCTCTTTTCTGAGAGAAAGCACTTCGTGAATAGCACATAAGATTGTGTTACACAAAATACAACTGCACTCATTACACTTCTAAAGCAGATATGTTAAGAATATTGCAAATAAGATTCAAACGCTTGGATAGCAGGCAACATGGCAAATAACTATACTTTGATAGGGGTCTATCATCCTACACTCTAAAGTTACCAATGATACCTCTTTTGTCTTTGATGTTCAATTTTTTACAAGATACTCAAGTTGTAATCTGAAAACAAATTGGTCCAATTTGTAAGTAGTAACTGGCGGTTAATTTCTTGAGGCAAAAAAAAAAAAATTGAAAATTTAGAAATTAACATGCTTAATTTTGGATTTGGACTTTTGAAAAATTAAACTATCAGTCTATTACGAATTGGGCCAACTTGCTACCAAGTTGAAACTCAAGGGATCGCTGTGTTGGAATAGGAATATCATGAACGAAATTTAAAACATTGGAAACTTAATGAACTATAGATGGGATTAACTTGTTGATGGAATGGATAGTTCCAGAGTTCCAATAATCAGAAAAGTGAATTGATGGGATGTAGTTCTGAGGTTAATACATAATCCAAACATGTAAATTAAATGAAATTCATCTTTGGTATCGAAGTAGAGGAGCAACATTACCTAATCAATTCTATGTAAATTCACATAATTCCAGGACACAATATCTTACATTTCCTAGATCCTCACCTTTCTCAACTCGTTTCCCTTGCCACGATTTCACAAGGCATACCGCTAAAGAAAAGCTAAAAAGAAAGGCAATTGACTGGTCCTGCAATGATGATAAGCACCTGTCAAGTTTTGACAAAATAATTACAAAATAGTAAGGATCTAAAGATAAACAGCAGCTTTGACCTCCCCCTAAAAAGTTGAAAGAAAAAAATCTATAAAACCTCAGAATTTATCTCTGGGTGTTATATAACAGAGAAAATATCCAGAAAACATGTGCATATTCATCGAAGTGTTAGTGGTTGAGATTAACTTCAACTTCCCTTTCCTTTGTTGTTCCTTGTTTTAGTTTCTTGTATTTAAGCATCTCTAATCATGCAAAGTAATTATGAAGAAGAAAAATGGGGCTATTGTTTCATAAAAATACAGAAATTTATTCCAAGAAGACAAAGGGGATATTTTTCATTAGCTAAAAAAGAAAAAAACAATAAATTTCTATTCATATTCCAAATGGACTAGTGAGAGGACTAGAAACTTAATTCCCTTGAAAGAAGAAAAGGAAGAGATACCAATAAATCAGCAAGAATTGGTACTACAGCATTGTAACACAAAACCTGGAAGCACAAGTAACTACTAGTGTTATATGAATATAAACATACCTGTGGGAGAAGGAGAAGCAGAAGGTGGCTGAAAGAAGAATAAACACGTAGACAATGTAACTCTGCACACTGCTTCTTGAAATGATTACATGGTGAATGTCAATTGCATCAGGTGGGCCCTTGTTTGTATCATTTATGTACGTGTATCGTCCTTCTGAAAACTCCATCATTTTAGACTACATCAAAATTTGACCTGGAAAGGACTTGTGATGAGTTTTATCTCCTTTGAGATCTCACGGATGAAGATAGAGAAGGATATCCCCTCCAGTTACTTACTCTTCATTCATCAATTAAAGACTATTCTCTATAAATAAAATTACAACATCTTTAGAAAGGATAGAAAGTCGAAAGTATCCAGAATATGTTTCTCAACTAATATAAAGGCTATTAAAAATTTAAGCGAAACTTGATGAATTTCATATCAGATTTTGTACTAGTTGTATACACCATTGAAATTCAAAGAAGATTTCATTTTTTGTGCAGTTCAAAAGTGCTTTGGGCTGTCCTGTGCTGCCCAATTGGGTTTCTTTCATTTGGGTGGATTTGGGTCACTTGGGTCCCAAACATGTTGTTTTTAAATTTTACTTATGCTTGTGATTGGGCTACTTTTGGAGCTCTTATCCCACTCAAAAAGGATGAACTTCAGCAGAGTCTCAACAACAGGAAATGCGGCCTAGACAATGGAAAAGATGTTGAGAATTGTATAAATCATCCATTGTTGAATTTATTGTCTTATCACATGATAAACAGAAACCAATAAAGCTTTTATCACTCACTTCAGCTCAAGTTCAGTCCCCAAATACGTGAAAGAAGAACAATGAATGAAGAAATGAAAGCCTATACAAGAACACATGGAATACAGCTGTTCTACCTAAGAAAAAGCATCCATATCCATATGAATATATATGGATGCTTACAACTCGACAACTATATACACATATGTAAAGCAAGACTGGTCATTAAGAGGTACAGTCAAACCTAAGAGATTGGTTGTTTGCACCTGCTGTGATGGTGGAGTCCACAATTCTACCATCTCCATTAACTATAACCCAAAAGAACTAGGTTCCATAAACAACATAGAGGAAGAATGAAGGAATATCTTATCAAGTAATCATATTTGTTTGGTAATTATGCTCTTCAAGCACTTGAACCTGCTTAGATCACATCTGCTGCAAACCCTGATTGGTCGTTACAGCAAATTGACGATAAAAACTTCTCCTTCACAAGTAGAAGAAGAAGTCTTCAGAGATGTTCGTCCTTGTTTGAGGGGTATCTTAGTAATGGAAAAGTGTGAATGCGCTCAAGTTTTTATATGGCTCGAAAAATTGAAGGGCTTATGAGGTTGTATTGGAGGCAACAAAGCAGCAATAAGCATTGCAAACTATCTTGTTCAACAAGATTGGGCCAAGAATATTCGAGTTGACTGATATTTCATCAAAGAAAATATCGTCAACAAACTTATTTGTGCTCCATTTGTTTCATCTAAAGTGCACTTATGAAAAGCCAGTTGGAAATGGTGAACATCTCCAAACCAGCTTGAGGGGGGTTTGGATCTTAAGAAATGTTAAACATTATTGCACATTTTATTAGGGAAAATCAGATTTTCTTCAAGAAATGAAATACAGTAGAACTTAAAAAGGTAAGATGTCTGGAAAAGAGAAGATGTTGCAGCAGTTACTTCTATATGATTTTACTATTTAAATTTATTCCATATGAATGATGAATCACATGAAATGGTTTTGAGATCCTCATTTGCACCTATATTTCTAGTTACTTCTATATGATTTTACTATTTAAATTTATTCCATATGAATGATGAATCAAATGAAATGGTTTTGAGCTCCTCATTTGGCACCTATATTTCTAATCTGTCGACAGTCGGCAAAATTGACACAGTTTTGTGATAGGAGACCAATGAATCTCTAGAAGCTTACAACAGCCTAAACACAAAATCTTTGACAAAATGTTAAAAACTATTCACAATTCCCAATAATAGTTTCCAAGCTTTCAAAACTCAAAGTTGATGATAACAAAACTAAGGAAATTACACTAACAATTTTTTCATTGCTGGTAATATGATGAGAAATGTATCAATCAATGAAGTTAAATTTGTCAATAGCAAATAAAAAGCAAAGTATGAAACTCAGAGGCATTACTATTACCATTAGCACAGAATTCAATCAGAGAAACCAAACCAAGCAATTCATATTATCACATGGGCAGATAAAATGACGGAAGCAGCTCCAGGGGCGTAACCAGGAATTTACAACGGAGGTGGCTAGAAATATTTTTCTAAGCGAACTTCGACAGTAAGAGAAAATTTTATTAACTAAAAGCTAAAACACATCTATTTAGAGGCCATGCCCACCAACAAGGCTAACTGGACCTCTTTCTGACTCTAATGTTTTTAAAATTTTTGGAATTATCGCCTTTAATGTGGACTAAACCAACTTGAAAAGCAACACAACATTCCCAACACAAATATATGGAATAAACTGGAGACCACCTGCCCCTTCAACTATGGGCCAAAAAAAAAAAAAGACCAAAGTCAAAAAATCAATAGAAATTTTACCATGCTTTTAACAATGTACGAATAATATATCCTCATTCAAACATTAATACAGTTCTTGATGAAAGAGAACACTACCAGGGGCGGAGCCACCTGGGGTCTAGTAGGGGCAGTTGCCCACTGGATTTGGTCCCGGTATTTCATCGATCACTCTTGAGAAAAGGGGGTGTTCCAAAGGCAAGGAGGAAACCATAAACAACCACATCAAAATTTTAAAGAGATATAGTCGAGAAAATCACTGTTGCGTGCGAAAGATTACCATCAAGAAACAACAATTTTGGAAAAAAATGAATTCAATGGAGCTAGAAGAGAGAACATGAACAAAGAATAAGGCTGGACGGAATCTTAGATCGATGTTGTGTTGAAATTAAATCATTCACAACAATGAAATTGAGTGCGAAATCAATAAATTTAAAGCATGTTTTACACAAACAAATCGACATTACCTTCCAAGTTTGGTGATGAAGAAGATGACTTATAAAAACAACGCAAGACAAGATAAAATTGGTGCAAGAGCTTCTCCTTCATGATAAATTTTCCCAATAATTATTAGCAAGTATTAATGAAAAACCTATAGCGACTTGTTGGTTCCTTCAAACAGCCCTTTGATATGGCCGCTTGGGCTAAATAAACTAGTATACCGCTTCAACACGGTGGAATCCGACCGTAGGATCTATTATGAAATACAAAATTTGACAACTTTGCTCTATCTTCATTAATTTTTGGATCCAAATCAATCACCATTGGATGAAGCAAGTGTATGGAAGGCAAATCAAAATCAAAATCAATTTTGGATCCAAATTAAAATATGACAAATAAACAAGACATACAAAAGGTGCAAGGCATTTGGGCTCAACTAAAAAGGCCGGGACACACAAAACCTTTTCATATAGGAAATTTGTTATAATACAACTTTCAAGTTCATGGGGAAATTTGTTCTAATTCAACTGCTACAATTTTTACATATGATTACTCTAATTAATGACTAAATTATTTAGTCCAAAATTCACTTTCAAAAAAAAAGTAATCTCAACAAAATCAAAATTTTCTATTTTCATTGATATTATGGAAACTTTAATCCACACTCATGAATGCCCAAAAAATAACCAACAAATGCCATATAAGTTGAAGATATCAGGAATCAAGTTCAATTTACGTTTGCAAATAGTTCATTAACACAAAGTCTATAGAATTAAAAGAAGAAGAAAGAGTATCTACCACATTGCAACCTGTGGAATTCATGCGCGATGAGAAAATAAATTGTGTTATGAATTCATGCAATAGACCCCTGAAGCTAGCATGTAATGTCCATTAAGGTATATGTAGCAAGTATATATAGCATAGAATTTTTTAGAATGTGAAGGTTTTCAACAATGACAACAACCTAAAATGTCGTTAATTAATTCATTGCCATGTCATTAATAAAGAGATAATTATTTTAGAAGTGCTTGCCATCATTCCCAACATTAAGCTAGCATGTAATGTCCAATGGAGACTAGAGTCGCGGATAAGAGGTAGTTCAACATGTTAAATGGAAGTAAAGGAACAAGTCAAGCAAAGAACACTTTCTCGCTCAACCGGATGAGAAATTTGATTACATATATGTCCACTATATCAACGTCAAATTTAAACAATCCATTCAAATCGGACTAGCAATCAAAGATCACGATCTAGTACAAGACATTGAATTTCATAGGATCAATTGGAAGAAGACATACATGCATCTTGAATCCAAATATCCAAATTGCAATTGCAACTGCACAGAATCATGGATAGTCTTCAACTTGGAAATGACAAATGACCTCCCAATCTATTCATTGTTGGATAGGGAAATAATAAAAACAAAATCTAATAGAAAAATATTTTTCTAGATGTTTGCCAGCTACTAATTTCCTCTTCCATTTCTATGCACTAAATGCCAAATTCTATGAAGCCACTGAAGTGAATTGTAATTGCAGTTAATGATTTGAAGACTGCTGAAAGCATTTGAAAGGATTTCAGTGGAAATGCAAATAAAGTTCAAGTAACTATACATGTTATCATCTACCCAGGAAACATTCAACCTCAAGGAACTTGTTACAGACTACCTACCTTCTAATGCCAAAATGACAGGAGTAGCCGTAGGGGCAACTGCACTGGATTTTGGTCCTGGGTATTTCACCGGTTCTAAAAGCAAGGGAAAACCATAAACAATCACATTCAAAAATTCAAGAGATATTGAAGAGAAAATTGCTGTTACGGAAGCAAGATTACCATCAAGAAACAACAATTTTGGAAAAAATAAAAATAAATTCTACGGAGCTAGAAGAAGAGAACGGCGATAAGCCGATGTTGTAGTGAAATAAAATCATTCACAACAATCAAATCGAGTGCGAAATCAACATATAAAGCCTATTTTCACAGAAATAAATCTGACACTACCTTCCAAGTTTGATGATGAAGAAGTTGAGAAGAAATCACTGCAACTGAAGATAAATTGGTGCCGAGAAACCCTTAGCCGCTGTCCCTGTTCTATGAGTAGCCGCAGCCTTCCCTGTTGTAGGTATGACTTAAAACAGGCCTGGTTTCAATTAGTGGCTATTACACCCACCGATGAGGGTTGAGAAGAAGGGAGAAAATCTGGAGAGGGGGGTTAACTGGAGACGATTGAGCGAGATGGAGGGGGCTTCGTTCGGATTTTGCGGACGGATGGAGGGGAGCAATTTTTTTTTGCAGACGTAGTGACGGACGGTAAATTTTTTTTGTGCTTTTGCTGCCACTGAAGAGAGTAAACCTCCTTCGCAAACTTAAAAATTTAACTTGCAATCTCATTTTTAGTAAAAGATTTGGGTGGAGTAAATTTAACAAATGTTCATTGACTATTATCATTTGCAAAATAATTATAGAAGGATTATATTGAGGAGTAATGCTAATTAGATAACATCTTAGATCGAATCTGACAACCATTAAAAAATATCAATTATGTCTTTGTAAATGGTGTATTTGACATTTTTTTAATAATTGTCTACGTTGAGATTATGTCTTTGTAAATAGCGTATTTGATATTTTTTAATAGTTGTCTAAGTTTCGATTTAAGATGTTGTCCAATGAACATCACACTATATCCAATGGGTAAGTGATAATACTTGTCCACATTCAATGTGACACTTGTCTATTGGATGAAAGTAGACAATTCATCCAATAGACAAATGTCACATTGAATGTAAAGCAAAGATATCATTTTGGGAGAGTACGGATCATTTGCTTTATCATTTGCCACGATAAGTGCGTTTTATGCACTTATTTTGGCAATTGAATTAATTATTCATACCGTCATATAGTTGATTTTCTACTTAATCTAATATATTATTGTTCTATTTCAGTTTTGGACGCGTTTGTGAACAATTGGAGAAGATTGGGCGAAAAGAGCAATAAATTAGAAGATATCTCATAAGTTCGGGGACTCAATTGCACTCAAGACCTAAAGTTTAAAGACCAAATTGGAGAGTGTGGAAACTTGAAGGATCAAATATGGAGATTACAGAAAGTTGGAGGATTGATGAAGACAATATTAAAGCTTGAGGACTAAAATGACCAAGATCGAAAGTGTGGGACCAAACATAAAGTTTTGGAGCAAAAAGGACTGAATCTACAATTAAAAATTAAATTTGGGACCAAATAATATATATATAGAAGCTTTGGGGACCAAGAGTGCAATATGGTCATTGGAACACAATTTTGGCAGAATTGTTACTGTTTGCCGCGGTAAAATCGCGTCTTGCAAACGCGGCAATGTGGTAATACGCGTCTGCGGCCCGTTTGGTTACTTTTTAGCTTATTTTTAATTCTAGTCGAGGTCTTTTTCGTCTTTTTATGTTCACAAATTTCAAAACTAGTAAAACACTATATAAAGACCAAAGTTAGATCAAAACAAGGAGTAATTTTGAGAGCCAAATCAAGAGAAGACGGAAGAAAACAAGAGAAGACAACCACTTGGCGATCAAGAACTCTTCGAAGATTTCTTCTCCTAAAATCCATGCCGGGTTTTATTAATTCTTTTCTTTTTAGTTCAATTATGTTCTTATAAGTTTCTTTAGCCAAGGTAGACGATGAAACCTTGTTTTAATTAATTGATTATTTAGTTATTCGTTTAATTCCTTTTTAGAGCTTTAATGTTCATGGTTCGTTCTTATTAGATTAATTAAATAAAATCTCTTTCATCTTAAATATCATGTATTTTTAATAGTTAGATATTGATTTAATTAATCCATGCTTGATACTTAAATATGTTCTATTAATTGCTTTTGATTTTTCGTCATCTTTTATTCGAATTGGGATACATAGAATGCTTAGAGATTATTTAATTCTTTGTCTTCTTTCAATTGAACTTGATACGAAAAATGCTTAAGTAGTTTATGTTTGAAGTATAAGGGGAGTCTATATTTGATTTTCTTCTTCTGGACTTAATTGATAAATCTTTCGGGACGACAATAGATTGATTTTGTGTTGTCGTGTGTTTTTGAGAATTAATCAATAATTAGATAATTCTTTGTGTTAAACAATGGTGGATTCTGAAATCTTGGTATTTTACACAACTTGATTATTCAATTTAATTGTTTTAGCATAATTAGTTATTCTTTAAATTAAATAAATTCAACAAAATCTTTTCAACTCAACTAGTATAGAATAATAATTAATTTAGATTAAATTAAACCTTCTTCATAGGATTCACATTACTTTTTTTAAAGTCGATCTGGGATCGACGCTACAATATACTACTTTTCTATATTCCAATAGATTAGGGAGCACACTTGCAAGTTAATTAAAATTTGACATCAAATTTTTGGCACAATAGATTCATACACTTGCGAGTTAATTAAAATTTGACATCAAATTTTTGGCACTGTCGTGGGACTCAAGGTTAATTTCATCTTAGTTAATTTTATTCTTGACTAGTTATAATTTAAAATTTTATTTGTTTTATATAAAAATAAATAAAAACATTTCATTGTGCATGCTTGGTCGTAGATCTCTAGAACTTAAGCTAGAACATCTAGATAGTGAAGTAGAAAGAACTTTTCACCAACGAAAAAACGCCACCAATCTAGATACAATTGAAGGAACCAAGCAATAATAGCTATGGGTGATGAAATTGAGGAGAGACCTTTAGGGACTATTTTAGTCCATTAGCTAATTTGAGCACCTCATGTATACAATACACGCATAGGTAGCTCGCTAGGAATTTTGAGCTTAAACCGAGTGTGCTTAACTGTCTTCCATCTTTCTATGGTTTAGATAGTGAAGAACCTTATAATCATCTCACGGATTTTTATGTCAGTATGTGAGACATTTAAAAATGAGAATGTTTCTCCTGATAATGTTAAACTTCGTCTGTTTCCATTTTCTCTGAAAGATAGATCTAGATCATGGTTTAATACGTTACATGCTAATAGTATTACTTCTTGAGAACAAATAGTTGCTAAATTTTTGAATAAATACTTTCCTGTTCACAAAACTAATGCTATTCGCAAGGAAATTTCAGAGTTTGTGCAGAGAGACGAAGAACCATTCTATGAAACTTGGGAGAGATTCAACGGGCTTCTTATGAAATGTCCACATCATGGTTATGAAAAATGGCATTTATGCCAATATTTTTTGGAGGGATTGCTACTACATATTCAAGAATGGTTGATGGCCACAAGCGGTGGAGAGCTTATGTCTAAGAATGCTACAGAGATCTGGACCTTCTTTCAAAAGCAGGCTGACAATTCACAACAGCGGAGTCGATCCTCTAGAACTGAACCAAAGAAAAGGGGAATAAATGAGATTCGCAGCAGTGAACCTAGCTCAGAAATCAAAGAAGTCAAATGGATGATAGAAGACATTTCTCGCAAGTTGACCTCATTGACAGCCAATAGTCCTATAGAGCCGTAGCATGTGTCTTGATCAAGCTAATGCCCTCAACATGATGAGGAAATAGCCTTACAATCTTATTCAAACACATACAACCCAGGATGGAGGGACTACCCCAATTTGTCTTGGTCACGGGGTGTTCAACAGATAGTACGACGGTCGTGCCCCTCAAGAACCTACTAGACAATTCAACCAAAATTTTCACACACCAAAACCATGGGAGGAAGCAATTCAAAACTTGACAAAATCTACACAAGCTCGCATTAGAGCATCGAATCACACCATTATCGAGTTCAAAAAGGAAGTGCGCTGCTAGCCGAACTCACAGCACAATCCATCTCCAATATAGAGAACATGATGGGGTGGCGGCTTCATCAATACAACAGTTGGCAACAACTATTGAGAAAGGTAAATTTCCTAGTCAGCCATTTTCTAATCCTAAAGGAGTGCACAATATTGGGACCGATTTAAGCAACCAACATGAAGAGGCTAAATCCATCATGACTTTGAGACGTGTCAAATTGTTTGACAACAAAGTGGATCTTTCAAAGCAAAACACATCTCAACCAATTTCTCCAGGTAATACCTCAACTGATGATTCATTCCAGGAAGCTCCCAAAGAGGACAATGAGCCATCCTACATTCCAAAAGCCCCATTTCCTCAGAGGCTAACAAAGATAAAGTAAGGTAGTTCTATCAATGACATGATGGAAATCTTCAAGCAGGTAAGTATAAATATTCTTTTACTTGATGCTATTAAGCAAATTCCTGCTTATGCTAAATTTTTGAAGGACCTATGTACTAAAAAGAGACAATTACATGTGCACAAAAAGGCATTTTTAACTGAACAAGTTAGCTCTATAATTCAAAACAACACCCCTCCAAAATTTAAAGATCCAGGTTGTTCTACTATCTCATGCATCATAGGAAACCATAAAATTGAGAAAGCTTTGCTAGATTTAGGAGCTAGTGTCAATCTTCTTCCTTACTCTGTGTACATGCAACTTGGGCTAAGCGAGTTAAAACCAACATCTGTTATTTTACAACTTGCTGATAGATCTGTGAAAGTACCTCGTGGAATTGTAGAAAATGTTTTGATACAGGTTGACAAGTTTTATTTTTTTGTTGATTTTATTGTACTTGATACTCAACCTGTACGAGACTCTACCAAGCATATTCCTGTGATTTTTGGTCGTCCTTTTCTAGCAACATCTAATGCGGTAATTAATTGCAGGAATGGAGTCATGCAGCTATCTTTTGGCAACATGACAATTGAATTAAATGTTTTCAATGTCAACAAGCAACCACATGACAATGAGGATGTTGCTAATGTTGATTTGATAGAAGCATTAGTTGATAACTCTTTCGATTCAACTAATTTTGATGATGCTTTAATGATGTGTTTAACTCATTTTGGTTCTGATTTTGATGTTGATAGTGCTATAAATGAAGTGAATACTTTGCTTGAGTCAACACCGTCATGGATACAACTAAATGGAGGCAGAAAATTGAACCACTTCCAATAAGTGAGAAGAAGAACATCCCATCGGTTCAACAACCACCAAAATTAGAGCTTAAAGCATTGCACGACATTGCAAGATGCATTCTTAGGAGAGGCCAACACTTTACCCGTAATTATCTCTTACGCCCTTGATGATGCACAAAAGGTAAGTTGTTAGGTGTTTTAATCGAACATAAAGAGGCGCTAGGATGGACCATTCTTTGGTATAATAGGTATAAATCTGTAGATTGTATGCATTATATTCATCTTGAGGAGAATTCTAGGTCTACTAGAGAGATGCAACGAGGTTAAATCCTAACATAAAGGATGTAGTGAGAATTGAAGTGTTGAAATTACTAGATGTTGGAATTATTTATCCTATCTCCGATAGCAAATGGGTAAGTCTGTGCATGTTGTCCCAAAAAATCGGGGTATCACAAAGAGTTACTAATATAAACAATGAATTGGTTCTAACTAGAGTAACTACAGTGGCGTGTTTGCATTGACTATAAGAAATTGAACTTAGTCACTAGAAAAGATCACTTCTCCTTCCTTTCATTGATCAAATGCTTGATAGAATAGCAAGGCATGATTATTATTGTTTCTTAGATGCTTATTCTGGTTATAATCAAATTCCCATAGCTCCAGAAGATCAAGAGAAAACTACTTTCACTTGTCCTTTTGGAACCTTGGCATATAGAAGAATGCCATTTGGTTTGTATAATGCACCGCTACTTTTCAAAGATGCATGCTTAGTATATTTTTTGACATGGTTGAGAGGTTTCTTGAAGTATTCATGGATGATTTTTCTGTATATGGAGACTCGTTTGATGAATGTTTGTGCCATCTAACCTTAGTTTTGCAGAGATGTGAAGAAAAGAATTTAGTGCTAAATTGTAAAAAATGTCACTTCATGGTGAAACAAGGTATTGTTCTTGGTCACATTGTCTCTAGTAGTAGTATTGAAGTTGACAAGGCCAAAGTTGATCTTATCTCTAATCTTCCACCTCCAAAATCAGTGAAAAAGTAAGATCATTCCTTGGGCATGCTGGTTTTTATAGACGATTCATTCAAGACTTTAGTAAAATCTCTAGACCCTTATACAATTTACTTGTTAAGAATGTACCTTTTGTCTTTAATGATTCTTGCTTAGAAGCTTTTGAAAAATTAAAAACATTGTTGACCACTGCACCTATCATTCGACCACCTTATTGGAATTTGCCTTATGAACTCATGTGTGATGCATCTGATTATGCTATAGGCACAGTTTTAGGACGAGTAGATTAGATACGTTACATTATTTACTATGCTAGTAGAACTCTTAACGATGCACAATTGAATTATTCTACTACAGAGAAAGAAATACTAGCAGTTATATTTGCATTATATAAATTTTGATCTTATCTTGTAGGGTGTAAAGTAATTATTTTTTCTGACCATGCTGCCCTCAAATATCTTCTCACTAAAAAAGATGCTAAACCAAGGTTGATTCGGTGGATTTTACTTTTGCAGGAATTTGACATTGAATTTAGAGATAAAAAGGGTTCTGAAAATGTTGTAGCTAACCACTTATCTCGTATTGTGCTTGATTCTGTACAGGAAACACTACCGTTAAATGGTTGTTTCCAGATGAACAACTCATGAATGTTGATGTTGCCCCTTGGTTTGCTGACATAGTTAATTATCTTGTTACAGGCCAACTTCCTGAACATTGGACTAAACAAGATAGAACTAAGTTCCTAGTTGAAGTGATAAATTTCTTTTGGGATGATCCTTATTTGTTTAAATACTGTGCTGATCAAATTATAAGGAGATGTGTCCCAGAAAGTGAATTCCACAGTGTTATATCATTCTGTCATGACCACGCTTGTGGAGGCCATTTCAGTGCTAAAAAGACTACTTCTAAAATTTTGCAATGTGGTTTTTACTGGCCTACTCTTTTTCGTGACACTCATGTTTTTTCATTCTTCATGTGCGGTGTCAACGCATGGGTAGTATTTCAAAACGAAACATGATGCCGCTTAATCCTATTCTCGTAGTTGAGATCTTTGATGTCTCGGGGATTGATTTTATGGGACCTTTTCCTCCATCATTTGGCTATCTATACATATTAATTGGTGTCGATTATGTTTCCAAGTGGGTCAAGGCGATTCTATGTAGGGCTAATGATCACAAAAGTGTAGTGGCATTTTTGAAAAGCAACATCTTCTCTCGCTTTGGCACTCCACGAGCCATTATTAGTGATGGTGGATCTCAATTCTGCAATAAATATTTCCAAACCCTTCTAGCTAAGTACTCCATCACACACAAGGTTGCCACCCATATTACCCACAAACTAGCGGTTAGGTAGAGGTTTCAAATCGGGAAATTAAGCATATTTTGGAGAAAACAGTTTGACCTGATAGAAAAGATTGGTCTCTACGACTTACTGATGCATATAGAACAATTTTTAAAACGCCCATTGGAATATCCCCTTATAGACTAGTGTATGGGAAAGCATGTCACCTACCGGTTGAGCTAGAGCATCGGGCTTATTGGGCCATTAAAAAATTCAATTTTGATATGCAGGAAGCAGGGTCAAAAAGGAAATTGCAGCTAACCGAACTTGAGGAGATTCGAAACGACACCTATGAGAATGCAAAGATCTACAAGCAAAGAATGAAGGTCTTTCATGACAAGCACATAGTCAGAAAATCATTCAATCCAGGTCAGAAAGTACTATTATATAATTCTCGCCTGCATTTATTTCTAGGTAAGTTACGTTCTAGATGGTCAGGCCCTTTTATTGTTCACACCGTTTATCTCCATGGAGCTGTTGAAATTGAAAACCCCAAAAATGGTGATATTTTTAAAGTTAATGGCCAAAGATTAAAACTATATTTGGAGTTTCACTCTCGTGAGGGGGAGGAAGAAATTGATTTGGGTGATCCTACCCATCCATCTTAAACTCGCACAAACGAAAAAAAAAATAACAAAAAAATAAAATAAAAATAAAAAAAACATTTTTTTTGTGTTTTCTCTATTTTTTTAGGACTGCATGTGTACAACTGATCCTGAGGTGCACAAGGAGTTCAACCGAACATTCAGCCAGTCAGATCCATCTTCTCCACATCTTTCTCTGGAGAGTAACTGACATTTTCCCTCTTTTTATTTGCTTTATTTTGTTCTTACATTGAGGACAATGTACAGTCTTTGTTTGGGGGTGGGATAAAAAGTCAGGATACTTATTTGTCTTTTAAGTTTTCTTATCACTCTGGTCTGTATAACTGAAGTAGTTTTATTCTGTTTAAAAAAAACAAAAATATTTATTCTGTGTAAAAAAAAGAAGAATAAATTAAAAAAAAACAAATATTTTAGTAGTTTATTTGTCCAGTTACTGTTGAATATCCTACCGCCAATGATGATATCTATTCAAATTCGAGCACATTTTTAGTAGAATATTAGACAACACTTGAACTTGTTCTTTTATCTAAAAACTTATCCATGTTAGACCTAATTAAGGAAGCACATAGCCACTATTGACTTATCGTTTATTGGAAACATGACTTGAGTGTTTGTGTTGATATTGTTGATTGAGTATCATTATGAAAAATTCCGTTCCTACATCCTTAAGCTAGTGACCAAACTGTTTTGAGAACAGTTTGGGGGTGTTAAAGTTACTACTTTTGTTCTGAGAATGTTGATGGTTTGGGTTTTCTAGGTCTCATCTTTGGTTGAATAGGTTATAGTCAAGGAATCTAAACTGAGCACTACTCATTGCTGATAAAATAAAATAAAATATATGACTCGAGCAATTAAGCCTGTTAGGGTATCTTAAAAACTGGTGCCCTATGGTCATCTGACTTGGGAGTAATCGGCCCAAAGCTTGTTACATGAGTCATATATAAAAAAAAAAAAAAAAAAAAAGAAAAAAATATATATATATATATATATATATATATATATATATATATATATATATATATATATATATATATATATATTTACATCTTCACTTCTCTATTAGTGTGGGATACGAGCAATTAAGTCTGTTAGGGTATTTCAAAACCTAGTGCCCTATAGTCATCTGACTTAGGAGTTATCGACCCAAAGCTCGTTATAAGGGTCACATAGAAAGCTAGTGAAAGAAAAGTATTGCACAAGATGTAAGACTATTAACATGAGTAGCATAATAAAAAAAAGTAGAAGTGCTCAGTAAGGATTGCTAGGTTAGAACCTCAAAGACTGAAGATGAGAATTTAGAAATCACTCACCATCATAATTCTAAGAATACAAGTTTTAAGTTTTACCACTTTTGTTGAAAAAAGCATTGTAATGATCAATATAAACTAATTTCGTTAGAACACCTCGGGATTTGAGAGAAAAACATTAGAAGTGTGATATTTTACAAGAGGTGTAAGGAATAAATGACTAAAAAGGGTTCGAGATTGCTAAAATATCAACAACACAATATTGGTCATGGTCTAATACATGTATAAGTTTAATTTTTGGCTATTCACACACTCACAAAAGGTCGAGCATCGGATAAGTGAAAATTTTTGTGTTGTTGTTTAATATCCTTCTAACAATGTTGCTTTAATTTTGAACATGAGGCATATGGTAAGGAATTTAACATTGACTAATTTTCCGTTGATTCTATTAGCTTAGTTTAAATTTATATTCTAGTTTTGTTTTTGTTAGAGGACGAACAAATGTTTAGTTTAGGAGTGTTTGATAATTGCGTTTTATGCACTTATTTTTGGCCTTTAAATTAATCATTTATGCTGTCATATAATTGCTTTTCTACTTAATCTAGTATATTATTGTTCTATTTCAGTTTTGGACGTGTTTGTGAATAATTGGAGAAGATTGGACGAAAAGAGCAATAAATTAGAAGATATCTCATAAGTTCGGGGACTCAATTGCACTCAAGACCTAAAGTTTAAGGACCAAATTGGAGAGTGTGGAAACTTGAAGGATCAAATATGGAGATTACAGAAAGTTGGAGGATTGATGAAGACAATATTAAAGCTTGAGGACTAAAATGACCAAGATCAAAAGTGTGGGACCAAACATAAAGCTTTGGAGCAAAAAGGACTGAATATGTAATTAAAAATTAAAGTTGGGACCAAATAATATATATATAGAAGCTTTGGGGACCAGGAGTGCAATATGGTCATTGGAACACAATTTTGGCAGAATTGTTACTGTTTGCCGCGGTAAAATCGCGGTTTGCAAACCGCGATTTGACCGCGGCAATGCGGCAATACGCGTCTGCGGTCCGTCTGGTTACTTTTTAGCTTATTTTTAATTCTAGTCGAGGTCTTTTTCGTCTTTTCATGTACACAAGTTTCAAAACTAGTAAAACACTATATAAAGATCAAAGTTAGGTCAAAACAAGGAGGAATTTTGAGAGCCAAATCAAGACAAGATGGAAGAAAACAAGAGAAGACAACCACTTGGCGATCAAGAACTCTTCGAAGATTTCTTCTCCTAAAATCCATGCCGGGTTTTATTAATTCTTTTCTTTTTAGTTCAATTATGTTCTTCTAAGTTTCTTTAGCCAAGGTAGACGATGAAACCTTGTTTTAATTAATTGATTATTTCGTTATTCGTTTAATTCCTTTTTAGAGCTTTAATGTTCTTGGTTCATTCTTATTAGATTAATTAAATAAAATCTATTTCATCTTAAATATCATGTATTTTTGATAGTTAGATATTGATTTAATTAATCCATGCTTGATGCTTAAATATGTTTTATTAATTGCTTTTGATTTTTCGTCATTTTTCATTCGAATTGGGATACATAGAATGTTTAGAGATTCTTTGATTCTTTGTCTTCTTTCAATTGAACTTGATACGAAAAATGCTTAAGTAGTTTATGTTTGAAGCATAAGGGGAGCCTATATTTGATTTTCTTCTTCTGGACTTAATTGATAAATCTTTCGGGATGACATTAGATTGATTTCGTGTTGTCGTGTGTTTTTGAGAATTAATCAATAATTAGATAATTGATGTGTTAAACAATGGTGGATTTTGAAACCTTGATATTTTACACAACTTGATTCTTCAATTTAATTGTTTTAGCATAATTAGTTATTCTTTAAATTAAATAAATTCAACAAAAATATTTTCGACTCAACTAGTATAGAATAATAGTTAATTTAGATTAAATTAAACATTCCTCATAGCAGTCTCTGTGGGATCGACCTCGTTACTACTTTTCTATATTCTAATAGATTCGTACACTTACGAGTTAATTAAAATTTGACATCATTGCCCATTCAATTTTGAAACATTATCAATTGCTCATTTATTTATATTGAGCCATGTGTAATAAGTGAGCAATGATAGATAAGAAATGGTTTGAGATATATGACTGAACAATTGATAATATTTAAAGTTGGTTGAGTAAGTGGTAAAGTTGGGTAAATTTGGGTGATTATTTTATTAAGGATGGTGTTCTCAACTTAGATTTGAATAGATTTTAGAAATCTATGTAAATTTTGGTGTCTCCAACTCAGATTTTAATAGATTCGATTGAAATTTAGGTGTTCTCAACTCAGATTTAAATAATTTTTTAGAAATTTAGGTGTCTCCAATTACTAGTGGATTTCTAAATATTTCATTAATTAGAATATTTAAACAGATTTGTATGGATTTCGAACCCATAAATATAACTACCAAATTCGTTAAAAATTATATCCCCACCCTTCAAAATTTCAATCCAACTCTTCTCTTACGCATCTCTCCTTAATTTGTGCTACAAGTTTTTATAGTAAACTTTTGCTTTTGATTTTTAATTTATATTAGTATGAAAATTTATTGTTTTTTTTTTTTTTTTTTTTTGTATAATTGTCAAACATCGCCTTTGAAATTTCATTCTTAATGCTCCATGACTATTCATTGAACCATACAATTGGACTGAAAAATATAAATAGTTTATTGGTAAATATTAATTAGATAATTAGTCTAATATCATATACGGCAATTAGATATTGGACTGTAAAATCAGTATATCACTAAATTTTTTTTTTTTGAACTTGAAATGATTTCCTCGTCAACTGCGACACATGTAAATTATATTTTTAAGTCATAAAATAACTTTTTATACAAGATGATTAAACAACTGATTTTGAATGAGAATGAATCATAAATATCCATCATCTAGTCTCAGATATGAAAGAGAAAATTTTATAAAAAAAGACAAATAAAAAGAAAGTGAAAATTAAAACTTTATTTAATTTTTTTTTTCAAAAAGCCTTGCTCTTTAATTATTTTTTTTTAAAATTCAAAACTGAGGAAATTGATAATAGTAATTGAATCTCTCCAAACAATGGATATAATTTCGCTTCGAGCTTAGAGACGATGAATGACCTATTTATTAGTTTATTCCATAGAAGCTTAGCTGTCATAGATGTCAGATTGGTATACCTCTCAATACATCGGATCATTCACTTCTTTGATTGAAAATAATTTTTACTTCTTTATATTTCAAGAAATTATCTCTTTCCAAATTCAACTCAAAATATTTGTTTATGTAGGATAATTATTTGAACTATTTAGAATAAAAACAATGTAAACTTACTATTTTTAATAAAAAGACCACAAATCCATAAAAATTCACAGAAATCCATAAGAATACATTGAAATTTATAATATAGAATTCTGTTGAAATCTTATAAATTCTGTGGAATTCTATTTAGATTCATGAAATCCATTCAAATTCATAAATATTAACAAATTTTTTAAAATTTGAGTTGAGGATAGCCTCCTAAATTTACTCGATTTAAGTGCATGTTTGGTAGAGTTTTAAATAAATTTTTTCAACTACATATTTTATAGGATTCTCAATTTTTATCAACTTTTCAACTATGCATTTCACCAACTCTTTTCAAAATTTCCTAAAAAAATTACTTTTAAACTGTATCAAACATACCCTAAATATCTTTAAATTTATTTTCACTATATACCATACAAATAAAAGAATTTAAAAAATACTAGTTTACCTTTTTATGCTAAAAATACTATTTGAGTTAATTTCACTAATTATCATTGAAGTTTGTGTAAAATTTTAAATTGGTCATTCAAGTATATTTCTTACTCCACCAGTCACTAAAGTTATGAATTATTTCAGAAATGGTCACTAAAATTATAAACTAGATTTAGGGAAAATTTCTTCTGCATTTCCCAATCTTTAGCCTCTTTTGCACCTTTGTCAACAACCTTTATTTCTCTACAATCTTATCTCCTTTAAGAGACAAATTTGTCCTTAAGTTCAATAAAGTAGATAATATATAAATAAAAACAAACAATGGTTAATTTTACCAACGATCACTGAAGTTACCTTTAAATTATAAAATGGTCACTGAAGTTCAAAAGTTTCAGTGGTGGTCACTGAAGTTAAAAATTCTTTAACTAATGGTCACTCCATTAAATTTCTAATTTAAAATAGTAATGTGGCATGATGATGTGACATTTATTTATTACATAGTAGTCTATGTACTTTATATAATATTCATTTTAGTCTCTTTATTTCAATTAAGTCTTTCAAAAATTATAACTTAGGTCCTTAATCTTTTACATCTTTATACTTTGGTCTCTTAATTTTCAATTATCTTCAGTTAAGTCCTCCAAAAAATTACATCTTCAGTGTTTCAACTTTATACATATTCAAACTTTAGTACTCCAACTCTTTGATTTTAGCGGCCAAAATAAATATAATTTTAGTGGTCAAAATAAGTGCATTTTCAATTAAATCCTTGACTTTACACGTGGACTTTCACCTAAACGAATAAAATAATATTATAGTATCTGACCACTAAAATGTCAACTTTTTGTGGTCAACTCTAAGTGATAAGTGCGAATTTTACACTTATTTTGACCACTAAATAGTTTATTATTTAATTATATTATTTTGTTTGTTTAGGTGAAATTCCGAATGTAAAGTCAATGATTTAATTGAAAGTACACTTATTTTGATCAATAAAATTACACTTATTTGGGCCACTAAAATCAAAGATTTGAGGACCAAAGTATAAAGATGTAAAAAATTGAAGGACCTAAGATGCAATTTTAGAGAACTTAACTGAAAGATAATTGAAATTTGGGGACCAAAGTGTAAAGATGTAAAAGATTAAGGACCTAAGATGCAATTTTTGAAGGACTTAATTAAAATATAGGGACTAAAATAAATATTATATAAAGTACATGGACAACCATACAATAAATAAATGCCACATCATCATGCCACATCACTATTTTAAATTAAAAATTTAATGGAGTGACCATTAGTGAAATAATTTATAACTTCAATGACCACCACTGAAACTTTTGAACTTCAGTGACCATTTTATAATTTGAAGATAACTTCAGTGACCGTTGGTGAAATCAACCCAAACAAACAAATAAAAAATATAAAGTTAATTCACTTTTCTCTTCACAAAATCCCCGAACCCCACGCTGTCTTCTTCAACAAACTTATCTAAACCCCCGCCCCACCCCCACTCCCCACTCCCCAACACATACTGACTCACACATATACAACTAGCCACCACCAAGCCCCATCATCACATCTCAAACCATCGAAAGTCCCGACCACCGTAAGCTTCCACTACTTGATGGCCTTCTAAATCAACCGCAAATTCTCATAACTACAAATAACCAATACTCACCATATTCTCTCTATTTACAAACCTTACACCGTAGCCCTCAACCCCACCCCACCCCACTTCAATTCCCATCTCGGCGCCACTACCTACCTCTTTTATTTTTCTCTTTCTTATCTTATGGATAGTGAAGATGATGATGAGAGGGGTTTAAAAGAGAGATGGAGAATTAGAGAAAATATTATCAAAATTTTACCCATAATTGAAGAATTTGTGTTGGCCTACACTTGCCAGCCACTCTAAATTGGTGATACCGCTACATGGGGTTGAGGCTATGACATTTTGTTCTTGATATTCTTGTGAACACCACTAATTAGATTCACAACTTTATTTTCAAAACGAGTTATGTATCTAGTGTTTATTTTTCTCAATATTTTCCTCTACTAATTCTTAATTGGAGTTTGGTACTAACATAAATTGGTGATTGCAACACTGGTATATATGAGCAATGGTGGTTGTTTGATGTAATAGTGGTATGTGGGAGCTATGGTGGTGTGTTGGGATGGTAGTTGGTTACTACTATAGGTTGTGGTGGTAGTTGATTGATGTAATTTGCTGATTTTGGTGGTTTGTTCTTGCGTGGGATGGGGGTTATGTTGGATAAAGAAGAATGGTCAATTTTTCATTTTTTGATTTTTAAAATTTTGTCCTTTATTTATTTGTATTTTTTTTTTTATAATATCTAAACTTATGGGAAATTTCGTCTTTTAACACTCCAAAAATGTCAACATGGACTAAAGACATAAAAACACGAAAGGCTGGGAATATGATTGTCAAGAAATAGAGGTTCGAGACAAAAGTGCGAAAGAGGGTAAAGGATGGGGACCAAAGCTACATTTTTTTTTCTTAAATTTGTTAACGGAGTGATCATTTGTGAAAGTATTAACAACTTCAGTGACTAATAGATTAATAGTATCCTTTAATGACCACTTTGAAATTTAACAAACACTCCAATGACAATTAGTGAAATTAACCCAATACTGTTTTTATTTTTTTAACAATTGCTATTACATTTGTTATGTTTCTTATATTTTTACAAAAATATGTGTTACATTTGTTACATTTATTATATTTGGAATTTAAAATGTTGAAAAGCAATTGTAGATTTTTAATAAAATCAAGTGTGTGACAAAATTATCACATATCTTTATTAGTTAGGACCATTTTAAAGTCGATTAGGAATTGACTTTAAGAGACCATTAGAAACGATCTATTATTAGTTAAGGTCTGTTATGTTTTAAATTATTAGTTTGTGCATGTTAAACTCGTTCCTCAACTATCCTAATTCAATATTTCACATATGGACTCAAAAATATAGGAATTTAAGCAAATATTACAAATTTATACAAAAATGTATACATATTATCATGATTTATACTACAAAATTTACGATTTGAAGAAAGAAGGAAAACCATACATTGTACAAAAATTAAAATGAGTTAGATTCTAACTTTGAAATGGAATTTCTTGCACTTTTGAACTTTTTTTGAGATTAATGAAATGCCAATTTTCTTGCAAAATAACGAAATTTGAAAGCCTCATTTTCTTCGATTACATATAGGTTACATATATGAATTTGAAACGTATGAAATAGGATAAGTCAGTGGCGGACCTATCCAAGGCCCAGTGGGGGTTTCATTTTTTTTTTTGTTTGGTTTTGTTTTTCTTTCACAGTCCAATATCATCTTAAATTCAATAATCCTATGGTTTTAATTTTTTTTTTTCAAAACCCAGCCCAAATAAAATAAAAACCACTTATTATTATTATTGAATTATTTAAAAAATTTTTTTACGTAATTTTGTATTGTCTTTACTGAACTATAATTATGGGCTTGTCCCTAAAATAAGTATGAGGTTTAGACAAAGTATATTCAGTAATTTGTTTTGTTTTTTTGTTTTTAAATATTTTAAGAATTTTAATATTGTAAAACGGGTCAAACACTATTCAAATAAAGTAGCTTATTCACAAACCATTTACCAGTATTCCCATCATTTGATATACAGTTGGATATGAACATATGAATTACAGTTACACCAAGAAGATGGATTTCAAGTGGGCTAGGGCTATACACGGCTTATAAGCAAATCTATACTACATATAAAAATTCCAATGTAGAAAAAATATTTATAGATGATATTGCCTCCGTGAAGAACTTATAATTCTTAAAATAGTCATTCAATTAGTATTATTTATTTTGGCTTTAATTTAAATTATTTAATACTAAATAAATATTGCATTTAAGGTGGATTGCCCCTTTAAATTCTATTAGACTATTATATATTGTAATTAATGGCAATAAATAAAAATGTAATGCTAATAAGGTTTTTAATATATTGAAATTATTATCATTAACTATAAACACTCCAAGAATCAATCTTATTATGCATGAGAATTTAAGCAAATTCATTGTTCAACATAACAAAAAAAGAAGAATTCGCCTTTGTATTTCGACTTTCTTATTATTAATTATGCCAGAAATTTTTTTTCCAGGGACAATTTTTAATCTTTGACTAGCTTGATAGTGGATATGTTAATTTTTCACGAAGAATTCACTAACTTTGAGAATTTGATGGTAATATTCATTTAAATTTTGATTTCTATATCTTTTTTAAGGATGATAACGGGGTGGGACGGGGCCAGAGCAGCCATTACCATCCCCGCCTAGTCATAGAATTTTAGGAGTCAGGACGGGGATTGAAAAATTCTCATTTATCACCTCATTTAATTAATTAATTAATTTTTAATATTAATTTTTATTTTTTAAATATGATTTAAATTTTAAAACATACAAATAAAAAATAAAATAAAAATATTCGAGACATATTCGGATAATTTGGGGTGGGGACTATGATCCACGTCTCTCCACCACCCCCGCATACTGGGCTGGTCAGGGGGCGAGTTTTTTGTTGTTGCCATCCTTTATTCTTTTTTCTTGATTAGAATGTTTGTTCGAGGTAAAATATTAATTATTGTGGTAGTCTTAATATCAAAGGGATTTAAGCTCAAATGATATTTTATGTTATCTTGTAAGCAATTAAATATATATTTATTGAAGAATAACGAGTTAGAGCAAAGAAGATTGGTGTTACTAGGGTCGGTTCTGACATTTCCGGGGCCTGAGGTGAAGTTCAGAAATTAGACCCCCCAATGAACCCTCAAATTGTATTATGCATTTAACATCCACAAGGCTACGGAACTAATTGAAAACTTAAAACTTGAAAAAAAAAATGACAAACAAAATATATTATACAAAAAAAAATATTATAATATATTGGTAACAAGGCAAAAAATATTCTAAACTATCACTTAAATACAACTCGTCTAGCAGTTTTAGAAGCAAAAATATTAATCAAATTTGAGTAATCTAATTGTTCAACAATTTCTTTCTCAATTGATATCATAACTAATCTATTCAATCTTTCTTGTGACATAGTTGGTCGGAGATAAGTCTTGATCAGCTTCAACTTAGAAAAACTTCTTTTCGCAGATGCAACTGTAACTGGTATGGTTAGCAAAATTTTGTAAGCAATATAGGTATTTGAAAAATAACCATCCAATGTCTTCAAAAAATGTAGCACATCAATTGCTTTTTTTGTTTCACCTAGTAAGTAGCTCTTCAAGACTGTCAATTCGGAGCATAAATCATCTCCATTAATATTCGAGCGTCCATTATGTTTCAAATACTGCTCAAGATTCTTACAAAACTTTAACAATCTGACACAAGATGTACGATATAACTTATCCAAACTAAATAAAAATCCAAGTGTCTCTTCAAGTTGTTTAAATTGTTGAAATCATGTCTGAAGCGAAGATCGAACTTGGTCAACGATAAAAATGAAGTAATCAACTCTAAAAAATTCTTCCGCTTCTTCTGCTGATTGATTTACCTCATCAGTGTCACTTTCATCAAACTGCTTCTTTTTTCAAATGACGCGTTTTTCTCGAAATACAGCTTCAATTCCCATTTCACTTGCTTTTGTTTTCACTTCATCCATGACAATAGCAAACCCATTTTCTCTATAATCATCAAAAAACGTAACAAGTCGTTGTAAGAGGTTGATAGCGCCATCCACATCCATGTTTTCAGCTTGAAGATATTTACTCACCGTATTAATTGCATACAACAACCTGTACCAAATTATCATGCCAATCAAGAACTCAAAATTTTCAAGTTCATACGTCGTTAAAGACTCAGCTTCACTCTTTATTTTACCATCTTCACTAATGTCTGCTAAGTCAAGTAAAGCGTCTCTTATTTGTGCGGTTTGCTCTTTTATAGGTTTGACACTTTCAACATGACTTTTCCAACGTGTTTGTGACAATGGCTTCACTATCAGACCTTCTACATTATCTTTGAAAATTTTCCATTGCTTAGGAGAAGTAGCGAACAATGTGTAGATCCGTTGTATCACTCTAAAGAAGGACATAGCTTTAGGACAACATTTCACCATATCATATAATGCTAGATTAAGACTATGGTAACCACATGGAGTATAAAAAGCTTTGGAATTAATTTCAAGTAATCTTTTTTATACACCTTTGTGCCTCCCGCTCATGTTAGCTCCATTGTCATATCCCTGCCCTCGAATATCATCAATATCAATCTCAAGATTGGTTAAAACATTTTGAAGCTCGAGAGAAAGTCCAAGTCCTGACGTATCATCTACTTTCAAAAACTTAAGCCAATATTCTTCTATTGTCGATAATTTTACCAAATCATCCACACATTGTATGACTAACGACATTTGCTCCTCGTGACTCGCACCTGGAGTACAATCAAGTATAATTGAGAAATATTTTGCATGTATAACTTTCTTGGGAATTGAACTTCTAACCTCTCCTGCCAACATCTGTATCAATTCATTTTGAATTGATTTATCGAGATTATATATAATGAATCTCACGTGCTTTAGCACACCGAATGTGCTCTTGCATTACTGGATCAAACTCAGCAACCATTTCTACCATTTGCAAGAAGAGACCATTGTTCTCAAGATAAAGTTGTTCATCATCTCCTCGAAATGCCAAACTGTTCTTGGCGAGTCTTTTAACAATAGCAATTATCCTCGTTAACACTTCTCTCCAATGTTTTCTTTCTTCATCAATCACCAATTGTATGCTTCTATCAATTGTATTTTTTGTTTGAAGTCTATTTTTCAAATCAATCCAACTAGACATGCAACGTATATGCTCTTCATTTCCTTCATGACTTTTAATAGACCGCTGCTAATTATGCCAATCTTTGTATCCATCATTACCCAATTAACCTATTTTATTCATCGTAGATGGTGTTTTAAACAACTTACAGCAAAAGTAAAATATTCTATCCAAAGATACTGAATATATTAGCCATTTTCTATTAATAGTCTGCCCATTTGGTAGTAATCGTGTATATTGTGAACAATCAAAATACCTATGTGCACCATCTTTGAGAAATAAGACGCCATGGACTCTTTTTGGACCCATTTCAACTAAATAATCTCTCATTTTTTTTATCAATATTTTTCCAATTCCCAGGATCCTCGAAATTTTCACAAAAGCCACTATCTTCATTTAAATTTATATGCTGAACATCATCTTCAACATTCTCAGTTGGTTCTTCCACATTCTGTTGTTCCTCAATTACAACAATTTCCACTGTTTCTTCACTCTCTTTTTTTGTTTCGATTAAAATACTTATCTCGCTTGACTTTGAACTAATGTCATTTCCTTTCCTTTTCGTTTTCTTTTTTGGGCTCCAGATGCATATTTAGGAGGCATGATTAGCCTAAAAAAATAATAAAATATTTTAATAATCTCAAAATTAAAGCCGACAAGACCACAATCATATAAGCCGACAATGCCACAATTATAAAAGCCGGCAATGCTTCAACTATTTCTAATAAGTCAATAAATAAGTGAGGGATAGCCATTGCTTACTTGAGAGTGAGATTTGAGTGGCAATTATGAAATGACAAATGTGAAAAATCAACTTCTTCTTCTTGGAGGTTTTAAATCTAAAATCAAGTCAAAATTTGAGATGAAATCAAATTACTTATAAGTAAACACAAAATAAAAATAAAACAAAAGAGACCATTCTTGTTATTAGATTTTCTATATTAACTAATTTATAATTTATGGTTGGGAAATGGGAATTAATTAAATAAACACATATAGAAAGTTTTATAAGTAAGATGATAAAGCGATAATTACCTACCGCTTCTTAACTATCTATTAATGACTAATTGTAATTGACTACTATAACTAATATCATTCTATATTTCTATTATCCATAGAATTATCGCAAGTCTCGCAAATACAAGTTTTCCTTTTCTTTTCTACAAAATCCAAAAATATATATTTTATCAAAACACTAATTACTGCAAATAAATTATAGCCCAAATAGCTATTATTCTAAATTAAATTAAAACTCCAACTTCACAAGTCAAAAGAAATCAGAACCCCAAATCCTAATGTAGACATGTAATCAAGTCACGGAAGATAAAGAAAACACCAGAACCTTTTCGGGTGAGTCAACCGAATCAAGCTAGTGAAGCCACCAGCTTTATCACTGGAATTCTGGAAAAAGGAAACAAAATAAAAGGGTCACTAAAACTGTAACAAATGAATCTTTTCTCACCTAATCCAAACTCAAAATTGTAATTAGCACTCCATACAAAAAACAAGACCATTTAAGAGTTCCGCTTTTACCAAGAAAAAAGGAAATAAAGATTAACCTGAGTAGTGAGCACGCAAATGCTTGTATGGTTGTTTTGTAATTGTACCAAATCCAAGTATTTGAATAGGAGTATAGAAAAAGATTGTGATAAAACGATCCCAACTTTACAGTCCAAAAAATGATTGTGAAGGGCAACGCAGAACGGTCAGAGGCTTGGCATGAAAGTTTGAAAGATAACATAAGAAAAATGGCTGTTGAACCTCGTCTTTAAGTGACCGAAAGTCTAGGCCCTATTCTTTTCTTGTTGGGCTTGGTTTGGTTTCTTTTTATTTTTCTTTCAAACTTCTTTGTGTTCTACTTTTGGGCTTTGGCCATTTGATGTTACGCTTTTAAAATTGGCTATGCATATATATATATATATATATATATATATATATATATATATATATATATATATATATATATATATATATATTTTAAATGGGCCTTCTTTGGTTTTGGGCCGAGACGGTCGCCTCACTCGCCTTGGCCCAAAATCGGGACTGGGTGTTACTCTAACTTTCTCAAGCCTGCAGCTGAGGAAGAGTGTTAATATGTACTACATAATTTGGATAAACTGAGTTGTGACATGCATAAGGTGAAGGTAAATATCGCATAATAAGTTTGTTTTACGTGATGAGTTAAAATCATGAATTTCATTAAGAAAGAAATTTTCTAAGTATCTGGTTATTTTGAATTTTGAGATTTATTAATATTTTAGATGGAATTGCAAGAAAAAAAATGCATGAAGCGGAGCCCAAAAAAAAAAAAGCCTTAGCTTATGGGTGCATTAAAACTAAATGTCTTCATCAGTGTTTTAGTGAAGATATTGCAGGATAAAATTCTTCTTTATTCTATGTCAAAAACTTTTGGGATTCTTTTTTTTTTTTAGACATAATTGCTTATAAAGGGCTAATATTTTTCCCCATGTGCCTTTAATTTGATATAAATACAGAAAATCAATAAAAAATTGTGTTTTACCTACTGTATTTTATATATTTTAGAATTTGATACTAATTTTCATAAAAGAAAGTAGCATTTCCTTGATATGCCATTAAATATATGTTTCAAAATATAATTAAAAGAGAAATGAATCACCTGTTTTACTAAGAAACTTTACTGTTACTCCTTAGTTGTTCATAGCCATGGATGAACTTATGATTGAAAATGAATTTCTTATAAGAGTTATATTCATCGATGATTTTAAAGACCACAAAATTATTATATCATGTGCAACGCACGTATTCTTAGCTAGTACTAAAAAATGAATTTTTATCATGCTTTAATCATTAGCAAAGGGATTATTTGGCCTAATGGGCAACCAAAATACTACATAAAGTAATAAATATGTTCATCCCATTATGATCCAATATTAATATAATGTAACTATAAAATTATAATAATACAATTGTCAAAATATGTTTTAACATAAATGTTATGAATAAGTCGATTACTATTATATAAGTTCATACATAATATTATGACACTTTTTCATTTCGAAAAAGATTCGTCAGCAAAGATAAAGAATAATACAACAAAGAAGTAGATTGCAAGATGGAGTTTATGGAAAGGTAAGAAAAGAATATAAAATATGTGATAATATACACACTTTGGTACAAAAAAAAGAGAACTTGTATTTGATGCAAGGTCTAGAAAGAGAAAACATAGATAATAAAATGTAAAATTAGTTGGTACTCTATTTTTATTTACCAACTTTGCACAAATATTCAATTTCATCATTAATTTCTAAATAGGTTTTGATTCCATCATTAATCTTTCATTCCAATTTATAGGTTAATTTCATAAAAAATTGGTTGTTACATATTTAGTCATTTAAATTTGATGTGTCTGTATCTGGAATATAAGTTAAGAATTTACATAAAATATTTCTTTAATATATGCTTTTCATATTTTTTTGGTTATGTGATTAATAAAACTTTTTAAAGTGAATCAATTGATTAAACAATTTATGATTGGGCATATTTGTTCACAATAATAATTGTTTGATCACCATTTAAATTGAACAAATTATTTTTTTTTAAAAAAAATATCTAAATTGATGTATCATATATGTACTTTCATTGTTGACAATTGAACCTTCAATACGATCAACATTGTAGCATTATATTCTATTAACTTTTCATCGTGACAAGTTTAATTTTTAGTATAAGATTCAGAGATATTGGTGAATACTTACACTTGTAATTATAGTAGCAGAATGTTATACTCTGGTTGTGACATAATCGAAGACTCGCAATGCAGTCAAACTAACACTCAAGAATGCGTTAAGAATGCACATGCTACATGCGATGAGCCAAAGCATATGATAAAATTTGGATGTGCGAGACACAAAGGACCAAAAAATGGACACGAGGAATACAACCAAATGCTAAAACTAGCTAGCAGTGTAGGTAGCTAATCTACATATTTTGCAGAACTTTAGAGAGGTTTACGAAATAATCTACAAACATGGAGAACTTGTGGAGACGGCCAATTCTATAGAATTTCATGAGAGGAATTTAATGGATTATTCTAGAATAAAGAAAAAAAATATGCAAGAGGATTTTGTATCTAGATATCCTATGTAAATAGTTGTAGAAAATTGTAATAGTTGCCTTGAAAGTTGTAGAAACAACATTGCTAGAATAAATTATGTAAATATCTCTAAAGACTAATCTAGAGAAAGTATATCAATTGCAAAATAAAACCAATCTCCACCGTCTATTTAAAGAATATGGAACTATAAAAGGTCAAAGAGACTGAATCAACCACAGTAGAAGTAAGTTGAGAACTACCTACTGAGAATAAAAGTCTCGAGAGTACGTTGTAATATTCTTTGAGTGATTTGTATAATAATTGTAGTTTCTTTTTTGATTCTCTTGTCTACTAATTGCTAGAGTTTTTTATTTAATTTTTTTTGGATATTTTATAGTTGCCATCTAGTGCACATAGTAGTGACTGACTTAACTAAAATTGTAAATAGAAGAATTTGAGTAGCTAACTACTGTATGTGAATTATGAAAAGTCAAGTCCGTGACAAATAGTTGAATTTGTATCTATATTTTAGGATGTTACGATCCCATTAGACCAAAGTTTTAGCTCTGCTCCTGAACAGTACTACTTAAAACGAACTTGAGCCCTAATTTCATTTTTACTCCAAAACTGATAAAAGAAATTGTTGGCAACACAGTCTATTCTACTTTTCTGCAAATATAAATAGAACCAAGCTAAGAAAATTCATCTCAACCATATTTACATATGCCAAAAACATTTTCTTGAATACTTACATCAATTTTCTCGCAACTATTCAGTGAAAGATGTCAAGAATAACAAACACCCATGTTTTGAGATTCAAAATTAATTAAAAAAAATATTTTCAATAAATATACTTTTGTGATAAAACCTATAATGTTTGTCAGTGCTTATAAATACTTAGAACCAGCTTGGTATATGGTCAATAGTTAAAGATAATGAATAAAATTTATCTAATCTTGTTTAGAAGAAATTGATGTACGGATACACTTTTATCCAAATTATAAATTTAGCCAAAAATGAGTATAAGTTTTATCCTCAAATGAGGAGAACAAAATTTTAATTCCAGATAATGATTTACTCATTTTTTAAAAGATGAACATACCTTTTATAATATAGAACAAACCTATTTTTGAACATCTATATTTTAGGATAATCGCCACCGCCACCGCCACCGCCACTGCCACTGCCACTCGCCTCCACCACTGCCAACACCCGCCCCGCCACCACAACCGCCCTTTGCCACCGCACGCGGATATTATTTTTGTTTACTTAAGAATAAGGATAAAATTGTATTTTTTACAAAAACTTAACTTTTTAATAGCAATTTTTTCTATTTTTATACCTAGATGAACCAAACACGATAATAATCAACTTGTTATGTGGATAACTATTATCCAAATAACTTTTATCCAGATAAACAATTTTAACCACAAACCAAACATGTTATTATAAGCTAGTCAAACATCATTTTTATCTACGTATTTCGTAGGATTCACAACTTTTATCTACTTTTTATTTATACGTTTTGTATAACTCACTGTTTATAATCTATAAAAAAAATTTACCAAACAAACACTGATGGGTTTAAAAGTAATTTTTTATAAAATTTTAAAAAATATTGGTGAAATGAATGATTGAAAAGTTGATAGAAGTTGTATATACATAAAATATGTGGTTAAAAATAAATTTGACTTTTCCAAACATGCTCTAAAGAGACTTATAGAAGATTTGATCCAAAAAGATTAAGCTAGGGTACCTCAAGATACAGCCCAACCAAAACCTATTTGTTATATTCACCATTTTAGTGTCATTCGTCTTTCTTTTCAAGTTACTAGACACGCTCTCCTATGATATGAATAGTAGCATCATAGTGTAAAATGGTCTTTCATTTCTTATAGTGGCATTAGGGTAGGAAATAAATTAAATATAAAAAAGAAACCAATAAACAATGCCGAGCACGCACTCCTATGAACAGTGCATTACAAAATCACTCTTTATATCGAACTAGTGAACGCATGTGTGTTGCATGTGGTAGAGTACTAAATTTGACAATAATAATATAAAATGAATATCTATATAAAAAAAGGCATGAGGTGAAAGATATGAAAAAAATTATTAATGTATTCATGGAAAAGAGTTACCCTTTTATTTACTTAAAAGCTTGTATAATTTGTGTAATTAATGGTAAAATATGTACAAAGAAGAGACGATGTTCGAGCCTAAGCACAAGAGGAAAGAACCGCTTAATTGAGTTTAGCATGACAAAAACCTTGCTGTCTTTGTTACAAAGAGCTACAAATATAGCAAATAAAGAAAATAAAGTAAAGTAGTTATTACCCATTAGTAAGAAACAAAAATCTTTGGCTAGCTGGAGGAAATGATACCACTAACATCATATATTAGTTCGTTTTGATCAATGCAAGCCTCCTACAACTTCTTATATCAAAATTCTACATAAACTAAGTTTTGTATTTTTAAGAATGAGTGGGTCGTGGATGCACGATATTCCAAGAGTGGAGAGATAGTAGGGAAGGAAATCAATATTGCAACATACAAGGAATACATTTTTTGGGTAGTCACTCTTGGTTGTACTAACTTCAAATTTAACCAATTGATAGCATTGGTAATTACACATTATATATATATATATATATATATATATATATATATATATATATATATATATGAGAAACGCTAGTTGAACAGCCACTTAAATAGAAACTTGGACCGAAAATATGAAATGACAAATATGCCCTTAGCCCACCAAAAATTTACTAAAACCCACATTTCTTTATGAGCCATGCCCTTCTCAGACAACCTCAAAATTTGTGGAAATTTGAAGTACGCCCTTAGCCCACCACTTTCATTTTCAATTGTTTATCAATCGTTAACTTCAAAATTGGATTTCTCCTTCTCGTCGTTGCCGTCCACCACCAGCAGGTGTGAAAATTTTGTCTGACCTTTGTTCCCGTCTGCTAGTATTCCAAGGCAAAGTAAAAAATTGTGGATTTGTTAGGGTTTTCTTTGTTATCGTCTTCCACCACTCTGGCCAGCCTGAAAAATTGGTCCTTTCATCCTTCTAATGCGGTAAGCCCCTTTAATTTGTAATCTTCAATTTGTTCGCATTGAATTTCCCCTAATTCAATTAATATTCAGTTCATGTGAATGGTTTCAATATTTGTCCAAGTTCTTGTATAAACTGCGATTTCTTGAATTATTGTTGAAATGGCGGTGAAGGGTTGAACATGTTTGCACTAGTTCATGTATTCAGTGTATATTTTTTTTTTGAATTCCTATTTAAATTCCATAATTTTATTGTCAATTATTTAAGAATGTATCGATTTTAGCATATAGATTTTGGGAAGTAGATTTTAATGCCTAAAATATTGAGGGATGTTAGAAAATATAGATTTTGGGAAGTAGATTTTAATGCCTAAACTATTGAGATGTTAGAAAATGTTTGCCGAGGTTCGTGTTCCATTGAATGCCTAAACAACATAATGTATCGATTATCTTTTGAATGTAAATTTTTATCGCTTGTCTTGCCTAATATGCTTGTGGATTGATCTCTCAACAGCGTTGAAATAGGAGGACCAAACGACGGAGTATGTTATAGTTGCAGGGATCCTTTGCACTGGCATAAATCTTGTCCAAAGAAGAAACCGTGCCCAAAATGTGGACGAGGATTCGTGCAATGGCTGAAAGTTTGTGACAAAAAACCCACTAGAGGGAAGTTATTCTTGAACTGTAGCATGGAGACTTGTAATTACTTCAAGTGGGGCGAGGGTGAATCAAACACCATTCGATTGAGAACAAATGAAAATGAAGATGACGAGCTTTCCCGTATTCTGAGAGCGTGTGCAGGGATATCAGATGAAGAAGATGTGGACCTATCAGTGACACATATCACCATTCGCAAAAACAACGGTCCAAAATAGATTATTAAAATATGTATATAGTGTTGAAATGTATGAGTTAGTGAATGTAATGTAATCCTTAAGTTTTTTTAGTATTTGTTTGGAACTTAATGCCTATATTGTGTTGTTTAAATGGAAACGATGAATTGTTGGTTGTTTATATAGTTTCAAGTTCCAATTGAAATTGTTGGTTGTTTATGAAATTGTTGATTGTTTAAATGGAACCAAAGGCACCAATGTAATCCCTTTTTGTTGTCAAGTATATGAATATAGTCCATAACTCTTATTAATTAGGCATAAGAGTTGATCATTTTTTTTGTAGCCAAACACAGGTTCCGGACTTTATTCACTTAAAAAACATACAACTTTCTTGTTTCTACAGGTATGAACTAGAAAGTTGTGGTTCTGCATGTTCTATGGGGAAAAAGGTCAATTGTTGTAATATTGTTCAATTACAACATAAGAAGTAATTTGGATATCAATTAGGTGGAAAATAAAACCCGAAAATAAAAAGAGAAAAACAAAATAATTTTTTTAAAGCTGGGCGATCACCCAGGCAAAAAGTTCACTTTCATGTGCAAATTTGATATTCACGTTCCAAAAATTTGATAGTGTTCAACAACAGAAATATGTTTATATACACATGGAACTGAATAAATTACAGCAGTTGGTAGTGACCAACTGGGTCACTCTTCAACAATACCATTCTCTTCCACACAAAGTAAGGACAAAAGTTCCATAAGCTCCAATAATTGATATTCTAGGCCTCTAAGGTAGTGTCCCAGCAACATGCACCTTGCTGTAAGCCAATAAAAGGGTATCTAGACAAGCATACTCTTAAGAGGATATCAAAACAGTAAAGGTGCCAAATAAGAATTGATAATTACCAACATAAACAACAGAATACTAGAAAAAATTTGATCATTACCAGCATAAGAAAAAGAATTGATCATTACCAGCAAAAATTTGATTATTACCAGCATAAGAAAAAGAATACCAGGAAAAATGTGCTCATTACCAGCATAAGAAAAATAATTGATCATTACCAGCAAAAATTTGAAAGCAGTAGATACAACTTCATCAATGAGCTGCCTTCTATACTCATTTTCAGGTGGACACAACTTGATAAAAGCAGTAAATACAACTTCAAGACACATATTTGAATACATGGAAATCATATTGATTAATTATATTTCCAAAAATTTCTTTGTATGCTGTTAAAGCCCTCCAGCTTCCTTATGTTCGAGTTGACATTGAAGGGCATATGTGGGCATCCCAAGTGCTCCTTCCCAATGTTGAAATTGCGAACCCTGTAATTTGATTCAACTAAGTAATCAAAGAACGACATTAGAATATAAAAATTAGTAGAAGATAACTTACTATCAACATATGTGAGTACGCGAAGGTTGATTGTTGAATCGTCCCATGTCTTTCACGTTCGTTGTTTTGTGATGGCCTTTTGCCTTTGCTTAACTTCAAAATAACCCGATGACAAGGAAAACTCTATTCCATTAATATCATAAAAATGGAATCAAAATTTATTTTATAAAAAATAGTCCATAAAACGTTAACCAACCTTCGTCTTCTTGGTATTTTTCTCTAATGGTCCTTTCATACGAATCTTCCTAGGAGCGCCTTTTTTTTTCTTGCAAGTAGGGTCTAAAATGAGAACCATCTATGTTATTTTCAACTTCTCTAGAATCGGAGGCCAACTACACACTATTTTGAGACAAAAAATTACTACCACAAGTCATGCTAGGTTTCGATATGACTAGTTCGTTCATGTGATTTTTCAAAAACTCCATTAACTCCTAAGAGCGATGATCATCGTCAACAACCAAATTTGCAACCTTTCCAAAAGTCTTAAACAACTGATCATATTGGACTTGCGCAGGAGTAATAACCCATCCGAAGTAATTAATCTTGACCCGCGTGTACGCTCTTTGGACATCTCTCTCCACCTTCTTAAAATGTACCTATCTGGGAGCAATTTAACTTCTTCTCTGATCAAGATTGAAAAAGCATGTTTGCATAGTATCCCTCTGAATTCGAACAAGTGACAACTGCATACTATTTGACATTGATCTTTTACATATACAACTGTAAATTTCTTTCTCTTTGTAGATTCGTTGAACACAACATCCTCTCGGACTACGTACCTCGTTCCAACAAATTCATCCTCCTAAGATAAAACATCACAAAACATCATTCCAATTAGCTTAGTTTGAACTTCCTTAAATTTGCAATTGTGTACACTTGTTGCATCTGTTTCTCCAATCCATAATTAGTTAGGCAAGGGATTATCGCCGAGTACGACCTAAAATCTGGTTGGAATTCCTTTTCCACTTTACTTCTCAAAGCCCGCTCGTATTGATCAACAAATTGCTTCAACGATGTTTTCGAGTTGACATACCCGTTGAAGAATGCGTTCATACTCTTGCTTTGCTGCGTTGTAGACATCCCCTACCAGAAACTTGTTCTCAAATAACATGGGACCAATCGATGTCTTTCTATATAAAATCCTAACAACCAAGCATTGTCTTGCAATGCGTATGTATCGATCATTGCATTCCATCCATGTTCAAACTCTTGCGGAACTTGCGATTCTTATACTACATCATGAACGGTTGAAAGTATGGACCCCTTAAGAGAATGGTACCCAAATTTCTTTGGCAACTTCTTTAGAATGTGCCACAGGCACCATCTATGTTTCGTATCAGGAAAAACTATTTGAATTGCATTTTGCATTACCTTATCTTGGTCTGTTATTATACCAATTGGAGCTTGGCCCTCGATGCACTCAAGCTATGTCTGGAACAACCAAACAAAAGTGTCAGTGTCCTCATTGGATAGTAAACCGCAGCCAAGCAGTGTCGAATGTCCATGATGGTTGACACCAACGAAAGGAGCAAATGGCATTTTGTACTTGTTTGTTAGGTACGTGGTATCAAATGTCACGACATCGTCGAACTCCTTGTATGCTTGTCTGCACCTATTATCAGCCCAAAATACATTTTCAATCGAAATTCATCGTCCAAATCAACATTGAAGTAGAAGCCAGGACATTGTGCCTGTATTTTGGAGAAATATGCCTATATTGCAGATGCATCTCCCTTCCCAAGTCTTAATCTCCTTACTTTATCAATATAATTCCTACAATCTTTTTCAACAAATGTAAGGTTCTCGTATCCATCCTCTTCAACAACATTGAATTGTAGCTTTTATGTAAAGGATACCGGCTACATCGTTCATTTCAAGTTTTCGTTTCACTTGTTGTTCATTTCGATTACATCTATAAAGCACGGATTTTGATGGACTTATTTCATGGTTATATTCGGATGAACTCGGTTATACGCCACATTCCTAAAATATCATCTTTAGCTATAATCTTAGCTTTACAACCCAATTAGATGGTTGGTTTCTCGCTTCACCGAACTACTTGCATCATAACATATCTCAACTTACCATCGTCTCCCTTTTTGGAATTCCTTCTTTTGACTGGGAAACCAACCTTACAAGAATAAGCTCTCTAAAATTCAAAAGCTTCTTCGTCACTCAAAAACTTCATTCCAACTCTCGGTGCCAACTCATTACATTCACCATTTTCACCACCCGGACTAACTTCATTCCCATCATCACAACGTTGACTAACTTCATTCCCATCATCACAACATTGATAATCCGTACCTATACAAAGTAATCAAATTTTCAATTCATATGTAGGAGAACCAACATGCTTTTTGAGCTTCACCAACGGGCTTGAACTTGTAGATTTCTCAAAACAAATAAGCAAAAATACTGTTTATTTGACCATCAAATTAGAGACTAAATAGAAGTACACGAGCTTCATCAATGGAAGAACAACTTACCCATGGACATTGTCGACATTAAAGCTCTGCGAATAATAAAGAAAGTTCAAGCTCTACGAATAATTCCTACAGTTGAAGCTCCGCGTGGGTTTGTTACCATAATCTGCTTCCGGAGAGATGTTGTTCGCTGGTAGAAGGACGGGTTTTAGGATGGTAATCAAGTGGGAACATTGGGGAGCTAGGTTTTAGACGGGTGTTTCATTTTCTGATTTTGGGGAAAATTGATGAAATCTGATTTTTTTTTTGGTGCGGAGTTTCATTCTCTCATTTTGTAATATAATCAGGAGAGAAACGATATATTCAATAACCAATTTCTCACGATATTTTCGATCCAAGTTTACATTTAAGTGAGTACATTCAACTAGCGTTTCTTCTCTCTCTCTCTCTCTCTCTCTCTCTATATATATATATATATATATATATATATGTGTGTGTGTGTGTGTGTGTGTGTGTGTGTGTGTGTGTGTGTGTGTGGGTTTTATCGATCAAGGAACAAATGATTCATCATACTGAGGGTTTAAAGCGACAAGCAAAGGCCGGATTTTAACGAGTTTCAAGTAAATTCATAAAAGTAAAAGGCAAATATGCATATCTTATAAAAGATCTCAATTTTCTACTAATTTATCTAGGTCATGCCGTTTCAATATTTGTTAATTAAGGCAACAACATAAACTATAGATAAATAAATTTCAATATTCAAAGGATAATTAGAACCATAAAAGGGCAAATTGCAGTGTGAGACAAAGATTGTAGAATAAATAACGTAAACATATTATAGTTCAATATATTCAATAACATGAACATGTCACAGTACACTAAGGAGAGGGAAGTAATAACATTAGGCGAAGAAAAAATGAGCTAAGTAGGGACTAATATTTAGAGATGGCAAAAAAAAACTTCGCCCGCTGGCCCGCCCGCCCCCCCCCTGCTACGGGTAATAGGGGGGGTGGGTCACGGGCACTCAATTTATGATTTTTTTTAAAAAAAATCATAAAATAGAGTAGAAATTATAATTTTTACTAAAAATATACTAAAGAAGAATCGAACCCAGGTAGAAACTCATAAACTACCAATCTTAACCACTACACCACATCCCCAATCTTATAATTTTTTTTTTTTTGTTTGGTACAAATATTCAAAAAATTTGTATTTCATTTTTTTAATTATTTTTTCAATTTAACAAAAAAATAAAAAAAATTTAACCGGGGCGGTTGGCGGGTCAAAGGGCCACCCCGCAAATGGGCGCGGGATGGGGTGGGGCCGACTCGCCCATTGCCATTCCTACTAATATTCCACTTCCACGCTGTCGTTTGTAAGCCTTGAGAATATGTACTTCATTATCAATTAACTCAAAAAGGCATGTATCTCTCATATGGATATTTTTAGCAGGTGTATAATTAGCCCAGCCTAGTGATAGACATCTTATCACACCATTTTGCCCTATGTTAGTTTTGATTTGCCATTCATTTGATGTGCTATCTTGGATCACAACATTTTATTTGTATTCGATAAATGTGGTTGAAAAAGTCCCAAGAATAAGCTACAAAGTATGAAAAACAAAGTATAAAAAACTAATTATTAGTCATATGTAATATAAAATTAATTGCATATTCTATAAGTGCGGTGATACAATTTGGGATAAATAGCACTGGGGTTCCAAACCTTTAAACCTTGTGATGATGGGATTCCGAACCTTCAATGTCTAGCACTCCAGATCCTTAACCTTTAAAAACGTGCAACCAAAGTCATACATTGAAAAAAAAAATTAGTTTGTTCGTTAAATGGCTAAAATTTTCTTAAAATGACCAATCTACCCATTTTGAATTAAAATAAGAAACAAAGAAAAACAAAATAAAGGAACAATCCATCCAACTACTTCTTCCTCTTTTCCAAAATATCACTGCCAACCACCACCCACTGAAAAATCACCACCCATCAGCAATCTTAAGAACCCTAATTTCTAATAGACATCTACCATGAGAAATAGCAGCTTTTGATAGAAAATTTATCAACAAATACCAATAACATCCGGAATACACAGATATTGGAAGAACCCATCAAGTTTTTTATCACATAAAATGACCAGAAATACATAATCTAAAACAATGGTCAAAATTGACTTTATAATGGTGGCAGTTAACAATATTGAAACAATATCTTCATATACACATTGAAGGCCAAAACCTGGCAAACAGAAAGGGAAAAAAAATTAAAAAAGACAGAAGATGAAGAAATATTCATTAAGTTTAAGATGTAACTGTAGATTTGATCAACCACGACAAAACAATCAACAGAAATCCATAAAGAGTTCGAGAATTCAAATTTTTGTTTGTTTGTTACCTTATGGAAAATTTGTTGTTGTCATCAACTTCAGTTTTTGAGCAAACATTTCCTATTGGCGTCGATAAACAAATTTGGGCAGCTCCATTATCAAGATGTTACCACAGAGAAGATGGTAGGCAATTTTCGAACTGGTCTAGGTTGGTCCAGTGTTAAATCCCTTAAATAGTATAGTTGTTGTTGGCCATTCTGGTGGTACAATAACCATGTGGAAGTCACCATTTATGCTCTCTTTGTCAAGTGTTGTGTTGTCCATTAGAAATTAGGGTTCTTAACGGTAGGATTGTTGATGGGTGGTGGTTGGCGGCAGATTTTGGAGAAGAAGAAGTGGTTGGATGGGTTGTAATTTTGTATTTTGTTGGTTGGGGTTGAGTGGAGAAGAAAAAATGGGGAAGGGTTGGTTGGAGGAGAAGAAGAAGTAGGGAAGGGGTTAATTGCAGTTTTTCCTTCTTTTTTTTTTCTTTGTTTCTTATTTTAATTAGAAAGGGTAGATTGGTCATTTTAAGAAAATTTTGACCATTTAATGATCAAACTAACGATTTTTTAATAAAAGGACTTTGCTCGCGTGTTTTTTAAATGTTAAGGACTCAGGTTGCTAGACATTAAAGGTTTGGGACTCTATCGTCACAAAGTTCAAAGGTTCGGGACCTCGGTGCTATTTACCCTACAATTTGCGTGAGGTAATTAATATCTTCAATAATTTGGTAATGATAATAGAGTGTACTTAAGAACATAGCACAAAATTACACATGGACGATTAGAACTTACAATCTTAGATGGCTGAAGTCTTTTGTCAAAGTTATTTGAAACCAAGGATGGCCTAGTTTATCAAAATAAAGGCATATTGTTATGTGGAGTAATGATCTCCTACCCACGGTAGGTAGGAGATCATTTGCCTACTATGTGTGGACACATTTGTGTACACACACAGTTGTGTGTTGTGTGGGCTAATGTGGCACTACCACATCAGCCCACATCATCAGTGGGTAAATGATCTCCTACCCACCGTGGGTAGGAAATCATTACTCTTGTTCTATGATTGGGTTATCTTTTTTTAAAATATGAGGGATGTTTTAATCAATTTTCTTTTGGAAGTATTATTAAGTTATAATAGAACACATATCATGAAATCTTGAAGTATCTTTTTTTTTTTTTTAAATATGAGAAGTTTTAATCAATTCTCTTTTGGAAGTATCGTTAAATTATATTAGAACACATATTATGAAATCTTGAAGTATTTATAGGTACTGGTTATTTAACCTCCAATAGCACAAAAAGTTCTGTTGGGCACATGGCAAGTGCAAATTCAACATTATCTTGGTGACCAGTCAATACCTGCAAGGAATTGGGTAAGAAATTATCAAATACTGTACTAATGATAATTAAGCAGGAAACAACAAATAAAGAAAGTTCTATATTACCAACATGAATTCATGAAAGAATAAGGAAACAACTTAAAATGCCAAAAGGAAGAATATTCAAACAAGAGCGTGTAGTACAACAAGAGAGCTTCAAGGTCCATTTAATGATGATACCCGTACTCAATACTCATTCATAATAAATTGATGTTTACATTTCCTTGGATAACATACCAAATCTGGACAAGATGCTGAGGCACCTAAAACTGGGTGACGATTAGGTGACTTTCAACATCCCAAATGAGAGCGTAACTTGATTTAAAGACATTGATATAAAAATGTCCACAAAACTAGAATATACCAAACCAAGAAATGAACACAAGGATTGATGAGAATGTAGGCTATAATGTCTGCGAGTAAATGGTTACATCTAGATTGTCAAAATGAGTGGCCACAATCTTGCTATTCTGTAGTAGTTTTTTGATTCGATTCACCTGCAATAAAAAAAATCATCATATGCTATTAGATACCCAACACTATAAAAAGTCAAGTTCCATGGTTCCACATTTTTCATTCCATTTCTTCCTCTTTGTTTGTAGATGTGTTGGAGTTCAATGCCTTTTCTTGTCTTTTTCTCCTGGGACTTTTTTGGGGGTTCGGGAGAATTCGCAATTATGTTGACAGTACAATCAAGTTTCAATGAACCTATAGTGGATGGTACTTACATGGAAATGTCAAAAGGATATAAGAAATTCAGAATAGTAAGCGCTAGACGAACCAGTCATTTGCCTCAGATCAGGAGAATTATTATTATTATTATTATTATTTTTGGTTGAATGTGGATGACAATAATTCACCACATAGTTGCTTTCATTTTTGTGCATAAGGGAATAAAGAGAATAATGCAGGTCACGAGGATACTTTTCATAAGAATTTGTCTTATACCACAGACTAATTTTTTCTTATTATACAATTATTTACTCAAAAGATTAAACTGTAAATAAGGTAAAGAGCTGAGATTCTACACAGTCAAGTTTTGGAAGATACAATAAAATTTTAAACACATTTGAGCTACAAGTCATGTACAATTTAAGCAAAAAGAAGTATCCAAACATTAAAAATATAAGCTGAACCCTAGATTAAATTTTAAAAAATAAAACAGAGAATATATGAGTGTTTATATCTAATTATTTTATATAATCAAATAAAACAATAAGAATTCACATACCTCTCCAGTAGAGGTGTCAATACGCGGCCCACCTCCGATGAAATCCAGTGACGATCCGCATTAGAAAAAGTCTGCACCACGACGGGTTGCAGGTCGGGTCAATTCACCCCACAAAAATTGAATACGAGCTCGGCCCACCTGTTGGCCCATCCGGGTCGAGCTCATGTGGGCCGTGGTTCAACTCGGTTCGGCTCGTATGAATAAAAAATTAATTTTTTTGAATTTTCAAAAAAAAATTAGTTACTTATTGTAATTAAAAAAATGTTTACATAAATAGTAAAAAATGTGTTAAATTACTAAATAAAAAATAAATAAATAACAATGATAAATTTGTTATGAAACTAGAAAAATAAAGTAGAAGAATAAAAGAGATGTGAAATTGAATTGTGTGTTTCATTATAACTATGGACTTATATTTATAGGATTCCAAAGTAGGTTACAAAGAGATTTGGATATAATCAAACAAGGCTTATCTAAATATACTGATAAGACTAAGTATCCTGATAAGTCTAAATAATCATCAATAATTATCTCATAATTTTACAACACTCCTCATTTGATGACTATTTTTACAATAACTGTCTCGCTAAAAACTTTGTTCGCTAAAAATCTAGTGGGATAAAATATCAAATGAAAAAAAAAAGTACAATAATTGTTAAAGCTTTGGAGTATTAAGAAAATGTTGCCTCATTAAAACCTTGCCAGAAAAATCCAGTGGGACAAAACACGGACTAAGGAAAGAGTCTGACTACTCCTCTAATATTAATCATTGAAGATCTTGAGTCGGCGCATCCCAATCTCGTGCACCAATTTCTTGAATGTAGAGCGTCGGCAATGCTTTTGTGAATAAGTCGACCAAATTGTCACTTGAGCGAATTTGTTGAACATCGATGTCACCATTCTTACGAAGCTCGTGTGTATAGAAGAATTTTGGAGAAATATGCTTTGACTTGTCCCCTTTGATGTAGCTTCTTTTAAGTTGTGCAATACAAGCTACATTGTCTTCATACAATATTGTTGGACTATCCTTTATTGAAGGTAATCTGTATGATGCTTGGATATGATGTGTCATGTTTCTCAACCATGCACATTCTCGACTTGCATCGTGCATTGCAATAATTTCAGAATGATTTGAAGATGTTGCTGTCAATATTTACTTCACGAGATCTCTATGATATAGTTGTTCCTCCACGTGTAAACACATATCCTGTTTGTGATTTAGCTTTATGTAGATCGGAGAGATAACCCGTGATCTCGCATATCCTACTAAAGACGATCCTAATTTTTGTGAATAAAATAATCCCATGTCAACAATACCTTTTAGGTAATGAAGAATGTGTTTAACACCATTCAATGTCTTTGAGTGGGTGCGAGCTATATCTTGCAAAGAGATTTCTGAGAAAAAGCTATGTCCGGTCGAGTGCAATTTACAAGATACATTAATGCACCAATTGCACTTAAGTATGGTACTTCAGGTCCAAGAGTTATTTACCCATCTTCAAGTGGGCGAAATGGATCTTTTTTTACTTCAAGTGATCGAACGACCATATGCGATGTCAATGAATGTGCTTTATCCATATAAAAACGTTTTAAGACTTTTCCTGTATAAGAAGATTGATGAACAAATAATCTTTCTAGAAAATGTTCAATTTGTAATCCAAGACAGAATTTGGTTTTTCCCAAATCTTTCATCTCAAATTTATTTTTTAAATAATCTGCAGTTTTGTTGAGCTCTTCAGGAGTTCCTATAAGATTTAAATCATCAACATAAACTGTCACAATTACAAATCCAATATTTGTTTTCTTTATGAAAACACAAGGACATACATCATCGTTTTTATAACCTTCTTTCAACAAATATTCGCTAAGGCGATTATACCACATTCGTCCGGATTGTTTTAATCCATATCTTTGCAATTTAATTGAGAACATTGTTTTGGAGAATGAATCATTTGCTTCTGGCACTTTAAATCCTTCAGGGATTATCATGTGTATGTTACTATCAAGTGAACCATACAGATATGCGATTACTATATCCATAATGTTCATATCGAGCATTTGTGATATAGTTAAACTTATTAAAAATTGAAATGTGATGGTGTCCATTACGAGAGAATATGTTTCCTATCATGTGTATGTTACTATCAAGTGAACCATACGGATATGCGATTACTACATCCATAATGTGCATATCGAGCATTTGTGACATAGTCAAACTTATTAAAAATTGAAATGTGATGGTGTCCATTACGAGAGAATATGTTTCCTCATAATCAATCACAGGTCTTTATAGAAGCCATGGGCTACGAGTCAGGCTTTGTATCTTGTAATTTCATTGTTTTCATCCATTTTTCTTACAAAGACCCATTTGTATCCTACGGGATTACATTTTCAGGAGTTCGAACTACATGTCCAAATAATTTTTGTTTTTCTAAAGAATTCAACTCCACCTGTATGGCTTCTTTCCATTTTGGCCAATCATTTCTATTTTGACAATCTTTAATAGATTGTGGTTCAGGATCCTCATTTTGCATGATATCTAGTGCCACATTAAAGGTGAAGATATTGTCCACGACAATATTATTTCGTTCCCATAATTTATGAGATAATAAATAATTTATTGAAATCTCATTGTTTTCGGACACTTGTGGTTTTTCAGGAATCACATTATCAGTGTTTGATTGATCAATCGTTTCTACCATTGTTTCATTAAAAGTTTTTAGTTGGGTTTTCTCTTGTACCTTTTTCTTTCGAGGTACAAAGTCTTTGGCACCAACTGGTCGACTACGCTTCTAGCGTATTTGAGATTCATTTGCTATGACAGATTGTCCTACAGGGACATCAATTTTTGTAAGAGTATTTTCTGCTGGAACATATAACTTTGTCACTTTTTTTGTATCAACAAATACATCAGGTAATTGGCTTGCAACTATTTGCAAGTGAATGATTTTCTCAACTTCTTGCTCACATTGATTATTGCGGGGATCAAAATGAGATAGAGTGTTTTCATTCCAAGAAATTTTATTTTGTTTTTTAGGATGCAGTTTTTCCCTCCCAAAGATGGGAAATTCATTTCATCAAAATGACAATCTACAAAACGTGCAGTAAATAAATCACCCGTTAAATGTTCAAGATACCTAATAATAGATGGTGAGTCAAACCTAACATAAATTCCAAGTCTTTGTTGGAGACCCATCTTTGTACGTTGTGGGGGTGAACTTGGGACTTGGACAGCACAACCAAAAACTCGTAGATGAGAAATATTAGGTTCGTGACCAAATGCAAGTTGTAAAGGTGAGTATTCATGATAAACCGTTAGTCTTATAGGAACTAATAATGCTGCATGTAATATAGCATGACCCCAAACATATGTTGAGAGTTTTGTTTTCATAAGTAAAGGCCTAGCAATCAATTGAAGATGTTTGATAAACGACTCTGCTAAACCATTTTGTGTATGGACATGAGCAACTGAATGTTCAACGACAATCCCGATTGACATACAATAATCATTGAATGCTTGTGAACTAAACTCACCAGCATTATCAAGACGTATTGTCTTGATTGAGTAATTGGAGAATTGAGCTCGTAGCTTTATAATTTGAGCAAGTAGTCTAGCAAAATCTACATTTCTAGTAGAAAGTAAGCAGATATGTGACCATTTAGTAGAAGAATCAATTAATACTATAAAATAACTAAATGGTCCACATGGTGGGTGTATCGGCCCACATATATCTCCATAAATTCTTTCTAAGAAAGTTGGAGATTCAACACGAACATTCGTAATAAAAGGTCTAATGACTAACTTGCCTTGTGAACAAGCAACACATGAATAATCATTAGGTAAAAGAATCTTCTGGTTCTTTAGAGGATGTCCATGTGAGTTATTAATTATTCGGCACATCATTATTGCTCACGGGTGTCCAAGTCGATCATGTCAAAGCATAAAGCTTTTTGGTTCAACAAACTTGAGTTCGTGACATTGTTTGATTCAAATATTTTTATGAATGTATAATACATGCCGGATGGGAGTGTCATGAGTTTTCTTTTATATCGCTTACGGCGGATACAAAAGAAATTATGTAAATATATTCATAATTATTTTCTTGCATCGTCTCAATGTGGTATCTATTGTTGTGGATATCTTTAAAACTAAGAAAATTTCTTCTGAATTTGCTAGAATAAAGTGCATCATTTATATGCAATTTCATATTATTTGGTAAGATAATACTAGCTCTTCCAGAGCCTTCAACGATATTTGATGTACTAGATATCGTATTAACATTATTTTCTGCTAATGTTAAGTCCAAAAAATATTTTTTATCTTGAAGAATTGTATGAGTAGTTGCATTATCAGCTAAACAAATATTTTGGCAATTCATCATGAATCTATAAACATGACCAAATAGATAATTTTAAAAATGAGTTTAAAACTACAAAATTTAAATATAAAGAAACATTTCAATCAACTAAGAACTAGTTTAATAACGCAAAGTTTCAAACTTTAAAGAAATTATTTCGAACTAAAATTTTGAATCAAAGTAAATACTACTATATCGAAAGTAAACTAGTCTATCTTTTCTATCACACCTCCCTCGATCAAATGATTGATATTTCCACTTTGATCATCAAAAAAATCAGAAGACGTCTAGATGAGTCACATCAATTGGACCATCAAAGTCAGTAAAATTTGTCTCCACTTTTTCTTTTTCCTTGATTGATCTTTGGTAGAGATCCACAAGATGTTTTGTCGTATGACAGGTATGCGACCATAATGTCCTTTCATTCTACATCTAAAGCAATTTTCTTCATGCTCCTTTTTAGACGAGTTATTTTCATTTATTTTGTGTTTTTTTTAAAGCTGTCACCTTGTGGTTGATAATGTCTATTTTTTCGTCCAAATCTGCGTCTTCGTCCTCGCCCACGCCCACGTCCGCGTCCATTTTCGTGTCCACGTCTGCGTCTACGTCCGCGTCCGCGTCCGCGTCCATGTCCATGGCTTGATATTGCATTTGTTTCAGGCAATGCAGTACCATTTGCTTCAAGCAATGCTGTGGAACCAGTTGGACGTAGCGCATGATTTTTCATCAACAGTTCATTATTTTGTTCAGCAACTAGTAGGCAGGACATGAGTTCTGAGTATTTTTTAAAACCACGCTCACAATATTGCTGTTGAAGGATCACATTGGAGGCATGGAAGGTGGAGAAAGTTTTTTCCAACATATCTTCATCAGAGATTTTTTCTCCACACAGAGTTAGTTTTGAAGTTATTCTGAATAGTTCAGAATTGTACTCACTAATTGTTTTAGAGTCCTGTAAGCGAAGGTGCATCCATTCATACCGGGCTTTGGAGAGGACTATAGTCCTCTGATTGTCAAACCTTTCAGTCAAATTTTTCCAAAGTATTTTTAGATCTTTTAAGGTAAGGTACTCGATTTTCAATCTATCGTGGCGATGGTGACGAAGGAAAATGAGTGCTTTTGCGCGATCCTGCAGGGATGCTACGTTTCCTTCTTTTATTGTCTCTCCTAGACCCTTTGAGATGAGATGAATCTCAACATCGAGGATCCATGACAAATAGTTTTTGCCAGATAGATCAAGTGCAACAAACTCAAGTTTTGTGATATTCACCGTTTGAGTAACTACACAATGAACAAGAAAATATAATTAATTTTCTATTAGACATTGTATAATCATATAATTCACACTAATCAATATCAACATAACATGAGTTATATACTTTTCTTTAGGAATAAGCATTAGTTGATTAATTACTCATTTATATAACAATTTAATTATGTGATATGATATTCTTCAAGACATGTGCTTCTTCTAGAGCACAATAAAATATTATATCGAATACTGCTCAATATTCTTCTGGAATATGAAAATTATAACGTCATATTTTCATAAAAATTATAACATCATAAAAATTAATATTCTTCTGGAATATTTAAATTGTAACGTTATGCTATTCAAGAGCAGCTAATATTTCGTCAGATTATTATAACGTTGTGCTTTTTCAGGAGCAACAACAAATCATTATTCTGAAGTAAAGATTTAATCTTCAGGAGCAATATTTATATCTTAGGTTTTGTCATAATATTAACGATGTGTTTCTTCATGAACAACAACATATTATTATGAATATATGTTCTTCAGGAACAATAGTATGGTATATATCAATTTAAAATTTATACAAGAACATCAGAAAAATAATTAATCAAGTTAAAGACAGAAAGAATAATCACAACAATAATAAATTAATGCAGTTATGATATTATTTTAGAGTAAAAGTAAATTTACAAATCTGTCTTTAATGCAATTATATGTTCAACACAAATTTATTGGTTAACAAATCTGAATGTATTTTAATTACTTTAATACAGTAATACCGCAATAAAATACACTAACATATGAATTTTCACGTATAATATAAAAAATCACGTATAATAATAAATGCAATAATCATAATGCTTAATTGTTCATATATATATATATCTTATATTTTCATGGGAAAACGTGATATTTCATGCACACTTTTTCAACATAGATTTGGAGGATATTTAATTTACAGAATAGACGTGCATACCTACTTTGGAAAATGGAATTTGGGTTAGTGATTTCACGTCTCAACCGTAATGTTTTATTTCCTCTCCCTTTTTTTCTCTTCCATTTTTGAATAGAAAATAATACCTATTTACTAATTTATTGATTAGAATATCGTGCTGATAACGTGTTATGAAATTAGAGAAATAAAGTAGAAGAATAAAAGAGATGTGAAATTGAATTATGTGTTTCATTATAACTATGGACCTATATTTATAGGATTCCAAAGTAGGTTACAAAGAGATTTGGATACAATCAAACAATGCTTATCTAAATATACTGATAAGACTAAGTATCCTAATAAGTCTAAATAGTTATAAATAATTATCTCATAATTTTACAATAAAATTCACATTTGTTAATTTTTTAATTCAATTTTTATTTATTTTTATATATTTAAAGACTAATATAGCACACATCTGTCACTTTAAACGGCTCTCTGCCATTTATTAAAAAAAAATCAAAATAGACCCGGTGATTAAAAATTTGAATCGCCTCAAGCCGTGAGTGACACATTGCTTGGGTTCTGAGCCGACCGCCCGTCTTGACACCTCTACTCTCCAAGATGTATAATGGTTTTCCACTTCTTGACAAATGGTGAGCGAGCTTTTGTTTGTTGAACTGAAATGACGATAATCGAAATACCAATTAAAAACGTAGCAAAAATGAGATTAACTAAGAATAACCCATGAGGATAGAAATAAAAATGGAATAGTTTTATAAAAAATATAGAACTACTTCATATTTGTGTAAATGTATTACATGTCCTATGTGTTCTTGTTGCAACCCTTGGTTTTACCACTTCATAATTTGCAATGACAAGTGTGTTAGGAACGCTACCATCAGTCTACATGAGGAAGGCATCATGAAAGGGGGATTTAAAATGATCAATATTTGCATAACAACTAAATTAATGATAAAACAAAAATTGTGCACTTAAAGCATTAGCACAGTCCATGCAAGCCTGTCAATAAGACAAATGACAAATGCTATGAAGTATAATACTCTCATACGCCCCTGGCGCACACATAATTGTTAAAAGTGATATGAATAGGTGGGCAACGATGAAAGGGTAGCAACACTTTCTTTGAATAAGATGTTCAACAGGATGAAGAGCAATGATGATGATTTACATACATAAAATCAGAAAAATTGAATGTAACATTTTAATTACATCATTCAACATGACACGGTTTTCTAATCATTATATGATATTATTCTAATCATCACAAAAATCACAGTTTTCTTAAACAAGTAGACTTACATCATTATATGGTCTTATTCTAATCAACACACTCGTAAATTTAAACTATAAAGAGATATATAAATATGTGACAATGTAAAGAGTAAAACATGATATAATTCTATATATCTACGAGTATCAAAATTAAAAACTTGTGTATTTAAAACATAAAATATGTCTACAAAACTTCAATTGAAAATTGACTACAAACTACAAAAAAGAAAATGCCACATTTTTGTCATCGGGCTAAACTAAAATAGCATCAAGCACCGTAAAAATCTGAACATGTAGGAATAAGATGCTATCTATATTCAGATACTAACCTAAAGGTTCAAGTAGTAGAGCACCTTCAATTGCCAGAAAACAGCCATAATGCAACGCCACTTGAAGCAATAGACACCCACAAAAACATGACAAAATATTTGTTCTCTTGAAAATGAAGAAGAATTTCATATCAATGAAATTGAAATTTTTTTTTTATCAAAGCTAACCCAATCAAAGATGTGGTGGCTGCGGCATTTGTTGTGGCCGAAATAGTGTTGTATGTAAGTTAAACTGTACATACTTTAATCATCATGGCCTTAGCAGCAAAATCTGTACCAACTGATAACAGCTCTAAAAATCCTAGAGCAATCTACCTCTATTTATGTAAATTAAAAAACCCATTTCAAGAAATATCTGCAAAATGAAAGAAATTACATAGTATATAATTAGATAAAAGCATAATTCGAGAAAAATATTGAAGAATTATAATTAGTTCTTGCATAAAATCATCAAATTGAAAAAGAAGACGAGAGACCAAAGATGAAAACAAACCATAAATGGATTATAAAGCATGTAGTAACCTAGATCTATTTTTTTGCCTTATGTTTTTAAATTGGGAAGAAAGGTAATCAGGAAAAATTATACCTGAGAGAAATGAAGTTGGGCATTCATCTCCCTCTTCATAAGTTTGGGGAGATTCTGGAATTTTATTCACCGTGATGTTTCGGAGACATCTAGTGGTTAATGAAGACGACCCAAAATAGATTTCTACTGACTGGAAACGAAACTCTTGTGGAGATAGCCGGCACCGGCGGAGAAGATGATGAGAGAGAAAACGTCAATAATTGAATGTAGATGTTTGCATGTGTATGATGGTGCGTTTTGCCTCTGGGGTGGTATAAAGAAGGATTTATCCAGAATTTTTTTTCCCAGATCAAATATCTAGTGTATATAAGACAAGGGATGAGACGCCACTACAGATCCTCATCCATAAAAAGCGGAAGGACAGAGGACGCATCAAATTGCGAAGATGATAAAATCCGCGACTAAATGAGAAAAAAGGTATTCTGGGGACACGGAAGAAGAAAGAGAAGAGGAAGCAGGGGAAAATAGTTGTTTGAGAGTACGAGAATGAGGAGGTATTGGAAAATAGGGACCGTAGAAATCGGAAGAAAGATTAGACACTGGTGCGGACGACGCGGGGTAGATAGAGAGGATGTGAAGGCGCGAAAAAAAAAACAAATAATAAAAAAAGGAGAAATTGTCAATAAGTCATCTCCACATGACTTGTTTCAAATTAGGTCAATTTTTTTTTTTAAAATTGTGATTAAGTCATACTTTACATCACTATCTTAAATTAATTCCAAAATCACCATTTTTTACCATATTTTCCATTGGCACAATCTTCCAACTCCACAAACCTCCTCCACTTCCGGCGACAACCTCCTCAACCTCCGGTGACCTCCGGCGAGTGTTTCTATGGCGCAGTGTCACTTTTTAATTCTTTATAGTAAAATCTGGGCTATCTGCTATTGAAATTATGAAGATATCTAAGCATTCATGGAAGGATTTGTGAAAGAGACTATTCCACAACTTCCTTTATCAATCCTAAAATTAGTCATTGCTGTATGAGGACTTTGTTATCCAAATTGCAGTCGTTTATATCCAATAGAGTGGATAATGATTGAGTTGAGATGTTTCTTAATTGTTCTTGAAAACTATTAGATTTAAATACTGCAATCAAGATGTTGGAAGAAAAGTCAAAATCTAAGGCAACTAATTTTCATAAACTTCATTTTGCGTCTTCTATGAGAACAACAATGTCGTGCTTGATTCAAATCCATTCATTGTCTTGGATATATATTGGAGAACAATTGACATCCTGGATATTTGCTAGTAAAGAAAAAGCACAACAAGGTAAAGAAATTATTCAGTTACATAAGCATCCTGGACATTTGCTAGTGAATGATCTCTGTTGCAAAGAGATAATTAAAAGAGAGCATGATATCCCCCAAAGTTATGACTCTGTGTTGAGAAAGTGACAAGAAGATCTCATTGTTAAAAGAGAGCATGATGTTTAATATTGTATTATAGAAAAATAATATCACAGAAAACATTGTTAGTCATGTGTGTTGTTTGATACTGTATTATAGAAAACGATGATCACGGATATTGTTGATCTTGTTTTAATCCATGATACTGTTTGAATCTATGTAGAATGACTTTTATTTATGATACCCTACTTTTATCTTTGATACTGTTTAATTATGGCAATGTTTAAACTGTGTGTTTGAATGTCTTATAGTTTTTGAATGTCTTATAGTTTTAATGCATTAATATAATGATCTTGTTTTAATCCATGATTGTTTTAATACATGATAATGTTTTGTTTAGGTAATGTGCATTAATATAATTTGATACTGTTTACCATGTCTTAGTTTTAATCCATGATACTGTTTTATTTAGGTAATGTGCATTAGTATATTTTGATACTGTTTTAATCTATGATGTTGTTTTATTCTATGATACTGTTTGAATCTATGTGGAATGAGTTTTATTTATGATACTGTTTAATTATAGCAAGGTTTGAACCTGTGATACTGTTTGAATGTCTTAGTTTTGTCTATGATACTGTTTTAATCCATGATACTGTTTTGCATAATACAGTATCAAACAAAACAAATGACTAATTAAACAGTATCAAAGATAAAAGCATGGTATAATAGTCATGTGTGTTGTTTGACATTGTATTATACAAAAGATTATCACGAAAAAATAGTATCAAAATAGAAATGAACATAGAATTCGCATACGTGTTTAGAATTTTTATTATAATATGTTTTCGGAATGGTCTCGACGAGACGGTCAAGACCAGTAGTTTTGCTACTGTGTATGATGGATTTTACCTATTTGAAGTAGTCTCTTTAGCTTAAAATGACAATTTTTAATTTTTTTTTGTCAAAACAGTATCACAAATCCTCCAAAACAGTATCACGGATAAATGTATCTTTATTGAAGCCACCATTCATCTTTTTCTTGTTGAACATCTTTTGAACTTGATTATTTTTCATTAATATTCCCAGTTCTTGACTAAACAAGGTTCACTATAAGAATCATAAACTTGTACTTGACTACTCATAACACCAAGAATCATAAACTTGTACTTGACTACTCATATAAAAAACTCCAACATGGTCATATCGAAAACTCCAAGGTTTTAAGCTGATTTATGAATCTCAAGGTAAGCCATGAATTAGATATTGTTGAAATTTCAACTTGTTAGAGAAATCTATCGAGGATATGAACATGTTTGAGATTTAATTAAGACATAGATTCTCATTGGATAGATAAGTATAAATATATAGGGTGTTTAATGATAGACGAATTAATCAGTAGAGATAAACACGAGAATAATATTGTTCTTAAAATGTTCTATTAATAGTACAAAATCATAGGTTTAACAGTATCACAACAAAATAGTATTACAACAAAACAGTATCATAGTTAGCTTTTTTTTACAATTAAGGATATGTTGGTCTTTTAGCTCTAAAATGTGACTTTAATTGAATTGAATTTTGAGCATATGACTTTAGAGTCCATAAGTGCCAAAACAGTAACCGGCCTTGAATTTACCCAAAAAAGAAAACCTGACACAAAAAGAAAAGTATGGGCTCACTTCATGACTCTTGGATTTAGTTACTAAGTAACTAAGGGCCATTTCTTTAGTTAGTAAGTAACTATAAACAATATAGAGGTCCATTTCTTATGAATAGTATTGGTTAGATTGGCTCTTATAGTATAGTTTAGATTTAGATGTCCCCAAAAAAAACCCAGTCAAGGTCACCCACAAATAGTGATGGCAACGAGGTGGATTGATCTGATCCGTATTCGACCCGTAATAATTGTAGGAGATCCAAATTTGCGGATTGATCCGCCGTTTCTCGGGGTGGATCAGATCAGAGTAGTGATTCGCATTGTGATCCGATTCATTTTTTTTTTTTTTGAATAAATATTTTTTAGCTAAGTCCAATCACCTCTAAATTAAATTGTAATTTAAGCTCCAAATCTTTCATCTATTTATTATTTAATCTTATTTATTCTTAAAATGGGACGAATCGGATCAGAACACACATGATCCAATCCGTCCGTTGATCCGCGAATCGAAAATTTTTTGCTCCATTCGAATCGAGTATCTATCGAATTTGGGACGAATCAAATATTTTTGCCATCCCTACCCACGAATGCTCAGTTATACTACAACTACACAATATTGTTTATCTCTTAAATGAAGTTAAATCTTGGGATAATTGCATCAAAGGTCTCCAACGTTTCAAAAACTTTAGGGATATGCCCATAACCTAAAAAAATAGCACCAGACATTCCCAACGTTTGAAGAAATAGGCATCGTAGGTCCTTCTTAACATTTTCCATCCATTTTCTCCGTTAAATATCAGAATTGCACTGCACGCGCTTCATTTCTACAAAAAATACGAGTGAAATTGCAGAGGTGACTCCAAAAGCTTCTTGTCCATGAATTGTAATTCAACATCTTTTCCACAGCCCTCACCGAGTCTGCCATGTCAAAAATTCTTGATTCTCGTCGTCCTCCGGCAGAAGGTTGTATGTATGTATAATTCACCGACGAAAGGTTCTAGATCCAATAGAGTCTCTGACCTTGTTCTCGATGGCTTTGGGCTTTTAAGAAATCAATTATGGGCTTCAGTTCCCAGTTATAGAACTCCTCATACTCTACTCTATCCCCTCCTTTCTTCTTCATCTCCACTACTCTCAATGATGGTGTCAATTCAAATATCTCAACTGCAATTGTCAATGGCCCTTTCACACCCTCCCTAGACCCCTCCAAACTCATTATGCGTCTTTTTCTTTATTGAAAAACTCACTACCTTTGCTATTTCCTCCGGTTTTGATATGATATTTGAAACATGTGCCCCTGAAACAAACCTTGCCCCATCTGCTCCTCCTCGAATAATTCGAGACAAGTTAAAACCACGCGAAAAGAAATAATATCAAATGCATTCAAACTAGCGGGGCCTTGGAAGACTAGTAAACCTCATTCGGTATCCAATTCAGACTCAGACTCGACAACGATTGATCGATAAAGACTCCATATCATCATTCTCATCATCATTAACACCGCACAATTTATCATCCTCAATATAAATTTTCACGTGCTTAAAACCTCTTTTGAACCATTTGTTATTCATAATTTCTGGGATTGTAACCTGGGTTTCTGGATTTGTATAAAGCAAATGAGTTAAAAATTGAATCAATTCCGTCGATTGACTCCTCCGACCGGTAGTACCACCGTACATGCACCCTCACGTTCGATCTTCTCCAATCGAGCCATGGCTTTAGCCATGGACACAGACAGTAAAAAGAGCAGAGGAGAGATAGTACTGATTCAAGATAATTGTAGAGAGAGAAAGAGAAGCGATTTATAGTCGAGTGAGAGTTTTACTCCTGTAATTCCACTCAAGTTTTTTTTGGAAATGAAGCGCGTGCAATACAATTCTTAGATTTAACGGAGAAAATGGATGAAAAATGTTAAGAGGGACCTACGGTGCCTATTTCTTCAAACGTTGGGGATGTCTGGGGATGTCTGTGCTATTTTTTTAGGTTAGAGGCGTATCCCTAACATTTTTGAAACGTTGGAGGACCTTTGATGCAATTATCTCTTAAATCTTCTTGATTTAAGCAGGTTCCTGTGTTTCGCATTCTATGCCACTAGTAATTGGAAAAGTAATCGAAATAGCACGACCATAACATTTAATTTATTTCAAGTTAGTCATCGTCAGAATTTTTGTTTCAATTATATATTCGCAACGTCATTAAATTATAATGAGGTGTGTACACGTGAAAATCTAATGGGGGTGACGAGTACACGTGTAAACGACACGTGGCATTATAAACTGCTTGAACATACCAAAATACCCCGTCCAAATAAAAACTACAAATCAAAGGTCTGTGACATTACACTAAAAACTGAAACCAGAAACGAAGTCCAAATACCCTAAGAAATCAAATGCTCTACCACTGAAACTGGCAAACATTAAACAACGATGAGGAGAAACAAGAAGAAACGAAAAAAAAAACACTTCAGAAGATGCAAACAAGAAAAACCACCAGGCAATACAGTAATGTTAACTATTGCCACCTTGGAACAATTTATGCAAGAAACTCATTGATGTTGCATTGTAGCGTAGCAAATAGTATGGCCACGTGTCCAACTTGACTCACAAGTCATACTCAAAAAATTTACCTAGTATCTATCCAGCTGAAGATTCTCAACTTGGAATCATGAGCCTGGACTGAGCTGGAGGTGTCAAGCTTATGCCTTAATAGAATGTGCAGAACTAGTGCGAGCCATGAGACCCCTATTTCTATCTTATCAGATTTTTCTCATACTTCTGTTGTGCAGAATTGCCAAATGATGAACAGAAGATATACTGCAATAAGCCCCTAATTCACATACAAATGCAAATTTTGAATAAAGGCAGCACACAGTGTATAATTCCTTAGCCAAATTATATAAAAATGTTTCACATTTGAAATAAAATAGTGAAGAAACAGTGAGGCACCTTATAGCATAACACACCTTACAACCATGGTTGCCTATCAGGATATGTGACATGATTTCTTGGAAGGCCATTGACTTCTCATTAAACTTGCAACTTCTCCACGAATTTTCCAGAAGTTCGCACCCCTTCGATTAGTTCGATAATGGCAAGTCCATTTTTACTTCAGATTCCGACCAGCAATGGAGAAAAGACCGCTGAATATGCATGTTTTCTGCCACGTTCCTTTTCCCTGAATTGTCTAAAATTCCCACGTAGTGGAGTTTTCAGCTCAACTGCCAGTTCAATTCTGCAGCAGTTTTCTGTGATGCTTTTCTCCCTCCTTTTAGCTTTTCAACAAGTTGCAGAGCATATACAGACCAGGAAGATGATTTTAGGAAATTTATCCTATTACTTAAGTATTTCATTTTCTCAATATAGACAAACCGAATAGCAACGTTGTAATCAGGTGAAACTTAAAATATGGGGACAAGTAAGAAGTTAGTCCATGATAATGGAATTAGGATGGAAAGTTGGACACTTGAAATGGGGAGAAAAGGAAAATCTTCAAAACTTGCATACAAGAGGTCAAATGTGTAAAATTTATGGAACACCGGGATGAAAACTTTGGTACATAGGCAGCGAAAGTGTTAGAATATATGTATAGATATTCTTTATCAATTATATTCCTTATTTAGCTTAGAGTATACATAAAAATAGAATTTATTGTGCTACCATAAATAAAATTGTATTTTGTATAACTATGATTGAAGTATATGGAATAATTAATTTTCAGCCAATTTATCAATTGAAAGAACTAGAAAAGAATAAAGTGAATCACATTTTAAATAATGTCATAGAAGTTACGTGTGGGGGATAGCATTATATTAGATAGAGTTACTTTAGGAGGAGGAAAGAAAAGACTTAAACCAAGTCCAGTGTATTAAAGATAAAACTAAAGAACTAAAGAGTTCTATGTCGTAACTATGAGATCAAAGAAAGATAGAGGAATCATTTCAACAAACCATTTATTGGTAGGCATAGTCGCATGGAGTTTGGGGATTTGTTGAACTCCACTGAACATAAGAATGTCAACTATTCTAGAAAATTATAGGAGATGGTGATTGAGCATAAAAGTAAGGTATAATTTATAGGTTTCAAATAACAAGCTGGGTTTTATGTAAAGAGGATCTACCATGAAAGTCATTATAGGAGATTGATTCAGAAGTATAGATAAAATAAACATGATTTGCACATGCCTTTTATTGATTTAGAAAGTCTACACGTTGCCAAGGGAAATGCTATGGTTCATTCCACAAAAAGACTATATCAAATATGTATATAATAAGTCATGAAGAAGATGTAGTTGGCAGTAGTAGTAGAGAATTTCATGTAAGCTTGCATCAAGACTCTACTTTAAATCCTTAATCTTTTCGTTTTAGTCATGGATGCGCAAGGATAAACCAAAGACGAGGTTTCTAGATCATAACATAGTTTTAGTAAATGAGGTTAGGAAGGTGCTGTAAATTAGAATATTGGAAGAAAACTTTGGAATTTATAGGTTCTAGGCTAAGTAGAACTACAACCGAGTCCATGGAATGTCCTTGTAGTAATAATAGGAATAACGAAGGATCGTGCTCGTCCCAAAGAGCAATTATATTATAGGTATTTAAGTTCGATTATTAACAAAGAAAGAGAGTTTGAAAAGGACATAATACATAATGAAATGGAGAAGTGATACAAGGATCATATATTATATGAACTTATGAAGATCCAATAAGTGGGGGATAAAAGGACGAAAAGGATTCCTGTAATGAGTATTTGACAAGTAAAGGGTAAAATGTCCAAAATGTATGTACGTAGTGGAAATAAGGATGTTAAGATAGGGAAGTGATAAGATGAGAAATGAAAATATAAGCGGAGACAAAAGAAACTGAAGGGCATATCTAAAGAAGTTTACAGTCACATGAGGAGAGATCCCAGCACAACAAATTAGAAAAGAAAGAAGTAGTGAAAAAATAACACGGTCTATTGTGGTAGTAAAGAATCTAATTGTATATCTCAATAGAATTGAATGAATAGAGTAGCAAAAGAAGATTTATTATTGGGAATAAACTTTGTTGTTGTTTGTTGTTGTTAGTCTCACTACTGGTTTATTCATAACCCCCAAAAAAAAAAAACCAAGGATAGCGCAACATAAGGAACGGCATGGAATCCTATTTGGCCACAACAATTACTAGAGTTCTGAACGTAAAATATACATGCAGAATACCTCTTGAAAATACATATTATAAAGCAAATGATCGAACTGGTGTGAAGTGCATTCACTTGTATCATATTTTAAACGAAAGAATCCTTAATAATACAAGCAGAGTGCATCTAGGCATCAATCAACATCAACAACCCTAAAAAATGCACACAAATATGAACTAATTGAAATGGTCACAAGTAAAAACACTTGATATATCCAAAGCATCTTTCAATGATTACAAGTAGGGTCACAATTAGGAACCAATCCACATTGACACCTCTAAGAAGTACGTATAATAGGAAACCATTAAAAGTTCTGAAGTAAATTCACTTGTATAATATTCTCGAATTAAAGCATCATTTAGTGAAATTTTTTACACAGGTTACAGGTTGATCAACTTTCTGAAACAGTAAGTACCAAGGAGAAACCAGCCAACAAGTACAAATAAGAAGATTGCCAAGTAACTGAGGAACGTCCCTCCTCCAAATGTAAGTCCTAAGCCAAGTACTATGATAAATGGTAAATAAGTTCGCACAATAGCTGCTTTACTGACCCATTGTCCCTTGAGAAAAATAAAACAGCCAAGTTTACCACATTCCACCTGCCAGCCTGAAACTTTAACCTGTTCAAACCATTGGCTACAAATGAATGGCAATTGCAAGTGAAAATGTTGTAGGAATGGTGTTGGTATTCCTGTGTGCTTTTACGTAATGCATCATCCCATGTCACAATGTCTCTTCCACGTTCACTTTGCTCAGATTCATCATTGCCATTGTATGCAGCAGAAATGCAGCACTGCAGGCCAGGATTCAGGAAAATAAAAAAAATTGGGATGGTAATAAAAGATTGTTAATGATTATGTCAATAAATATGAAATATCACTCTTATGCAATCAATGAAATGGCTGGTTAACTCTGCGCAAAATTGCCAATGATGTTTTTTTTTTAACAGAAACCATAATCTGTAATCAAATGCCTACGATTCAACTATACCTTCTCTTTACTTATTTGAAGAAAGCGGGTCGGTGCTCCAAATGCAAAATTGTCAACACATACAAAATTCGGACCAGCAAAATCCAATATAACTCCGTCCTCCCTGCATATCCCAATGTGGCCAATAAAAGGAACAAACCATGATAGCACAGGAAGCGGTGTCCATACAATGCAGCATGGGAACCGGCTTCTTTTCGGATCAATTTGCATAGAATGGGCCTCGGTATCTCCAATCGTCAGACTGTGCTCTGGTTCTCCATTTGATCCCATTGCAAAAAAGCTGCAAATCACCTAGATTTCAACAAATAAGAAACAGCTCCATCATCTATTTTTTGGGGGGAAGATGTCACTGCCACTGGTGTCCAATATTATCATGTTCTATACAATTATTTAACTATTTCCCCTATTTGAAGTTCCATGACCAATTTTTTATTACTAGTAGCTGCGCGTATTTTTTTGAACCGTAGAAAGTAAAACTTAAAATCTTGATTTGATAATTCATTGCCTCAAGGGCATAACGAAAATCAGCATAACCATCTTAGAATTTACGAAGTTGCATCAGAAGATCCTAGAACCCACGCTTAACAAAATATTAAGAACTTCACATGAGAAACAATTTGAATCGAAAATCCAGACGGAAAATTACTAGACAAATAAAATCCTCTTTGAATTAAAATTATAGAAGAATTGCATCAGAAGATCCCATAATCATCATGCAGTTCTAATCGTCAGTTTCAGCTCAAACAAAAACAGCGTTAAATCATAATTTTAACAGCAATTACTCTCGTGATTTGGGGATTTGCACCGGTCGCGGAGTTGGGTTAAGAAAGAGAGAAAGTACATACCTTTGGCTGGAAAATGAAGAACGGTCCAATGCGCTGAAACAGGTTGGATCCGTCCAAAACGTTAAAGCCGACTTCAATTTTTTTGTTGGGCATGGTGTTGGGGGGGCATTAATTTCACTAATTGTGACCGATTTTTTTTTTGGATCCCTAATTTCACTAATTTTGACTTAAGTTTTTGCTAAATTTCAAATTCATCATTAAATTAGTTTTTTTTAAGCTTAGTTTGATTGCACTATTTTTCATGAAAAATGTCACATTTATGAAAAATAATGTCACTTCAATAGAAAATATTTTCCAACTTTAACTGTTTGATAGAAAGTGGAAAAAAAAATGTTTTATAAGGTACAATCACTTAAAGTATGGATTTGACCACTTTCTTGAAAAATATTTTTTCACCATTTTGGTGGGTTTTTTTTTCCACCTTACATAGAAATTATTTTCCTTTTCCACCATTGCCAATCAAACACACACACACTCTATTACACATTGAAATTAAAAAAATTTGCATAAATGGTCTATAACTTTTGCCTTTATTGTACAAATGGTTCCTAATCTTTGTTTTTTTGGCGCAACAGTCCTCAACTTATATTTTTAGTGCGCAATTGGTCCTTATTTGATAAAAAAGACAAATATGCTCTTATTTTTATTTATAAAAAATTTCAATTAGATTCTTAACTTTTGTAAAAAGTACAAATGAGTCCGATACTTTTATTTTTATAAAAAATTAAAAGAAACTAACAAATTGATAATATACTAAATTATTTTGTATATTTTATGAACTATTATAAAATAACTAAAATTTAAGCTCATAATTATTAACAAATGTGTTAATTAAAATTATTTTATTATTATTATGTAATCATTAAAATTTAAACTTTAATTTTATCATTACAACATAAAAAGCAAAATAACTTTGCCACAAACTTGATGCTCAAATATTATTATTTAATTGAGCTATTCGTTTATAAACTACAAATATTAGAGCCCAAATTGTATTCTTCACATTTTAATTTTATCGTTTTATTATTGTTAAAAAATAAAGAACACAAAATGTGTAAATTAATTTTTGTTAGTAATTTTATGTTAAAAAAATATACTAAGATTGATTCAATGTCATAAAATTATATAAGCTATTTTGTTATTTCTTTAACTTAATTTTTATTCAAGTTTTTCACATCACATAACAATTACATATACCTAAAGCGCAATAATTTTATATTTTTCTCTTATGAAAAATATAATTCACACAACTATAGTGATATATTTAATATACTAAATTAAATATTGTTTAATAAATGTACCATACTTATTTGCACATTTTGCAAAGGTTAGAAATTCAATTACAATTTTTTAAACTTGGGTATTTTTATCTTTTTCATCAAATAAGGACTAATTGCACACCAAAATACATAGATTAGGGATTGTTATGCCAAAAAACAAAAGTTAGGGACATTGCACAATAAAGACAAATGTTATGGACCATTTGCACCAATTCCCCTTGAAAGGATAGCAGTGTTCATTCCAAATATGAAGTTTCTCTCTCTTGAACACACAAATCTTAAAATTGCGGTCTCCTGATAGAATTCATCTTAGAAGACAAATCTATTAAATTATCCATCCCCAAATATATGAAATTATCCATCATAGTTCACAAACTCCAATATTTTGTTGTTGGACTCTTGTTTTATGGTGGTAATTTGGAAAAAAAAAAAACTCAGATATCCGTTCAAACTCTTTCAATTTCTGTGTTACTTCGTCGATTCTAATTCTATGGTGTTTGTAGAGTTTGCGATTCGATTTTCGTCTATTTGTTTTTGTCTTCTACTGCTTAACTCGATTCCTCAATTTAAAGGTATGTGGTGGTGAAATCTGTTGAAATTTTATAAAGTTGTTAGGTTTAGATTATGATATTTTTATGTATTTAGTCTTTTTAATTGTTTTTAGTTAATTTTTATTTCTCTTGTTTGCATGTTTAGGTACAGATTTATATATTGGGCAAAAATACATGATTTTTTTTTTTGTTTCTATATGAGATTGTTTATTTTAATCTATGATAATTTCTTTATTTTTGTGTGATCTATTGTTTAGTGCTATTTGTGTACGGTTACCTATGTTTTGGGATGAAATTGTATTGTTATTGCTGATTTTTGTCGATTCTAAATGTTTTCTTCTGGTTTTTGACGAAGTTTTTGTTGGTCGAGGCGTTGTTAGGGTTTTTGGAAATGTTTTTTTTTTTTGTTTTTTGTGGAGTTTGTGGTTCGGTTTTTGTTTATTTGGTCTGTTTTTGTCGACTACTTAGTTGGTTTTGCTCTAGTTGCAGGTATGTGTAGGGTGAAATGTGGTGAAATTGTGTGAAATTGCTAGTTCTAGGTTATGATATTTTCGTTGCTCTTTTTACATATTTAGATACATATTTGTATATTGTGCAGTAGTATATGAAGTTGTTTGTTTTATTTCAACTTGTGATAATTTTTTATATTTTGTGTCATCTATTGTACAGTGTGGGTTTTGTATGATTACTTATGTTCTTGTAGGAAATTGTATTTTGATTGTTATTTTTGTTGATTCGGGTGTTGTGTTTGGTGTTTGGTGAAGTTAATATCGTGTTAGATTCTATTTAAGGCAATTTAGTCATGTGGTGAAAATTCACATTGTGGTACAAAATTTATTGCCTAGGGTTAAAAAAAAAAGTAAATTCTAAGGTATTTTGTTTTGAATAAATGTAATACTGCTGGGTTAAAATTTTGAAGTATTTGTTTTAAATAGTACTTTGAACTATAGTTGAAGATAATTAAAGTATATAGAATTTTGAAATTAATATTGTTTCAGATAGAATTTTCAAATAATAATGTTTTCAAAATAATACATGAAAATTAATGTAGTATATTGTATAGTTGAAGACTATAATTAATCCATTAGGTAAGATCCTACTATATAGCTTGACTTTATTACTTAGGTTGTCTTTTAGTTGGATTAATATTTGATATTGTAATTTATATTTCTTATTAATTAACTCAATTAATTAGTGGAAGATTGTCGTAAAGATCTTTGGTTGTGTTTTTGCAATAGCAACACATACGAATAATGTGATATTTTTTATTTGTATTGGCCAGTGATTTAGAACAATAGATTTATTATTATTGTATCTTTATTTACTAATGTAAAATTGATGGATGAATAAAATTATTTTGAAACGCAAAAATAAACACGAAACAAATAGTGAAAAGATTTGTATGCTAAGAGTACAAAATTGCAATCTAAACATACCATACGTAGAACAATACTTCAACTTTTTTTTATTTTATGAAGTATAAGTAAATTTGGACGATGCAAATAGTAGTTCAAAACTAGTTGGTGAGTATTACGTCCTTATAAGCAGAGAATATAAGCATTACTAAATTTGTGATATTTACGTTCTAGACATTTAAAATTAAGTTTTGAATTATAGTCGAAGGTCGTGATAAGCAAGGATATTTAGGTATAGAAAGTGACGGTTTAGAAGATGATGTAAAGAATCGCCATTCGTGCGAAGATGATCCAAACATGTCTTACAACAAAATTTATTGATTCCAAAAAGAATCAATTTATTACAAATATTGACATGACACATGTTTCTACTAAAATCTATGCACTACAAACACCATCAATTTGTAATCACTGCAATGCCAAAAAAATTGAGAAAGAAAGTAAGAATTTAGTGGTTGTCACGGAAAAGTAGAATTACAAATAAAAAATGCATCTAATGAATTGTACGAGTTACACACTTTCAATTCAATTGAAGCATTGTATTTTAAAAATAATGGACGAAATTATAATATCGATTTTGCTTTTACTTCATTTGGGATAAAATATGATAAAGATTTGTACAAAAAATACAAATGTATCTACACATTTAGGGATCAAGGACAGGTATGTCATTACATAAATCCAATTTTACTAATTGATAATAATTCATCTTATTTAACTTGTACTTTTATGAGATTGAAAATGAAATACAAAATAAGTTACAAAAATTAGGTAAATTTTGTGAATCGAGTGTTGCACAAATTGATAGATATATTAAAATCAACTCTTATTGTAAATTTTTCATTCCTTAAGTGATATTGAATTGTTTAGAAACTTGTAGAATACACATTAGATGTGACTCAATGCTTAATCAAAGAATATATAAGCATCACAAGTGGCTGCATTTTGGATTGATAAATCTATATGCGACACTAGAATTCGGATATATCAATTTATTGTCAATTCTAATACTTTATATAGAATACATTACTATTTTAATTAGGATGATCCGCTTTTATTTTGGTGAATCCAGATGGCATGAGGATATTGAGAAGTTCAAGAAAGATAAAGTTGATGATTGTCATAGAGTATAAAATTTGTTGGATATAAACATTATAAAATTTGTTGGATATAAACATTATAAATTACGCGAATAAGTTAATCGAGAAAGAGAATAAATCTTAAATGGCAACATAATTTGTTTATTCTGATAGCCCAAGAATAACTAACCAAGAGGGGGGTGAATTGGTTTTCTCAAACTTTTTCGAAAAATATTCTCAAAAATGATATTTAAGAGATAAAAATAGATTCACAAAAATATAAGCACAATATAAGTAAATAAAAGAGAAAAGAGAGTGCAAACGATTTTTATGGAGGTTCGATCCAGCCAATGATCTACGTCCCCCGTTACCAAGCTTTCCAACACGAGCACGGCCTTTCCACTATTTTGATTGACTTATGGTGCAATCCAAACCCTTACAATGTATCCGGTGACTTACAAGCAAGGAGCACCGATCCTTATACAACATTGAGCTTTTCAAGGGACCTCAATATGATCCAAATAAATAAAGAGATTGATTTAAGTATTTCTCTCTAGATGAATGATAGATACAAGTTTAGTTCTAAGAGAGACTAACACTTTAATGAATAGCAATGGATGAGGAAAGCTCAAGTGTTAGAAGAAAACTTTGTTGAGAAAGATGAACCAAAAGTTTGATTTAATCAAACAAAGTTTTTCAAAGAGAGATATTGAAGATATAAATGCAATGAAGCTTTGAATGATGTTTTCAATATGATTCTCTCTATAAATGCTCTTGTAAGTGTTGTTGAATGATAATAAATGAAGTGGTATTTATAGAGATAAATTTTTCGTCACTTTACTGTTGAAACGGATGACCAAACGGTCGACCGGTCAGATTGGTCAGAACTAGCCGTTGGTCTGCAGAAAATCAGAACAGACACTTTATGAAAAGTGTCAATCAAACGGTCGACCGGTTCAAACGGATGATCAAAACGGATGACCAAACGGATGACCGTTTCCACAGTTTTGAAAAATGATTTTTGGCTTTGATAAAAATATTTTATGCAAGTAATAATGACATATGTTTTGTGCATAAAAAATATTTTGAGCTTTCATTCATTTTAATTGCTAAGAATTAAATGGTTAATACCTTTACAATTTCATCTAAAAATTCATTCTTCATTCTTGATCTTCAAATATTGAGTTTCGGAATATTGAGTTTCGGATCTTTGAGAAACTTAAACTCTTGAATTGATTTTGACTTGATCATGACATGGTATGAGAGTTCGATTTGTAGTGCCTTGAATATTGCTTGAAAGTAGATTGTTAGTAAACATAACCAATTTGTTTGTTATAATCAAAATATTAAGGTTTAAAGTTAACTATAGGTCAACAATTTCCCCCTTTTTGATTATGACAAACAATGTGAGAATATAGAATAATAAGATACAATAAAGCATATATATTCCCCATTTCCTTTTCAAGTAAACATGATTTGATGAATTTGTATTACATTATATCATTTTCATTTGATTTGCCAAATTTTATCATACATATCAAATGTCCAATTTGATTGTCAAATAATATCAAATTTTCATCACAATATAGAATAAATTTCAAGTCCATCTCACATCACATATATCCATCTCACATCACATATATTCCCCCTTTTGACATAAGCAAAAAGACATAATCGAAACATTTAAGGTATAAAAATTATTGGCAAAAGTTGTAATATCGTCATCCATTAGGGAAGGACAATCAAAGTTCAAGATGGCATCAAAGAGGTACATAAACAATGATTGTTTGCAAAACAAATAACAAGAAATATATAAATATAATCTAGAGCTCCGGTGGAGGAGGCGGAGGAAACCGGTGCCGAGACGGGAGTGAAGAGCATGAAGCAAAGACGTGATGCCGTCTACCGAAGTTTGTAGTCCACCAACCGTAGTTTGAATGCTAGCCGCCGTATTTTGTAGGTCACGCACGGCATGTTGTAGGCCATCGACGGTAGATGCAAGTGAATCGATCCGGCCATTAAAAAGATTGAATTGGTCCTCATTGAAGCGGGAGGTGGAGGACGACGGCCTTTGAGATGATCGTGGTCGCCGTGGAGGCGGAGCATGTTCGGCATCACCACCTTCGTCCATTTCTTCCTCATCCTCAAATGGCAAAGTGGAGGGACCGGACTCATCGTCAAACCCCTTGGATTTTGCCACCCATTGCCCATTTTCTTTGACGATTTTCATACGGCGAAGGGTAAGAATATTGATGGTGTAAGAATATTGATGGTGTCGGTGGGTTTGGGAAGGCTGGCTACCGAGTTACGGAAGGAAACTTCGAAATGTTGGAAAATTTTAGTGAGAATCATTCCGTAGGGAAGCCCCTTAGGCCTAGTGCCGCTAAGGACGGAGGTCATATGTTGGATTATTATGTATGAAAAGTCAAGTTTACGCCCATGGAGGATAGAGTCGAGAAGAAATACATCATAGTGATTAACCTCATCTAAGTGGCCTTTACGAGGAACAATAATATGTGCGATAATGTTATGGAGGACATGACACGGAAGAGTAAGTTGGTTCGTGCGAAGACGTCACGGCGACCTCAAATTGCTTTGCCGGTGACATGACAACAAGCCTCGATTGGGTCGTATTCTTGAGTATGAGGAATTGTTTTGTGGTGTACTGACGAATACCGCCTTCCTCAAGATGAAGAAGTGATCGAATGAAGTCTTGAGTGATTCTTATTTGTTTATTTCGAACTAGACATGAAATTCCCGACCCGGAGAGAAAGACATATTTTATAGAAATCTTTTATAATGGAAGGGTAAACTTTGTCATTCAACGTAAGAATGCTAACCCAACCCATACCTATGAAAAGATCCTCTATATGAAAGGAGGGGCTTCAAAAGTAAATGAGGCAAGGTCTACGTTCTTACCAATGAGGACGGGACATTTGGCAATCCAATTCTCGAGGAGAATCCTCTTCTTGAGATGATGGAGAAGGTTGCCTTTCTCTCCTAGGGACGCTTGGCGCCATTTTAACTCGAGGCATGGTGTTGGAGAAAACGGATTTGGAGGCTAGGGTTAGGTTCGTCCGCTTGGGATGGAATGGGAAGAATTTATGGACAAAAATTGGGGATTTTTCGGATTTTGGTGTAAAATGATATGGGTTTTGTGATTTTGAGTGTAAATTGGAAAGATTTTAGGAGGATTGGAAGATTGGAAGAAGATTTGAAGAGAAAACCTTAGTTCGCGGGAAGTTGGAATGAAGAAATTTGAAAAATTTCTAACTTAAAACTCTGATTTCCGCTTATACGGACTACCGTAAACCTCAGACGGTCGACCGTTTTATATGAAATTTTGAAAATAAACTCTCTGCTCAGACGGATGAGTAGACGGATGAGCATGAGGTCGTCCGTTTAATTTAAGACGGACGTCCGTTTAACCAAGACGGTCAACCGTTTAAAATTTTTAATTTTGGCAAAAGTCTCTGCTTAGACGGATGATGAAACAGATTAAACAATTGTTCATCCGTTTGACATGAAACGGACGTCCGGTTTAACAAACGATTGTCCGTTTGGACAATTTTTGCAAAAATTTATAAAAATCATCGATTTGATCTTTTGTCAAATAATTTTGAAACATATTTATCACATAAAATGCAATCAATTATAGAAAATATAAGGAGTTAGCCACATATTTCACATTCATCAATTATACCTAAATTTCGTCGAATGTAAGAAAATCTTTCAAGTGCTAATGGTTTTGTGAGAATATCGCCAATTGTTTTTCGGTTTTACAAACTCCAAAGTTATATCTCCCTTGTGTGCATGGTCTCGTAAAAGTGATGTCTAATCTCGATGTGTTTGGTACGAGAATGCAAAATGGAATTTTTAGATAAGTTTATGGCACTAGTGTTATCACACATAATAGGAACTTTTCCAAAGGAAATGTGATAATCATTTAGAGTTTGTTTCATCCATAGGATTTGAGCACAACAACTAGCGGCGGATATATACTCGACTTCGATGGTTGATAAGGCAACGGAATTTTGTTTCTCACTAAACCATGAAACTAAAGCAAAGCCTAGAAAATGGCACGTTCCACTAGTACTTTTTCGATCAATTGTGCAACCGGCCCAATCGGCATCCGAATAGCTAAGTAAATCAAAATGAGTTTCTTTGGGATACCAAAGACCTAAAGATCTAGTTCCACTAAGATAACGAAAAATGCGTTTTTACGGCACTAAGATGGGAATTATTAGGATTAGATTGATATCTAGCACATAAGCATACACTAAACATAATATCGGGTCTACTAGCGGTTAAATAAAGAAAGGATCCGATCATACCTCGATATTTTGTTACATCAACGGAAGTACCTTGCTCGTCTTTATCTAGTTTGATTGATGAGCTCATTGGAGTGTTCATTGGCTTCAACTCTTCATTTCAAACTTTTGAGCATATCCAAGATATACTTAGTTTGACTAATGAATATTCCATCATTGGTTTGTTTGATTTGGAGACCAAGAAAGAACTTGAGTTCACTCATCATGCTCATCTCAAATTCCCTACTCATGCACTTAGAAAATTCTTCACATAGGGAAATGTTAGTAGCACCAAAAATGATATCGTCAACATAAATTTGAACAACTATCATATCATTCTTTTGGTTTTATAAATAATGTAGTATCCGCTTTACCCATTAAAAAACCATTTGATAAGAGAAATTTACTCAATCTCTCATACCATGCTCTAGGAGCTTGTTTTAAACCGTAAAGAGCTTTTCTAAGTTTGAAAATTTTGTCCGGATACTTATGATTTTTAAAACCGGGTGGTTGCTCAACAAAAACTTCTTCTTGAATGACTCCATTCAAGAATGCACTTTTGACATCCATTTGAAATAAAGTAAAATTCTTATGACAAGCAAAAGCAAGAAGCATGCGAATAGATTCTAATATAGCAACTGGGGCAAAAGTTTCTTCGAAATCAATGCCTTCTTCTTGATTGTAACCTTGAGCCACTAATCTAGCTTTGTTACGCACAATTATACTATTTTCATCTCGTTTGTTTTGAAAAACCCATTTTGTGCCAATTACGGTTTGTGAATTTGGTCTAGCAACTAAATCCCAAACATGATTTCTTTCAAATTGATTTAGTTCATCTTGCATAGCTAGGATCCAAAATTCATCAAACTCGACTTCTTTAAAGTTCTTTGGCTCAATTTGTGAAAGAAATGCACAATTGTTATGAAAATTTCTAGAAGAATTTCTTGTGCTTACCCCTTTTGATGGATCACCAATGATGAGATCTTTTGGGTGATATGGGACAAACCTCAATTCTTTTGGTAATGATGAAGTGTTGAGATCTTCATGAGGTCCTTCATCATTTTGTTGCATACTTGTTTCCTCCTCATGTTGACTTTCAATGTTATTTGGATTCCCTTTGTCTTGATTTTGAACACTTAGTTGTTCAAATGATATTTTCAAATCTTCATCATCAATAACTTTTCTTGTATAGAGGAGTTAGTTTCATCAAAACAACATGCATAGATTCTTCAACTACTAAAGTTCTTTTGTTGAAAACTCTAAAAGCTTTACTAGTAGATGAATATCCAAGAAAAATTCCAATATCGGATTTTGGATCAAATTTTCCCAAATTTTCTTTTGTATTTAAAATAAAGCACTTGCAACCAAAAACTTTAAAATATCCGATATTGGGAATTCTATTTTCCAAAGCTCATATGGAGTTTTGGTTTTCTTTCGACTTACCAAAACTCTATTTAAGATATAACATGAAGTGTTTACGGCTTCGCCCAAAAGTATTTTGGTGAATTGTTTTCATTCAACATGTTCCGAGCCATTTCTTGCAATGTTCGATTCTTCCTTTCTACTACACCATTTTGTTGAGGAGTTCTAGGAGCCGAAAAATTATGTTCATATCCATTGGATTTTCAAAACTTATCAAAGGCTATATTTTCAAATTCTCCACCATGATCACTCCTAATTGTGGTAATGGTGTATCCTTTTCATTTTGACTCTTTTGCAAAAATGTTTAAATGCATTTAAGGCTTCATCTTTTAAATTCAAGAAAATGACCTAAGTAAATCTTGAAAATCATCAACAATAACAAATGCATAATGTTTTCCACTTAAACTAGCGGTTCTAGATGGTCCAAATAAGTCCATGTGGAGAAGTTGCAAAGGTCTTGAAGTAGAAGAGTGTTGTTTAAGTTTGAAAGAACTCTTTACTTGTTTTCCAAATTGACAAGCATCACAAATTTTATCTTTTTCAAACTTTATATTTGGCAACCCTTTCACAAAGTTATTTTGGAGATTTTTGAAAGTAAGTCCATGCTAACATGACCTAATCTCCTATGCCATAGCCAAGAATCATCCTTTATACTTGAAAAATATTTTATTTCCTTTTCAAGTTCAAATTCAATAGATATGATGTAAACATCTTTGCTTCGGCTCCCCATGAACAATACCTCTTTAGATATAGCATCCTCAATGAGGCAATTGGAAGAATCAAATTTAATGAGATAACCTTTATCACACAATTGACTTATACTAAGTAAGTTATGTTTGAGGTTATCAACTAATAAAACATTTTCAATGGAGGAGAAGAACGATTACCAATATTTCCAATGCCTATGATTTTCCTTTGGCATTGTCTCCAAAAATCACATGACCTCCATCTTTTCTTTTGAAATTTGATAGTAATGATCGATCTCCGTCATATGTTTTGAACAACCACTATCCAAGAACCAATTGTCTTGACCTTTTGTGGTACCTACAAAAATAATTTTAATTTTTGATTTTGGTACTCACATAAGTTTGGGTCCTTGATAGTTAGTGCTTGTGGATTCTTTTATCCACTTGTGTTTCTTTTCAAAGTATAGTTTCTTTTAGTCAAACAATTGTAAGCAACATGACCATCTTTCTTGCAAAACTACATGTGATGTTTTGTTGAGAAAAGTTGGATGATTTTACAAAAATACTTTCAAGTAGGGGTGGGCATCCAAACCCCCAAACCGTTCAAACCGACCAAACCGAACCAAATCGGGTCGGTTTGGTTCGGTTTTTCACACCCTGACGGTTTGGTTTGGTTGGTTTACTAATTTAAAAAATATATTCAGTTTGGTTTGGTTTGGTTTCGATTTGGGCAAAAAACCGAACCAAACCGCTAAATAAACCGAACCGAGATATGGGAGTTATTTTTATAAATAACATGTCAAAAAACAAATTGTAAATAATATGTTATTTTATAAATGAGAGTTATATTTAAATTTTTTGTAAATTTTTGTTAATAACATGTTGCATGTTGTAAAGAACATTTAAAATGGGAATTATAAAATTAATTTTTTTTTGTGTATACAAGTCCAAAACATTAAAGCCCAAACCGCTCAAATCGAACCAAACCGAACCAAGATTAGTCGGTTCGGTTTGGATCTGTTTCATACAACGCGGCGGTTTGGTTCGGTTTCAGATAATAGTCAAACCGAATTGGTCGGTTCGGTTTTGGTTTGGGCCCAAAACCGAACCAAACCAATCCATGCCCACCCCTACTTTCAAGGAATTTTGTTTCAAGAGAGGTTTATATCCAATTCCCCTTTGTTAAACACATATTTTTGCTCACCAAGCATTAATTCAAAGTTTTTCTTTCCTTGGGTGAATTTGTGAATAATGCTTGTTAAATCAACCACTTTTTCTTTCAATAAAACATTTTCTTTAATCAAGGACTTATGATCATCCTTTCTTTTTCAAAGTCCTTTTGTGCAATAAAAGTTTCTTGACTACTTTTTCAACAAAGAGTGTTTATTGTTAAGAATAGAGTATTTTGACATAAGTTTCTCAAATTCTTCAAGAATTTCATCATAAGAGGTAGATAAGTCAATGTAAGAGTCATTGTTGTTTGTACTTACCTCATCCTCAATAGCCATGAAGCACATATTAGCAATTTCTTCTTGAATTTCATCATCTTCTTGATCATCTTCATCACTATCATCCCATGTAGCTTGAAGTGCCTTCTTTTTTTGAACTTCTTCTTGTTTGGGCATTCGGTCCTCTTGTGACCGGGTTTGTCACAATCATAGTATATGATCTTTTGTTCTTTTCTTCACTTTTGTCTTCTTTCTCTTTGAAATCGCCTATTGTTTGAAATCCTCTCCATTTCTTGACAAGAAGAACTAAGTCATCAAGTTCTTCATCACTCAAGTTTGTGTTGGATGATCCTTCATCATTTGTTGATTTCAAAGCAATTTGCTTCTTGGGAAGCTCCTTCATCTCTTCTTTGCTTCTCCTTGTTTTCTCCTTTGTTTCGGCATTGTTGAGCTCATATGTCATCAATGTTCCATATAGCTCCTCCAATGGATAAGTGTTGATATCTTTTGTATTCTCTATCAACATCCTCAAGGAGTTCTAATCTTCCGATAAAGACCTAAGCATTATGCTCACAAGTTCACCGTTAGTAAATTTTCGATCAAAGCCCTTAAGGCCATTAATAATATCGGTGAAACGAGTAATCATATCAACAATAGGTTCATCTTGTTTCATAAAGAAATTTTCAAATCTTTTGTCAAAAGATTTATTTTGGTTTCTTTAACCTTGTTGGTACCTAAGTGAGTTATCTCTAATGCATGCCAAATATCATATGCGGAATCACATGTGCTAATACGATTAAACTCATTTTTGTCTAAAGCACAATAAAGTAAATTTTTGGCTCTAGCATTCAAAGACAATTTTCTTTTGTCCTCTTCATCATATTCTTCTATAGGCTTAGAAATAGTTTGGTCCGGTTTATCATCAACTTTGACAATTTTTGTAGGCACATATGGACCAAACTCGATGACTTCCCAAATGTTATAATCAATTGATTGAATATAAATGATCATTCTAGTTTTCCAATAATTGTAGTGGGAGCCATTAAAGAAGGAGGACGATTTGTAGAGTGACCCTCAAGGTTTTGAAAATTTTGGTTAGCCATTACTCAAGATTGTGTAATAAAAAAATGAGCACCTTGCTCGATACCAATTGATAGCCCAAGAATAACTAACCAAGAAGGGGTGAATTGGTTTTCTCAAACTTTTTCGAAAAATATTCTCAAAATGATATTTAAGAGATAAAAATAGATTCACAAAAATATAAGCACAATATAAGTAAATAAAAGAGAAGAGAGAGTGCAAACGATTTTTATGGAGGTTCGATCCAACCAATGATCTACGTCCCCCGTTACCAAGCTCTCCAACACGAGCATGGCCTTTCCACTATTTTGATTGACTTATGGTGCAATCCAAACCCTTACAATGTATCCGGTGACTTACAAACAAGGAGCACCGATCCTTATACAATATTGAGCTTTTCAAGGGACCTCAATATGACCCAAATAAATAAAGAGATTGATTTAAGTATTTCTCTCTAGATGAATGATAGATACAAGTTTAGTTCTAAGAGAGACTAATACTTTAATGAATATCAATGGATGAGGAAAGCTCAAGTGTTAGAAGAAAACTTTGTTGAGAAAGATGAACCAAAAGTTTGATTTAATCAAACAAAGTTTTCAAAGAGAGATATTGAAGATATAAATGCAATGAAGCTTTGAATGATGTTTTTCAATATGATTCTCTCTATAAATGCTCTTGTAAGTGTTGTTGAATGATAATAAATGAAGTGGTATTTATAGAGATGAATTTTGTCACTTTCTGTTGAAACGGATGACCAAACGGATGACCAAACGGTCGACCGGTCAGATTGGTCAGAACTAGCCGTTGGTCTGCAGAAAATCAGAACGGACACTTTTTGAAAAGTGTCAATCAAACGGTCGACCGGTTCATGTAAAATGGTCGACCGGTTCAAACGGATGATCAAAACGGATGACCAAACGAATGACTGTTTCCACAGTTTTGAAAAATGATTTTTGGCTTTGATAAAAATATTTTATGTAAGTAATAATGACATATGTTTTGTGCATAAAAAATATTTTGAGCTTTCATTCATTTTAATTGCTAAGAATTAAAGGGTTAATACCTTTACAATTTCATCTAAAAATTCATTCTTCATTCTTGATCTTCAAATATTGAGTTTCGGAATATTGAGTTTCGGATCTTTGAGAAACTTGAACTCTTGAATTGATTTTGACTTGATCATGACATGGTATGAGAGTTCGATTTGTAGTGCCTTGAATATTGCTTGAAAGTAGATTGTTAGTAAACATAACCAATTTGTTTGTTATAATCAAAACATTAAGGTTTAAAGTTAACCATAGGTCAACATATTCTGGTTATAATATTGTTTTATGGTTAAAGTTTTTTATTTCACTTAATTTGTTTTTGGATTTCTTTGTAGTTTTGACAAAGAAGAAAATGAGATCACAAGTTTTCTGCCGAGAGTATTACTGCAATAAATTACAAGTAAGAACTCTAAGCACCTGTTTGGTTTAGTTTAAAATCAAATTTTTTGGTCCCAGTCAACTATTGACTATTTACGACACAATTATAATAACCATTGCATGGTCCAAATTTTACACATTCCACCTAGCCATTTCCATAACTACCCCTCAGCTCACAAGCAGGGGCGGACCCATTAAGGATCTAGTGGGTGCAAATTGCACCCACTGGATTTCATAAAATTTCAGATTTATTTGAAAGCCCAATCCAAATTAAAAAAGTATGGTTTTAATTTCTTTGAAAGCCCAGCCCAAATAACACCCCAGATCCAATTAATCCTAAATATTGGAATCAAACCCAGAAAACTCCTTACCTTCTTCTACGGCTGAGAGTCTATGTCTCTGTGATAGTGTGCAACTGTGATCCCAAGTCCCAACTTGGCAACTCAACAAATTTTTTCGTAATTTCTATTGCTCCCTATCTCTTTTTTAATCTTATTATTTATTTGTTGATAGTTATTTTTGCTCTTGGATATTAAGTGGGTTTTCCACTTTTACTTGTTTTGCTCTTGATTGTAAATAATGAATTTATGATATAATTCATAAAATTAGAATGTCAAATTATGAATTTGTGATGTAATTTGAAGAGTTGGGTATTTATATAGAGGGTCATGAGATTTTTTTTTATTATTATATCCAATTCAACGTGCTCGAAGAAGACGGATTTCTACATGAAAATAAAATTTATTTCTCATAGGTCCATTGGTTTATGCAAAATCCTGCTCTAATGGTCTAATTTGTAGTATTATTTTTAAGGAAAGTAGGAAACCTCTGGGAGCAGCCGTTGGAAATTCCTTTTATTATGTCCAAATCCAATTTAACTGTTGCTACTGCTACAGTTGAAAGAATATTTTCTGCTATAAATATTGTGTAGAATTGACTGCATAATCGGATTGGAGACCAATGGATGAATGATAGCTTAGTTGTGTATGTTGAAAAAGATGTATTTAATGAAATTGATAATGAGACCATTGTATGGCATTTTCAAATTATGAGAAGTTGTAAGGAACAATTGTAAAAAAAAAAAAAAAAAATACTACATTTTGATTTTTGAATATCATCGTTGTTGTCTTGTTTGAAATTATTGTTTACGTAATTTTGTATCGCCCAAACTGAACTATAATCCTGCGTTTGCCCTTGCTCACAAGACATTTACCTCCATGTCCATCTCCCAAATGTTTGAATCGATTTTCCTCTCTCTTTTCTTTCTCTGAATCCACCTAAATTTTTTCGACCGTCGCCCATCCTTTGCTCGCCGTCGCTTATAGAGAAGTTGCCTAAAACGTGATCCCACACTTAGAAATACGCACAACCCATACAGAATGGTACGCGATCTGCAAAATTTATGACTTAGTTGTTCAATTTTTTTTCTAGGTTTTGTTCTCATTGTGATTTTCCAATTTCATTCACATGTCCACCGGCAAATAAGTGTTATTTTTTTGTCCCGCACATGGAGCATGGTGAAGTTCGGTGTTCTCCACCCTTAATTATCATTTTCGATTGTCATTTTCGAGCGAACGACATATGTCTTCCGAATTACCGTCAGTCACAGCCATCTACGAATCTACTCCGTCCAATAAGCAACAGTGAAAAAAAATGCTAAATGGGAGAATTATTACCGTGTTTTTGTCCAAGAAAACCTTTAAATGTCTACGTGAAATGAGTGGCAACATTGTAATTTTTCCTCACAAACTGTCAAGCTGTGTCAAATTCCATCATATTGTCAATAAATTATATGCATTGTGGGGCCCACTGGTCAAATGTGAAAAACTAAAATTAGTTTATAAACCATACCAAACAAGCAATAAGTAATTCTACTTTGCTCCATGCGGGTAGGTGTTTTGAAAATAATTACAAGTTCACAATATCGCTAACAAATAATAAAGTGGACGTAATGAGTTCGGATTATCGTTCTCATGAAGACTATTTTATTTAAATAACAGCTTAATTAATCATAATCTTAATCTATTGAAAACAATTCGAAATAATTTTATTTTAACTATTTACCTACAATTATTAATTTAAGAAAATAATGTAATAACGTATGTGAACAAAAATATCAAGAATTAATCAATTATGATGGTTAGTGTCGGGACTCACGATTTCACAATAGTTATCATCTCTAATCTATCCTCTCAAATTTTCTTCCTATTGTTGTACTCAGTCGAATTCACGAATTTCACTTAATTTACCACTATCGAGTTCAAATTAGTCTTATCTAATTAAGTCAACTCATTGTATCTCTATGTAAAGTGAGAATAAGCCTTAACTAGATGAATTAAATCTAATAAGAATTCAATTTAAGACCGTAATAATAACAAAAGTGTGTATACCTTTTATCCAATTGCCAGCTTTACTACGTGTTATAGATTAATAACCCACCTCTCAATTTGTTACAATCCACAATTTAATGAAATAGTGTCCAATTATGTCAAGTATTACAAAAAAAAATTCAATATATATTCAAGACATATACAAAACTTGAGAATTAAAATTGAAGAATCAAAACTAGGTTACATTATTCATTCAAACTACAGTTTAGTTACACATCATAAAAGAATAAAATTAAAAGAGTATAATAGAATACATCACTGGGTTTAAAAGAAAAACAAGAATTAGATGTAAATCTTACACAAAAAATCTATCTTGTTCTTGCAAAGTTTGAAACCCTAGCTTGCTTGATATAATTTTCCTCTTTAATCTCACAAAATTCTTGTACATAGTTCTCACATTTTGTTTGAATAGTCATCTCAATTTACAAGTCTCTCTAAAACTCTAAAAACGTCCTAGAATTTGTGTGGAACCAAAATACCAAAAAGAGTCCTTGTATAAAATGGTAAGAATTCTTCTGGCCACGAAATGCCCATGCGATTGCAATGGGTTAAATAGTTGCGTTCGCATGGTTGTGGATAGTGGGCTACTAATCTGACACAGGTGAACCTAGCGATTGCAAGGTTGATGGCCATTGTGATCGCACGGCCAAAGTTCCTCCAATTTTATGGCTAAGTTCTTAATTATTTGCACATTAAGTCCCTCATCTTTCTAACGTCTCTACTTTAGTCCCCGAATTTCCTCTTTCATTTTAGTTTTGTCATCTTTTATTTTCAACCTAGGTCCTTCAACTTTCATAAGCTTACATGTAGGTCTCCAATTCTTTGCTTTCAACCCCTTTTCGCCTAATTTGCTTTGTATTCCCAAATTTCATTCGAACACAGATTTTGACCTAAAACAATCAAATCAACACACAATTAAGTAAAAATTCACTTAGAGCGCTCATAATTGTCTACTTTTGATGGCCCAAATAAATGTAAAATCACACTTATTAAATACTCTCAAACTTGAACATTTTTTCGTCATCGAACACGACTATTTACTCACAACCACTCCAAACACGCAAACAAAATGAAACAAATTAACTAGAAGAATAACACTACACAAATTAGATAGTTCGATGTTTTCACTTCAGCTTTTGATACTATTTACAATCCATGAAGAGTTTCCAAACAATGCCACAAAAAGTTTAACTTATTCAGTGCTCGACATGTGTGTGTGAGCAGTCAATCTGAAACATTATTGTACGCTATGTTCGTGATAATGCAATCCTATATGGTCCAATTTTCCTGTCTCACTCGTTAGATGGTCTCCTTCCCAAACTTCATGGTGTTAATTCTGAGGTTGCTCTAACATCACTCATTACTTTGTTGCTCAAGTTTGGTTGGTCTTAGCCAATGATAGCAACTACTTGGGTGATGATTCTCTCTTTATTGAGTGTTTCAACCGACAAGCTTCTACTAGGTAAGTGAAATCCACTAGTTATCTAAATCCCAAGTTAAAAGCACTAATGCTCCATCTTACTAGTTTTGCATCTTTTATTTCAACGACATGCTTTTATGAATTCTTTTTCCTCTTATATATAGAACATCACTCATTTAAACTTTCTAGATTACCCCTTGTAGTGAGCTTTAGGACGATGCCTCCTGTGTTTCAAAAATTCCTACGGACTTTATTACCCAAGTCAAAAGGCTACGTAAGAGAGACATAAAATAATGAATATGCAATATCCTTTTGTGCAAGGTATAATACACGAGGATTAGATTTCTAACTTTCGGTCATCACCTAGTTTCCATTTGTTAGCCAAACACTCCATACCAATATTCAACATGCACGGAATCAACACAATCCTTCATAGCTACTACCACGGCTCATCCATAACCAAACTATTCGGTTAATTGGTTAACCATTCTAGTTCCAACTAGCAACTTATGGCATTCTATGAGTAAAATTACCTAGCCAATGATCATCATGACTATCGTGTTTAATACGCATTTAACATGGACAAATAATTTATCATAAAACACAAGTAGTGTTCTTGTCTACAAGTCATTAATAAAAACAGTTCCAAAAGAGTCAAATTATTAGCCGCAAAGGTCGTCTAACAACACGCAAGCATGCAATTTAAGTTTTTTAAGATTTCAAAAATAAAAAATATTAACTCGAATTTTTGGCATACCCCAAAACTTAGAATATACATTACCCTGAATGTAAATACATTAATATAAAGAGGAAAAGATCAGTGACTCCCCAGAGGTGGATCGGATGGTACTGTCAAATAGAGGGTGGTAGGGACGATGACAAAGGAAACTGGCGGTGGTGTTGGCTTGCAAATGTGCATGAATGTCATCTAACTCGTCAGCACATCGGTCAAAACATAGTTTGACCTAGTCACAGTCAGATCGAATCTGTCTCTGCTCGAGATTGTTCCTCTTAATAATGTGGTCCTGAGAATGCTAGGTTTGTTGAATGGCATCTACGCCAGCGCATAATGCTATCACCTCCTGCTGCTTTGGGCTCAACTCAGATCTAGTGGCGAGAATGAGCCTCATTTTTTTTTCCTGGCCTACTTGTAGTTGGTAAATGATGGTGATGATATCTCCAAACGATGTAGCTGAATGTGATGCAGATGGTGCAGATGGCTAGTCCTTAATAGGCTAATCCTCAATGACTAGTGGAGGTTCCCTAGCCTGCACGATATACCTCATAGCATTCGCCAAAGCATTCTGATTTATTAGAGCCTTTGGTTTCACAGAGAGCTCATCAAAGACAATTTGTACTTATACAACTGTACAGATGGCTCTAATCCGTCCTGGAAATATATCAGTGTGGCGAATATCATACTGAAAGCCCACGTTGCTGATCAATGTATAAATATTGCTCCCAAAATCAAATTTTTGCTCGTGAGACAAATAGAAAATAAATCTGGCCCTTGCATTGTTAATGTGGTACGATGTCCAACAGGTCCGTGTTGTGATTTACAAACAAGTTGAAGATTAGCAGAGAGACGGTCAACTTACTATGCTCAAAATATTTGGTAGAAAGTGGCCAAGCATCACCCCTACCATATAGAAATCGGGCCACATTCCCTATGTCAAGCTCCGTAGGTAATGAATCAATGTTGTGAAGGGTGAGCTTGTATTACCAATCAATAACTTATGGTTAAACATTATCCATTTACCCTACACCCACATCCTGGTTAAACTGTTATATCCTCTTTGTGTCTATGTACGGTTTGAAATTTGTATAAAATTCGAGTGGACTAGCCGCTGGTAAATTTTGTGTGGTATATATGCTACTCGTGTCCAACTAATAACATAAATTAAATTATAAATTTCATAGTGTTGGAAATCTTTTAAATGTACCATGTGTTTGCTTCAAATGCTTCATTTGCTTGTGATATTAAGAAATCTTTGTTTGTAATCCTTGGACAAGTAGCAGGAGGAATTGGCACATTCAAATCGAGTCCATTTTGTTGTGCCACCAATGAAATTTTTTTTGCCTCTTTTTCGATCGTCGAGACCCTACGTTTTAGAGCCGTTACCTAAACTCGGGGTGGGATGGGGCGGGGACTGAGTATTTTGCCATCCCTATGTAATGATTAAGTAGTACTTTTAGAATTTCAATATTAATTTTTGATTTAAGATTCATTATATTTCTAATAGATTGTGCTATCTCCTATTGTTTTTATAAAATATTAAAGTGTAGAAATTATTGAAAAGATGGATATAAATTTGTATGTATTGAATAAATCGGAGTAGCAATACAAGGAATTATATACATCACAAATATGCCTATTCAAGATAACTACCGTATATACAAGGTAAGAAATATTCTGCTATGGTATATATTATTTCCTATGATTCATTGCCAGAATATATGATTTCCTATTATTTGTTACTGTTAATACTCTTCCTCAAGTTGGTGCGTGAATGTCTATCACACCTAACTTGCTGGCATGTGAATGAAATGTTTCTTGTCCCAATGGCATTGTAAAAATGTCTGCTTTTCAGGTGTGCACATATGTGGTTTAGACTTTCCCTTTTCGTATTCTTTCTCAAACGGCATGGCAATCTAGTTCTATGTTCTTTGTTTGCTCGTAGAATGTCGAATTTGCAGCAATGTGAATTGCCGCTTGATTATCACAAAATAGCTTAGCTGGTTGAGGATGCTCAACACACAAATCATGCAAAAGGTACCTCAACCAAGTAAGTTCGCAAGTGACAGCTTCCATTGCTCGGTATTCTACTTCGACAGATGATCGTGACATGGTGGACTATTTTTTACTTTTCTAAGAAATCAAAGAAATTCCCAAGAATATGCAATAGCCAGTTACTGACCCTCTTATGAATTGACAACCAACCCAAACGGCATCATAATAACTTGTGAGTTTTAATGAGCCATATGAAGGAAATAGAATGCCTTGGCCGGGTGCATTCTTTAGGTTACGAAGAAGACGAAAAGCCGCAGCAAGGTAGGGTCTTCTTGGAAGTTGCACGAATTGGCTGAGAGTGACAACTGAGTATGTGATTTTAGGTCGCGTAATTGTGAGATAAATCAGTTTTCCAACAAGTCTTCGGTATTGCATTGGGTCTTGAAGGACATCGCCATATGTATGTTGGGTTAAGTCTCAATGTTTGTTCCATTGGAAATTTTGTGATTCTTCTAGTAAGTCCAAAGTATACTTTCTTTGACAAATGGTGATGCCTCGACTTGGATCGAGCAACCTCAACACCTAGAAAGTATTTCAATGGTCCAAGGTCCTTGATTTTGAAGCATGTACTAAGAAAGTTTTGAGGTCACAGATTGTTGTCTCATCATTCCTACAATTATCATGTCATCGACATAAAGTAAAATGGTAGTATAAGATGTATTTTCAACTTTGACAAACAAGGAATAATCAGCTTTTGACTGTTGAAAACCAATGTTAGCAATGGCTGAAGAGAACTTGTGAAACCAGTTTTGGGAGGCCTGTTTGAGTCCGTATAAAGACTTGTTTAGTCGACACACATCCTCGCTTTTCCTGTTGACTAAAACCGGGAGATGGTTGCATATAAACTTTTCAGTCAAATCCCCGTGGAGAAAAGCTTTCTAGACATCCATATGGTGGAGATGCCAATGTCGAATGATGGCAACAGCTATGAGGTATTTAACGGTGATGAGTTTAGCAATAGGGGTGAAAGTCTTCTTGTAATCTATTTTCTCATGTTGTGTATAGCCTTTGGCAACCAGCCGGCTTTGTAACGTTCAATTAATCCATCCGAAAGTTATATTTGATTTTGTATACCCAATGGTAGTCGATGTGGCGATGGCCGGTGGTAGGGGCATCATTGTCCATGTATTGTTGTCCTCAAGTGCTTGGGTTTCAGCTTGCATAGTAGCAACCTATTTGGGATATGTACATGTCTGTTCACAAGATGCTGGTTTGGCCAAGTGAGATATATTATGCACAGATTTTTGATAAGAACTAGAAAAATTGGCATTTGAAACATACTGATGCAACGGATACCGTGTGTGGAGCGTGGTTGAAGAGGAGACGAACCCAGGAGCAAGAAGAGCATCATGATATGTTCGATAATATTAGAATTTAGGTAGAGGTTAGGTGACGCGTACAAAACGTCGTAAGGGAGGTGGTGATGCAGGTAGAGTGGGTAAAGAGGCATGTGCTTGGAAAAAATTGGGGTTGGGAAGTGGTGTGGAGAGTTGGCGTTCGAGAATAGTGATTGGCGAATCTGTGATAATGCCCAAGTATAATGGGCTTGGGTCCATGGACGGATGTGAGATGGATGGATTAGGAAGTACATGTAGATCATCTTGGTTTTCAGTGTGTGTGTGAGTAAAAGGGAATATGTGTTCATGAAAGAGGACATCCCGTGATGAGAAAATCTGATGAGTTTGTTGACCTATGGTTAACTTTAAACCTTAATGTTTTGATTATTACAAACAAATTGGTTATGTTTTCTAACATTTTATTTGCAAGCAAAATTCAAAGCGCTACAAATCGAACTCTCATGCAATGTCAAGTTCAAAGTCAAAATCAATACAAGAGTTCAAGCATCTCAAGATCCGCCGAATTTCAAGATTCAAGATCAAGATTGAAGAATAGATTTTTAGATAAAATTGTAAAGGTATTAACTCTTTAATCCTTAGCAATTAAATGAACGAAAGCTCAAATATAATTTTATCACTTGCATAAAAAATAGTTTTATCAAAGTCAAAATAAGATTTTCAAAATCGTGAAACGGATCATCCGTTTTGAAAATCGGATGAACCGGTCGACCGCTTACTTTTCACCGGTCGACCGTTTGAGCGTATCTTTTCAAAAAGTGTCCGTTTCGACTTTTGCGGTTCAACGGCTAGTTCTGACCAATCTGACCGATCTGACCGGTCGACCGTTTGGTTATCCGTTTGGTCATCCGTTTGGTCAGAAAGTGACGAAAATTCATCTCTATAAATACCACTTCATTTACTATCATTAAATAACACTTACAAGAGCATTTATAGAGAGAATCATATTGAAAAACATCATTTAAAGCTTCATTGCATTCATATCTTCAATATCTCTATTTGAAAAACTTTGGTTGATTAAATCAAACTTTTGGTTCATCTTTCTCAACAAAGTTTTCTTCTAACACTTGAGCTTTCCTCATCCATTGCTATTCATTAAAGTGTTAGTCTCTCTTAGAGCTAAACTTGTATCTATCATTCATCTAAAGAGAAATACTCAAATCAATCTCCTTATTCATTTGGGTCATATTGAGGTCCCTTGAAAAGCTCAATATTGTAAAAGGATCGGTGCTCCTTGCGTGTAAGTCACCGGATACATTGTAAGGGTTTGGATTGCACCATAAGTCAATCAAAATAGTGGAAAGGCCGTGCTCGTGTTGGAGAGCTTGGTAACGGGGACGAGATCATTGGTTGGATCGAACCTCCATAAAAATCGTTTGCACTCTCTCTTCTCTTTTATTTACTTATATTGTGCTTATATTATTGTGAATCTATTGTTATCTCTTAAATATCATTTTTGAGAATATTTTTTGAAAACGTTTGAGAAAACCAATTCACCCCCTCTTGGTTAGTTATTCTTGGGCTATCAATTGGTATCGAGCAAGGTGCTCATTTTTTGATTACACAATCTTGAGTAATGGCTAACCAAAATTTTCAAAACCTTGAAGGTCACTCTACAAATTGTCCTCCCTTCTTTAATGGCTCCCACTACAATTATTGGAAAACTAGAATGATGATTTATATTCAATCAATTGATTATAACATTTGGGAAGTCATCGAGTTTGGTCCATATGTGCCTACAAAAATTATCAAAGTTGATGATAAACCGGACCAAACTATTTCTAAGCCTAGAGAAGAATATGATGAAGAGGACAAAAGAAAATTGTCTTTGAATGCTAGAGCCAAAATTTACTTTATTGTGCTTTAGACAAAAATGAGTTTAATCGTATTAGCACATGTGATTCAAGCATATGATATTTGGCATGCATTAGAGATAACTCATTTAGGTACCAACAAGGTTAAAGAAACCAAAATAAATCTTTTGACAAAAGATTTGAAAATTTCTTTATGAAACAAGATGAACCTATTGTTGATATGATTACTCGTTTCACCGATATTATTAATGGCCTTAAAGGCTTTGATCGAAAATTTACTAACGGTGAACTTGTGAGCAAAATGCTTAGGTCTTTATCGGAAGATTGGAACTCCTTGAGGATGTTGATAGAGAATACAAAAGATATCAACACTTATCCATTGGAGGAGCTATATGGAACATTGATGACATATGAGCTCAACAATGCCAAAACAAAGGAGAAAACAAGGAGAAGCAAAGAAGAGATGAAGGAGCTTCCAAAGAAGCAAATTGCTTTGAAATCAACAAATGATGAAGGTTCATCCAACACAAACTTGAGTGATGAAGAACTTGATGACTTAGTTCTTCTTGTCAAGAAATGGAGAGGATTTGAAACAATAGGCGATTTCAAAAGAAAGAAGACAAAAGTGAAGAAAAGAACAAAAAAGATCATATGCTATGATTGTGACAAACCCGGTCACAAGAGGACCGAATGCCCAAACAAGAAGAAGTTCAACAAAAGAAGGCACTTCAAGCTACATGGGATGATAGTGATGAAGATGATCAAGAAGATGAAGAAATACAAGAAGAAATCGCTAATATGTGCTTCATGGCCATTGAGGATGAGGTAAGTACAAACAACAATGATTCTTACATTGACTTATCTACCTCTTATGATGAAATTCTTGAAGAATTTGAGAAACTTATGTCAAAATACTCCATTCTTAACAATAAACACTCTTTGTTGAAAAAGGTAGTCAAGAAGCTTTTATTGCACAAAAGGACTTTGAAAAAGAAAAGGATGATCATAAGTCTTTGATTAAAGAAAATGTTTTATTGAAAGAAAAAGTGGTTGATTTAACAACCATTATTCACAAATTCACCCAAGGAAAGAAAAATTTTGAATTAATGCTTGGAGAACAAAATGTGTGTTTAACAAAGGAGGAATTGGATATAAACCTCTCTTGAAACAAAATCCCTTGAAACCATTTTTGTAAAATCATCCAACTTTTCTCAACAAAACATCACATGTAGTTTTTGCAAGAAAGATGGTCATGTTGCTTACAATTGTTTGACTAAAAAGAAACTATACTTTGAAAAGAAACACAAGTGGATAAAAGAATCCACAAGTACTAACTATCAAGGACCCAAACTTATGTGGGTACCAAAAGTCAAAAATTAAAATTATTTTTGTAGGTACCACAAAAGGTCAAGAGCAATTGGTTCTTGGATAGTGGTTGTTCGAAACATATGACGGGAGATCGATCATTACTATCAAATTTCAAAAGAAAAGATGGAGGTCATGTGACTTTTGGAGACAATGCCAAAGGAAAAATCATAGGCATTGGAAATATTGGTAATCGTTCTTCTCCCTCTATTGAAAATGTTTTATTAGTTGATAACCTCAAACATAACCTACTTAGTATAAGTCAATTGTGTGATAAAGGTTATCTCATTAAATTTGATTCTTCTAATTGCCTCATTGAGGATGCTATATCTAAAGAGGTATTGTTCATGGGAGCCGAAGCAAAGATGTTTACATCATATCTATTGAATTTGAACTTGAAAAGGAAATAAAATGTTTTTCAAGTATAAAGGATGATTCTTGGTTATGGCATAGGAGATTAGGTCATGTTAGCATGGACTTACTTTCAAAAATCTCCAAAAATAACTTTGTGAAAGGGTTGCCAAGTATAAAGTTTGAAAAAGATAAAATTTGTGATGCTTGTCAATTTGGAAAACAAGTAAAGAGTTCTTTCAAACTTAAACAACACTCTTCTACTTCAAGACCTTTGCAACTTCTCCACATGGACTTATTTGGACCATCTAGAACCGCTAGTTTAAGTGGGAAACATTATGCATTTGTTATTGTTGATGATTTTTCAAGATTTACTTGGGTCATTTTCTTGAATTTGAAAGATGAAGCCTTAAATGCATTTAAACACTTTTACAAAAGAGTCCAAAATGAAAAAGAATACACCATTACCACAATTAGGAGTGATCATGGTGGAGAATTTGAAAATATAGCCTTTGATGAGTTTTGCAAATCCAATGGATATGAACATAATTTTTCGGCTCCTAGAACTCCTCAACAAAATGGTGTAGTAGAAAGGAAGAATCGAACATTGCAAGAAATGGCTCGAACCATGTTGAATGAAAACAATTTACCAAAATACTTTTGGGCCGAAGCCGTAAACACTTCATGTTATATCTTAAATAGAGTTTTGGTAAGTCGAAGAAAACCAAAACTCCATATGAGCTTTGGAAAATAGAATTCCCAATATCGGATATTTTAAAGTTTTTGGTTGCAAGTGCTTTATTTTAAACACAAAAGAAAATTTGGGAAAATTTGATCCAAAATCCGATATTGAATTTTTCTTGGATATTCATCTACTAGTAAAGCTTTTAGAGTTTTCAACAAAAGAACTTTAGTAGTTGAAGAATCCATGCATGTTGTTTTGATGAAACTAACTCCTCTATACAAGAAAAAGTTATTGATGATGAAGATTTAGAAATTCCATTTGAACAACTAAGTGTTCAAAATCAAGACAAAGGGAATCCAAATAACATTAAAAGTCAACATGAGGAGGAAACAAGTATGCAACAAAATGATGAAGAACCTCATGAAGATCCCAACACTTCATCATTACCAAAAGAATGGAGGTTTGTCCCATCTCACCCAAAAGATCTCATCATTGGTGATCCATCAAAAGGGTAAGCACAAGAAATTCTTCTAGAAATTTTCATAACAATTGTGCATTTCTTTCTCAAATTGAGCCAAAGAACTTTAAAGAAGCCGAGTTTGATGAATTTTAGATCCTAGTTATGCAAGATGAACTAAATCAATTTGAAAGAAATCATGTTTGGGATTTAGTTGCTAGACCAAATTCACAAATCGTAATTGGCACAAAATGGGTTTTTCAAACAAACGAGATGAAAATGGTATAATTGTGCGTAATAAAGCTAGATTAGTGGCTCAAGGTTACAATCAAGAAGAAGGCATTGATTTCAAGAAACTTTTGCCCCAGTTGCTAGATTAGAATCAATTCGCATGCTTCTTGCTTTTGCTTGTCATAAGAATTTTACTTTATTTCAAATGGATGTCAAAGTGCATTCTTGAATGGAGTCATTCAAGAAGAAGTTTTTGTTGAGCAACCACCCGATTTTAAAAATCATAAGTATCCGGATAAAGTTTTCAAACTTAGAAAAGCTCTTTACGGTTTAAAACAAGCTCCTAGAGCATGGTATGAGAGATTAAGTAAATTTCTCTTATCAAATGGTTTTTAATGGGTAAAGCGGATACTACATTATTTATAAAAACCAAAAAGAATGATATGATAGTTGTTCAAATTTATGTTGACGATATCATTTTTGGTGCTACTAACATTTCCCTATGTGAAGAATTTTCTAAGTGCATGAGTAGAGAATTTGAGATGAGCATGATGGGTGAACTCAAGTTCTTTCTTGGTCTCCAAATCAAACAAACCAATGATGGAATATTCATTAGTCAAACTAAGTATATCTTGGATATGCTCAAAAGTTTGAAATGGAAGACTTGAAGCCAATGAATACTCCAATGAGCTCATCAATCAAACTAGATAAAGACGAGCAAGGTACTTCCGTTGATGTAACAAAATATCGAGGTATGATCGGATCCTTCTTTATTTAACCGCTAGTAGACCCGATATTATGTTTAGTGTATGCTTATGTGCTAGATATCAATCTAATCCTAAGAATTCCATCTTAGTGCCAGAAACGCATTTTTTGTTATCTTAGTGGAACTAGATCTTTAGGTCTTTGGTATCCAAAAGAAACTCATTTTGATTTACTTAGCTATTCGGATGCCGATTGGGCGGTTGCACAATTGATCGTAAAAGTACTAGTGGAACGTGCCATTTTCTAGGCTTTGCCTTAGTTTCATGGTTTAGTAAGAAACAAAATTCGTTGCCTTGTCAACCGCCAAGCCGAGTATATCTCCGCCGCTAGTTGTTGTGCTCAAATCCTATGGATGAAGCAAACTCTAAATGATTATCACATCTCATTTGACAAAATTCCTATTATATGTGATAATACTAGTGCGATCAACTTATCAAAAATCCCGCTTTGCATTCTTGTACCAAACACATCGAGATTAGACATCACTTTTACGAGACCATGCACAAAAGGGAGATATAACTTTGGAGTTTGTAAACACCGAAAAACAATTGGCCGATATTCTCACAAAACCATTAGCACTTGAAAGATTTTCTTACATTCGGATTAAATTTAGGTATAATTGATGAATGTGAAATATGTGGCTAACTCCTTATATTTTTATAATTGATTGCATTTTATGTGATAAATATGTTTCAAAATTATTTGACAAAAGATCAAATCCATGATTTTTATAAATTTTTGCAAAATTGTCCAACCGGACGACCGTTTATTAAAACGGACGTCCGTTTCATATTAAACGGATGATCCCTCGCTCAAACCGTTTGATCATCCGTATGAGCAGAGAATTTTGCCAAAATTAAAAGTTTAACCGGTTGACCGCCTATATCAAACGGACGTCCAGTATTATTTTAACCGGACGACCGTGACATCATCCGCTTACTCATCCGGTTGAATGAAAGTTTGAACATCAAATTTCAGATCCAACCGGTCGGCCGTCTTAGGATTCCGGTCGTCCGTATAAGCGAAATCGGGGTTTTAAGTTAGAAATTTTTCAAATTTCTTCATTCCAACTTCCCATGAACCACGGTTTTCTCTCCAAATCTTCCTCAAATCTTCCAATCTTCCCAAAATCTTTCCAATTTACATTCAAAATCTCAAAACCCATATCATTTCACGCCTAAATCTTCAAAATCCCCAATTTTCATCCACCAAATCGCGATAAACCCTCAAACGGTCGACCTCCAACCCTAGGCTCCAAATCCGTCTCCAAAACCATGCCTCGGGTGAAAATGGCAGCCAAACGACCTAGGAGAGAAAGGCAACCATCTCCATCCTCCTCCTCCTCCAAGAAGATCCTCAATCCAAGCGCATCGAACTAAGTCCCGTTCTCATTGGTAAGAATGTCGATCTTGCCTCTTTCACACACGAAGCACCATCTTTTAACATTGAAAATATCTTCATGGGTATGGGGTGGGTTCCTCTTCTCACTCTCAATGAAACTGCTTTTACCCCCATTATCAAAGAATTTTACAAAACATGGTTTTTTTCCGGGGTCGGGTATTTCATCCTTCGTTAGGGACAAACGAATTAAGATCACTCAAGATCTTATTCGTACCATTCTCCATCTTGAAAATGGTGGTATGCGTCTCTATACCACCAAGACAATTCCTCACACCGACGAGTATAATCCCGTCGAAGCATGTTGTAATGTCACCGGCAAGCATTTTGAGGCTGCCGTTCGTCTTAGCTCAAATCAACTTACCCTTCCATGTCGTGTCCTACATAATATCATCGCCCACATAATTGTCCCTCGAAAGGGTCATTTAGATGAGGTGAACCATTTTGATGCTTTTGTGCTCGACTCCATTCTCCGAGGGCGTAAGCTCGATTTTTCTTACATCATGATCCAACACATGCACTACGTCCTTAGCGGCAAGAGTTCTAAGGCACTTCCCTATGGCATGATTCTTACCAAAATCTTTCAACATTTCGATATCTCCTTCCGTGATACGGTCACCCTCCTTCCGAAAGCCACCGACACCATCAATATTCTTACACTCAAAACAATGAAAATTGTAAAGGAGAACGGTCAATGGGTGGCAAAGTCGAAGGATTTGATGAAGAGTCGGGCCCCTCCACTCTACCTTTCGAGGGGAAGATATTGACGAGGATGCCCCTCCGTCCCCTCCGCGGCAAAGATCACAAAGGCCGCCGTCCTCCACTTCCGCCATAACGAGGATCAATTCACTTTCATCGCATGGCCGGATCGACTCACTTATTTCTTGATCGAGGGCCTGCACCACACCATGGGGACTCTCCAGCACTCGGTTGCCGACATGACGGCATTGCTCCGAGATCTTCACTCCCATCTCGATGCCGTGCTTCCTCCACAGCCGCCCCCGGAGCCTTAGTTTATTTCCTTTGTTGTTTTGTTGTTTTGTATCTATGTTTTGCAAACATTCCTATGTTCTAGCTTTCATTATGTATCTTGGAACTATGCCTGCTTTTTAAATTTTAATCTTATCAATGAATGGCACTTTTGCTCCATTTAGGGGGAATATATTTTAAACCTCAATGTTTTGCCTTTGCCTTTTTGTTTATGTCAAAAGGGGGAAAATAATATGTGATAATATGTGATGTGAGATGAATTTGGAAAATATGTGATGAGTATATAAGAAATTTGAAATTATATGTAATGTGATGAAATTGGCAAATCAAATGAAATTAATATCATATAATACAAATTCATCAAATCATGTTTACTTGAAAACGAAAGGGGGAATATATATATGCTTTATTGTATCTTATTATCCTATATTCTCACATTGTTTGTCATAATCAAAAAGGGGGAAATTGTTGACCTATGGTTAACTTTAAACCTTAATGTTTTGATTATTACAAACAAATTGGTTATGTTTTCTAACATTTTATTTTCAAGCAAAATTCAAAGCGCTACAAATCGAACTCTCATGCAATGTCAAGTTCAAAGTCAAAATCAATACAAGAGTTCAAGCATCTCAAGATCCGTCAATTTCAAGATTCAAGATCAAGATTGAAGAATAGATTTTTAGATAAAATTGTAAAGGTATTAACTCTTTAATCCTTAGCAATTAAATGAACGAAAGCTCAAATATAATTTTATCACTTGCATAAAAATTAGTTTTATCAAAGCCAAAAATCAGATTTTCAAATCGTGGAAACGGATCATCCGTTTGAAAACCGGATGAACCGGTCGATCGCTACTTTTTCACCGGTCGACCGTTTGAGCGTATCTTTTCAAAAAGTGTCCGTTCGACTTTTTTCGGTTCAACGGCTAGTTTCGACCAATCGACTAATCGACCGGTCGACCGTTTGGTCATCCGTTTGGTCAGGAAGTGACGAAAATTCATCTATATAAATACCACTTCATTTACTATCATTAAATAACACTTACAAGAGCATTTATAGAGAGAATCATATTGAAAAACATCATTTAAAGCTTCATTGCATTCATATCTTCAATATCTCTATTTGAAAACTTTGGTTGATTAAATCAAACTTTTGGTTCATCTTTCTCAACAAAGTTTTCTTCTAACACTTGAGCTTTCCTCATCCATTGCTATTCATTAAAGTGTTAGTCTCTCTTAGAGCTAAACTTGTATCTATCATTCATCTAAAGAGAAATACTCAAATCAATCTCCTTATTCATTTGGGTCATATTGAGGTCCCTTGAAAAGCTCAATATTGTAAAAGGATCGGTGCTCCTTGCTTGTAAGTCACCGGATACATTGTAAGGGTTTGGATTGCACCATAAGTCAATCAAAATAGTGGAAAGGCCGTGCTCGTGTTGGAGAGCTTGGTAACGGGGACGAGATCATTGGTTGGATCGAACCTCCATAAAAATCGCTTGCACTCTCTCTTCTCTTTTATTTACTTATATTGTGCTTATATTATTGTGAATCTATTGTTATCTCTTAAATATCATTTTGAGAATATTTTTCGAAAAAGTTTGAGAAAACCAATTCACCCCCCTCTTGGTTAGTTATTCTTGGGCTATCAGAGTTTCAAGTCAAGTAATCTGTAGCCTTTTTGTCCTTGTAGATAGCCTAGAAAAATACAACGTTTTGCTCGGGCATCAAATTTTTCTTGGGAATGAGGTTGGTAGCATAACATAGACAACCGAAAGCACGAATGTGAATATGATGGTGGAGTATTATGTTGAATTTCGTATGGGGTTTTGAGTGACAACAATGGAGTTGGTAGTCGGTTAATGAGATGGCGGGGCCGTTTGTATGCTTTTCTCCAATATTTTAATGGTAAATTGGCTTGGAAATGAAGTGCTCATCCGACATTCAAGAGGTGACGATGTTTTCTTTCAACAACTCTGTTTTGTTGAAGGGTGTAAAGACAGTGTGGTGGAAAATTATACCATGGTCAAGAAAATAAGGTTGCGAGGATAAAAATTCAGCCCCATTATCGTAAGCGAAAAATTTTAATCCCACAATTAAATTGTGTTTAACCCAAGTAAAAAATGATCGCAATAAGGATTGTGCTTGATTTAAAAGTCATAAGATGAACCCATGTAAAGCGAGAAAAATCGTCTACAATAGTGAGAAAATACTTTTGCCCCAAAAGGAGAATTTATTTTGGGAGGTCCCCAAATATCACAATGAACTAAATCAAAATGTGCAATTGATGAAATTGAATTAGAATGAAAATCCAAACGAGTTTGCTTTGCTAATGGACAAACTTCGCAAACATTCTTATAATCAAAACTTATTTCTGGTACGGATTTGGACAGGACTTGATGGAGGTGTGTTGGATGGATGTCCAAGTCGTTGTTGCCAAAGACTAGAGGCGTTGTTGACGCGGTATGTGAATTGTGGATTTTGATTTGATGAAAGGTAATAGAGTCCATTATATTGCTTGCCTAGGTCAATCATCCTCTTCGTATCCACAACCTGACAAAACAAAAATTCGAGAAAAAAGTCACATACAGTTCAAGGATTGAGTAAGTTCGCTCACAGATAATAAATTAACCACGGACTTAGGCACGTGTAGGACTCCATCCAGTTTCAATTTTTAGACAATTGAACAAAACCAATGGAATTAATTGATGCTTTTCTACCATTAGGTACGTTATTAAAATCATGTTGGTGTATTGAATTTGTAGGTTCGAAATGACATACATGGTTCGTTGCCCCACTATCCACAATCCAACATAAAGTTTTAGGTAATTTTGTTTACCCGAGGCATTAGCAAAGGTATTACCGTTCTTTTTTGTTCAACATGGCCATTAGTCGATTGTACTCGTCAATTGTGAAAGTTGGATTCTCTTCTTTGGCGGTTGTGCTTTTGGTGCATCACTTTGGTCTACAATGAAATGGTTGGCTCTGGATCTTCTATTTTTGGTTGAATGTTCTTTCCATGGAATTTGTGACCTCTTGGAAAACCCTTCAAAAAATAGCAATAGTCCTGATGTGCCCATCCCGATCACAATACATACACTTTTTCTTGATGTTCCTCCAAAGGCGAGAGGAAGAAGTCTCGCGTGATGCTACCCTTATATAATTTGTTTGACTAATTCACGACCATGGCTAGAAAAATTGTCGTTGGTTCCTTCATGATGTGTGGCGACATCTAGTTGTTGTTCATGTTGCAAGGTCATGGAGAAGCCTTTGTCGTGTTTTCTCGCAATGGTTTCATCATCGAGATGCTATCTCGACTATAGCCTAGGTTTCATTTAACCTCGTGAGAAACCGCATAAGCTTGTCATTTTCCATTCTTTCATTAACCTTCTTTAGCCCTTCACGGAAAAAGGCTCTTGATGAAAGGCCAATTCATCCCATAAAGCTTTCTTGTTGTTAAAATAAATTGAGATTGAATCGAACTTGTCGATGTTCGGCAATTTCTCTTGAATTTCATAAACTCTTGATTCGTTACCTTGCGAAAATCGGTCACGAAGGTCTTTCCATACATTCTTCTTTGTGTCCATGTAGATTACGCTAGAAGCGACGTCTGAGCTCACAGAATTCAAAATCCATGACAACACCATGTTGTTGCAGTGCCGCCAGGAATGAAAGGTTTTGTCCGTGGTTGGTGGTTCCTCTATGGATTCGTCAATAAATCCGATCTTATTCTTTGTGCTAAGACTGATGCGTATGGCCCGACTCCATTGTCCATAGTTGTGCGGTTCAAGGAGCTTGGAGACCAAGATGAGGCTCGGGTTACCTGAATTGTGTAAAGTAAGTGGATTTTCATCCATGATTTCTTTGTAGTTGATCACTTCATTGCCGTCGCCCATTGGATTCGTGGTGATTGCAGAAGGTCTTTTTTTTTTTTTTTTTTTTGTAAGGTCACCAAGATTGGTGCTCTGATACTATGAAAAGATGGATATAAATTTGTATGTATTGAATAAGTCGGAGTAGCAATACAAGGAATTATAAACATCATAAATAAGCCTATATATTCTAGGTAATTACTGTTTATACAAGGTAAGAAATATTCTGCTATGGTATATATTACTTCCTATGATTCATTGCCAGAATATATGATTTCCTATTATTTGTTACCGTTAATAATTATATAATAAAGCGCCTTTTACAGAATTTATGTTAACATTTAATCTAAATTTTGTTTTTAAACTTTTATGCTTTTCGGGTCTAAATTTTATTTAATGTATCTCGCAATTTATGATCTTAAAGGTTTTTTTTCCAATTTATGCACTAATTTTTTGAAGTGATTTTATTTCAAGGTGGTAAAACTTTGTTAACGATCAAGTATTCTTTTTAATAAATACGTTCATGCCTTTTATTTTATCAAGGAGGGTTGTAAATTATGAGAGAAAATATATGTGGAAAAATAATTCTCTCTGTATATTGATGTAATGTGTATAATGAATGGGGTTACAAGATATATATATATATATAAGAAAAAGAGTTCTACCTAGAATAGGAATATTACATATATGGTATCCTACTACATGGTATTCTACTGTAAATAGAATTCTAAAATTCCCCCTCAAGTTGGAGCATGGATGTCAAAAGTGCCCAACTTGTGAGTGAAATTGTAAAATGCCTCCTTGCCTAATGCTTTAGTAAATAAATCCGCTATCTGATTGTTGCTTGGAACATAGGCAGTCTTGATCTCTTCCTTATCAATTCGTTCACCAACAATATGACAATCTATTTCAATGTGTTTTGTTCTTTCATGATATACTAGATTAGCGGCAATATGCATTCACGCTTGATTATCACAATATAATATTCTTCGCTTGTGGATGATCTACACATAAGTCTGTCGACAATTGTCTCAACCATATAAGCTCACATGTAATGGAAGCCATTGCCCTATACTAAACACTGTTGAAGATTTGGACACAATCGTTTGTTTCTTTCTTTTCCATGATATAAGTGCCTTTCCCAAAATGTACAATATCCTCAGAATCGACCGTCGTGTAGTAATATCTCGACCCAATCTGCATCACAAAATCCGCTAGCTGTAATTTTCCACTTGATGGAAAATATAATCCTCCTCTGGTGCCCCTTTCAAGTATCGAGCAATCGGTGTTGCCGCATCAAGATGAGGTTGTCTAGGTGTCTCGCATAAACCGGTCGAGTGTATTGGTGAATATGAGATCTACAGTCCGGTAATAGTGAGATAAATGAGCTTTCCTACCAACCATCGATAGTATGTGGGATCTTTTAATAACTTTCCATCGGTCAAATTAAATTTCAATGGCGCTCCATGAGAAATGTTGTAGGTTTTGATTTAAGTAATCCCGACTTCTTAAAGAATGTCAAGAGTACACTTCCTTTGGTTTATTGAAATCCACGATCTTGAGTGAGCAATTTCTATTCCAAGAAAGTATTTTAATGTGCCAATGTCCTTCAACTTGAATTGAGATGCAATGAATGTTTTTGTAGTAGAGATTGCTTCTCTATTGTTTCTGTGACAATCATATCATCCACATATAATATAAGCGCCAGTAAATGAATTACCATTGACCTTTGTAAAGAGTGAGTAATCAGTATGTGATTTGTTTGAACCCAAACCGAATGATAGCATGTACAAATTTTTGAAACCAAGAATGAGATGCCTGTTTCAATCCATATAAGTATTTATGAAGTCAACATATTGATGATGTCTCCTCCGTCGACGAAATCCAAGAGGAGGAGTCATATAGACTTCTTCATCAAGATCACCATGAAGAAATGCATTGTGTACATCCATCGATGGGCCTAGTCATGAATAGAGGCGATAGTGAGTAAGCATCGATTGTAGTTAACTTTGCAACTAGAGCGAAAGTTTCATTATAATCAATCCTTTTTCGTTGTGTAAACTCCTTCGCGACTAACCGTGCTTTGTATCGTTCAACCTGCATCCGTCGAGAATGAAATTTAATTTTGAACACCCACTTATAACCAATAGGATGAGAACTCGGAGGAAGCGGTACAAGTGACCAAGTATTGTTTTCTTCTAAGGCATGAATTTCACCATTCATAGCAATGACCCATTTGGGATCTTGACACGCTGCCTCATATGTAGCTAGCTCAATGATATGAGAAATATTATATGTAAAAGCACGATGAATAGAAGAAAGGTTACTATATGATACATACCTTGATTTAGGATGTCGAGTACTGAATTTGACTGGAAGAGACCTAGCTTGAGTAGGCAGAGTATGATTGATATACTAATCTTTCAGGTGAAATGGGATTTGAATTGATCTTGTGGATCGTCTAAGTTGGTCATTTGGAGGGTGAGAAGAGGTAGGTGGACCAGTGGTGGTTGGACACTGCTCAACCGGTAGACCGGTAGGTGAAGACGGTCAACCGTTTAAGCTCTCTGTTGAACTGGATGAGTGAACCGGTCGACCGTGATGCAGTGCGGATGATGGTTCGGGATATTCAGGCAAGTTATCCGTTTCTGCTATGTGTTGGTCCTCAAGGGTTGTGAAATGTGGTGTTTCAACATCTAGATGCATAGATTGTGGCAATAGGATGGAGTTGGTTTCATCATGTTGTTGGGAAGTGTATGGAAATATATTTTCATAGAACACGACGTCCGGGATACTACTAGCTTTTTTGTCGGTTAGGTCATCTAAGGTGTATGCTTTTGTCCCGAGGAATATCTAAGAAACACACACCGTTTGGCTCGTGTGTCAAATTTATGGCTAGGTTTGAGGTTGGTGGCAAAACGTAGGCAACCATAGACACGTAAATGGGAATAAGGTGGTGGTGTCTTGTGTAATCTTTTCGTATGGTGTTTTGTGTGAGAGCAATGGCGAAGGTATTCGGTTGATGAGGTAACAAAAGTTGTTTTGATATGTTCTCCCAAAAATTTTAATGGAAGATTGGCTTGAAATCTAATGGTGCGAGCCACATTTAGGAGGTGTCGGTGTTTTCTCTCGACCACTCCATTTTGTTGAGGGGTATAAGGGCATGATCTATGGAAAATTGTACCATTTTCATCTAAGAATGTTTGCAAGGATAAGAACTCTTCGCCATTGTCAGACCTCAAGATTTTTATAGTCAGGTTGTGTTGAGTTTTAACCCAAGCAAAGAAATTTTTAATTATGCTTTGAGTTTCAAATTTGTGACGCATGAGGTGTACCCAAGTATAACGAGAAAAGTCATCAACAATCGTAAGGAAATATCTAGCACCAGAATAAGAATAAATCCTATGAGGTCCCCAAATATCACAATGAATCAAATCAAAAGGTTTATTGCTAGAAATTTGACTAACTTTAAAAGGGTCTAGATTGTTTTGCCAAATGACAAACATCACAAATATCTTGAGAATCAAAACTAATATCTAAGGTACTTTATGCTAAGAATTGAAGAGGTGAAGCTGAAGGGTGCCCAAGACGTCTATGCCATAAGTTGGTTGATCCACTAGTAGTATGATGTATTTTTGATTTTTGTTAAAGGTAATCTAGGCCGTTACTCCGCCTTCCTAAGCCAATCGTCTTCTTCGTTGTCAAATCCTTTATGACACACAAAATCGGGAAAAAATGTCACATAGCAACCTAACCCTTAAGTAAGTTTGCTGATAGATAATAGATTAACTTTAAAATTGGGAACATAAAGCACATCATCAACGATCATATTATTTTCAAATTTAACTGCACCAATGGATTTAATAGGAGCATGACCCCATTCGGTAGTTGCTTGGGGTTTGTGTTTTGGCATGAATTTATTCTCAAGAATCCCATCATTCGTTACATGGTCAGTGGCCCCGCTATCAATAATCCATGAATTACTCAAAGGGTAGTAGAGATTGATACGAGGTGTTAACATAAGGCTTGTCATTATCTCGACTTGTTATTTAGAAGTGTCATGATCTGTTCATATTCCTTGGTTGTGGCGTTTTGCCTTCCTTTGGGTCAAGTGTAGAAGTGGTAGTAGTGTTTGTGAAGCGTTTGTTTCGTGGCTTCACGTCCTTCTCATGAAACTTGTGCCACGGAGGAAAGCCGTGGATGAAATAGTAGGTATCAATGATGAGGCCAATCATCCCACGGTGGGTGCATCGTTTCTAGCGAGTGTTAAAATGCGAGCGGTCGACCGGTCGGATGAAACGGTCGACCAAGTTAGACCGATTGTTATCTTTCCTGTTCGACTCCCAATTGCTCGACTTCTCCCAATTGTTTGAATGTTGCCCTTCACGATCTGTTGTAACCTCAACTTGCCTTTCATGTTGCATTAAAATAGCGTGGACTTTTCTGGTATCTGGAAAGGGGCTCATCATTAGTATGTTTCCACGAACTGTAGAATAAGAATCATTCAATCCCATCAAAAATTGCATGACTTTCTCCTTCTCATCCCTTTCAGCCAGTGCTTTAAGATTTTCACAAGTGCATCCAATTGGGTTGTGATAAGAACTCAATTCATCCCTTAGTCCCTTTAATTTGGTATAATAGGTTGACACCGAATGATTTCCTTGTCGATGCTCGCCAATTTCTTGTGAATCTGATATATTCGCGCATCATTACCTTGAGAAAATCGATCTCGTAGGTTGTTCCATACCTCTATGGCAGATTCAGAGTATATGATACTTTCAGCAATATCTGGATGTACCGAATTAAGTATCCAGGACAGCACCATGTGATTACTTCGATCCCATATGGAATACTTCTCATCTTTTGCTTCTGGTGTTTCGATCTTTCCATCAATGAGGCCAATCTTATTCTTGGCAATTAAATAAATTCTCATAGATCTATTCCATTGTCCATAATTGTTTCCATCAAATGGTTTAGAAAAGAGGATTAAGTCGGGATGATCAGATTGCTGTAGAGCCATGTGATCTGATTGGGCAATCGTCGCTTCTATGGTGTTTGTACGGAGACATCGTTACTCGAGAATCGTCGCTCACGATACCATGTAAATTAGAGAGAAAATATATGTGGAGAAATAATTCTCTCACGTATATTGATGTAATGTGTATAATGAATGGGGTTACAACATATATATAGAGACTAATAGAAATCTAATAAGGAAAAGAATATAAGAAAAGAGTTTTACCTAGAATAGGAATATTACATATATGGTATCTTGCTACATGGTATTCACGTAAATGGAATTCTAATAAGGGTTTCAACGGTAGATATCCAAGCTCTTTCAAACCTGCAACGTGGTGTTGTGAAAGATTTATATATATTCTCTCTGTCCTCAAGATTTGTTTCTTGGAGAGATTTGTTCATTTTGAATGCAAGATAGTAACATATGCTGTGATTTTTAGAATTTAAATTTTTGATATGTTTGTATGTTTTATGCAGGACTATTGTCTACGAAGGTCAGTTGAAGCCCAATTAGTTTAAGGAATACTCGGATGCAGATCTTGGAAATGAAAGGGTTACAATCTACATGTCCTTAGCAAATATATTTTTCCCATTGTGTGACACTAATGAGTGAACCATGCATCGCGACATTGAACAATTTCATTTAAAATGCTTGCAGATAGCTTTCAGCTCGAAATGGATGTAATTGAAGATGTCGTTGGTAAAAACTCTTAGCTTAATAGGTGGAGTACGGATAAACTTATGGCTCTCCCAACATCAACTCTAGGGAATAAAGATAATATTATTGGCATATATGCTCATAAGGTAAGCTTGATTCCTGAAAAACATACTTGGAGATTATTTATATCTAATGTATGCACTACAAATGATCTTCACATGGATAGAAGCTTGAGCAAAGACAACATTGGAATAAATCAGTAATCATCCATTTATGTTTCGGAAAAAACTAAATGTTAAGATGTCTTGCTGCTTAATTATTTTCCTCATCCCATCTTTGCCACACTGTTGATATATGAAATAGCAAGGGCCTAAAAAGGAACTTAAGAAAAATTGTACATATAGGCCCATAAAAAGTACCTAAGCATATAGGCCTAGAAATATATGTTGTCCAGGCCCAATGGATGCCCAGGTAAATTTGTATATAGGCCCAATGGAAATTATCCAAGCCAGGTAGGGCCCAAAGTGGACATCGGCCAGATCAAAACGCCCAGGGCATTGGGCATTTAGAACGATCAATCACTGCATAAGAGTAACCGTTCATAAGCAGTTTTTCTCCTCCTCTTAGTACTTTTCCCACGTTGTCGGGAGTTACAAGCAGTTGAATTATCATTGAGGGAGTTACAAACAGTTGGATTATCATAAAGGAGTTACAAGAAGTTGAATCATCATGGGAAGTTACAAGCAGTTGAATCATTATGGAAGGAATGGGCAGTTATTGGGCGACGAGGTGGTTCTTTGGGCGATGGGGAAGAAACTGGGCGATGAGAAGTTTTTATGCAAGATTGAAGGAAAACATGTGGTAAAACCGTTTGGCAAGATATAAAAAAAGGAGATTGAATGACAAAAAAAAAAAAAAAGGAAAAAAGGAAAAAACGGAAAAAACATAGAAATGTAATTTCATTCCATTTAGTCTTAAGTATATCTTTACTGATGAATTCTAGTGTGCTTGTGCCCTTGGAGGCACCGTTTCTTTTTCATCCTTTGTCACTATTGTAATCTTCATAAATCAAACACCCTTGTTGGGACTTTGTCTCAAGAGGTTTGGCGTCCCTTACACATCGTCTGAATCTTTTAATTGTTAGCGAAGGACACACATTTCTGCGCGAAACACACACAATGTTCGCTATGCAAGATCAAAATAGATTCTATGAAGAAAATTTTGCTTTATTTTTATTTTTATTTTTAATTGATAAAAAATCATGATCATTCTAAATAAATTATTTAAGGAATTAAGATATGTAACTCCTAATTGATGTCAAGTTGCAGTATAAAGTATAAACAATTTAAATTCTACTAAATGTCTTTATTAACTTATTTTCTGTTTGTGTGTCAACTCGTCTCATTAAATAGCTTATGGAGAATAATCCAAACCTAGAATATATTCTATGTTAAGGACAACCACCACACATGACTTCTGTGAAAGTTATAATTTAATTGTCAATAGCTAGTAGCAATATATTCGTCAAAAATTATTTAAATTTCGATGTTGCTTTCTTGACAGCATATGAAGATTGTATTTATCTAAGAGGTCATTGTAATCGATCATTGAGTTCCCTTCCTATCACTTCTTTATGATACCAACGGTAAAAAAAAAAAATTCACTGAACATAGCACTACTAAAACGCAGGTAAATCTGTATCTCTTTCTAATATTGTTTCTATATGCATGCACTACTTTTGATTTTATTTCAACTACACACTAATATGAACTTATCCTAAATGGATCGTGTTTAGATTTACTCCATATGCATGTTAGCTTTCAAAACTTTGATGCATATTCAAACTTATTTTTAAAAAAAAAAAAAACTGAAAATGGGCAAAAGCCCAGCATCAGATAATAAAAAAAACATTCAAAATCAAATGGCCAAATCCACCATGCGCCATGTTTCACAAAAAAAAAAAAATTCCAATGACTCGACAACATTGAGAAAAAAATCAAAATCAAAAATCAAATGTCTAACTCGACAACATTTAAAAAAAAAAAAAAAAAGCTGTCTAACTCGGCAACATGTAAAAAAAAATAAAAAATACATTCAAATGTTGTCGAGTTACTCGACAACCAAAAAAAAAAAAAAAAAAAAAAATCTCCAATGTTCTCGAGTAACTCGACAACATTGAGAAAAAAAATCAAAAATTAAAAATCAAATATCTAACTCGACAACATATTTAAAAACAAAGCGTAACTTGGCAACCTGTAAAAAAAAAAAAAAACCAACTGTGTGACTTAACAACATGTAAAAAGAAACATTCAAATGTTGTCGAGTAATGAAGGAGAAAAAAATGTAACTCGACAACCTGTTAAAAAAAACATTAAAATGTTGTCGAGTTACTCGAAACAACATTGAAGGAAAACATAACATTCAAAATCAAATGGCCAAAGCATAACATTATGCACCACTTGTCACAAAAAAAAATCAATGTTGTTGACAACATTGAGAAAAAAAAAATCAAAAATCAAATGTCTAACTCGACAATATTTTAAAAAAAGCGTGTAACTCAACAACACGAAAAAAAAAAAACCAATTGTGTAACTCGACAACATGTAAAAATAATAATAAAAAAAAAACATTCAAATGTGGTCGAGGTTAATCGATAACATTGAAGGAAAAAAAATCAACTGTGTAACTCGACCAAAAAAAAAAAACATTCTAATATTGTTGAGTTACTCGACAACATTGAAGAAAAAAAAAATCAACCATGTAACTCGACAACATTTAAAAATAATAATAATAATAATAATAATCAAATGTTTTGAGTTACTCGACAACATGATAAAAAAAAAAGTAACTCGACAACATTTGAATGTTTATTTTTTATTTTTTTACAAGTTGTCGAGTTACATAGTTGATTTTATATTTTTATTTTTTTTTAAAATGTTGTCGAGTTAGACATTTGATTTTTGATTTTTCCCCTCAATGTTTGCCTTAAAAAAAATTAAAAATGAGTCAAAAATTGCGGTGTAAAATGGGCTTATATATATATATATATATATATATATATATATATATATCCTACCTATATTAAAAGTATGAATAATTTACTATTCACAATGGTCAACCAAAGTTATTTCCTACATATTTGGTTTAAAAATTTGCAAAATAATTATAAGAATCTAAAGATGAATTCATCCTAATTAAATATGATATTTGTTCACGTTTCTGAAATAATGGTATGTAAATTGTAATTTTAAAAATTAGGTTTATGTGAATAATTTCGGTATTTTAATACTTTTTATTATTTTTATAGAGAATTAATATAACGTGAAATATATGTAATTTTTGAAATATGGCATATGAAGTGTAATTTACACTCTTTATCTGAAGAACTAGAGAGTGTTTCATAAATTTGCACATGTAATATTCTCCAAAGTAACGTCAATGAATAAAATTTAAAATACATTTTGAAATCCAAACCAACCTATGTAAAATGAAATCCTAAAAGAACTTCATATGCATTGTTACGGCGGGTACAAGTTTATTAATATGTTTATTGACTTGTTTACACTTTTTTAGCCTATTTTTGCCACAATCTCTTACTTCCATCAAATACATACCACTTCACTAGCATGCTTAATTAACAACTACAAAGTGATTTATTTACTTTCAGAAATTATGTTGTTTTAAGAGTTTTAATTCGACCATGAAAAGACTTGATTAATTAATTTATTGATTATCTCCAGAACTTCATCTAAAGATTTTTATGAACTTTGTATTCTACCAATAAACATTGTAATGATTGAATTGGTATACTTACCAAAGAAGCCTAATTTTTCGTTCTTGAAAATCCAAATCTTTTATGATGTAAACTCAATTCAACCCTCTATTTATCTTTTATTTAAGATAATTCAAAAAAAAAAAATTGTTGTTGTAGATACTTATTCTCAAAGTCTTATTCTAAAACAAATATGAAATTTCTTAATACAAAGGCATTCGGTTTTCTTTACGTGATTAAAATATTATAAATGAATGAATTAGGGCTTCGAGGAGGAATGCAAATTCGAGAAAATTGTACTTAAGAATAGTGGCTTTTATGATGTAAATTTAATTCAATTTTATCATATGTTAGAATTATCTCTTGTAATGAATTTTAATAAACTAGGTTTTAAGTTATAAGCATGCTATTTAGGTTTCAATCGCTTGATTTGTTAATATTTAATTATTTTCTTCACTTACATCACCAATATAAAGTCAATTCGTAAAAAGAAGATATAATAAATATTATTATGTTCTTAATTATTGATACATCACGTGTATCGCATGCGTGCTCACACTAACACTTAATTATTAGAAAGTTTCATAAAAAGAAAAAATAAAAACTATATTTCATTCTTACAAATGATCTCATTCCCATATATAAGTGACACGAGGAATTGCACATGTCGGTGCACACCCGGCGTAATGTGTGGCACTGCCTTCTACTACCACGTGTCAATACATGTAACACTAAGTTTAATTTAATTAATTTCCTCGGCGAGTTCACGATAAATTATAATTATAATTATAATTATAATTCTTACAATTTATCTTGGTTCTTATTTTGAAGCCACCAAAGGGACTCGTCGAACCTAATTAAACTAAAGTCCAATAAATTAATCTTTACCCAACCAACACTTGTCCGATCAAGATAATTTATTAATCTCGTTCTATTCTACTAAAAGAACGAGATTGCACTCTCAGTCTAATTGAAAATACTGAAGCTGTGCAATCAATAATTATATCTTCTAACTCGTCGTTATTATGTACTGTCTCCGCCAACCATTTTGAATATTCAAAACAAAGTTGAAAAGATCAAAATGCCCTTTTTCAAATATATGTTAACCCTCAAATCCCATTTTTCTTTTGACAGTTCCATGCGATCACATCGTAATATTAATTCAACAATCAATGTCGAACTACTGAACTTAGACTTAACTATACACAAGAAAATCATTTGAGGCCATAATCTTGCCTATTAAATAGGTGACATATTCCATATTGCAATTATATGTTCTTTGTTATTTCACCTTAATTCCTAAAGGCAAGAGATATTGACCCGATAATTTGATCTCAACCATTAATACCTCAAAGAACTTTAAGTTAGTAATCAAAATTTATTACCCGCTCAGGATTAAGGTACTACGTAGGACAGTCATATAAAATTAAATTTATGTGATCAATATCACAAATTAAATTTTACATGGTTCAATCTAATACATTCCAAGTGCACTTTCAATTTCATAACAAAAGTCGTGTAAGGAATTGAGGTATACATGCACATCGAAAATTAAATGTTCAATTCCTTTAAGCCGGATCAACCTTGTACTTAGAGAGAATTCGTGATAGAAGTTTACCTTTGATGAATATCGTAAAATCGATTTCGATTATTTGGAGGTGCGATCTTCAATACCACAAGCCATTCAATTGTCCGACGCTTCAATGGTAATCTACGGAAGAACGGATCTGGACTTCGCGATCAAAACAGATGAAAACAAAACTTTTGAGAGTAATTGTATTTGACGGTCTTTTTCTTGTGCTAGCAAGTAATGAAAACCAATTTATCATTTAATCTGTCGTGGCCTTTGTATTTATAGATAGGGCTAATCCTAGCCCTAGTTCTAGTCAAACTAGAACCCATCAACAAATGAGTCCAATTAATTAATCTAATTAATTAATTTAACTCAATAAATAATTAAGTTCGACCCAACTAATTGGACCTTGGACATTAATTCTTACAATCTCCCACTTAGACAAAGTCCAACTCTAGATGCTCAATTCTCGCTTTATGTGTGTGACCCATTAGGTTCACATTCACGATGGTAAACGCACTGATATTATCATCAATTCACCGAGATCGATCAATTCACATCGTCGTCCAAGATTGACATCTAGCAATGTGTCAAAGAAACCCATGTAAAGAAAAATGTCATGTGGTATGGTAGAACCAATGTATGTGCGGTTATTGTAGAAATATAATCCCTTCATCAATATAACCCAATTGGTTAAAAGATATGGATCAGCGTCAATCTCATTTAAACTAATTATGTTATTCACCTCAACTATTCGTTGATCTAATCTGGTTATGATTGAAACATTTTTCAACTCATAACTCCATCCCGGCCGAGGAAATTTATATAAACTTAAGTGGGCAAAAATTAGGTTATAATCTCCTACTTTCCAAGGTGATGAATCCTTATATTGGACATTCGCAACTTTCATATGATTCTCACTATACCGTGACGACGTCTTCTTGGTGATTCAAAATCTTTGAATCCCATCAAACACTCGCCAAAGTATAGTAGTCCTCATATAAGATTCTGTGATGTCCTCAAGTCAGAGGACCAAATCCACTACTGCACATTATAGATTTACCACTGACGCTTGGATAGTTATCCATGTGGAATCTCTAGGCGGATCATCCAAATGTCATGTTCTCATAACAATGCATTCACGTGTTCATTCATATGTCCATCTACATCTTAGCTCGTGAGATCAACTACTTTTTTCAAAAGAAATGTAACACATGCTAGTCTATCCGCAATAATGATATCCGTATCTCATTATTAATATGACTAGGGATATTTCAAGAATAAGTTATTTATAACTTGTATCTCACAATCACAACACCTTGTGATTAACAAGTTACTATAAACTTTTCTTGGACTCTATTATTTTAAATAATAAAATTTAAAAATAACAAATCTGCCGTTATAATATAGACAAGCATTTAATTAGTCAATTTGTTCATATACCTCAATGTCTAACAAAGAGTATATCACAAAATGTCTCATACAAACTAGATCAATCACTCGGTATCTTAATACCATCAAATTTAGCATGACCATCATGCTTGTCTTTGGGACAACAACTTTGTCGAAGGATACGCTACATTATCGTATGTTAGGACCAATTCTATCTTTATCTAATTTCTTAAGATTATCTCACGATGAGATGATATGCATCGATATATATACGGATCATTGATGAGACCTAGGTTCCTTCGTTTGTGCGATGGCTCCATTGTTATCATGATACAAGTTATTAGATCAACAATGCTAGAAACTATTCAAAGTTCGATAATGAACTTCTTGATCTAGATCGTTTTCTTTGCTACTTCTAAAGCGACTATATATTAAACACTATAGTTGAATCGTGATCATTTCTTATTTGGAACTTTTCCAACTAACTATACCATCATTTTGAGTAAATACATATCCAGTTGAGATTTACTATCGTCTTTATCGGATTGAAAGGCTGGCATCGGCATAACCTTGAACTCTAAGTTCATTTCCTCCATAAACCAAGAACATGTCTTTAGTCCTTCTTAAGTACTAAGGATGTTCTTGGCTATGATCAATGTTTCTCGCATGGGGTTCGCTTGGAACACCTTTATGACACTCAAGCGTATAAAACATGCGGTCGAGTACATAACGTCGCATAGATTATAGATCCTATTGTTGATGCATAAGGAATCATATCCATGCTATCTCTCACAATTTATGTTTTGAACACTCTTTTGAGAGATAGATCCCATACCCGATGGGACAGAGTCCTCTCTTGGACTCTTCCATACTAAATCTTCTCAAGATTTTATTTATGTACATATCTTGAGATAGGCCAAGCATTCTCTTAGATCTATCTCTATAGATTTTCATACCGAGAATGTATGTTGCCTCTCCCATATCCTTCATGGAGAAATTTTGGATAACCACAATTTTACTGATTTTTGGCATTGGAGACATCGTTTCCTAAAGTATGTCATCCACATACAAAATTAGAAACACGACTTTGCTCCCACTAATCTTTTATACACATAGTTTATCTTCATTCTTGATAAAATCAAACATTTTAATTATCTTATCAAAATAAAGATTCCAGCTCCGAAAGGCTTGCGTTAATCCATATATGGATTTATGTAGTCTGCATACCTTGTTTGGCTCTGTGGAATCAAAATCTTCAGGTTGTGTCACCTACACATGCTTGCTAAGATTCTCATTAAGGAATGCGATCTTGACATCCATTTGCCAGATCTCATAGTCATGGTATGCTACTATCATAAGCGAGAATCTGAATTGACTTAGACATGGTTACTGGTGAGAATGTTTCGTCAAAGTCAATCCCTTGTCTTTATTTGTAACCCTTCGCAACAATCTTGCCTTGTAAGTATGAACATTACCATCCAAGTCTACCTTTTTAATCTAAACCGATTCTGACTATAGGTTTTACCCTTGATGAGTCAAGCAAAACCTTGTTTTCTTACATGGAGTTCATTTCGGATTCCATGGCTTCCTACCACTGTGAGTCAACATTTGACTTTGATTCTGCGTAAGTAGTAGGTTCATCTTCCTCGATTAGTAATACATTACTAGTAACCAGGAGATCGTATCTAGAAGAAAATGAATGACTCTACTCGACTTAGGCGGAGCTAGTGTGTCCTTGGGAATTGGTGGTTCCCACTTTCTTAATCTGTGCTTCATCAGATGTAAGCTCAGCCATTGGAACTTGTAATTGGTCAATTTTATTTGTGGTTTCTTGAATTCAAGAGCTACTTTGCTCCCACTGTCTTCTCTAAGAATACAACAAGTCTCGTTATGATGACCTTCATCTCGATGGGATTGTAGAAATAGTATCCTACAGTTTACTCTGGATACTCCACAAATAAACATTTATCAATTTTAGCTCCTGGCTTATCCGATTCAACGCGCTTCACATAAGCGTCGTATCCCTAATCTTTCTTGTATGAAAGACCATGTCTTTTTCCTTTTCCATAACTCGTATGAAGTTTTATTGACCGATTTAGATAGGACACGATTTACTGTATAACATGCAGTGTTAAGTGCATATGTCCAAAATAATTTTTAGAAGAACTGCACGATTCACCATTGATTGCACCATATCAAATAAGGTGCAATTTTCCTTTCAGATACACCATTTAGTTGTGGTATATAAGGCGAAGTCCACTGCGAGAGAATCTCATTCTCTTTTAGATAGTCTAAAAACTCACCCTTCAAATATTTTCCACTTCGATCAGATCTAAGTGTTAGAATATTTTTATCAGTTTGCATTTCTACTTCTTACTTGAATTCCTTGAACTTTTCAAGGACTTCACTCTTGAATTCTATCAAGTAGATGAAACCATATCTAGAATGGTCATCTGTAAATGTGATGAAGTAAGAAAAGCCACATCTAGCATCTTTACATATTTGTCCATGTACATCAGTATGTACAAGACTCAAAATATCTGCAACTCCGACTCCCTTTCCAGAAAAGAGTGTATTGGTCATTTTCCCCAACTGGCATGATTTACACTTATCAAATGTTTCATAATCATTTTAATCTAAGTATCCATCTTTTTGTAACTTAGTAATGCGTTTTCATTTAAATGACCGAATCTGCAATGCCAAAGATTTGAGTTGTTAGTTTTATCTCTTTTATGCAAGCAATTCCTCTTCTAATGTCCTTTTATTTTCACAGTGAAAACACGGATCATTAGACTTGGATTTATCTTTGCTTAGCTGTTTTCAATAGATTTGGCCTTCTTGGATCATTTCAAAAGGTCCCTTTAGATTTTCTCTTAGTGCTCTTAGAGGTATCAATGGCCAAAGGTTACCCATTCCTTTGGGCTTATGAGTTTTCAACATGTTTTACTTGACTCGGTAGGGTACTTTGAATCTTATTCATGTTGAAGTTCATAATGAAGCGAGAAAAGTTATTAGGTGGAGATTGCATAATTAAGTCGATACTTAGCTTTCATGGTCCATGGTAAAACTTAATTGATTTAATTTTTCAATATAATCAATCATCTTCAATACATGAGCGGTGAAGATCTTTTTACCATCATACATTTTCATAACCTTTTAGATGTCTCATATTGTTTAGTCGTGACTGTACATCATTCAACTCCTTGAAATGATATATTTTGGTATAGGCATCCATACCTTTGTGCTACTTTTCTAACTCAAGTGACATACTGCAAGCATCACATGTTGCAGTGTTACTTTTATCATTGTGTTTTTGTAAGCCTACACGTTCCCTGGCGTAGCCTCCTCAATAGAAGCTTCTGGCATTGGCTACTTATTGACATATCCAATTTTTCTTTTTCATGCTTGGGAACAATTCTCAAAATGCGGTGCCAGTCTAAAAAATATGGCCCGATATGTATGTTGGCATCCAATATGCCTCTCAAACTTATATGGTTACCCATGAATCAACTATTAAATAACAAGATAGAACAATTAATTAAATGCTAGAAAAATTAATTTAACATGGACTTATATTAAATTAATTACACTCCCACTGTTTAAATTGAATTAATGACCCTCAAACATTAATCAATAGAACCAATTAGATTCCCAGTAAGCTAGGATCCCTTTTGTTTTATTAAAACCTTGAAGCGACTCAACAAGCCTAATAAAACATCCAAGTAGATACTCTATCAATCACATCTCTATCGACTCCTAGATTATCAAGTAGACAACTTATTGTCGTACACATCTTATGTGTTTTACTTGATTGTGCCCCTAAAGTTTTATTTCCTTGGCGACTCAACAAAAATAAAATTCTAGTTAAATTCGACCCATTGTTGAAACATCGAATATTTTATAGTGATAAACATATCTATGAGCGAGCAGCGACCTTGGCGACTCAACAAGCCCGACATCGATAATAGACTACGGTTTTTCACTATAACAATAGAAGGCACGTTGTATTAACTATTTAATCTGAATTTAATATTTTGATAAAGAGGAGTTTGTCTCATCACATTTATGCATATTAACTAACATTCAACATGTAATCAATCATGCATAAAAATAATTGTGGATGATTATGGACTTTATCTATCTAATCTTTCTAAGCGAAAAGAAAGATTAGTCGGTCAATTCTAAGGGGCGTTGCCTTCGTTCATCAAATGCTAAATGTAATCATCTACATCTCCTTTGTAACTTTGTATCCTATACTAGTTGTTTCCTTGTGGCCCATCGCAACATATATCCTATACTAGTTGTACGCATGCAATGATAAATGAAACGCGGGCCCATAATAGATAAGTAGCTCGAAAACTCAATTAATTAAATAATAGGCTCATGAGCCTAACCAACAATTATCGAAATAATTAACCATACAACCAATCATATGGGTCGAGTCTATAATCATCCATTAAACATCTATTTTAATATCTAATAGTAAAAATATATTAATTTCTAAATTTGTATCTTTGTGGTACAAATCTAAATTTTTAGACATTTTGGAACAGACTAGACGGAATTAAATAATTAATCTAATTAATTATTTAATTTTTTTTCAACAATAAAATTAATCAATTAATCTAATTAATCAATTAATTTTATTCATAAAGGGGATTTTCAAATTTTATTTTATCTCCCAATTTAAAGTCATACTCTAATTGAAGATAAAATTTGTATAGGGTCAAATTTACAATTTTATGAAGTAATAAGTTAAAGTTTAATCTGGTCAGAAATTTAAAATATGGTTTAAAAAAGATTTTAATTTAATTTTAAATATTTGACCAACATCAAATAAATTAACAATTACAATTTTTCTAAAAAATTAAAATTGCATTGGAGACCCTATTTTCTTATAAAACTTGAGAACTTGCTATGCTTGATTAATTAAATTAGTGGGATTTCTCGTGCAATTTCAGAAATTGCACAGAAAGCCATTTTTTTTAAATTTTAAAACAATAGACCTTTTCGTGCAATTTCAAAAATTGCATAAGAGACCCTTTCATCTTTTGAAAAATGGAGGGCTTCTAATGCAATTTTTAAAATTACATTGAAAGCCCTCTTCCCCAATAATGAAAAACATGCCACTAATCTTAAGAAATCACGAAACCTTAAGCTTAAGAAAGTCGACCTTGATGCGTAGCCATTTGGCAAATGTTTAGGCGTTGATGGCGCGGTGTCAAACATCGGTACCCACGACCTTTAAGCCGGTGAACATCGGTGTGACATTTGCTTTGTTCGTAGTGGTAGCGTCGTTGCTACCTCTAGCGGACGCTTGGTGGGTTCTTGGCGGCATCTTCAAAACACCGTCGCGGTCACCAACATATCGAGACATCTCTCAGAGCCTTGATCGTTCCGAATAAACAATTAAAATCTAAAATCAATTTTAGATTTTGGTTTCAAAATTCAAAATTTTATATTTTGTCAAAACTTAAATTAAATTAATAGACCAATAACATTTGTTGTTGTTCGATTCATCAAAAGCAGGCTAATGAACTCTAACAAGTAACAAAGTAGGTTACGATACCCTTTGTAAGGAATTAAGGTATACATGCGCGTGAGAAATTAAATGTTCAATTCCTTTAAAAGCGGATCAACCTTGTACTTATAGAGAATTCGTGATAGAAGTTTACCTTTTATGAATATCGTGAAATCGATTTACGATTAGTTTGTAGGTGCGATCTTCCATACCACGGTGTCGATTGTCCGACCTCAATGGTAATCCACATAGCAAGAACATATTTGGACTTCGCGATCAGAAACGGATGAAAGCGAAACTTTTGGGAGTAATTGTATTTGTTTGTTTTTCTTGTGCTAGCAAGTAATGAAAACCAACTCATCATTTAATGCATCGTGGCCTTTGTATTTATAGGTAGGGCTAACCACAGCCCTAGTTCTAGTCAAACTAGAACCTATCAACAAATGGACGATTAATTAATCTAATAATTAATTTGGTCCAATAAATAATTAAGTCAACCTACTAATTGGACCTTGGACATTAATTCTTACAAGTCAAACATAAGCGGCGATCTTATCAAAAGATCTATGAACAAATGCTAGCTCAAAACAATTTAATCAATTAATATCTTGTTTCAAAATTTCGTGGATAAATAAATTTACTTGATGGGTAAATACTACCTAACAGGAAGAACAGTCCGTGTGACTCATTTTAGGCAAAAATACTTAATATCAAATGTATTTTTGAAGATCACAAAATTCGAGTACAAAGCAAGATCTGGTGATATACAAGTGACCATTTTGGACAAACCCTAGTTTAAGAAATAGAAGAAGATGACATTGCACTCTTGTTCTCTACATATGAGTTCAACGACTTCAATAATTTAGAAAAATAGATGAATTTTTACAAAAATATCGGTAAGTTTCTTCACAATACTTAATTGTATTTTCGAATACTCCATCAATTGACGATCTATTTAATTTTCAACTACACATTAATGTAGCTAACCATTTAATTTATTCATATCATTTATGCTCTAATTGCAGACACATTGACATGAAAATTCATATGAGACTTAAAGGCTTTTACAAACAAAATATGGGACACAATGCTATACACAAGATGTCATTCTTGTTGACTAGAGGTATATATCTTTTATAAAATTTATTTGCATTACTTGTTTTTGTGTCATAGTATATACTATTTATGATTTCTTGTCAATATTTGGAACATTTTGTAGGTTCGAAATAGTTTTATTAACAATGTGGAAAGATTTTGTTGGAAAAGAATGAATGTAGTTATATTTTAGAAAATCTAACTAAAAGACTAATAGTTATAGCAAAACATGTGAAAGTTTCATCCTTCATTAGTAAATTCAGCAACATGAATATGTATATATCCATAGATACATTTCAATTAATATTAATGCTTGGAATACTCTATCTTATAATCTGTCAATATCCAAAAAGGGTAACATCTCTTTATTGATGGATCCTTTGAAGTAGTTGTCAAATTCAAGTCTTGTTTATTTATCCAAAGTTATTTAAAGCTTATTATATCTTATATGCAATGATTATTAGTTCTAATACTATAATCAAATATACTATTTATCCGTTCTTTTTATCAACTACAACTATGTATCTTATGTAAGGCTTACTGTATTATATAAGATAATAGACCAGTCTGATTTACATTTAGCTTGATTTATGATAATATATTATATGATGCAAAGGCCAATAAAAATAAGGAAAAATTGAATGAAAAGATAGAAAAAAAGTCATATCTCACACAATCACTATCAAAGATGCCCCTTCAACAGAAAACAAAATGACAAAAAATATATATATATATATATATATATATATATATATATATATATATATATATTTGAGGATTACAACATATGGTAAACTATTCAACTTCTTGATTTTCCATAATCCATATATTTGGTTTTATATTTTATATTCATAATTCTTATATACTTTATTCTCTTAAGATATACTTCAATTATTTACTACTTTATTTTATGCGTAAGAGCAAAATCAAGTATCAAAATCTTCAAACAATTATACTGGTATATGTCTTGCGATAATTTTAATAAGTTGTCAAGCTCTAGTTTTGGTGACATTTATCAATGTATCTATTGCAAGTGTCCCTGCACTAAAGCAATCACCATGTAATAAATCATAGTTTTCATTTGAAATAGAAATATGACATTAGTTTCTATTTTATGTTTCAAATACTATGCTATACCATACTTGATATTCAATTGATATTATATATATATATATATATCAATATATATATATATATATATATATATATATATATATATATATTTTTTAGAAAAAATGTTTACCTACATTTGGAAGATTCAACATGACATATTGATGCAATTTGTTATTGGAGAACGAGTCACGAAAAAAAAATTAATTTGTTTTGTATTAACTTTAATGAATCACTCAACTTCGGTAAATATATAGTTTGTTTAATTCATGTTATTATATTAGTATTGAGCATTTAAAAATTTAATCATATTCATATTATAACATCATCAAGATACAAAAACAAGCATCCTTAAAGTTATTTGTATAGCAACAGACGAAGATCACATTTCCTACATCAAAGCAGCACCAAAAGAACAACACCTAGCCGAACAAGTAGGAAATAAACTTTGTGCTTGATCCATGCTCAAATATAACGAGATAGCAAAGATGAGGCCATTGACAAAGGAAAAATTGTGATAAACTCTTATCACTTTTCAAAACCGGTAGCAATTAACCATATACAATCATAAAAAAAACAAAAGCACTTTTCAATCTTAAAATGCATGCTTCAAACAAAAACAAAATGAGAACCATGTTAGTGAACACATCTTTAGAAAATATTTGTAATGGAAATGTTTTCGAACTTGAAATGATCTTTGTAGCTTTTAGGTTTTGGTACTATATTTTTGTTTTCAAGTAAAAATTATATGACTACTACTTCTAAACTCACGTATTTTGAATCCATGCGGCATTAATTTTTTATATAACTTCCATGAACTAGGATTTGACTCTCAATGTTTAAATATGTTCATGGAACTTTATTTTGTTGAACTTATTTTGATGATTGTAAATATATTTAATAGTTTTGCTACAAAATTAAATCCTACACTACTTTTGTTACATTAACATTCTTACCAAATATACTAAAGAATTCTCCCAATTACATTAACAATATTATATTCCATCAATTTGCTAACTATATTTTTATGCATTTAGAATTAACATATCTAATAATGTCAACGACATCAATGATTACAAAGTGGATGATCAACATTGAAAATCAGCATGTCTAATAATTTCAATTTATTCAATTTGCTAAGTACATTCTATACCCATCAACACCTTCAAGTTCATCAATTGACAACTTATTTTTATCATTGAAATTGCCGATTCTACCAATTTTCTAACTACATTCTTAATGTTATTCTTTTCAACCTTCAAGAGAGCATTTTCATTACAAAGCATGATGCTACAAATGAAATGATGTTGTAGCTCAAAAAGTTCAATTTTTTAAACATAATTAAATAATACTTATAAACCAAATTAAATTTTCTATTTCCATTAATATTGTTTTCTCACATACAACAACAAACTAACAAACAAAAACACTACAACACAAAAAATACTATTTTTCAAAATTCTAAAAACTACTCAATAACAACTCACTACATACAAACACAAAACTCTAACTTACAATACAACCATTCAATTTTTTTATTTTTATTTTTTTGTAAGTTGTAAAATTATTCAGAAACAAAACACTAACTTTCAAACTATACTCTACTATATAAATCCCACAAATACTATGGTAAATTCCATTTTCAAAATACACATTCACAACCAAACTTCTATAAGTACAAATTCTCTTTTCTTAGTTTTACAATTTTAGTTCATAAAAATTAATAATTTCTTATATATAGCATTATTAACAAGCCAATTAGGTTATCATTCAAGTAAATCCAACTATTAATGAAAAACAAAATGATCGATAAAATTATATTGAGCTTTACGATGGCGCAATTTTAGTATACATGTTATCCGCTTATCATATTTTATTATTAATTATTTATTGATAAAAATACTAATTAATGCCTTATTTGAATTAAGACAAATTGTGAACAACTATGAAGATTTGGGGACAAAGATGGAAATTTTTGAAGTATTGGGACCAAACATAAAGCTTTGAAGCAAAAAAGACTGGATCTACAATTAAAACTTGAAGTGGGGACCAAATAATATGTATATTGAAACTTGGAGGACTAAGCATGCAAATTGGGATGAGAACCATTTTCTTTGGCAAATTGTACACTGTTTGCCATGGTCAAACTGCAGTTGACCACGACAATTGATTTTGTTCTGTTTTCTGGCGATGATGGGCATGCAAAGCAAGCTATGACTCGTTTGGATATTTTTGGACTTATTTTCAACTCTGAGTTGGGGTCTTTTCTATCTTTTCATGTACATGAGTTTCAAAATTGATAAAACACTATATAAGACTGAATTTAGTTCGAATTAAAGGAGAAAGACGGCTAGAAACAAGAGAGAAGAATCACGTGGCGAAGAAGAATTTTTGGAAGATTTCTTCTCCTTTAATCCATACCAGGTTCTATCAAATCATTTGTTTTTAATTTAATTGTGTTCTTCTAATTTTCTTGAGCCAAGGTAAATGATGAAACCTTGTTTAAACGAAGTGATTAATTTGTTATCCTTTTAATTCTATTTTCGAGCTTTAACTTTCATGGTTCGTTCTTTTTGGATTAATTAAATAAAATCTCTTTCATCTTAAATATCATGTATTTTTTATAGTTAGAAATTAATTTAATTAATTTGTGCTTGGTGCTTAAACGTGTTCTATTAATTTCTTTTGATTTTTTGTTATTTTGTTATCAATTTGGGATATATAGAATGCTTAGGATGCGAAACATTTTATTCTTTGTTTTCTTTTAATTGAGTTTGCTACAGAAAACATTTAAGTAATTTAAGCATATGGGAGCCGATATTGTATTTTCTTCTTTTAGATTTAATTGATAAATATTTTAAGATGACAATAGATTGATTTTGAGTTGTCGTTTGATTTTTAGAAATAATCAATAATTCAATAATTGCTAAGTTAAACAATGGTGGATTTCGAAACCTTAATACTTAAACAACTTGAACCTTCAACTTAATTTTTTATCATAATTAATTAGTCTTTAAGTTAAACTCTTTAACCAAACTTCTTTCGACCCAACTAGCTTAGAATAATAGTTAATTTAGATTAAATTATACTTTTTTCATTGGAGTCCATGTGGAATCGACCTCATTGCTATTTTTCTATATTCCAATAGATTCATGCACTTGCGAGTTATTTAAAATTTGATAATATTTTTTGGCGCCGTTACTGAGAGCTGCATCAGAAAGTTAATTTAGTCTTAGTTAATTTTATTCTTGACTAGTTATAATTTAGAAATTATTTAAAAAAACACAAATATATTTATAGCGCATGCTTGGTCGTAGATCTCTAGAAATGAAGCTAGAACATCTAGATAGTGAAATTGAAAGAACTTTTCACCAACTAAAGCGAGCTACCACTTTAGATAAAATTGAAGAAACCAAAGTAATAATCCCTATGGGTGATGAAATTGACAAAGAGACCTTTAGGGACTATTTTAGTCCATTAGCTAATTTGAGCACCTCATGCATACAATACCCACAAGTAGTTGCTAGGTATTTTGAGTTAAAACCAAGCGTGTTTAATTGTCTTCCATCTTTCTATGGTTTAGATAGTAAAGAACCTTATAATCATCGACAAATTTCTTTGTTGTATGTGAGACATTTAAATGAGAATGTTTCTCACGATAATGTTAAACTTAAATACATTTCTTTTTCTCTAAAAGATAGTTCTAGATCATGGTTTAATCGTTACATGCCAATAGTATTACATCTTGGGATTAAATGTTTGCTAAATTTTTGAATAAATATTTTCATGTTCATAAGACTAATGCTATTCATGAAAATTTCAAAGTTTTGTCTGAAAGGCGAAGAACCATTTTATGAAACTTGTGAGAGATTTAATGGGCTCCTTATGTCCACATCACGGCTCTGAAAAATGGCACTTATGCGATATATTTTAGAGATTACTATCACATATTCAAGAGTGGTTGATGGCCACAAGTGGTGAAGAGCTTATGTCCAAAAATGCAACAAAAATTTGGAGCTTCTTTGAAAAGTAGGTTGACAATTCACAACAATGAGTCGATCTTCTCGGGTGAACCAAAGAAAAGATGAATCTATGAGATTGAGTACATAACGACCACGGACTTTTCCCTACGGGCCTTTCGCCCGGGGCTGATACGTGGGCCGTTAGCTTACGTCTTGTCATTTGGGAGTTTCATCTCAAAGCTGAATTTCTTTTTGCGTCTCCGGTGATTTGAACCCTTGACCTCCCGTTAAGGAGAACTTAAGTGGAGCATTTGGTACCAATTGGGCAACTAGATGAAACTCCCGGTGGGCGATGCGTAAGCTAACGGTGCTGCAGAATAGCCCCACAGAAAACTGTGAAAAAAGTCGTGGTAAAAGCTAAAAAAAGCGCGTTTTTGTAGCGACCGCAGACGCATTTTTTATAGCGACCCGGACTTTTCCTACGGGCCTTTCGCCCGGGGCTATTAGGTGCACCGTTAGCTTACGTCTTGTCACTAGGAGTTTCATCAAAGCTGGATTTTTCTCGTCGGTGATTGAACTTTTGACCTCCGTTAAGGAGAACTTAAGTGAAGCAGCGGTACCAGTGGGCGATTGGTACCGGCATTCATAAGTTCTCCATAATGGGAGGTCGAGGTCGAATCGAGGAGGGCGAAAAGAAATCGGTTTGAACCCAACCTCTGGTGGGCGATGCGTGGATGCTGGCGCCGCGGACAACCCCAGGCGAAGGCTGTGAAAAAAGTCCGTGGTTGTTACAAAAGCGCATGTTTTTTATAACGACTACGGACTTTCCCTACGGGCATTTCGCCGGGAGTTATTCAGGTGCATGGTTAGCTTACGTCTTTGTCCATTGGGAGTTTCATCTCAAGCGAATTTCTTTCGCGTCCCGGTGAATTCGAACCCTTGACCTCCCATTAAGGGGAACTCGAGTGGGCTTTGGTACCAATTGGGCCAATTGGTACCGACATTCCACTAAGTTCTCCATAATGGAAGGTCGAGGTTGAAATCGTTAGAGATGCAAAAAAATCCACTTTGGAGCCCAACCTCCGGTGGGCGATGCGTAAGTTAACGGTAGCGAAATAGCCCTGTGCGAAAGGCACAGAAGGGAAAATCCGTGGTCGTTCTGAGCAATGAACCAGAGCTCAAAATCAAAAAGTCGAAGGCATGATAGAAGTTATTTCTCGCGCGGTTAACCTCGTTGACGACCGATAATTCTCTTGAGCGGTGCATGTTCTAATCAAGTGAATGCCCTCAACATGATGATGAAACCACTTTACAATCCTTATTCCAACACATATAACCCGGGGATAGAGACCACCTAAATTTTCTTGGTCGCGAGTGTTGATAGGATAGTATGGCGGTCGAGTCCCTCGGCCAAAATACGAGGCAGTTCAATCAAAAATTTCACAACCAAGACCATGGGAGGAGGCAATTCAAAAATTGACAAAAGCTACACAAGCTGCATTAGAGAACCAGAATCATACACCATTACCGAGTTTAAGAATGAAGTTCGAACTAGCCAAAACTCACAGACACAATCCATTTCTAATATGGAAAATATGACGGGGCAACTAGCCTCATCAGTCCAACAGTTGGTAATAACCATTGAGAAAGAAAAGTTTCCTAGTTAGCCATTTTCTAATCCTAAAGGAGTACACAATATTAGGACTTATTCAAGCAATCAACACGAAGAGGCTAAATCCATCATGACATTGAGATGCGAAAAATTGTTTGACAACCAAGTGGAAATTTTAAAAAGAAATACATCTCAACCAGTTTCTCCAAGAAATGCACCAACTAATGATTCAGTTCATGAAGCTTCCCAAAAGAACAATCAACCATCTTACATTCCAAAAGCTCCATTTCATCAGAAGCTAACAAAAGTGAACCAAGATAGTGCGATAAATTAAATCATGGAAATCTTCAAGAAGGTTAGTATAAATATCCCTCTACTTGATGCTATTAAGCAAGTTCCTGCCTATGCTAATTTCTTAAAAGACTTATGTGCGAAAAGAGACAATTGCATGTGCGCAAAAGGCTTTTTTAACTGAATAGTTAGATCTATAATTCAAACCAACACCCATCCAAAATTTAAAGATCTAGGTTGTCCTACTATCTCATGCATAATAGGAAACCATAATATTGAGAAAGTTTTGCTAGATTTAGGAGCTAGTGTTAATCTTTTTTCTTACTCTGTGTATATGCAACTTGGGCTACGTGAGTTAAAACCAACATCTATGATTTTACAACTTGCTGATAGATCTGTGAAAGTCTCCCGTAGAATTTTAGAGGATGTTTTGATACAGGTTGACAAGTTTTATTTTCCTATTGATTTTATTGTACTTGATACTCAACCGGTACGAAACTTTACAAAACATATTCATGAAAATTTTGGTCGTCTTTTTCTAGCAACATCTAATGCTATTATTAATTGCATGAATGGAGTTACGTAGCTATATTTTGGTAACATGACAATATAATTGAATGTTTTTAACGTCAACAAGCAACAATATGACAATGAGGACGTTGCTAATGTTGATATGGTAAAGCATTAGTTGATGATTCTTTTGTTTCTACTAATTGTGATGATGCTTTAAAGATGTTCTTAGCTCATTTGTGGTTCATATTTTGATGTTGATAGTTCTATAAATAAAGTGAATGTCTTGCTTGAGTCAGACACATGCCATGGATACAACTAAGTAGAAATAGAAAATTGAGCCACTTCAACAAGTGAGAAGAAGAACATCCCATTAGTTCAACAACTAACAAAATTAGAGCTTAAAGCATTGCCTGATACTTTGCAATATGCATTCTTGGAGAGGCCGACACTTTACGATAATTATCTCTTCTTCTCTTGAGCAAAAAGGTAAGTTGTTAAGTGTTTTGTTGAACATAAAGAGGTACTAGGATGGATCATTCTTGATATCATAGGTATAAATCCGATAGATTGTATACATCATATCTATCTTGAGGAGAATTCTAGTCTAATAGAGGCATAGCGTAGGTTAAATCTTAACATGAAAAAGGTGGTAGGCGAAGTGCTTAAATTATTAGATTAAGGAATATTTATCATATTTACGATATGCGTGGGTAAGTCAATACGTTGTCCCAAAAATTAGGTATCGCGGTAGTTACTAATACAAACAATGAATTGGTTCCAACTAGAATAACTACGGTGGCGTGTTTGCATTGATTCTGAGAAAATTGAATTGGTCACTAGAGAAAGATCACTTTCCTATTTCATTCATTGATCATGAGGCTTGCGGTCATGATTTTAATTTTTTTTAGATGGTTAGTTTGGCTATAATCAAATTTCATAGCCCGGAAGATCAAGAAAACTACTTTGACTTGTTCTTTTGGAACCTTTTGCGTATAGAAGAATGTCATTTGGTTTGTATAATACACTTGCTATTTTTCAAAGATGTATGCTTAGTATTTTTTTGACATGGTTGAGAAGTTTCTTAAAGTGTTCATGTATGATTTTTTTACGTATATGGAGATTCGTTTGATGAATGTTTGCGCCATCTAACTTTAGTTTTGCTTGAAATCTGAGGAAAAGAACTTAGTTTTAAATTGAGAAAAATGTCACTTCATGGTAAAACAATGTATTGTTCTTGGTCACATTATCTCTAGTAGTGGCATTGTAGTTGACAAAGGCCAAAGTGGATCTTATCTCCAATCTTCCACCTCAAAATCGATTGAGAAAAGTAAGATCTTTCCTTGGACATCTTGGTTTTATAGAAGATTCATTCAAGATTTTAGTAAAATCTCTAGACCCATATGCAATTTACTTGTTAAGGATACATCTTTTGTTTTTAATGATTCTTGTTTAGAAGTATTTGAAAAACTTAAAAAATTGTTGACCACTGTACCTATCATTTGATCACCTGATTAGGATTTACCTTTTGAACTCATGTGTGATGCATCTGATTATGCTATATGAGCAGTTTTAGGACAAAGATTAGATCGGTTACCTTCTATTATTTACTATACTAGTAGGACTCTTAACGATGCACAATTGAATTATTTTACTGCGAAGAAAGAAATGCTAGCAGTTGTATTTACATTAGATAAATTTCGATCATATTTTGTAGGGTGTAAAGTAATTATTTTTTCTAACCATGCTGCCCTCAAAATATCTTCTCACTAAGAAAGATACTAAACCAAGGTTGATTCGATGGATTTTTCTTTTGTAAGAATTTGACATTGAATTTAGAGATGAAAAGGGCTTTGGAAATATTGTAGCTGACCACTAATCTCGTATTGTGCTTAATTCTGTACAAGGAAAAACTATCGTTAAATAAGTTATTTCAGATGAACAACTTATGAATATTGATGTTGTACCCTAGTTTACTGACATAGTTAATTATCTTGTTACAGGTCAGCTTGACTAAATAAGATAGAACTAAGTTCTTAACTGAAGTGAAGAACTTCTTTTGAGATGATCCTTATTTGTTTAAATACTGTGTTGATCAAATTATAAGGAGATGTGTCCCAGAAAGTGAATTCCAAAGTGTGATCTCTTTTTATCATGATCAAGCTTGTGGAGGTCATTTCAATGCTAAAAAGACTGCTGCCAAATTTTACAATGTAGTTTTTATTGGCCTATTATTTTTCGTGACACTTATATTTTTTGTTCTTCATGTGACAGGTGTCAATGCATGGGAAGTATTTCAAAAAGGAACATGATGCCGCTTAATCCTATTATCATAATTGAGATATTTGACGTATAGGAGATCGATTTCATGGGAAATTTTTCCCCATCATTTGGCTATCTTTATATATTAGTTGGTGTCGATTATGTTTCTAAGTGGGTCGAGGTAATTCCATGTAGGACAAATGATCACAAAAGTGTGGTGGTATTTTTTAAGAGCTTGGCACTCTACGGGCCATAATCAGAGATGGTGAATCTCATTTTTGCAATAAGTATTTTCAAACCCTATTAGCAAAGTACTCCATCACACCTGAGGTTGCAACCCCATATCACCCACAAACTAGAAGTCGGTGGAGGTTTCAAATGGAGAAATAAAGCAACTTTGGAGAAAGGCAGTTCGATTCGATAGAAAGGTTGGTCTCTATGACTTATTGATCCATTGTGGGCATATAGAAACGACTTTCAAACACCCATTGGAATGTCTCCTTATAGGCGGTGTATGGGAAAGCACTGCCACCTCTAGGTTGGTGGAGCATCGGGCTTATTGGACTATCAAGAAATTCAATTTTGATTTGTAAGAAGTTGGGTCAAAAAAGAAAATTGCGGTTGATGAGAACATGAGGAGATTCACACTTGGCGCTTATAAGAATCAAAGATCTACAAGCAAAGAATGAAGGTCTTTCTTAACAAGCATCTGATGAAAATTGTTCCTCCATGTCAAAAATATTTTTATACAATTCTCGTTTACATTTATTTCCGAGGTAAGTTCGTTCTAGATGATCAAGCCCTTTTATTGTTTATCGGTTTATCCTCATGGACCTATTGAGGTTAAAACCTCCCAAAATGGTGATATTTTCAAAGTTAATGGCCAAAGAGTAAAACCATATTTGGAGTTCAACTCTTGAGAAGAAGAAATTGATTTGAGTGATCCTATCTATCCATCTTAAAAATAAAAAATAAAAATTAAAAATAAAAATTAAAAACAAAATTAAAAAAAAAAAAAAATTAAAACAAAATTTTGTGTTTTATCTTATTATTTTTCTTAATAGGAGTGCGTGGTGGTACAACTAATCGATTACATTCTTTCCAACTTATTCTCTTCTCTTTTTGTCTCTCTTTATTCCTATATACTAATTATACTAATTATATTTGCATGCATAAGCGACTTGTATAATTTAGAATATTGATGACAATGTTTAGAATAGATTTTGAGGTAGGATGTTTAAAAAATTAAGGCACGGCGCATGGACTTTGGAAATTGGATGAAGTAAAGACTTTTTTATTTTAGTACTTGTATTACCTTTGGCTTGGAGTATTGTGACACATTGTTTATCAGTTTTGCATGTTGATGTTAGTCACAAGTGTGAAAAGAAAAGTTCAACGAATGAAAGTGATTAATCAATTAAAGTGAATTCACATGTTAAATAAAAACATTCAAGTGAGTCTTGAGCCTTATATCTTCTTAGAGAGAACCCTCTTTATGCCTAATTTTTACATTCACTATAGTCAGTTTTCGTGTTTTTTTTTTCTAGGTATTACTGCACTTGAAAGCATGCAAGATTAGTGTCATTGGATGACTAATTTGCTCTTTAGAAAGTAATAGTGATGCCATCTTTGATGCATTTGAGCCTTTCTAGCCTACTAAATGAACATTGACCCCCAGCAACCCAGTTTGAAGCCTTATGTAAAAAAAAAAATAAGCCTTGAATTTTTCTTTGTTAGCCAACTATCCCTACCCTGAGCCAATACACATTCATAATGTAATCTATATTTTATGTCCTTTTTTATGATTAAAAACGTAGAGATAAATCTATATCAAATGATGGTGCTAAAAAAAATGTGTAAGGTGAACGACGAAGAAAGAAAAAAATAATAATCAAAAAATGAGGATGAATGGTATAAGTGAAAGAGATCAAAGTAAAAAAAAAAAAACAAATCTCTTATGAAAATATATTTAAAAAAATGTTGAAAAATGTGCACTCACTACATATGGTACACTTACAAAAAAGAAAAAAAAAAGGAGAAGGTTATTTGGAAATTGTTTTGAGAAAAAAAAAAGATGGGAGAAAATGCACAATAACCATTGTCTTTAAAAAAAATCTCTATTGTTCTCACTCATACTTTGTTTATCCACTTATCTCGTTATTTGTTAGCCACTGTCCAGAGCCTACATTACAACTAAATAAAGTCCTTTTGATTTTAGAGAGCAAATGTAAAGTCGATGCTAGCACTATTGGTTGTAGAGGATAGTGATATTTGGGAGGTGGGAGGCGGGGAGGCGGGAGGTGGGAGAATTGACTTTAATTGTCTACTAATATTTGAGCGATTGTACTCACTTCTAAATCATGGACGAGTTTTCTTTTACATGCACATCTTGGGGTTAAGTGTGTGATACTACTTTTATTCAACATCGCTCACTTTATCATATTATTTGAGCACATACAAATTGAGATTATTTTTTTCTGAGAGTAATGTTCTTACATACATATTGTGAGATTTGGGGATTGACATGGTATTCTTGGAAATTGTTTGATTACTGTAGCTTTGATAGCTAATCTAATTGTACAATTTTATTAACTGATATGTGTGAATTGATGGATGTGGGAGTGATATTTCTCTAAAATTTTGATAATACTTGTACTTTTGTCCATTACTTAATAATTTGATTGATGAAATGAATGCAAAGTGCCTTGAAAAAAAATGGAAGAATAAATAGTATTTTTATCTCAATTTTTGCTCGAGAACTAGCAAAACTTAGGTTTATGAGGTATTTGATGAGCGCAATTTTAGTATACATCTTACACCTTTATCTTATTTTGTTATTAATTATTCATTGAAAAAAGTACTAATTAATGCCTTAATTGAATTAGAAAAAATTGTGAACAACAATGAAAATTTGGGAGCAAAATGGAAGTTTTTGAAGTATTGGGACCAAACATAAAGCTTTGGAGCAAAAAGAATTTGGATCTGCAATTAAAACTTGAAGTATGGACCAAATAATATACATATTGGAACTTGATGATAACCCGAGAAGAATAACTAACCAAGAGGGGTGAATTGGTTTTCTCGAACTTTTGCTAAATAATCTCAAAATAAGAAATTTAAGAGATATAAATTAAGCAACTAAAAATATGAGCACAATGTAAGTAAATAAAAGTGTAGAGAGAATCAAGCGATATTTTTATAGAGATTCGATCCAACCAATGATCTCGTCACCCATTACCAAGCTCTCCAATACGAGCACAATCTTTCCACTATCTTGATTGACTTATGGTGTAATCGAAATCCTTACAATGTATCCGGTGACATACAAACAATGAGCACTAATCCTTATACAATATTGAGCTTTCAAGGGACCTCAATACAACCCCGGATATAAAGAAATAGATTTGAAAATATATTTCTCTCTTGATGAATGATAAATACAAGTTTGGTACTAAGAGAGACTAACACTTTAATGAATAGCAATAGATGAAAAAGTTCAAGTGTTAGAAATAAACTTTGTTGATAATGATGAATCAAAAGTTTGATTTGATCAAACAAAGTTTTTCAATAAATGATATTGAAGATATAAATGCAATGAAGCTTGAATGAATTTTCTCAATGTGATTCTATCTATTAATGCTCTTGTAAGTGTTGTTAAATAATAATTAATGAAGAGGTATTTATAGAGATGATTTTCACAACTTTCTACCTAATCGGATGACTAACGGTCGACCTATCGTCAAATGGTGAGAAATGGCCGTTGGAGCAGTAAAAATCGAAACGGTCATAGCGTTCAAGCAGACGATCGGTTCTTCCCAAGCGGTCATTTGGTTCCTGAGACGGATTACCGGTTTGATTTTTACGAAAAGTTTCGCAATTTTGATTTTTGGCTTTGATAAAAATATTTTATGCAAGTGATATCAACATGGTTTTGTGCATAAAATTATTTTTGAGCTTTCATCCATTTAATGCTAAAAATCAAAAATTAGTACCTTTACAATTTTATCTAGAAATCTTGAACTTCGATCTTGAACTTCGAGTTTTGAATTTCTTGAACTCGTGTATTGATTGACTTTGATCTTGATATGCTTGAGAATTTGATTTGTAGCGCTTTGAATATTACTTGAAAATAGTTCGTTAGTAAACAATACTAATTTGTTTGTTATAATCAAAAACAATTTTCCCTTTTTTGATTATGACAAACAATATGACGTGTAGTTGAGAATATAACGAACAATAAGATAAAATAAAGCACATATATTCTTCATTTCTTTTCAAGTAAACATAGTATGATAAATTTGTAACATTGGATTATATTCCATTTAATTGATCCCATCACATAACAAGATATCAACTTCACCGTAATTTAATCTACCAATTCATTTGTCAAATTTTCATCATATTTCATCATATGAATTTTTCATCACATTCATATCACATCACATCACATATATTTTCCCCATTTTGGCATAAACAAAAAGTTAAAATTGAAACATTAAGGTAAACTAAATAAATTCCCATAAATGAAACAAAGTATGCAATTCATTGATAGACTTAAAATCATAGTTCCAACAAGAATAGACATCAATTAAAACTAGTGCCAAATACATAGAAACTAAAATGTAACAACATTCATAGTTCAAATAAAAATAGGCATAAATGAAAATTAGTTTTCCAAAAACACATAAACTAAAAAAGAAACTAGATAAACTAGTTCTCCGGCGGAGGAGGCAAAGGAAATACCGGGTCAAGGCGGGTGTGAAGTGCTTGATGTAAAGCTAGCACTTGTTGTAGCAATGATGTTATGCCGTCTACCGAGTTTTGTAGACTAGCCGCCGTGTTGTGTAAGTCACGCACGGTATGTTGTAGGCCATCGATAGTGGTAGTAAGCGAGTCAATTCGGCCACTGAGAAGATTGTAATGGTCCTCGTTGAAGCTGGAGGTGGAGGACGATGGGCTATGTGAGCTCGGTCTAGGAGGAGACGGAGGAGGAGCATCTTCGTCTTCATTCATTTTCTCACCACCCTCAAATGGCAAAGTAGAGGGTCCAGGCTTATCATCAAATTCTTTAGATTTCACCACCCATTGTCCATCCTCTTTAAAGATTTTCATGCGTTTAAGAGTAAGAGTATTGATGGTGTCGGTAGTTTTAGGAAAAAGGCGATCACATCACGGAAAAGAGACTTCAAAATGTTGAAAGATTTTGGTAAGAATCATTAAAGTAAGGTAAAGCCTTAGACCTAGTACCCATGAAGAGCGAGTCCATATGATTGAGCATAATGTATGAAAAGTCTAGTTTGGCCCAACTAATATGGAATCGAGAAGGAAGGCGTCGTAATGATTTACTTCATCAAGTTGACCTTTCCTAGGGACGATAATATAGGAGATGATATTGTGCAAGACACGACATGCGAGTGTTAGTTGATTTGTACTAAGTCAGTGCGGGAGCCTCGAAGTGTTTTTCAGTGACACGACAACATACCTCAACAAGATTGTACTCTTCAAGATGAGGAATCGTTTTTGAGGTATAAAGACGAATACCACCGTCCTCAAGTTCAAGAATAGAACGAATAAGTTCTCTAGTGATTTTGATTCGTTTATTTCTAACTAAGCAAGTGATACCCGTCTCTAGAGAGAAAACTATTTTCTTATAGAACTCTTTTATGATGGTGGGGTAAGCTTTTTCATTGAGTGTGAGCATAAAAACCCAACCCATGGCGACAAAATAGTCTTCTAAATGAAATGAGGGGACGTCAAACGTAAAGGAAGCGAGATCGACATTCTTACCGATGAGTATTGGGCATTTGTCAATCCAATTTTTCGTAGGGGTAGCCTCATCTTCGGAGGATGGAGAAGATGTCATTTCCCTCATTGGACATTTACTCACCATTTTAACCTGAGGCATTGTGTTGGAAGTGGATTATAAAACCTAGGTTTCGTTCATCTGTTTGAAATGGAATTGGATGATTTGGTGGATAAAAATTGGGGATTTTGCGGATTTGAGTGTGGAATTGATATGGGTTTTTGATTTTGAATGTAAATTTGAAAGATTTGAAAGAGATTTGATGACTGGGGAGAGATTGGAAGAGAAAATCGTAAGTTCGCATGAAGTAGGAATGAAGAAATTTGAAAATTTTCTAACTTAAAAACCTGATTTCCACTTAAACGGTCGACCGATTCGCTCAAAAGGTCGACTGTTTGAACCTAACATTTCATTTAAAACTTTCTGCTCAATCGGATGAGAAAGCAGACGAGGTAACGATCGTCCATTTGAATCTAACATTTTACTTTAAAAAAATTTTCTCAAACGGATGAGAAAGCGAACGAGGTGACGATCGTTCATTTCACCTAAAGCAGACGTCCAATTTGTAAACGGTCATCCAAATCGGCTGTTTCTTTGAGAAAAACACGAGTTTGTTGATTTGGTCCTTTGTCGAACATTTTAAACCACATTTATCATACAAATTTCAATCAATTATAGCATCCATAAAGAGATAGCCACATACTTCACATTCATTGATTATACCTAGATTTCATTGAATATAGGCAAATCTTTCAAGTGCTAGTGGTTTTGTGAGAATATCGACCAATTGTTTTTCAGTGTTTACAAACTCTAAAGTTATATCTCCCTTTTGTGCATGGTCTTATAGGAAATGATGTCTAATTTCATTGTGTTTGGTACGAGAATGCAAAACGGAATTTTTAGATAAGTTGATGGCACTAGTGTTATCACACATAATATGAACATTTTCAAAATATAAGTGATAATCACGAAGAGTTTGCTTTATCCATAAGATTTGAGTACAACAACTAACGACCGATATATATTCTGCTTCGGCGGTTGATAAAGCAACGGAACTTTGTTTCTTACTAAACCATGAAACTAAAGCAAAGTCTAGAAAGTGGCAAGTTCCGCTAGTGCTCTTACGATCAATTGTACAACCAGCTCAATCGGCATCCGAATAACTAAATAAATCAAAATGATTCTCTTTAGGATACCAAAGACCTAAGGATATAGTTCCACTAAGGTAACGAAAAATACATTTTACGGCACTAAAATGAGAATTTTTAGGATTAGATTGATATCTAGCAGATAAGCATACACTAAACATAATATCGGGCCTACTAGCGGTTAAATAAAGAAGGGATCCGATCATGCCTCGATATTTGGTTATATCAACGGGAGTGCCTTGATCGCCTTTGTCCAATTTGATCGACGAGCTCATTGGTGTATTTATTGGTTTCAAATCATCCATTTCAAACCTTTTAAGCATAACCAAGATATACTTGGTTTGACTAATGAATATTCAATCATTAGTTTGTTTGATTTGAAGTCCAAGAAAGAACTTGAGTTCACCCATCATACTCATCTCAAATTCTCTACTCATACACTTAGAAAATTCTTTATATAGAGAAATGTTAGTAGCACCAAAAATGATATCATCAACATAAATTTGAACAACAATCATATTATCTTTTTTGGTTTTTATAAAAAGTGTAGTGTCCGCTTTACCCATTAAAAAGTCATTTGATAAAAGAAATTTGCTTATTATTTCATACTAAGTTCTAGGAGCTTGTTTTAATCTGTAAAGGACTTTTCTAAGTTTGAAAACTTTGTCTAGGTATTTATGATTTTTAAAATCGGACGGTTGCTCAACAAATACTTCTTCTTGAATGACTCCATTAAATAATGCACTTTTGACATCTATTTGAAAAAGAGTGTCTTATAACAAGTAAAAGCAAGAAGCATGTGAACTGACTCTAATCTAGCAACCAGTGCAAATGTTTCTTCGAAATCAATACATTCTTCTTGATTGTAACTTTGAGCCACTAATCTAGCTTTATTACGCACAATTATACCATTTTCATCTCGTTTGTTTCGAAAAAACTCATTTTGTACCAATTACGGTTTGTGAACTTGGTCTAGCAATTAAATCCCAAACATGATTTCTTTCAAATTGATTTAGTTCATCTTGCATAGCTAGAATCTAAAATTCATCAAACTCGACTTCTTTAAAATTCTTTGGCTTAATTTACAAAAGAAAAGCACAATTGTTAAGAAAATATCTAGAAGGGTTTCTAGTACTTACTCATTTGGATGGATCACTGATTATGAGATTTTTTGGATGAGAATGAATAAACCTCCATTTTTTAGGTAAAGATGAGGTGTTAGGTTCTTCATGTTGTTTACTCCTCATGTTGATTTTCAACTTTATTTGGATTCTCTTTGTCTTCATTTTGAACATTTAGTTGTTCAAATAGAATTTCTAAATCTTCATCATCAATGTTATTCTCATGTTCAATAGAGTTAGTTTCATCAAAAACAACATGCATGGATTCTTCAACTACCAAAGTTCTTTTATTAAAAACTCTATAAGCTTTGCTAGTAAATGAATATCCTAGGAAAATTTTAATATCAGATTTTGGATCAAATTTTTCCAACTTTTCTTTTGTCTTTAATATAAAGCATTTACAACCAAGATATTGGGAATTCTATTTTTCCAAAGCTCATGTGGAATTTTGGTTTTCTTTCGACTAACCAAAACCCTATTCAAAATATAGCATGAAGTGTTAATGGCTTTGGCCCAAAAATATTTGGGTAAATTATTTTCATTCTACATGGTCCGAACCATTTCTTGCAATGTTCAATTCTTCCTTTCTGCTACACTATTTGAAAAATTATGTTCATATCTTTTTTATTTACAAAACTCATCAAAAGCAATATTTTCAAATTCTCCACCGTGATTACTCCTAATTGTGGTAATAGTATACCCCTTTTCATTTTGAACTCTTTTGCAAAAATATTTAAATGCATTTAAAACTTCATCTTATAAATTCAAGAAAATGACCCAAGTAAATCTTGAAAAATCATCAGCAATAACAAATGCATAATATTTTTCACTTAAACTAGCGGTTCTAGAGGGTCCAAATAAATCCATGTGGAGAAGTTGTAAAAGTCTTGTAGTATAAGAGTGTTGTTTAAGTTTAAAAGAACTCTTTACTTATTTTCCAAATAGACAAGCATCACAAATTTTATCTTTGTTAAATTTTATATTTGGCAAACATTTTACAAAGCTATTTTTTGAGATTTTAGAAAGTAAGTCCATGCTAACATGACCTAATCTTCTATGCCATATTCAAGAATCGTCTTTTATACTTGATAGGCTTTTTATTTCTCTTTCAAGTTCAAATTCAATATTTATGATGTAAATATCCTTACTTCGGCTCTCCATAAACAATACCTCTTAAGATATAGCATCCTCAATGAGGCATTTGGAAGAATCAAATTTAATAAGATAACATTTATCATATAATTGACTTATACAAAGCAAGTTATGTTTAAGATTATCAACTAATAAAATATTTTCAATGGAATGAGAAGAATGGTTACCAATATTTCCAATGCCTATGATTTTTTCTTTAGCATTGTCTCCAAAAGTTACATGACCTCCATCTTTTCTTTTGAGGCTAGATAACAATGATCGATCACTGGTCATGTGTTTTGAGCAACCACTATCCAAGAACTAATTGCTCTTCACTTTTCGTGGTACCTACAAATATTATTTCAATTTTTTATTTTTGGTACCCACATAAGTTTGGGTCCTTGATAGTTAGTGTCTGTGGATTCTTTTATCCACTTATGTTTTCTTTCAAAGTATAGTCTCTTTTTAGTTGTACAATTAAAAGCAACATGACCAGCTTTCTTGCAAAAACTACATGTTATATTTTGTTGAGTAAAATTGGATGATTTGACAAATATAGTTTCAAGATATTTTTATTTCAAGAAGGGTTTGTATCCATTTTCTCCTTTATTGAACACACATTTTTGCTCACCAAACATTAATTCAAAATTTTCTTTCCTTGGGTAAACTTGTGAATAATGCTTATTAAATTAATCACTTTTTCTTTCAATGAAATATTTTCTTAAAGCAAAGATTATGATCATCATTTTCTTTTTCAAAATTTTTTTGTGCTATAAAAAGTTTTTTGACTACCGTTTTCAATAAGGAATGTTTATTGTTAAGGACAGTATTTTGAAACAAGTTTCTAAAATTCTTCAAGAATTTCATTATAAGAAGTAGATAAATCATTGTATGAGTCATTGTTGTTTTTACTTACCTCATCTTCAGTAGTCATGAAGCACATGTTGGCGATTTCTTCTTGAACTTCATCTTCTTCAAGATCATCTTCATCACTATCATCTCATGTAGCTTGAAGTACTTTCTTTTTGGTGAATTTCTTCTTGTTTGGACATTCGGTCCTTTTGTGACCGGGTTTGTCACAATCATAGCAAATGATCTTTTTATTTTTCTCGTCACCTTTGTCTTCTTTCTTTTGAAATCACCGATTATTTCGAAACCCTCTCTATTTCTTGACAAGAAGAACTAGATCATCAAATTCTTCATCACTTATGTTCATGTTTGAGGATCCTTCATCATTTGTTGATTTTAAGACAATTTGCCACTTCGGAAGCATCTTCATCTCTTGATTTTTCTTGTTTTCGCCTTTGTTTCGACATTGTTAAACTCATAAGTCATTAACGTTCCATTTAGCTCCTCCAATAGATAAGTGTTGACATCTTTTGTATTCTCTATCAACATCCTCAAGGAGTTCCAATCTTTCGAAAGAGACCTAAACATTTTACTCACAAATTCACCGTTAGTAAAGTTTTGATCAAAGTCCTTAAGGCCATTTATAATATCGGTAAAGAAAGTAATCATATCTACTATAGGTTCATCTTGCTTCATAAAGAAATTTTCAAAATCTTTTGTTAAGAGATTTATCTTAGTTTCTTTAACTTTATTAGTACTTAAGTGAGTTATCTCTAATGCATGCCAAATATCATATCACGGAATCACATGTGCTAATTCGATTAAATTCATTTTTATCTAAAGCACAATAAAGTAAATTTTAGCTCTAGCATTTAAAGATAATTTTATTTTATCTTCTTCATCATATTCTTCTCTAGGCTTAGGAATAGTTTGGTGCGGTTTATCATCAACCTTAATAATTTTTGTTGGTATATAAGGACCAAACTCAATGACTTCGGATGTTATAATATATTGATTGTATATAAATCATCATTTTAGTTTTCCAATAGTTATAGTGGGTGCAATTAAAAAGGGAGGACGATTTGTAGAGTGTCCCTCGAGACTTTGAATATTTTTGTTAGCCATTACTCAAGATTGTATAATCTTTAAAAATGAGCGACTTGCTCGAGATACCAATTGATAGCCCAAGAATAACTAACCAAGGGGTGAATTGGTTTTCTCAAACATTTTCATAGAATAATCTCAAAATAAGAAATTTAAGAGATATAAATTAAGCGACTAAAAATCGAGCACAATGTAAGTAAATAAAATGGTAGAGAGAATGCAAACTATATTTTTATGGAGGTTCGATCCAATTAATGATTTCGTCTCCGTTACCAAGCTCTCAAACACGGTAGCGGCCTTTCTATCTTGATTGACTTATGGTTCAATGAAACCCTTATAATGTATCCGGTGACTTACAAACAATGAGCACCGATCCTTATACAATATTGAGCTTTTAAAGGACCTCAATCGACCCCGGATATAAAGAAATAGATTTGAAAATGTATTTCTCTCTTGATGAATGATAGATACAAGTTTAGTACTAAGAGAGACTAACATTTTAATGAATATCAATAGATGAAAAAGCTCAAGTATTAAAAATAAACTTTGTTGATAATGATGAATCAAAAATTTGATTTAATCAAACAAAATTTTACAATAAATGATTTTGAAGATATAAATGCAATGAAGCTTCAATGAATTTTCTTAATGTGATTCTCTTTATTAATGCTCTTGTAAGTGTTGTTAAATGATAATAAGCGAAGATGTATTTATAGAGATGAAATTTCACAACTTTACATCCAATTTGGATGACCAAGCTGGTTGACTATATCGTCGGATGGTCAAAAATAAGCGTTGGAGCGATAAAAATCGAGCGGTCATTTTTGAAAAATGGCGTTCAAGCGATCGACGGTTTTTCCAAGCAGTTGACCAGTTATTCATAAACGTTCTACCGGTTCACAGACGGATGATCGGTTCGATTTTTCTAAAAAGTTTTGAAAAATTGATTTTTGGCTTTGATAAAAATATTTTATGCAAGTGATATCAACATGGTTTTTGTGCATAAAATTATTTATGAGCTTTCATTCATTTAATGCTAAAAATCAAAGAATTAGTACCTTTACAATTTTATCTAGAAATCTATTATTCGATCTTGAACTTCGAGTCTTGAATTTCTTAAATTCTTGTACTGATTGACTTTGATCTTGACATGCTTGAGAGTTTGATTTGTAGAGTTCGATTTGTAGCACTTTGAATATTACTTGAAAATAGATCGTTAGTAAATAATATTAATTTGTTTGTTATAATCAAAACATTAAAGTTTAAAGTTAACCATAGGTCAACACTTGAAGGACTAAGCGTGCAAATTGGGATTAGAACCATTTTTTTGGCAAATTATTCAATGTTTTCCGCGGTCAAACCGCAGATGACCGCGACAATTAATTTTGTTCCTGTTTGCCACGGATGGGCCGTAGCAAGCAAACAGCGGCCCATCTGAACATTTTTGGACTTATTTTCAACTCTAAGTCGGGGTCTTTTCCGTCTTTTCACGTACATGGGTTTTAAAATTAATAAAACACTATATAAAGACTGAATTTAGGTCGAATTAAAAGAGAAAGATGGCTAGAAACAAGAGAAAAGAATCACGTGACGAAGAAGAATTCTTATCAAATTTTTTATTTTTAATTTAATCACGATCTTCTAATTTTCTTGAGTCGAGGTAGATGATGAAACCTTGTTTAAACGAAGTGATTATCTTGTTATCCTTTTAATTCAGTTTCGAGCTTTAACTTTCATGGTTCGTTCTTGTTGGATTAATTAAATAAAATCTCTTTCATCTTAAATATCACGTATTTTTATAGTTAGAAATTAATTTAATTAATTAGGTGCTTGGTGCTTAAACGTGTTCTATTTTTTTTTTTTTTTGTTATTTTGTTATTAATTTGGGATACATAGAATGCTTAGGATGCAAAATATTTGATTCTTTGTTTTCTTTTAATTGAGTTTGATATGAGAAATGCTTAAGTAATTTAAGGGGAGCCGATATTTGATTTTCTTTTTTTGGATTTAATTGATAAATATTTTAAGACGACAATAGATTAATTTTGAGTTGTCGTTTATTGTTTAGAATTAATCAATAATTGGATAATTACTAAGTTAAACAATAGTGGATTCCGAAACATTGGTACCTTAAACAACTTGAACATTCAACTTAATTTTTTATTATAATTAATTAGTCTTTAAGTCAAACTCTTTCAACCAAACTCTTTTCGACCCAGTTAGCTTAGAATAATAGTTTATTCAGATTAAATTAGACTTTTTCATTGGAGTCCCTGTAGGATCGACCTCGTTGCTACTTTTCTATATTCCAATAGATTCATGCACTTGCAAGTTATTTTAAATTTGACAACACTTTCACAATTTCAGATTCGTTTTAATTATATTTAAAACATTACGCCTTACTAATAATTGCACTTGCTTATTCTCTAACATTTATATTCACTTACACTTGTCAATTTTTTTTCCACACATTAATATGACTAACAATAGTAATGGCAACAAGGTTGTGAAACCGTTGACAATGATTGTGACACTCGGATCGTGTAAGTGTTGTAATTTATATACTTATTGTTAGTCATATTAATGTAACTTAATGGCAACATATATTAACAATAGTACACCCGGATCGTTGATAGTGATAGTAATATGTATATACATGTTAATATATTAACAATTTTATGGAATCTTGAATCTTGAAATTTAAAACTTGAAACTTGAAACTTGCATAGAGGATACACAAAAATTATACCGAACTTAAATGATAATAGTTGTCATGTGTGGCGCTACTAAAACTCGGTCCGATCTTATAATATACATATGGTCTCATGATAATATTCCAAAAGTGTAATATAACAAAGCGTGTATACTTACCTTGTTTGAATGATTGAAGAAAAGCGATTTGCTAGACTTTCACCTCAATATTCTTTGAATCGTGTTCTTATTTTATATATATATATATATATATATATATATATATATATATATATATATATATATATATATATATATATATAAGTGTTGTAATAAAGCGAGAAAAGAGATGGGAAGGGGAGATGGAGATATAATATATCTCGTGTAATAAGATCTTTGGATGTGAGGGTCTATTTTTAAGTTTACCAAGAGACCTACTTGAATCTAATTGAGAGTCTTTAAAAGATAAACATGATCTCGAACTCTTATCTATGAGAAACCAACCACATCTTAAGTGGTAAGATTCATCGAGGATAACTCGATCTCACTATAACTTTATTTTAAGAGTTCATTCAAATTTTAAATAATGTAAACAACTCTAATTATTACAATTAAATTAATTAATTAAATGATATGCAAGATTATATCTAATTATCTAATTAAAACAAGATCATGTCACGTGGAAAAGAAAGTAAATTGCTCTACGGTCCCCAAACTATTGGTTTACATCCAAATCAGTCCCTAATCTTTCAAATAATAAATCTTACCCATATTTTCAAATTTAACGGTGCCTATGTTGGTTAGGGTCTTATAATGATATTAGCAAGTATTCTAATGCGTGTTGAGAATCACAAACACAACTACAACATAAACCTCAAGCAGTATTGAAAAAGACAATGATACCAAATTACGAACTTCGAACCACCATTTGACTAGAGAGGCCACTCTGACTTTGTCCTCCTACATGGATGAATTAAGATCTGCTATGCAATTTGAAATTTTTTTCTTACTGAACAACAAAGAAATATTAGAATGGCATGCCAGATCACAATCAACAAATGAACTTTTTGTATGGATTGCATCCGAAAATGACTACAACACAACTGATGTAGTGGATTGTAATCTATACTATAGTAGAGATCTCATATCTATATCAAATATACAAAGACAAGAAGCAAGACATCACAAAATAGTTCTCTCTAATCTCTAACAAACTCTATATTCGATAGCTCAAAATCTTCAACATTAAGAAAATATTACACATGTTCAAACTTTAATTCTAATTGGCAGACAAACATGAAGTTATAAGACCACCTCTATCTTTCTCCTTAGTTTTTCTACACTACATAAAATATTTATTACATTTTTTATACTTATACTAAAATTCCTATATAATTTAAATAATAGGCGGCGTGCGAAATTTGAAACCACAAACCTTGAGCTTATGGATATAATCGATGATAGTCTTACAATATAATCTAACTACTTGCAAACAATGAACATTTATATAGAAGAGCCATATGTTTCAAATAATGATTGAATGTAATTTGAATTTAGACACAAATTTAAAAATAATAATGCTTTATTGTAATCTTATTTGTTTTCATTTGTGTAATACAATATATAATGCATCGAGAACTATAATCGTCCCAACAAATACAATAACTCAATTCAAATGAAGTTTCCTTCTTTGTACTAATATTATCATAAATAATTTGTATTTATAAGAATCAATTTTTTATCACATCTTTGCATACATCTTTACACAAATCTATATTAAACTACTAATTTACCGTAAAGATAACATTCTTTACACAAATATATATTAAACTACTAATTTACCGTAAAGATAACGTCAAAACAATATAAAATACAATATTATCAATACGTCACATACAACGCACGGACTAAAAACTAGTTTATATTAAAAAAAATTTAGTTTTCAATATAGAGAGAGAATTATATCGAAGAATTTTTAAAAATAAAGAGTGATGCCTTTTACGTTAGTCCAACAACACTCTATCTATTTACTTTTTATTTATGTTAGTTCCATAAGTAATTATTACTCAAGATTTTCACCGAACTTTATCTTTTTTATTTTATCAATTTCTTTCATGTTTCTTTATAAACAAAAGAAGTATGTAGAACTTACAAAATAATAATGGAAGGCATTATAGTAGTTGCTTTCTACTCGAGTCAAATTGATTTTGTTTTTTAATGTGTGGAGTTTGTTGGAGTACTCAAAGATTGCTAACTCACTATATTCTATAACAAAAAAGATGGAGATATTAAGCTTTACCCTCAGACTAGAAGGATGGTGTTGGTTAAAATATTTTATTAAGCTTAAAAATAAGTAAATTAGCTTAATTTGGTTTAAGAGTGAATTTTGTAAGTGGGCAGTGCTGGATTATTTTTTAAGTACTTATAAGTTGTGAGTTATATTCAATATGTGTCTAATAAGTGGATAGTAAATTGTGGATCCTACAAATATGTGTGAATATTCTATTATCAAAGTAAATTAAACTAAGAAGAGAAGATCGAAGAAGTAGAAACAAGAACCAATATTATTAAGTAAACATCATAAGTAAAATACTAGATTTAACTAGTTTATATAATAAGACAAACTATAATCTATATTAAGTAAAACAATCTTATAATATATATTCTAACATCCCTCTCAAACTCACGATGCTACAACAATAAGTAGCGAGAGTTTCTCAAGCAAAAAATAAAAGCGATGGACGGATGTGACTTGGTAAAATAATTAACAAAGCTGCAGCGATAAAGAAACAAAAGGTAAGGAAATAGTGTCATCTTTGAAGATGGTGGTGAATAAGATTTGTCAATCTCAATATGCCCGATGCGCTCATGGCGCGAGTTGTGAAAAAATCTGAATAGCACTTTTATTATTACAATACATAGGAGTTGAGAGAGGAAGAAAGCGCCGTATGTCGGCAAGTAACCAGCGCAACCACACAATCTTAATGGTAGTAGATGCCATAGCATGATACTCTGTTTCGGAAGAGCGAAAAACAATCGCTTCTTACTCTTTCAAAAGATAAGAGAATCACCCAAAAATAGACAAAAACCAGACTTACGATCAGTTGGGTTACTGGTCCAATCAACATCAGGGTATATGCAGAGCTCTAAGGAGGAGGTCGATGGAAATAAAAGACTACGAAAGCAAGTACCATAAAGATAGTGCGAGAATCGAACATGACCCCGGTGAGCGATAGTTGGGCGAGAGACAACCTGGCTAACAATGTGAATAGCATAAGCAATATCGGGATGGGTGATGGTGAGATAGAAGATACTTCAGAAAATAGTGCGGTATAGATTAGGGGTCAATCAAAGGGATACCTTGAGGAAGGTGAATATCAAGCATTGGCTTAAAGAAAGTATCGGCGGTCTTAGTATCGATGAGGCGAGCACACTCGATAATATTAGTAGCATACTTAGAGTGAGAGAAGATAACCTATAGGAAAAGCGGCCTCAATCTAAAAAAAAGATAAGCGACCTAAATCCTTTATTTCAAAGCGATGAGCGATTGATTTTAATGCGGTAATATCATCAACATCATCACGAATGATAATCATGTCATCAACATATAACATAAGTAGAATACGACCAAAAGAGGTGCATCTAGAGAATATCTGAGAATCATGATGGTTGGGTGTAAAGTTAAGAGAGGCAACAACAATAGAAAATCTCTCAAACCCAGGGCCGAGGTGCTATTTGAGACCATAAATCGCCTTCTTAAGTTTGCAAACATATCCGGGATGATGAGAAACACTAGGGGAGGAACCATATAGAAGTCATCTGAAGAGTCTCATTCAAGAATGCATTTTAACATCGACTAAGAAAAATTCCATCGGGAAAAGCGAAGCAAGCTGTAATAAGTGTATACGAACAATAATTATATTTGTAACAAGAGGAAAGGTCTCCTCATAATTCAGAACATACTGCGGAGTAAACCCCTTTGCAACCAACCTAGCATTGTAGCGCTAAATTGAACCATTAGATTTGGTCTTGATCTTATAGACCCAACAAGAACCAATAGCATGTTTACCACGAGGTAATGAAACCAAATTCAAGTGTCTATCTTATGTAGAAGCGAGAGAGTTTATCGGACGCAACTTTTGTTGCCAAAGAGGATTTAGAATAGTTTTTTTTATAGGAAGAGGGTTCAGAAAGTTTGTGAATAGATGTTAAGAAACAACATAAAGATTTTGAATAACAAAAATAAGTAAAATTGGATAACTAGGTTGACTTACAAATACGTAGAGGATATCGAGGAGAAGAAGGATGATCGACAATCTTAGACGATGCTTAGGAGGCCATATGAGGAGTTGAGATATTATAAGTCAGCGCATGTCTACTTGTAGTGCATGAATGATCAACAATACAGGAAGGTGGGATGTCGGTATCATCAGAAAAGAGATCAATACGAATGAGATCAGTCATGGTTACATCATGAGCATTATGAGGAATAGAAGAATGGAATATGCTCAAGAAATACAACATATTGAGAAAATATATAATTTTTTATTAATAGGATCAAAGCAATGATAACCTTATGTCCTCCTATATCCCCAAAAGACACAAATAGTAGGCGTGAAGTCAACTTACTACGTTCTACTTGAGGACGAAGGACAAAACAAATGCACCAAAAAACTCTTAGAAGAGAATAATCAGAAGGATGTCCAAACAATGTTTCAGAAGGTGACAAACCAGAAGTGTAAGAAGACAGACTCTTATTAATTACGTAAACAGCAGTTAGAACTGACTCTCTCTAAAATTCACTAGGAACTTTTGGCAAATAAGAGAAGAAAACAGACAGTTTTCAACAATGTGCCTATGCTTTGTTCAGCAATACCATTTTATTGTGGGGTGTCAGTACACGAGTGTTGATGAATTGTGCTATAAGAAGAAAGTAATGTAGAAAAATCAGTAGAAGTATACTCCCCACTCAAGTCACATCTAAATCACTTAATCACATCAAATTGTTGAGTTTTAACAAGTTTTCTGAAAGAAAGATATATAGAAAGAAGGTCATAATGTCGTTTCATAAGATAAACCCAACAATAACGATTTTAATCATCAATAAAAGAGACATAATATCTAGACCCACCTTTTGTAGCAATAAGATAAGGTCGTCACACATCAGAATAAACAAGATTAAATGATGCTACAGAACGAGAAACACTTTGAAAAAAGGTAAAGAAGAAAATTTAGCAAATTTGCAACCACTACAATTAGAAATATCACGAGTTCGCAAATTTCCCAATTGACCTTTAGAAAATAAAAATTTTAAACGACTAGCAGAAACATGTCCAAGGCGAGAATGCCACAAATAAAAATTAGAAGAAGAAGAATTCAAAGAGAATGATGACAAATCAATACTAGAGGCTGCAACATACGGTTGTATCAGATTGCCCAAAATATATAACCTTATTTTCTACGCCCTATCCCAATCAGTTTATGAGATTGAGGATCCTGTATATGACAAGCAATAAAAGAAAATTGAACTAAGTATCCAGAGTCACACAACTGACAATAGAAATTAGATTCAAAGTAAGAGCTGGAACACAATAGACATTTGAGAGTGATAAATTATGTGTGTTAATAGAACCAACTCTTGCCAAGGGCAATGGAGTGCCATCATTAGTCACAACAGACGTAGATAAGTTAGAAGGACGTAAGGAATCAAAGAATATTTAGTTAGTTGACATGTGTTTGGAAACACTTGAGTCAAAAATTCATGAGGAAAAAATACTTGAGGGGCACTAGAATGACAAATCTACGTAAGCAGAGGCTAACATGGCATGTGGCTGAATAGTTAGGAACTTATAAAACAGCTCAGCTAGAGTAGATAGCGAAAGACGAGAGGATGGTGGTGCTCCAATAATAGATGAGTCACAAGGTGGCATGGCTTCTAATATGTTAGCATTGAGATGATAGAATCACTGTTATGACTCTTGTTGTGTAAAGATTGTTGCTTCTTCGATAACTTAGGACATTGAGACTTTCAATGTCTTTTTTGTTTGCAAAAACTACACTCATCACTAGCAACTTGCACATAATATTTGTTCTGATTCTACATAGATGGTCGAGAAAGGATAGCCAAAACTGAAGTGCTAGATATAGGAAGAGGTACCTCACTGCTAGAGATTTGAAGCGTATTTCTTGACCACAAGTTCACTAATTCTGAGAATCAACAAAATGAAGTGGAGTATGGTGCAAGATGTATCCTCTAAGTCCCTCAAAATCACTTTGTGAAGTGCCATAAAAAAGCGAACCAATCGTTACCCCTCTCTTTAAATAATATGGTTATTACATGCTTTCATTCACACGCCATTTACGTGAAAGCGACTCATCCCAAATCAAAGTCATAGTAGTGTAAAATTTGAATACCCATATTTTTACATTGTAAAGTCTATATATCAATCTCTAACTAAAAGCTGTTTTGCAAAGTTAGACTCGATGTATAACTTACGCAAATGATTATAAACTTCATTTGCCAATTCCTACTTTGCCAATTGTGCACCAATGGAATGTTCAACCGAATTGTGAATCTAAGTAAGAATTTTGGCATTGTTTGATTCCCAAGAATCTAATTCTATTTCATAATTAGTATTCGTACTCTTAGGTACCACAATAGTTCCACTAACATAACCCCACAATTTTTTACCCTTAAGTTCATCATGATACTCCAATATGAATAATTCTTACCAATTAATATTACACTAATATATTGAAGCAAATCATCCATTTCAGTTGTCATTATGAGGTAAGCAAATACAATTACAAATTAGAAGGAATCAAGATTATACAATTCTAGAAAATCAACAACACAAATGACCAAACAATCTGCCTTTAAAGACGAACCTCAACCAACAGACAAACAAACACTACCAGAAGATCATAAACTTACCGCATAACAATTTGTCTCAAATGGGCAACCCAATCGGAGACCGGACGTGCCCTCACGTGTCGTCGTTGTCACAATCATAGCAAATGACCTTTTTATTTTTCTCTTCACCTTTGTCTTCTTTCTTTTGAAATCGCCGATTATTTCGAAACCCTCTCCATTTCTTGACAAGAAGAACTAGATCATCAAGTTCTTCATCACTTATGTTCATGTTTTAGGATCCTTCATCATTTGTCGATTTTAAGACAATTTGCCACTTTGGAACCTTCTTTATCTCTTCCTTGATTTTTCTTGTTTTCTCCTTTGTTTCGGCATTGTTGCACTCATAAGTCATTAACGTTCCATATAGCTACTCCAATAGATAAGTGTTGACATCTTTTGTATTCTCTATCAACATCCTCAAAGAGTTCCAATCTTCCGAAAGAGACCTAAGCATTTTACTCACAAATTCACCATTAGTAAACTTTTGATCAAAGCCCTTAAGGCCATTTATAATATCGGTAAAGCAAGTAATCATATCTACTATAGGTTCATCTTGCTTCATAAAGAAATTTTCAAAATCTTTTGTTAAGAGATTTATCTTAGTTTCTTTAACTTTATTAGTACTTAAGTGAGTTATCTCTAATGCATGCCAAATATCATATGCGGAATCACATGTGCTAATTCGATTAAATTCATTTTACCCAAAGAACAATAAAGTAAATTTTTGGCTCTAGCATTTAAAGATAATTTTATTTTATCTTCTTCATCATATTCTTCTCTAGGCTTAGGAATAGTTTAGTGCGGTTTATCATCAACCTTAATAATTTTTGTTGGTACATAAGGACCAAACTCAATGACTTCGGATGTTATAATCTATTGATTGTATATAAATCATCATTCTAGTTTTCCAATAGTTATAGTGGGTGCAATTAAAAAGGGAGGGACGATTTGTCGAGTGTCCTCAAGACTTTGAATATTTTGTTATCCATTACTAAAGATTGTATAATCTTTAAAAATGAGCACCTTGCTCTAATACCAATTGATAGTCAAGAATAAATAACCAAGAGGGGTGAATTAGTTTTCTCAAACTTTTCATAGAATAATCTCAAAATAAGAAATTTAAGAGATATAAATTAAGCAACTAAAAATACGAGCACAATGTAAGTAAATAAAAGGGTAGAGAGTGCAAACTATATTTTTATGGAGGTTCGATCCAATCAATGATTTCGTCTCCGTTACCAAGCTCTCCAACACGAGCACGGTCTTTCTACTATCTTGATTGACTTATGGTACAATCGAAACCCTTACAATGTATTCGGTGACTTACAAACAATGAGCACCGATCCTTATACAATATTGAACTTTCAAAGGACCTCAATACGACCCACGGATTTAAAGAAATAGATTTGAAAATGTATTTCTCTTTTGATGAATGATAGATACAAGTTTAGTACTAAGAGAGACTAACATTTTAATGAATAGCAATAGATGAAAAAGCTCAAGTATTAAAAATAAACTTTGTTGATAATGATGAATCAAAATTTGATTTGATCAAATAAAGTTTTACAATGAATGATTTTGAAGATATAAATGCAATGAAGCTTCAATGAATTTTCTCAATGTGATTCTCTTTATTAATGCTCTTGTAAGTATTGTTAAATGATAATGAGCGAAGAGGTATTTATAGAGATGAAATTTCATAACTTTATGTCCAATGGATGACCAACCGGTTGACCTATCGTCGAGATGGTCAAAAATAACCGTTGGAATGATAAAAATCGAGCGGTCATTTTTTGAAAAATGGCGTTCAAGCGGTCGACGGTTCTTTCCAAACGGTTGACGGTTATTCATAAATGGTCGACCGATTCATAAACGGATGGCCGGTTCGATTTTTACGAAAAGTTTTGAAAAATTAATTTTTGGCTTTGATAAAAATATTTTATGCAAGTGATATCAACATGGTTTTGTGCATAAAATTATTTATGAGCTTTCATCAATTTAATGCTAAAAATCAAAGTATTAGTACCTTTACAATTTTATCTAGAAATCTATTATTTGATCTTGAACTTGAGTCTTGAAATTCTTAAATTCTTGTATTGATTGACTTTGATCTTGACATGCTTGAGAGTTTGATTTGTAGAGTTTGATTTGTAGCGCTTTGAATATTACTTGAAAATAGATCATTGGTAAATAATATTAATTTGTTTGTTATAATCAAAACATTAAAGTTTAAAATTAACCATAGATCAATACTTGAAGGACTAAGCGTGCAAATTGGGATTAGAACCATTTTTTTGGCAAATTATTCAATGTTCGGTCAAACCGCGAATGACCGTGACAATTAATTTTGTTCCTGTTTGCCACGGATGGGCCGCAGCAAGCAAACTGCGGCCCATATGAACATTTTTGGATTTATTTTCAACTCTAAGTCGGGGCATTTTCCGTCTTTTCACGTACATGAGTTTTAAAATTAATAAAACACTATATAAAGACTGAATTTAGGTCGAATTAAAAGAGAAAGATGGCTAGAAACAAGAGAAAAGAATCACGTGACGAAGAAGAATTCTTATCAAATTTTTTATTTTTAATTTAATTATGATCTTCTAATTTTCTTGAGTCGAGGTAGACGATGAAACGTTATTTAAACGAAGTGATTATCTTGTTATCCTTTTAATTCAGTTTCGAGCTTTAACTTTCATGGTTCGTTCTTGTTGGATTAATTAAATAAAATCTCTTTCATCTTAAATATCACGTATTTTTATAGTTAGAAGTTAATTTAATTAATTCGTGCTTGGTGCTTAAACGTGTTCTATTATTTTTTTTTAATTTTTCGTTAATTTGTTATTAATTTGGGATACATAGAATGCTTAGGATGCAAAATATTTGATTCTTTGTTTTCTTTTAATTGAGTTTGATATGGGAAATGCTTAAGTAATTTAAGGGGAGCCGATATTTGATTTTCTTTTTTGGATTTAATTGATAAATATTTTAAGACGACAATAGATTAATTTTGAGTTGTCGTTTATTGTTTAGAATTAATCAATAATTGGATAATTGCTAAGTTAAACAATAGTGGATTCCGAAACTTTGGTACCTTAAACAACTTGAACGTTCAACTTAATGTTTTATCATAATTAATTAGTCTTTAAGTCAAACTCTTTCAACCAAACTCTTTTGACCCAGTTAGCTTAGAATAATAGTTAATTCAGATTAAATTAGACTTTTTCATTGGAGTCCCTGTAGGATCGCCCTCGTTGCTACTTTTCTATATTCCAATAGATTCATGCACTTGCAAGTTATTTTAAATTTGACAACACTTTCACAATTTCATATTCGTTTTAATTATATTTAAAACATTACGCCTTACTAATAATTGCACTTGCTTATTCTCTAACATTTATATTCACTTACACTTGTCAATTTTTTTTTCCACACATTAATGTGACTAACAATAGTAATGGCAACAAGGTTGTGAAGCCGTTGACAATGATTGTGACATTCGGATCGTGTAAGTGTTGTAATTTATATACTTATTGTTAGTCATATTAATGTAACTTGATGGCAACATATATTAACAATAGTACACCCGGATCGTTGATAGTGATAGTAATATGTATATACGTGTTCATATATTAATAATTTTATGGAATCTTGAATCTTGAAATTTAAAACTTGAAACTTGAAACTTGCATAGAGGAGACATAAAAACTATACCGAACTTAGCTGATAATAGTTGTCATGTGTAGCGCTACTAAAACTCTGGTCCGATCTTATAATATACATATGGACTCATGATAATATTCCAAAAGTGTAATATAACAAACACGTGTATACTTACCTTGTTTGAATGATTGAAAAAAACTGATTTGCTAGACTTTCACCTCAATATTCTTTGAATCGTGTTCTTATTATATATATATATATATATATAAATAAGTGTTGCAGTAAACTGAGAGAGAGATGAGAAGGGGGAGATGGAGATATAATATATCTCGTGTAATAAGATATTGGATGTGAGGGGTCTATTTTTAAGTTTACCAAGAGACCTAACTGAATCTAATTGAGAGTCTTTAAAAGATAAACATGATCTCGAACTCTTATCTATGAGAAACCAACCACATGTTAAGTGTAAGATTCATCGAGGATAACTTTCGATCTCACTATAACTTTATTTTAAGAGTTCATTCAAATTTTAAATGATGTAAACAACTTTAATTATTACAATTAAATTAATTAATTAAATGATATGCAAGATTATATCTAATTATCTAATTAAAACAAAATATGTATGTCGTGGAAAAGAAAGTAAATTGCTCTACGGTCCCAAACTATTGGTTTACATCCAAATCAGTCCTTAATCTTTCAAATAATAAATCTTACCCATATTTTCAAATTTAACGGCTACCTATATTGGTTCCGGGTCTTATAATGATATTAGCAAGTATTCTAGTACGCTTTGAGAATCACAAACACAACTACAACATAAACCTCAAGCAGTATTGAAAAAGACAATGATACCAAATTACGAACCTCGAACCACCATTTGACTAGAGAGGCCACTCTGACTTTGTCCTCCTCAAATTTTCCTGGAACATGGATGAATTAAGATCGCTATGCAATTTGAAATTTTTTTTGAACTAAACAACAAAGAAAAATTAGAATGGCATGCCAGATCACAATCAACAAATGAACTTTTTGTATGGATTGTATCAGAAAATGACTACAACACAAGCGATGTAGTGGATTGTAATCTATACTATAGTAGAGATCTCATATCTATATCAAATACACAAAGACAAGAAGCAAGACATCACAAAATAGTTCTCTCTAACCTCTAACAAACTCTATATTCGATAGCTCAAAATCTTCAACATTAAGAAAATATTACACATGTTCAAACTTTAATTCTAATTGGCAGACAAGCATGAAGTTATAATACCACCTCTATCTTTCTCCTTTAGTTTTTCTACACTAAATAAAATATTTATTACATTTTTTATACTTTTACTAGAATTCCTATATAATTTAAATAATAGGTGGCGTGCATAAATTTGAAACCACAAACCTTGAGCTTATGGATATAATCGATGATAGTCTTACAATATAATCGACTACAAACAATGAAGATTTATATAGAAGATTTGTATGCTACAAATAATTGAATAAATAATGATTGAATGTAATTTGAATTTAGACACAAATTTAAAATAAAAATGCTTTATTGTAATCTTATATGTTTTTCATTTGTGTAATACAATATATAATGCATCAGAACTATAATCATCCCAACAAATACAACAACTCGATTCAAATGAAGTTTTCCTCTCTGTACTAATATTATCATAAATAATTTGTATTTATAAGAATCAATTTTTTTATTACATCTTTGCATACATCTTTACACAAATCTATATTAAACTACTAATTTACAGTAAAGATAACATTCTTTACACAAATATATATTAAACTACTAATTTACCGTAAAGATAACGTCAAAACAATATAAAATACAATATTATAAATACGTCACATACAACGCACGGACTAAAAACTAGTTTATATTTAAAAAAAAATGTAGTTTTCAATATAGAGAGAGAATTATATCGAAGAATTTTTACAAATAAATAGTGATGCCTTTTACGTTAGTCCAACAACACTCTATCTATTTACTTTTTATTTATGTTAGTTCCATAAGTAATTATTACTCAAGATTTTCACCGAACTTTATCTTTTTTATTTTATCGTTTTCTTTCATGTTTCTTTATAAACAAAAGAAGCATGTAGAAATTACAAAATAATAATTGAAGGCATTAAAATTAATGTATAGTAGGTGCTTTCTACTCGAGTCAAATTGATTTTGTTTTTTAATGTGTAGAGTTTGTTGGAGTACTCAAAGATTACTAACTCGCTATATTCTATAACAAAAAAGATGGAGATATTAAGCTTTACCCTCAGAATAGAAGATTGGTGTTGGTTAAAATATTTTATTAAGCTTAAAAATAAGTAAATTAGATTAATTTGGTTTAAGAGTGAATTTTGTAAGTGGTCAGTGCTGAAATTATTTTTTAAGTACTTATAAGTTATGAGTTATATTCAATCTGTGTATAATAAGTGGATAGTAAATTGTGGATCCTACAAATATGTGTGAATATTCTATTATCAATGTAAATTAAACTAAGAAGAGAAGATTGAAGAAGAAGAAATAAGAACCAATATTATTAAGCAAATATCATAAGTAAAATACTAGATTTAACTAGTTTATATAATAAGACAAACTATAATCTATATTAACTAAAACAATTTTATAATATATATTCTAACATCCCTCTCAAACTCACGATGCTACAACAATAAGTAGCAAGAGTTTCTCAAGCAAAAAATAAAAACGATGGACCAGATGTGACTTCGTGAAAAAGTTAGCAAGCTGCAACGATAAAGAAACAAAAGGTAAAGAAATAGTACCATCTTTGAAGATGGTGGCGATAAGATGATTGATCAATCTCAATATGCTTCATGCTCTCATGGCCTTGAGTTGTGAGAAATATGAATAGCACTTTTATTATTACAATACATAGGGGTTGAAGAGAAAGAAAGCGCCCGTATCGGCAAGTAACCAACGCAACCACACAATCTTAATGGTAGTGGATGCCATAGCATGATACTCTGTTTCAGCAGAAGAGCAGAAAACAACGATACGCTTCTTACTCTTTCAAAAGGTAAAAGAATCACCCAAAATAGACAAAAACCGGACTTACGATCGGTTGGGTTACATATTCTTGGCTCGATCAACATCAGAGTATATGCAGAGCTCTAAGGAGGACGTCGATGGAAATAAAAGACTCTGAAAGCAAGTACCATAAAGATAGTGCATAATACGAACAACAGCCCCCAGCGAACGGTAGTTGGAGCAGAGACAAACTGGCTAACAATGTGAATAGCATAAGCAATATCGGGACGGGTGATGGTGGGATAGACGAGACTTCCAACAATAGTGCGGTATAGATTAGGGGTCAATCAAAGAGATACCTTCAGAAGGTGAATATGAAGCATTGGTTTCAAGAAGAGTATCAACAGTCTTAGTATCAATGAGGCGAGCACACTCGATAATATTAGTAGCATACTTAGGCGAGAGAGAAGATAACCTATAGGAAAAGAAGCACTTAATCTAAAAAAAGATAAGCCGACCTAAATCCTTTATTTCAAAGCGATGAGCGATTCAGATTTTAATGCGACAATACCGTCAACATTATCACCAATGATAATCATGTCATCAACATATAACATAAGTAGAATACGACCAAATGAGAGGCATCTAGAGAATAATCTGAGAATCATGATGGTTGGGTGTAAAGTTAAGAGAGGCAACAACAGTAGAAAATCTCTCAAACTAGACGCGAGGTGCCTGTTTGAGACTATAAAACGCCTTTTTAAGTTTGCAAACATATCCAGGATGATGAGAAACACTAGGGAGAGGAACCATATAGACGTCATCCTGAAGAGTCTCATTCAAGAATGCATTTTTAACATCCAACTAAGAAAAATTCCATCAGAAAACAGAAGCAACTGCAATAAGTGTACGAACAATAATTATATTTGTAACAAGAGCAAAGGTATTATCATAATTCAGACCATACTGCGGAGTAAACCCCTTACCAACCAACCTAGCATTGTAGCGCTAAATCGAACCATCAGATTTGGTCTTGATCGATAGACCCAACAAGAACCAATAGCATGTTTACCACGAGGTAATGAAACCAAATTCAAATGTCTATCTTATGTAGAAGCGAGAGAGTTCATCGACGCTTAACTTTGTTGCTAAAAAGGATCTAGAATAGTTTTTTTATAGGAAGAGGATCGAGAGAAAGTTTGTTAATAGATGTTAAGAAACAATATAAAGATTTTGAATAACAAAAATAAGTAAAATTGGATAACTAAGTGGACTTACAAATACGTAGAGGATATCGAGGAGAAGAAGGATGATCGACAATCTTAGACGATGCTTAGGAGGCCATATGAGGAGTTGAGACATTATAAGTCAGCACATGTCTACTTGTAGTGCATGAATGATCAACAATAAAAGGGGTACGGGAAGGTGGGATGTCAGTATCATCAGAAAATAGATCAATACGAATGAGATCAATCGTGGTTACATCATGAGCATTATAAGGAATAGAAGAATGGAATATGCTCAAGAAATATAACATGACGAAAAATATATAATTTTTTATTAATAGGATCAAAACAGCGATAACCCTTTTGTCCTTCCTTATATCCCAAAAAGACACAAATAGTAGAGCGTGAAGTCAACTTACTATGTTCTACTTGAGGACGAAGGACAAAACAAGTACACCAAAAAACTCTTAGAAGAGAATAATCAGAAGAATGTTCAAACAATGTTTCAAAAAGTGACAAACCAGAAGTGTAAGAAGATAGACTCTTATTAATTACGTAAACAGCAGTTAGAACTGACTCTCTCTAAAATTTACTAGGAACTTTGGCGAATAAGAGAAGAGAACAGACAGTTTTCAACAATGTGCCTATGCTTTGTTCAGCAATACCATTTTATTGTGGGGTGTCAGTACACGAGTGTTGATGAATTGTGCCATAAGAAGAAAGTAATGTAGAAAAATCAGTAGAAGTATACTCTCCACTCAAGTCACATCTAAAGCACTTAATCACATCAGATTGTTGAGTTTTAACAAGTGCTCTAAAAGAAAGATAAATAGAAAGAAGGTCAGCATGTCGTTTCATAAGATAAACCCAACAATAATGATTTTAATCATCAATAAAAGAGACATAATATCTAGACCCACCTTTTGTAACAATAAGAGAAGGTCCTCACACATCAGAATAAACAAGATTAAATGATACTACAGAACGAGAAACACTTCGAAAAAAAGGTAAAGCAGAAAATTTAGCAAATTTGCAACCACTACAATTAGAAATATCACGAGTTCGCAAATTTCCCAATTGACCTTTAGAAAATAAAAATTTTAAACGACTAGCAGAAATATGTCTAAGGCGAGAATGCCACAAATAAAAATTAGAAGAAGAAGAATTCAAAGAGAATGATGACAAATCAACACTAGAGGCTGCAACATACGGTTGTATCAGATTGTCCAAAATATATAACCTTATTTTCTACGCCCTATCCCAATCAGTTTCTAAGATTAAGGATCCTATATATGACAAGCAATAAAAGAAAATTGAACTAAGTATCCAGAGTCACACAACTGACAATAGAAATAAGATTCAAAGTAAGAGCTGGAACACAATAGACATTTGAGAGTGATAAATTATGTGTGTTAATAGAACTAACTCCTACCAAGGGCAATGGGGTGCCATAATTAGTCATAACAGACGTAGATAAGTTAGAAGGACGTAAGGAATCAAAGAATATTGAGTTAGATGACATGTGTTTGGAAACACTTGAGTCAAAAATCCACGAGGAAAAAATACATGAGGAGCACTGGAAATGACAAATCTACGTAAGTAGAGGCTAACATGGCATGCGGCTGAATAGTTAGGAACTTCACGATCTGATTTCAACTAGAGTAGATAGCGAAAGACCAAAGGATGGTGGTGCTCTAATAATAGATGAGTCACAAGGTGGCATGGCTTCTAATATGTTAGCATTGAGACGATAGAATCATTTGTTATATATTCTTCTTGTTGTGTAAAGATTGTTGCTTCTTCGATAACTTAGGACATTGAGACTTCCAATGTCTTTTTTGTTTGCAAAACTACACTTTTCACTAGCAACTTGCACATAATATTTGTTCTAATTCTACTTAGATGGTCGAGAAAGGATAGCCAAAACTGAAGTGCTAGATGTAGGAAGAGGTACCTCACCTACTAGAGATTTCAAACGTGTTTCTTCAGTCACAAGTTCACTAACTACAGAATCAACAAAATGAAGTGGAGTATGGTGCAAGATGTATCCTCTAAGTCCATCAAAATCTTTGTGAAGTGCCATAAAAAGCGAACCAATCGTTACCCCTCTCTATAAATAATATAGTTATTACATGCTTTCATTCTGCTTAGTTTAGTAAGAGCCAACTCATCCTAAATCAAAGTCATAGTAGTGTAAAATTTCAGAATACCCATATTTTTCTGTTGTAAAGTCTATATATCAATCTCTAACTGAAACTGTTTTGCAAAGTTAGACTCAATGTATAACTTTTGCAAATGATTATAAACTTCCTTTGCCATTTCATACTTTGCCTATTATGCACCAATGGAATGTTCAACAGAATTGTGAATCTAAGTAAGAATTTTAGCATTGTTTGATTCCCAAGAATCTAATTCTATTTCATAATTAGCATTCGTACTCTTAGGTACCACAATAGTTCCACTAACATAGCCCTACAATTTTTTACCGTTAAGTTCATCATGATACTCCAATATGAATAATTCTTACCAATTAATATTACACTAATATATTGAAGCAAATCATCCATTTAGGTTTCCATTATGAGGTAAGCAAATACAATTACAAATTAGAGGGAATCAAGATTATACATTTCTAGAAAATCAACAACACAAATGACCAAACAATCTGCCTTTAAAGACGAAACTCAACCAACAGCCAAACAAACACCACCAGAAGATCATAAACTTACCACATAACAATTTGTCTCAAATGAGCATCCCAATCGGGAGCAGGATGTGCCCTCATAAAACACAGGGTGGACTAATAAAGTTAAATAAAGTTACATAGTTAATTACTCTATCGGTCCCATCAATTCCAGTTGGATGTGGGCTCATTAAACATGGGGTGGACTAATATTCATTTTATCCATGTCATGAAATTATAAAAAATTTAATTCAAACTCGATTTTTTTAAAGAAAAACATTAAGCTTGTAGCAAAAAATCTCAAATTACACTAACCTATTTTTCATGGCTAATAAGCGAGAAAAAAATCGTGATAAAAGTGAAAGCGGAAGATCAATTGGAAGGAATTTGTTGCTTTCTGCGATTGTTAGAGTATCTCCAATGCACTTCGTCTCAAAAACTTTTTAGGCGTCCCACATAAACACATATAAGCGAGTTATAAAAATCATTTCCAATACATCTTGGCGAGGACTCCGTCACACGATGTGGCATATTAAAAATAGACTATGTCAGAAGTGCATCTAAATTTAGGCGGACTTCAGATGGAATGTGTCGACAATTTTAAATCTCCATTGTTATGTGGACTTTTTTTTATTATTATTTTATAAAAAAATTAATGCCACATAAGCGATAGTATTAGTTTTAGACGGAATCTATTGGAGATGAATTTTAATTTGACCGTCTATTTTATGGACGTAGTCTTACGTAATTGACTTTGAAGGCCATCTATTTTACATGTCACATAGATTGCAATATGCTCTTAGACTATGTCCAGATTTAACGGCAAATAAATTGGACAATGGATATGTCATTAATTGTGTTAAAGTAGTGATCAATTATATAATATTATTTAAATTTAGTGACTAAATGGGTTGTTAAAAATACTTTAAAAGTCCAATTTGAATATTTGTCTCAACTTCAGTGACTATTTTATGAAATTAACTTTCTAAGTGTTTTATACTCAAAATTTTCGTTCTGCCAAACATGCACTCGACATAACCATCCCAAGCGGGTTTACGCCTAAAACCCGCCGCGTTGACCCGTAAGTAACTAAGCGTTAGTGCTCTCACACAGTCGTGCCTACATCTGGGGAGCTGGAGACTTCATAATAAACAAAGATGAGGAAAAGAGACTTGGCGATTTTGATGCTCTCCGCTTTCGCCATTTTCTTCTCTCTTCAGGTACCTACGGTAGCCCCGTAATTCATAGTATTTTAATGTTACTGTTGTTATTTGGGGTGATTTTGATTTTTATATACGTGGTTGATTAATGGTAATTGGTGAAATTCAGCACGAGGGTGATTTTTCATTCAAAGAGGCGTGGTTCCATCTCTCTGATGAGTATCCAATCAAGTACGAGGCAGAGCGTCTCCGCCGCCAATCGTGGCCGATCTCAACGGTGATGGGAAGAAGGAGGTTCTTGTGGCCACCCATGATGCCAAAATTCAGGTACCTTCAATTATTATTAGTAACAGAGAGTAGAAGGCTAGCGCATTTCTATTGTGTGCTTTGTTTTTATTAGTTTTTTTGTTTGTTTGTTATTAATTTTATTTATTGGATTCTGTTCTTGTTCAAGACGGATTCTGTTAAACGCAAAATTCACAAGCATTTAGGAGAATGTTGAAATCTTTGCATTTACTTTTCATTGTTGGAATTAAAGCGGTTGATTTTTATTTTAAAATCAAATTAGTTTTCATGGAGAGAGCATATCAATATGAATGGGAACCTTATTAGCAGTTTCGCGGTGTTCTAATTCAAATCAATCTTTTACACTTACTCTCTTGCGTAATGCGAATAAAAATATCTAAATCCAATTTAAGATTGCTGCGGAATAACTGTTCTTGAGAGCTGTCCTGAAGTTGTAAATATTGTGAATTACTATGAATTTGCAATAGAAGCTATCCACTTTATTATTTTGCACTACTCTTTTTTTCTGAATATTGGAGCTTGTTCGATCATGCTTGATTCTTTGTAAATGATACTGTTAAATGTAGCATTACTATTGTTGCCTACAATCATTCTTTGTTGATTTTATATTTTACTGCAAATATCCATGTTCTTCCTTTTCAAAAGTCCTGACCATATATTCATATTATGCAATTAGGTTTTGGAGCCTCATATGAGGCGTGTGGATGAAGGTTTCAGTGAAACACGTGTGCTGGCGGAGGTGTCACTCTTGCCAGATAAACTCCGTATAGCCACAGGGAGACGTGCTGTGGCAATGGCTACTGGAGTTATTGACCGTAATTACAATAAAAGGGAACCACAAAAGCAGGTGTTAGTCGTCGTTACATCAGGCTGGTCTGTGATGTGTTTTGATCACAACCTTAAGAAGCTGTGGGATGTGAATTTGCAGGTTTGTATAAGTTTCATCCTGTGGTTCATACACATGGTTATAACATCTTGAAGTTTATCTTCATTTAGATACTTCTGACATCAACTTTCGTGAGTCACTCATCCATTTGCTATTTGACAGAAGGATTTTCCCCATAATGCTCATCACCGGAGATAGCCATCTCCATCAGTAACTATACATTAAGACATGGAGATTCTGGTTTGGTGATCGTTGGTGGGAGAATGGAGATGCAGCCTCATGTATGTGACTCATCATTTCTAGGATCTTTATCGAGCAGAAAAAATTGGTGTTCATTGGATTTTCCATTCAAATTGTTTCCAGGCTATAGAAAAAAAAAAAAAATTGCTTTATGATGCCTTCAGTAGATGTATCGACCCTTGAAGTTTTATAAAATGATGGCAATGTAAATATCGTGGATGACTAGTTATTTTTCCTTAGAATTCTTAAATATGCTTGAAAATTTACGATGTCGTACGAACAAATTTCTGAATCTTTCTGCTGTCCCAGTCCTAGAAAGATTTCAATGTCGGGCTCCCTAGTCAAAACTTAAAATGAAAAAGGACATGGAATATGAAAAGGCTTCTATATTTTATATCCCTTTATTTTCTCCTTTCCCATTTATTATGTCTTCCTACTGAGTTGAGGAGCCAATGGAATACTTGGATTTGCATTCCTTAGTTGTTTCTTAAGTGTATTAATCTTTCTGTTGTGAGTTGCAATTAGCAATCACACTGTACTCTATAGTCTGACCAAGTTTCTTCCTCAAGAGATATTCCTGGGATAGTTGGGGGCTTGGCTTTCACTGAGTACGGTTGATGTTAATCAAGAAATTTGGATTTTTGAAGTCTGCAGCTATACAATTGCTTTTTCTGTTTGGATTCCCTGGAGAGAGAAAACTGTGTGATATGTTGAGACTGAGTGAGCTGTACTGAATCACGCTTTGTCATTCATTTCTCGCTGAAATGATTTTTATATGGTATAATTAATGTTCTGGTGGTGCATGTGACTTTAGAATCTTTTGTCAATTCAAAATTTTCATATGAAGTTAGTTCCATCTCAAGTAGCTTGCTGATTTCTCATACTTTAGTAGTTTTATGTAGAGATGCTATAATGTTTAAATTATATGTTGCTTTAGATATATGCATTACCTCTGGAGAATGCTCTTAAAGAATTATTTAACTTTTTCAGATTCACATAGATCCTTTTGAGGAGATTGAGATGGCAGAGAAAAATGCTGAGGAGCATAGAAGAAGCGCTAGTGAGAAGGAAGTAAGAATACATTTTACTGTTGATATAAGCATTTGCGTGCTTTAGTAATTTTATCTTAATATTTTGGTACTTCTGTAGCTGTTAAATAGTCTCTATTTGAGGTTGTTTTCTTCTGTCACTCTAACCCATATTTAATTACTGATGGATCTGACCCCTCTCCTCTTCTTTTCTTATATTTTCTTTAACATTGATTTTCTTTGTTCCAACCCTTTTATGGGAATGATGGGACACAAATTGAAAAGAGATCCTGGTCCTTTTACATTTTGCAAGGTGGGTTGCTAGTTACAGAGACATCAAGAATCCAGATTATGTCCTGCCATTGGTCCTACTTTTATTATGTCCTTATCCACTAAGATAATTGGTTGTCCAGTGGTAGCACAAATTAAGAGGAGATCCTGATCCTTTTTACATTTGCAAAGTGGGTTGCTAGTTACAGAGACATCAAGAATACAGATTATTTCCTGCCATTGGTCCTACTTTTATTATGTCCTTATCCACTAAGATAATTGGCCATCCATGTTATTTCAGATTCAGATGTATAAAGAAAAAGAATACAGATACTTTTGCATGTTGATTAAAATGTCCATTATTGATATATGTGCGCATGTATGTCTGCACGTGGACTACTAGCATTTTATTTCGGTCATAAGTAGGAGAATAAGTTCTGTGTTAAAGAGAGCAACAGTTTCTCTGTTGTGGATGTGGAAAACATGATTCCATGTATTAAGCTTTAGTTTGTCATGTTTCGTGAGATTTATGTTAAAGCCCACTTGGGACTAATATGTCAGAAATTTACTTCATTATCCTAGTTTATAATATTCAGTTCTATGTTTTCTCTGCCATGGTTTTGAAATATTTAGGATAGTCAAAGGCATTTAGAATTTTTTTTACATCTAATATACATATTTTTTCATGTTTCCTAATATATATACGTCTGTTTCCATCTGAAATGAAATTTATCAACATAATTAACATTGATGATCTTTAATGTCTCTAGATTTCTATTATTCTTCCAAAAATTTGGTGATGGATGTACCATGGTATATTATGATTTTCTAATCTTAAGAGTATTTCGTTTTGTCACATGTCACTAGTTGATCTTTATAGAAATATCCACGGTCTTATTCTGTTTTACTTTTTGGTGCTAAGAATATCTATTACTCCAGTAGAAAAAAATGTATGTTGAGATATAATTGCCATACTCCAGTGAGACCATTGTATCTGGGAAATATCTATCAAATGTAAAGAATATTACATGTTGTTTAGTAATAAACACATTTGTGAAGTTGCCGTATAAACACACACACACACACATATACATGCACACATACAAATATATAATACACAACATCTTTATCATTGTGCAGTGAAAAACTCATGATTGATTTTTGTGTTTCCTTAAGGTGTCAGAAAATGCAGAAACTGTAGATTTACGCCATTTTGCCTTTTATGCATTTGCGGGTCGAAGTGGCGAACTTCGCTGGAGCAGAAAGAATGAGGTTATATGCGTTTTTAAGATTTCCTTTCTCCTGTTGATATATTTCTCCACGTCCAAACGACGGCCAAGTTGGCACTCATGTTTTATATCATTTTAAGCATCAAAGAGAGATCAACCATTGAGTAGTTGACAGCCTCTATCGCTGCACTTAACTTCTATTGTCTTACTTACAGTTATAAATAAAATCTCTTTTATCTGTTGCTTGACAAAATCTTTATATATGAATTGTTCTGGGAAAATACTATGTAAACTTAGTTTCCATTTTGTGTCCATAAAGTCTATATTTATCTTATGATAGTAGTTAGCACATAAATACCTCTTTATTGGATGGAAATCTGGTCAGGCACTTGATATCTCTGTTTAACGTCTAATCTAAAATATTGCAATGACTCGTAAGCAGACTTTTATTTTCTTTTCTGACGTTCATGCCTTTTCACTTGCTGATTTTAACCTTATGATCTTGCAGAATATTGAAGTTCAGTCATCAGATGCATCACAATTGATTCCACAACACAATTACAAGCTTGATGTTCATGCGCTGAACAGTCGTCATCCTGAGAGGTATGCTGCAAAGATGTTAAATCAGATTTTGTTATTGGCAATTGATGGATTTTCCAATTGAAATAATTTTTCTGAAAAACATTGATTTCATTTAATGTATGGCTTGATATTGGTTTGCATGTACATGTTGTGGAAGAGATTGTGACGTAAGAAGCGGGCAGAAAATAATTTGTTGAAGTAGTAAATATATCAAATTCGTGGTAGGTTAAAAAAGTTAGTAGATATTTGATAAATAGATAATACCTGACTTATCTGCTGGAAAAATCCTCTTATGTATAGAAAAGCAAGATGAAACTTGGGCCATAAGGTCTTAATTAAGAGGCTGTCTGTTAAAAATTGGAATATTAAAGGAAGGAATATTAATTTGAGACTTCAAACAATTGACTTTTGATGGTATTCAGTCCCAGATTGAAGTCACCAACGTAAACAAATCGAAGCCGCCTAAAAGCTTAATTCGTTGAGACTTGAGAGGGACACATTTATTTATTTAAAATGGAAAATTGTCTAAAAGTCATCTACAAGTGACTTGTTTCAAATTAGGTCAAAACAAATTTCAAAATTGTTACTAAGTCATACTTTCATCAAATTTACATATTAATTCCAAAATTATTCCTATGATCTATATTTTCCACACACTGCCGCAGTCACCACTATTCCCCCCGCCGCCGCCGCCACCGCCACCACCACCACCTTCGCCGCCGCCGCCGCCGAATCAAGAGAACATCCAAAATCTTATTTGGAGATGGAGTGAACTTGAAAGTCTGTAAATCGTTGAAGATCTTTTTCATTGAACCCATAGCCACTCTTGGATTTCATGAAACTCATAGCCACCGCCGATTTTTACGCTTTTATGTTGTGATCTTTTCATTGTTATCTTTTTCTTCACAATCTCTTGAAGTAACGATGTTTTTTTTCTCCATTAAGCGTCTTTTCGAAAAATCTAAAAATTCATAAGCACAAATCTTTTATAGCTCTTGTTTTCTACAAAAGTATACTGAAGGAAGAGTTGTATTCTTGTTAGAATACGTGACTGATTCTATAGATAATCTTCAAGATTTCAAAGAACTATTATATCGTGTTCGATTGAGATCTAGATCCACCGATTTGTTCTTTTCAATAACTTTAAGGATGGTTTTGCTTTTCAAAATTTCTGTTGGAGACTGTTGCTCACTTGAATTCTGAACTGTCTTGTATGGAAAAATTCATTATTGGTCTGATCCTAGTTTCCTATTCATGCATCTGTTGGTTTTCCTTGTTTTTCTTTGTTTTTTCTTGAGGGAAGGTGTTGGAGGTTGAGTAAACTTCTTATTTTTCTTTTGTGGTTCCTGCTTCCACATAAGAATGCTTCGTTGGTTTATGTTGTCTCTAGCTTGCATTTTCTTAGTTTTAATCTATGATACTATTTTGTTTAGGTAATATGCATTAGTATATTTTGATATTGTTTTAATCTATGATACTGTTTTAATCATATGATAATATTTGAATGTCTTACTTTTAATCCATGATACTGTTTTGTTTATGTAATGTGCATTAGTAAATTTTGATATTATTTTAATCTATGATACTGTTTTAATCCTATGATACTGTTTGAATGTCTTAGTTTTAATTCATGATACTGTTTTATTTAGGTAATGTGCATTAGTATATTTTGATATTGTTTTAATCTATGATCTTTGTTTTAATCCTATGATCTTTGTTTGAATGTCTTACTTTAAATCCATGATCTTTGTTTTGTTTAGGTAATGTGCATTAGTATATTTTGATATTGTTTTAATTCACGATCTTGTTTGAATCTATGTGGAATGAATTTTATTTATGATACTGCAGTACTTTTATCTTTGATATTGTTTAATTATGATAACAATTTGAACTCGTGATATTGTTCGAATATCTTTGTTTTGTCTATGATACTGTTTTAATCCATGATAATATTTTGTTTAGGTAATGTGCATTAATATAAATTGATACTATTTTAATCTATATTTTAATCTATGATACTGTTTTGCACTAACTGAAGATCAAAAAACATATGATTAATTAAGCGAAGATCAAAGATAAAAGTATGATATCATAGTCATGTGTGTTGTTTGATAGTGTATTATGCAAAACAGTATCACAAAAAACAGTATCACAATAGAAATGAACATAGAATTCGTACACGTGCTCAGAATTTTTATTATAATATGTTTTCGGAATGGTCTCGACGAGATGGTCAAGACCAGTCACTTCGCCACTGCATATGATAGATTTTACCTGATTGAAGTCGTCTCTTTAGCTTAAAATGGCAATCTTTAATTTTTTTTTTCAAAATAGTATCACAAATCTTCTAAAACAGTATCACAGATTAATGTACATCTTTTGTTACAAATTAAAGCTCTTCCAAGGTATCTGGGTCTCTTAAAAGCAAACACATACTTCAGAGCAATGCCAATATGAAGAAAGAAGAACTGTCAATCATTCTCAAGTTAATGGGAAGTCATGCAAATGGTTCTCATCTAAAACTATGAACAATGTTTCTAATTCTTCTCTTGAATTAGAACATGTTTGAGATTCAATTAGGACATAGATTCTCATTAAATAGATAAGTATAAATATATAAGGTGTTTAATAGTAGGTAGACGAATTAATCAGTAGAAAATAAATAAGAGAATAATATTGTTCTTAAAATATTTCATTAGTAGTACAAAATCATAGGTTTAATAGTATCATAAAAAAACAGTATCACAACAAAACAGTATCACAAAAAACAGTATCACCACAAAATAGTATCACAATTAGCATTTTTTTACAATTAAGAGTATGTTTGGCGTTTTAGCTCTAAAATATGACTTTAATTGAATTAAGTTTTGAACATATGACTTTAGAGCCTATAAGAGCCCAAACAGTGACCGGCCCTGAATTTACCCTATTTAAAATTAGTTTTCATCACGGCCCATTACATGTAGGTTTGATTCATCTTTCACATGTGTACAATTTTCATAAATAGATGTCCAAGAGACTTGAACATATGACATTTTTCAGTTGTGTTACCTTATTGAACCCCTTCATCTAAAAGATAAGCAATCAGATAGGGGACACAATTATTTATTTATATATACTCTTCAACATTTTTCACCTCAAAACTAATTGCATGAATATCTAAGGGTGTGTTTGATTCGCTTAAATTTTCCATGGAAAATGGATTTTTCCACTAATTTTCCAACTTGTTTGTTTGATTGCCAAAAATTTTCCATGGAAAATGAATTTTCTCACCTATTTTCCTTGTTGTGTTTGATTGCAACCTTTTTTTTTCCATGGAAATTTTTTTCTCATTTTCCCACTTTTGGCCATATTTTCTTTGTTTTTAAGGAAAATATTTTTTTTGTGGGATAGGAGAATTTATTTTCCATAGAAAATTTGTTAACCTTTTCCAACCCATTTATTTTTCATGGAAAAGGCATTAACCTTTTCCAACCCATAATTTCTTGGTAATTCATTTCTATGGAAAATATTTTCTTTCCACCCAAATTTTCTACTTGCAATCAAACATAGCCTAAGCATATATCTAGAAGAGAAGAGAGAAACAATTTAGCTAAGCTTAAAACTAACTTCAAGTTACCTCTAAGTAAATTTTTGTTTCTAAGCATGCTTTGATAATTTTGTTTTTTTCTTACTAGTGAAAAAGAGTTATTTATTTTGACAATAAGTCAGAAGTTACTTTTAAAGTAAGTAATTTACTTAACCTCAACTTTGACCAATTATTTTAAACTTACTTATTTACTTATAGGTAAACATATAAGTAGACTTTGGAAGCTTATCCAAACATGCACAAAGAAAGAACAATTCAGTCTTCCAAGTATTGGGAAAATCTCGTTTCACAGTTTTTATTTCAGTATTTTAACAAACTACATAGAATGCCCTTTTGGTCATACTATGTAATGATGACAGCTAAATTCCTACAGAAGAACATGTCCTAAAGAGTGATTGTTTTAGGTATTTACGTTCAATTATTAACCGGGATGACTTGAAGAGGACGTAATGCATAGGATTAGAGTCGGTCTGCTAAATGGGAAGTATAATAGGAATTCTATGCAATTGGAATAAGTTCTATGGAATGGTTTTAGACCACATATGTTTATGGTAATCAGTGTTGGATAGTTAAAGGACAAAATATCCATGAGATGAAAGTTACCGAATATAGGATGTTAAGATGGACGTGACCATGCTAGAATGGAACTAATTGATGATAAATTAAGCGAAGGACGACTTGAGTGGTTGGGATATGTTTTGTGTAGACCTAAGAAGCTCCCATTCACAAGAACAACGCGATCCTAGTAGAACTAGTTAGAATAAGGAGAGGTAGACCACAATTAAACATGAGTTGACGTGGTTGAAAAAGATATGATTTTCTTGGACCTTTCAGTAGATGTAGTGATGAATTGAATGAAGTGGCAAAGAAGGATTCATTTAGCCAATTCCAAATTTATGGGGGAATAAGGCTTAGTTTTTTATTGTTGTATTTAACAAGCTATCGAGTACCAATACTGAGAGTCGATGGGATCTTCAATATAAAGGAGATTCAGTTGTAGTTGGACCCTAATATCATGTGCTATACAACTTGAAAGTCACTTGATACTCCTTATTTGCACATTTTGTTGAAGTGCTCCTTTTGGACCACCATCAATCATTCTGTTTGATGGAGGGGATCCAGTTGATTGACACGTTCAATTTAATATAACAATACTTCAAATATATTTTCAAGGCCTATCTTTTAGGATATTTTGTGTATATTTATTTCTGGAAAGAAATCTGTTCTCTTGATTCTTTTTATGAATGCCTATCTAAATCTCCTCAAAGTACTTCTTTACATTCTAAATAGGGACTCCCATCTACAACATTCCTGCTATTGCTTTAATAAAGTAATTTTTGAGCCCCAGAGACATTTTTCATGAGGGAGTTCACTCAAATGTTTTGAACCATAGTTTGAATGCAGGGAGTTTAGAGAATCCATTCTTGGAGTCTTGCCACACCATTGGGTAAGTTTGGTCATTATACCACGGTTTCAAATAGTAGATAGTTAAAGCCTGGTAGTGAACCTGATTTATGGTTTCATCATGTCTTTATCAGGATCTCCGAGAAGACACTTTGCTAAAGCTGGCACACTTCAGGCGGCACAAAAGGAAAACACTGAAGAAAACACCTGGCAAGACCACCACCAACTACCCTTTCCACAAGCCTGAGGAAAAGCATTCTCCTGGCAAGGATGTATCTAAAAAAGTTTCAAATGTGATTGAAAAGGCAGTTAATATTGCTAAATCAGCAAAGACCAAGAAGGTGAGATTTCCAATATTTGTATGGTTTATAAAACTTGAACTTAATGTGTCAGTCAACATATTTTTATAACGCCAAATTTTGTGTAAAACCTTCATTTTTTATTCCTTGAATTTATAAGCTAGCAGGAAGTAGGATGCATCTAAGAATGTATTGAACTGCTTTTTGGGCTTATTAGAAAATTCTTTAGCAACCTGCATTTGATCCTGACACGGGAAAAGGGTAATGGGGATTTTTATTAGTATTATCATCTGTTTCATGAATGATGCTGATACTCTCAATTCAGAAACCGTTTAGTGAATTTATACAAAATTAAAGAACTTCATTCCCGAGGAATCTAAGTCCTGTCGATATCGAAAGTCCATCTGTGGAGTTTCAAGTGTTTTTCTTTAAACATAAGTAAAGTATTCAAATTGGTTCTGATCCCAAAATGTTGGATATTAATTTGTCACATGTGGGAATTTGCTATTTTAGATTCTCGGTAAATGGAACTGTAAATTACTCTTGCTTTCTCATTTTCATTTAACAATTTAGGTAGATACTTTTTGCAACCTTGTGAATCACCTTCTTTACTTTTATATGCAGCATTCGGCTTATATACCCACCATAACAAATTACACTAAGCTCTGGTGGATACCCAATGTCGTTGTCGCTCATCAAAAGGAAGGGATTGAGGCTGTTCATTTAGCATCTGGCCGCACCCTATGTAAGGTGAAAATCGCAGCTGCAAAGCATACTGTACTTCAGTTTTCTTCATATTATGCCTCCTACAAAATTATGGATGAAATCACTTTTTTTTTTTTTTGAATACGAGATTCTTTCCTGGGGTTTTAATTTGAATTTTGATATCATTACCACGTTGTCAGACATACATAATAATTTCATTCCCCCTATGGAATCAAAGCTCGAGTTTTCTCGGTGAATATCTGAGACAGTTAATTCTTTGACATTATTGTCTAAGCTATATGGCTTCTGTCTGAAGGAATGCCGACTTACTGTCATGCTGACATTTAAGGCAATCTACTAATGTCGCAATATTTTGTTTCAAGGGTCGGTTCCATGTAGGTTTATCATGTTCTGAATGACTAACATCTTGAGTATAGCTTGAATCTTTCTTTGAAATATGTGCTCCTGAACTGAATTATATTTCGCAAGTTATGTAATTGATCTGAGTTTTTAGTACTATCCCATATTTGTCAGAATGAACTAATACATACTTTATCAACCAGCTTCATCTTCAAGAAGGCGGCCTTCATGCTGATATCAATGGAGATGGCGTCTTAGATCATGTCCAGGTGAACTTTTTATCCCCATCTTAAACTTTGTATAGGTCTCAATGTCCAAAGTCGGCGACTTCTGATATCAGTGCTTTTCATTTAAATGCATATCAAGTTTTCTTTCAATTAAAAGGTTGTGCCCTTAGTTTACAACTATCTTTATGTTTTCAATTACGGGTAAATTTAATAAATGGCCACCAAACTATTTAGGGGTTACTACTTGCTCACTCAACTTAAAAAGGTTTCCTATCGCTCACCCAACTCAAATAGTTTATTATACATCACTCATTAGGAAAACGTTAAACTAAGCGGACAGAAATTACCACATGACGAATAAAAAGTTGATGTGGCATAATTAAATTGTTAAAATCGTCCACGTAATAAAATCGTAAGAGCCAAACACGCCTTTAAATTGCTTTAAAAGACGTTTCTTCAATTTTTAAAAAACGTCTTTAGTTTGGAGAAACGTCTTTTAAATCAAGTTAAATGCGTGTTTAGCAATTGCAATTTAGATACGTGGACGATTTTAACAATTTAATTATGCTATATCAATTTTCCATTCACCATATGGCAATTTTTGTCCGCTCAGCATAATGTTTTCGTAATGAGTAATAGATGATAAACTATTTGAGAAGTTGAGTGAACAATTAGAAACCTTTTCAAGTTGAGTGAGCAAGTAGTAACCCTAAATTAGTTCGGTGGCCATTTATTAAATTTACCCTTTCAATTCAATTACAGATATGATAGCTTACATTTTACCAAAATCAATGTATTATGGGATGTTAAGCTCCTATGGAGGTTCTTACTTTTTTATCATGCAAAGAGTGTAACATTTTTGTTTGAACTCAAAATCCAATTTTGGCTCTCCACAAATTTTCTTATGGTAAAGTTGAAAACATATGTGCTCTTTATGCTTTTCCGTTTTCTCCTTTGCATTTTTAGTTCAAACTCACATGGGTCTATGCTTCAGCATTTACAATCAAGGACCAAAAACTACCTCTACATTTTATTGCTTAATAAAATCTTCTATTGATGAAAATGGAAAATGGAAAATGGAAAATGGAAAATGGAAATGAAGTAATTTAACTAAAGGACACAGTTATTAATTATTATAGTTTATGAAGGCCATTTTATTATATTTACATTTTAGAGTTTTTTTTTCCCCTCCTGAAATCAAGAATATTTAACTTGCATTAATACTGCTCATGGTATTATGACCCTGATAGATTAGAACAAGAACGTGATCAACTTTTAGCATTTCAAAATAAAAGGTAAAAGATTCGATGAACATGAGTAAAAACCAGTGATATACTTGAAAACTTAACAATTCAACTTTCATGTTTGTGTTTGGTGAATTTAAGTAGATTTTTTCTTATAGGCTTCAGCTACAATGTAATACAAGTACATACTGTTTCCCTTGAACCTGGCAAAACTCATTACATTTTACTCAAAAGACAAGACATAAAGGTAAAGTGAATTAAAGCGCACCTTGAGCATCCTGTGCATAAAATTGGGAAGAAGAAAGAAGAAAATGGTTAAAACGATTGTCTCATCTGCAAGTTATCAATGAAAATGCAATGTATGCCTTCCTCTATAGGTAGTTGGCGGAAATGGTGCTGAGCAGACTGTAGTAAGTGGATCGATGGACGTGCTGCGTCCCTGTTGGGCTATTGCAACATCAGGCGTGCCAGTTCGAGAACAGCTTTTTAATGCTTCAATCTGTCATCACTTTCCTTTTAACTTATTCCAACATGGAGAATTTTCTAGAAGCTTTGGTCGACATACAGACGTGAGTTCCTTGGAGGTTGCAGCACCCATTGTCATCCAAAGAAATGGCGGTCAGAGGCATCGTACGGAACACCATAGTGATGTTGTCTTTTTAACAAATCGAGGCGAGGTATGATGTCTGAAACTAATTTAGGTTCAACTTTTTCACATTATGTCCTTGGTAATGAACCTTAAAACTAGTGGGATTCTGTCTTTTATATTTGGTGGGCGTGAAGCAGCATGTTGGGGTATGACCTGATGTGGCATCAGAAGTGTATAAATTCAAGTTCTTTGCTAACAAAGTGGTAAAACACCATTTCTTACGGTTTTTGGCAAGATCTCCTTTTCCAAGCGAAAATTCCAAATACCAATTTCTGACTTGTTAAAAATCTTAATGTTTGATTATTATATCAAAGTTGCTGATTATCATTGAATAATTGGTTGCTGAGAAATGTAGTAAATTTGTTCAGGTGACATCGTACTCTCCCGGATTTAGTGGACATGACGCTGTCTGGAATTGGCAGCTCTTGACAGGTGCTACATGGTCAAACCTTCCGTCTCCATCTGGGATGACGGAAGCTCGCGTGGTCCCCACCCTGAAGCCATTCCCCTTACGTGTACATGATAATCAAGAACTGATTCTTGTGGCCGGAGATCAAGAAGCCGTAGTGCTATCTCCTGGAGGAAGTCTATTGACATCTGTTGATCTTCCCTCGCCTCCTACACACGCCTTAGTGTGCGAGGATTTCTCAAATGACGGGCTCACGGACCTTATTCTCGTGACTTCTAATGGTGTATACGGCTTTGTTCAAACTAGGCAACCGGGTGCCCTATTCTTCAGCACACTCGTCGGTTGCCTTATAATTGTGATGGGAGTGCTATTTGTCTCCCAATACTTGAATTCTAACAAGGGGAAGCCTCGAGCATCATCGGCTCAACTTTAACTACTGAAAGTTCTATACCTTTTAAAAGATGCACATGGCGAGTTTTGGATGTTGGAGCGGCTTGAATTTCTGATGATGCTGATACTTATTAAAGAGGGGAGGAGAGAGAGGGAGGAGGGGGGGTTAGGGGTTTACCTTAGCTTGTTTGTATTTTGGAACTTGATGAGATTAGATTCCTTCTTAACATTCTTTCTCCCTCCTATTAGTGGTTTTAGCAATGCATGATTATAAGAGCTTTCATGTGTAATATTTTGAAACGGTTATAGACTAATTTATAGAACGACTTCTGTTTGCCTTGAATTGTATTATTCTTTTCAAGAATAGATCTTGCATTCTACCGACGGACCAAACTCATTCTCTCCATTGGATTGAGGATATGGTCATATTTTTGCATCTTACTTGTTTTGATGGAGAATGTTTGGGTAAGCTTAAAAATTTTCTTATACGTAAACAAGTGTAAGTTTGAGGATAAACAAAAGAATAGTGCTATTCAATCAGCAGTGGTGACGAACTATTGTCTATGTGGCACTGAGATTATTGTATTTCAACTTTATTCGACAATGCAGATTAGTGCATAGATTGTTGTTCATAACTAATGCCGATGAATAAAATTACTCTAAACAAAATATTTTGTTGGTCAAAGTTGGTCAAAAATTTATAAATGTCAAAATAAATTTTTTATGCGAGTAAGAAAAGTTTTCAACTGATCGTAGGAAGATTTTTTTGGCTACGGGAAGAAAAAAAAAGACCATCAACGTCCATGTGTCCTTATGTCTTCAACTAATCACTTTAATATCATAATTACTGTAACTAAAACTGTCATCCTTGTCCATCACGACTCCATTTAATAAAAAGGATTCAAATTGAATCCAGAAATACCAAATATATATATTTTTCTTCTTTCTTTTTGGTTACAATAGTTGTGTTAATTTTAAAGCATGTATTTATGTATAAGGTTTTGATTCTTTACAATATATTATGTGAGAGTGTAGAATGTTTATTATGCATGCCTATATACATACATGTTATCTCACTTCACTAAATTTTAGTCATCTTCGTAAAAAAGTACCTTATCTTATGGTATCTCATTTGACTAACGCTTATTCTCTTAGTAAAAACCAAATATTGGTTTAAAGTTGTCTTCATCAAATGATGTGCGATAAGTATAGAAGATGGAATTATAGACCATACAAAAATTGCTTTCGACACTTGGATATCATATGTGTTTTTCATTTCTAAATTTATATTATCAAGATCGATATATTAGAGTTTTTAAGTTTATTTTTTATGAATTTTTTTTTTATCGTAGGTCCTTCATGCACCCACTTTGGTAAGTTCTATACACGCCGTAAAAATAGATTTTTGCTACAAATGTCGATGTAGTAATATCGCTTATCAATTGATGTGTTTGCAACCAAAGGAATTTTGCAAACACGCTCAAGATGTACAATTTGTCAAAGACTTAGATGATTTGATTCTCTTGCCATGTCACTTAATAATATGCGGAAGGCAAACCCATTTGGATCACTACACCAGACACGTGTAAATACAGAGATATGTGCAACACATTCATGGCGTACTTCGTTCTCTTCTTTTATCATGCCTATTGAAAGAAAAATGTCTGTTGGATCATTACGTTCTCCAAGCAAGCATAATGAAAGACGACGTGCTAGATAGACTATAGATACTACACAACACATAAAAGCACGTGCTGCACGAACCAGTGAGCAACGAGCAAATGAACGAGCTTTAAATACTACTCGTCAAAAACAAGGACGCAATGGACAGACAAGTCAGCAACAAGCAAGTGAAAGAGCATTAAACAATACTTGTCGAAAACATGTAGCGACTGAAAAAAATTGTCTTTCAATTTCAAGAAAATAAAATTTTATCTTTCTGTGTCGCTACAAACATCCTAGTTTTAAAATATTTTAGTCACGTTAAATTTTGAACGTATTTGCCTTAATTGCGGACCATTTTCAGCTCATTTATTTACTGTAATTCCTGCTCATGTTGTTATCCAATTATAACCCATACATAGCCCATCACCCACACTCAAAACAGCCCCAAAACCCGACCCCAAATGGCCCAATGACCGACCCAATCTTCCCCATGAAACTACCGTAAAATTCAGCCAAACAGCCTCCTTTCCACTACTAAAAAAACCACCCCCTCCATGGCCACTAAAACTACCCATTTCCTACTGGTAAACCCTACTTTGTTCTCTTCATTATTTTCTCCTAATAACAACCCCAGACTTCAATTTTTTCCTCCTAGAAATTGGCCCCTAGCACTCCCCCAAATTGCTCAATTTCATCATTTGAAAACTACCCCATATACACCCAAAAACCGTCCTCACTCCCACTTTCGTTCCTCCATTTTCCCACTAAATTACAACCCCAACTCTCAACTATTTCTCCCTTCTTCCTCTAAAAATTTCCATCCATACCCTATTGTTCCCCCTAGAAAATAAGCCCTTAAACTTGAAGAAAAGACTCCCATTTTCTCCTTCAAATTGGAGCCTTGAAGTTCCAACCATTTTGTTCTTTGTTTCTTCTCTTTTCCCATCAATACTCATTCACTTTCACTCCCAAAATTCAGCACCAAAATTCAGAGAAAGTCCCCACATTCCTCCTTCAATTTTCGGCTAGCAAGAGACTAGAAAAACCTGCTCCAATTCTCCCAATTGCAGTCTTCAATTTCGGCCAAACCAAATCACCTTTTTTCCCTCACTTCAAGCCACCCAAAAGTCCCCTTATTTTCTCCTCTTTTCAGACCCTTAAATCCATATTTTATCTGCTCATTTCAGATACAAAAATGCTGCAACAAACCAACTCATTCCTTCAGTAGAAATCACCCCCAACAATAAGTGGAAGCATCTTTTTTCTCTCCTCTTTCGGCCATCGATTTCTTTCTTTTCCTAGCATTTAAATCTCGTGTTATATTACTATATTTTGAGAGGACAAAAGGCAGAGACACTACTTTATTTTGAGAAAAGTGCAATCAATTTCTTTATTTAATTCAACTCAACAAGGCTTTGATTTATAAGGTAGTTTTTATGCTACTAAATTTTAAGTTGCATGATTTTAAATTGAGAAAATGATATGTAAATTGATTGCCTTGCTTAGTGTTAAAGTTGGAACTTTATGATTGTAATTGAAGGTAATCACATATGTATGTTAGTGATTGAAGGCAATCGTTTTTAAGTTCACATGGTGCCGTTTACCCAAAATATTGTTCCTATGTATGTTTAAACAATTGACTTGTCGCATATTAATTTCGTAAATATTTTCACATGATAGTATGATTCACTACTAAGTGCTTCTTATGAAATAATCACCCCAAAAATGATTAAATCGAGATTGTTGTGATTGGCGTGTGCGATGACGAGGTTAATGACTTCAAGAAATTGGCGTAGTTTGATATTAATTATATTTTGGCCGATATAATCCAACCATTTATGATGTAAATGTTAATACATTGTTGAACTTATTTTTAATTGTCAAGTTGAAGAAAACCGATTTTGTTATTAAATTGTCGCTCGTAATTTGAAGATGAGTTTGTCTAGTTATATTTTCGAAATTCAGATTTCAGCGGCCAACTTTGAAATAACATAAATTATTGTGTACTTTAAATTTTTAGTCAAATCAGTAGAGTTTGATAGGTATATAAGTATTCTAATAACATAATTTAGATTCACTCAAAAATTTTGTCGTATGAATTTATTATATTAGTTTTACTAAGCTGCGTTAGTACACTTGTGACAGTTTTTCAAGCACCTTTGGCGACATTTTCACATAACTTAGGGTCTGAAATTTTAATATGTTGTATTCTAAGGTCCCAAGTATATATAGTTCAAATCCCATAATTTTTGGAGTACGTTTAGATGGTCAAATAATTTGTGGCGACACCTAATACACTTTTGGTAAAACCTTAAGAATTTAGAAGATTAATTCATTTTCCCTTGCGCGCTTGTTAATTTCTACAATATTTAAAATTTTAAAACCTTTCAAGGGTACGAAAAATCTTATTTAGAGTTATCAAATGTTATTTAAAGATTTTTAAGTGACCCGGTTGAGAAAATCTGGGACGTTACAATTTGGTATCAGAGCGCGATTTTACTTTTCTATAGACACGCAACTTTACAATTTTATTTTATTTTATATGGTATTTATTTTATAGGGTTACGTTAAAAATTTTGAAGTTAAGATTTTAAAATTTAAGTGTCGCTACTAGCCATTACCATGCTATGCCAGCTCTGAGGTAAATAAAGTTTGATAATTTTCTTTTTTATGTTACAGCACGATGTAAATGAAACTTATATTTATGAAATTCTATATTTGTTTCATTTACGATAAAATGTTAAGTTGAGTTGAAAATTTTGAAGTGTGTTTTGAATTTTTACACTATAAATGTTATGAAAAACGCAACTAAATTTTATAAAATTTATTTTAGTCATCAGAATTAACTTAAAAGATCATAGAAACCCACCTAATCGAATCCTTCATAATTGGTATTTTTAGACATGGTTCTTTCAAGTGAATACTATTTAGAACGTGCCGAGACGGCAAGAAATTATTACATTCAGTTTGCTTCGGATCCTGAGTGGTTAATTGGCCATCAGGGTGATGAACTATGGTTTAGTGACAACCGTTAGAGAGTCTATTGCTTGTCTAGTTGATTCACCGATTGGCCCAAGACAGCTAATTTCCATGGAGATTCTAAGAGACCTAGAGAAGGTCTACCACTAGGACGTGGAATATGACGTGTACTGTGAGGCACTCATTATACAATGGGAGGAGTACAGTCTTTATGGCGGTAGTCCCTACCCCGTCCCTGAGCTATCTCCAGCAGTTGAGCCTGTTCCTGAGCCCGCTCTAGTAATTGAGTCGGTGCCTGAGCCAGTTTTAGTTTTTGAGGCTGATGCAATTGTTGAGGAAGACCCGAATGAGGATCTCAAGGAAGAGTTCGAGATCGAGTATTGTATTACTTCGGATGACGAGATTCCACGGCCAAAGAGGTCTAGAGTGCACAAGTGCACGGAGGTTGGATCAGCGACAACGATGCTTAGAGACAAAGATAGTAGTAGATAAATGCTTTTCTTTTCGCCTTTATTTTTGTATGCATGTACACTTTACCAATGTTTAGTGCTAGACGCTTTTAGTTCGTTGGACCTCTTAAAGGATGATTTAAATATATAAAAGATATTATTTAATTTTCCTTTGTTGAGTCATTTTAGATATTTATATAATTGTGTATGGTGTTTACTTCGATGGATTACAATTTCTTTTTATTTTGTTTATCCTAAAAGAATTGGCATCGACTATGCAAGCGAGAGCTATCAGGGATTTACAACTAGTGGTGGAGAAAATGAGGAGAGTTGGCAGCTTAGATGGCACTTCCAATACATACCGCCATCGCCGCCGCAGCACCACAAGTGCCTCAAGCACAAGAGGCCCCATTGGCACATCACATGGCCACCCCAGATCGATGATTGAACAATATCGCTTGCACTCACCTTCGACGGTGAAAATGATCATCTTGCATCTCAAGAATGGTTGTGAACAATTGAGAAAAATTTATGGTACATCTCTTGTTCAAAAAGTCGAAAGTTATTTACGATAAGTTCATGCCGATTGGTCGAGCACATCACCGGTAGGAGTCGGCATCTCGCATCAGATTGAGGAAGAATGTAATAATATGTCATGGGCACAGCTCAAGGCCTAACTAACGAAAAATATTTTTCACAGTGCTCGCGAGATTATAAGGAGTCAAAGTTTTGTATTTAGTTTAGATGATATAGAAATCACCGAATATGAGCGTAAATTGAGTAATTGTTGTGCGCCCATTTTTGTCAACACCGAATTAATGAAGGCAAGACGTTATAAAATAGGGTCATGCCTACAGATCGTACAGATTGTTAGTTCATATGAGCTTCCTACTTTCAAAGCAAAGGGTCAAGAAGGCCTCGTACATTGTCCTTATCGAGTTTAAAGGTTAGAGTTCAAGGACAATGTAATGAAACGGAAAATAAAAAGTGGCAGGATCAAAATAATAACCGTAATTCTGGTCAATTCAAAAGATAAAGCTGTGGTCCTAGTGGGGACAAATGAATAATCCCAATCTTTAGTGTCCTAAATGCAAAAGAATCATAGTGGTGATTGCCACTTTGGCAATAATGTCTCGCTATCGCTGTGGTGAGCAGCCGCTATGTATCACAATGCCTGGACAAAGACCAAAGAAAGGTTAATGATCGTTTAACAAAGAAAAAGTCACATGTTGTTTGCCATGACTCATGAGGAGGTCGCCTTAACTGGACGTTATTACGAGTATGTTATATGTCTATAGCGTACATGTTTACGTTTTTATTGATTCTGGCGGCACATTCATTTATATCTGATGCATGCTTAGCTAAAGTTAATGTTTTATGTCAAAAAACTGATAGTATACTAGATGTTAGTATGCCATCAGGAAGAACTATATATATTATTAAATTAGCTAGGACATTTCAGATTGATTTTGATGGGTTGGTTTTGTTAGCAGACCTACATGTTATAATTATGAGAGATTTTGTTATTATCTTGGGTATGGACTGGCTGGGTAGTAATCGCGCTACCATCGTATGTTTTGAGAATGGAGTAATCTTTCGAAGACAGAGACAAAGAGTTCAAATTTCATGGGTCAAAAATTAAAGCACTTCTCCGCCTCATCTCAGTTTTGCTGGCAGAGAAGTTGCTAAAGAAGCGAGATTGTCAAGGTTTTCTTGTCAATGTCACTGACACTTTATCTAAGGAAGTATCAGTGGATAATGTGCTAGTTGAACGAGAGTATATCGTTGTGTTTCCAGATGACCTAGTAGGTATCCCGTCTGATAGGCAAGTGGAATTTACGATAGATCTGATACTTGGAGCTTCACCCATGTCAAAGGCTCCGTATAGGATGACAGCAAAAGAATTGCAAGAGTAAAAAATGTAATTGGAAGAGATGCTAGGTAAATGATTTATGAGACCGAAGTGTTTTCTATGGGGAGCTCCAGCTTTTTTGTGAAGAATAATAGGTCGATAAGAATGTGTATCAACTACCATGAGCCAAATAAATTGAAGATCAAGAATAACTACCCCTTCCAAGAATTGAGAATTTGTTTGATCAATCAAGGGTGCTTTAGTGTTTTCAAAGATCGACTTGAGGTCGACTATCATCAATCAAGGCCAGCCCATCCGCTATACCAAAGTCTCAGATTTAACTCGCTATGGGCATTATGAATTTACAAGAATGCCATTTGACCGATTTAATACTCTTGCAAGATTGATAGATTTGTTGAACCAAGCTTTTTATCAATATTTAGATCGCCTGTATTGTATTCATTGATAACATCTTGATTTATTAAAATTCCAAGCAAATCATCAAGAACACATGAGGACATGATTAGAGAGACGTGAAAAAAAAATTGTATGCCAAATTTAAGAAATGTGAATTTTGATTTGATCGAATAGGATTCTTTGGTCATGTTGTGAAGGCTAAATGAATTGAATAGATCCATCAAAAGTTGAGGTCAGGTCTAATTGGTCAAGATCGTCTTAATATTGGATAAGTGAGAAGCTTCTAGGTTTAGTCGACTATTATCGAGATTCATAGAAGGATTCTAAAAATAGCTGGTCTTATGATGTAGTTAACTCGAAAGGATGTTAAGTTTATTTGGTCCCAGAAATGTGAACAGAGTTAAAGGACAAGCTAGTGTCTGCACTAGTACTAGTTTTACACGAAGGTTCTGGAGGCTATGTAATTTACAGTAATGCATCAAAGCTAGGTTTTGGTTGTGTTGATGCAACATAGAAAGGTAATAGCTTATGCTTCAAGGAAATTGAAGCAGTATGTGCAGAATTATTTGACACATGATCTTGAACTTGCAGCGGTACTGCACGCTTTGAAAATTTGGCGCTATTACCTTTATGGAAGAAGTGTGAGAATTACACCCACCATAAGAGTCTCAAGTAATTCTTTACCCGTGAGAAGTTAACATGAGAAAACAATCGCAGCTTGGAATTGGTAAAGGACTACGATTGCACTATCTCGCACTCATCCGGTAAGTGCTAATGTAGTTGCAGCATCCTCTAAGTAGGAAGAATATAGGTCAATCTTTTGCACTACATTTGACACAAGATAATATGATCAAGGACTTTGAGAATTTGAGAATTGAAATTTTAGATCCGCTTAAGCGGGCATCGCTAATAATAGCAAGTTCGACAACAAGACCGACACTCAAAGATGTAATTGTGGGTTTTAGAATGATGATCCGCTTTAGAAAAGATCAAGCGTTGAAGTAGAACCGAAAAGAGAAAAGATTTTGAAATAGTGGGGACAAAGCTTTGATGTTCAAAGGTCTGCTATGCGTGCCTAAGGATGAAAGTCCGATAATGAGATTTTATTTGAAGCTCATTCTACTTTTTACGCCAAGACATATCCAGAAAAACCAAAATGTATTAAGATCTATGTAATACATTTTGGTGGAGAAACATAAAAGGAGTTATAGCTCGTTTTGTGTCAAAATGCTTGGTGTGTCAGCAAGTAAAGACAGAACATCAGAGGTTGTTAGGGCTGTTGAATCCAATGGATATACCGGAGTAGAAATGGGAGAAAATTGCAATGGATTTCGTTGTGGGTTTTCCTTGATCGGCAATAGGTCACGATGCCATCTGGGTTGTAGTAGACTGTTTGACGAAATCTACTCATTTTCTACCGATCCCAATAAATTTCAGTTTGGAGTAGTTAGCACAGTTGTATGTTAGGAAAATTATCTGACTTCATGGACTACCATCGTCCATACATCAAACCGAGACCCGAGGTTTACCTAAAATTTCTGGAAAAGTATTCAAGGAGCTTTGGGTACTAAATTAAAATTTAGTACGGCTTATCATCCTCAGACTGACGAGCAATCGGAATAGACAATTCAAATACTTGAGGATATGTTGAGAGCATGTGTTTTGGGTTTGGGTGGTAAATGTGAGAGTCACTTGTCACAGGAGTTCATTTATAATAATAGCTTCCAAACTACCATCGGCATGGCACCATATGATGCACTATATTGTTGTCGATGTCGTTCGCTAATTTGTTGGGATGAAGTTAGTGAAAGAAGAATTTTGGGAACCAGAGTTAGTTGAGAAAACAGTGGAAACGATAGACAAAATCAGGTCCACAATTAAGACTGCATAAGATTGTCAGAAAAGTTATGTCGATCAAAGAAGTAAATAATTAGAGTTCGGGGTCGACGAAAAAGTTTTTTTGAAGGTATCTCTAATGAAAAGAATAATGTGTTTCGGTAAGAAATGGTAGTTGCTACCACAATTCATCGGCTCATTCGAAATTCTTGAGAAAGTTGGAAATGTGGTGTATCGTCAGCATTGCCACCGAGCTCCTCAGAGTGCACCACGATTTCACATTTTGATATTAAGAAAGTACATAAATGATCCTACACATATGGTAAATTATGAGTTGTTGGTTTTACAGAATGATATGACTTATGAGGAAGCGCCGACGATAATTCTAGAAAGAAAACTCTATGATCTTAGAAACCCGAGATCTCTTTAGTCAACGCTCAATGGGATAGACACAAGGATGATGGGGAACACTTGGAAAAGAGAAGAATATGTTTTAGTTAAGCACCCGGACCTCAGAAACTATAAGTTAAATTTCGAGGACTAAATTATATTAAATGGGAGGGTTGTAGCTTAATCTTAAAAAAATTTCGCCTTTTAATTTCAAGGAAATAAAATTTAACTTTCAAGATTGCTACGTAACTCGTAGTACATTTTAAAATATTGTAGTCACATTAATTTTTGCACGATTTATCTTATATAATTTATTTGACGTTTAAAAATTTTTATTGATCACTCATTGTGACCTATTAAATTTCTTGAATAGGATAATTTTTTCTTGATTAATTTTTCGTGTTTAATTTTAGACTAACCGAATAAATTTGAAATCAACTAGGTTTAAATTTCTGCCTCGCCCAATTTTTCAATCAACTTGTTTACCTTAATCATGATCATTTTCCCACTGCTTATCCACCGTAATCTCTACCATGTTGTTATCCAATTATAACTCGTATATAGACTATCACCCACACTCAAAATAGCTCCAAAACCCAACCCCAAATGGCCTAAAGACCGATCCAATCTACCCCAGAAAACTACCGTAAAATTCTGCCAAACAGCCTCCTCTCCATTACCAAAGAACCGCTCCCTCCATGGACACTAAAACTACCCATTTTCTCTAGGTAAACCCCAATTTCTTCTCCTCATTTTTCCCTCCTAATATTAGTCCCAGATTTCAGTGTTTTCCTCCAAGAAATTGCCTCCAACCACTCTCCCAAACTGCTCTATTTCATCACTTGAAAACTACCCCATACACACCCAAAAACGGTTCGCACCCCTACCTTCTTTACTCAAAATTTCCTTCCAAATTACAGCTCCAACTCTCAACTATTTCTCCCATTCTTCCCTATAATAGCCACCCATACCATATTGTTTTCTTCCAGAAAATCAGCCCTTAAACTTAAATAAAAGACTTCCACTTTTCCCTTCAAACTGGAGCCTTCAAGTTCCAAACCATTTTGTTCTTATCAACACATCTTCACTTTCACTCCCAAAATTCAGCACTAAAATTTAGAGAAAACCCTACATTCATCCTTCAATTTTCAGCCATAAGGGACTAGAAAACTCGCCCAATTCTTCCAATTGCGCCTCAATTTTGACCAGCCTAAAGCACCTTTTCCTTCACTTTAAGCCACCCAAAAGTCCCCTTATTTTCTCCTCTTTTCAGACCTTTATATCCATATTTTCTCCCTTTATTTTAGATACAAAAATGCAACAAACCACCCCATTCCTTCAAAGCAGTAAATCGGCCCCAACAAGAAATGGAAGCATCATTTTTCTCTCTCTCTCGCCCATCGATTTCTTTTCTTATCCCGCATTTAAATCTAGTGTTACTATATTTTGGGAGAACAAAATGCAGAGACATAGCTTTATTTTGAGAAAAGTGCAATCAATTTCTTTATTCAATTCAACTTAACAAGACTTCGATTTAAAAGGTAGTTTTTATGCTACCATTAAGTTGCATGATTTTAAATTGAGAAAATGATATGTAAATTGATTGCCATGCTTAATGTTAAATTTGGAACTTTATGATTGTGATTGAAGGTGATCACATATGTAGGAAAATTGGCTAAATGGTTCCTAACGCTGCCTCTCAAGGCGTAAAATGGTCCTAACTTTTATTCTTTTGTCACGTAATTCCCTAACCTATATGTTTTGGTATGAAATTAGTCCTTATTTGATTAATGAGACAATATGTTCTTAAATTTTTAATTAGAAAAATTTCAATTGAATTTTAAGTTTTACAAAAGTACAAATAAGTCTCGATATTTTTATTTTTATAAAAATTTAAAATAAACTAACAAATTGATAATATACTAAATTATTTTGTATATTTTACTTAATTATTATAAAATAACTAAAATTTAAGTTCATAATTATTAACAAACGTGTTAATTAAAATTATTTTATTATTATTAAGTAATCATATTATTTAAAATTTAAAATTTAATTTTATCGTTACAACATAAAAAGAAAAATAACATTGTCACAAACTTGATGCTCAAATATTTTTATTTAATTGAGCTATTCATTTATTAACTACAAATATTAGAGCTCAAATTATATTTTTCATACTTTAATTTATCGCTTTATTATCGCTCAAAACTAAAGAACACATAATGTGTAAATTAATTTTTATTAGTATTTTTATGTTAAAAAAATATAATAAGATTAGTTCAATGTCATAAAATTATATACACCATTTTGTTATTTATTTAACTTAATTTTTATTCAAGTTTTTCACATCATATAGCAATTACATATACCTAAAGCGCAATAATTTTATATTTTTGTCTTATGAAAAATTTAATTGACACGACTATATTGATATATTTAATATGCTAAATTAAATATTATTTAATTTATGTATCGGATCTATTTGTACATTTTGAAAATGTTAGAAATTCAATTGCAATTTTCTTTAATTAAAACTAAAGGTATTTTTGTCTTTTATGAAATAATGACCAATAGCAAGCACTAAAACACATAAGTTAGAGACGTGTGTCAAAAACAAAGGTTATGGACCATTTGCTCTAATTTCTCCACATATGTATGTTAGTGATTAAAAGTAATCATTTTTAAGTTCATGTGGTACCGCCATCAAAATATTGTTCTTATGTATGTTTAAACAATTGACATGTCGTGATATTAATTTCATATTTTTTTCACCCGATAGTATAATTTAATACTAAGTATTTTTTATGAAATACTTACCCTAAAATCATTAAACTCCCTGATTGATGTGATGGCGCTGAAAGCGATGGCGAGAGTAGTGACCTTGAAGAAAGCAAAGATAGTTTGATTAATTGAACAATTTATGATGTAAAGTTAAATAAATTGTTGAACTTATTTTTAATTGTAAAGTAGAGGATAACCGAATTTGTTATTAAATTTTCATTTTGGAATTTGAATATGAGGTTGTCTAGTTATATTTCTGGAAATTCAGCTTTATGTCCCCAATTTTGAAATATCACAACTTATTGTGTAGTATAAATTTTTTAGTCAAATTAGTGGCGTTTCATAGGTATATAAGTGGTCTAATAATAGAATTTAGAATCACTCAAAAACTTTGTGGTATGAATTTATTATGTTAGTTTTACCAGGCTGCGTTAGTGTACCCGAGACAGTTTTTCAAGAAAATTTGGCCACTTTTTTCACATAACAAATGACATGGTTAAGGTCTGAAATTTTAATACGTTGTAGTCTAAGGTCCAAAATATTTACAGTTCAAATCTCTTATTTTTGGAGTACGTTTAGATAGTCAAATAATTTATGGCGGCACAAAATGCATTTTTGGTGAAACCTTAAGAATTTAGAAGATTAATTCATTTTTCCTTGCACGCTTGTGTCTTTCCGCAGTAAACCTTTCAAGAGCACGGGAAAGATTATTTGAAGTCACAAATGTTATTTAAAGATTTTTAAGTGACCATCCGGTTGAAAAAATTTGAGACAAGCTATAGAACATGCACCAGTAGGACAAACAAGTGCACAAAGGGTATGTGAATGAGTTATAGAAAATACTTACATATTAACAAGAGTTTATTTAATAGTTGAACAACGGCCTATTGCAATATCTTTTACGTATTGCGGTGTAAAAGAAGTATTGCCAATGAAGAAATACGTTGAATCAACCATTAACACACTCTAATGCACAATGTTTTCAAAATCTTGTCGAGAACTTATGAAAGTTAGTTGCTCAAGATATCTATTTTATTTCCTAGCATTAAAATTTCAAAAATATGTACACATTGTTAAGAGAGAGGCAAGTGAGGACCTAATCCACTTAAGTTCAAAGTAAAATTTAATAGATCCCGTGTCGTTTCTAATCGAAAGTTATCACGACTAACCAATTTACTTAATTAGAACAAATTTTATTGTTCGAGCACATCCAATGATGTATGTGTATTTTGTTAGAGGAAAACAATATAAATACATTGGTAATGTGATTAAATTTGCTCAAGATGTGAATTCAATTGATGATGTTTTACTGTTTAAACAAGCTAATTTATCCGCGATATTGATTGTGAATAAAACTGGTGTGAATAAAACTGAGGCACGTGGTATTAAACAATTTTGTGTACTTCGTGAGTATGTCCGACAAGCATTGGTTTGGTTAAAACAAAGTCATCTTTATTATCGAGATATAACTATTGACAAGAGCTCCTTGGAAACATTACCCGAAGATGGCATATCTGAAGATATTCCTCATGCCCATGAAGATAATGCACATCTTCCAAACGAAAATCAATCAATAGATGTTGTTGAAAATAACATAGAGATGCCTCCTGAGATTGTTAACCAAAATATTCATATTGATAAATTTCATGATGTTGAGACTACTTCTATAGGGCCTCAACCTAATCGACAAGCATGTATACATATGGCATTACAAACTAAATCTTCATAACTTAGTTGTCCCATTGAATCAAGATTTTGGGATCTCCATTCAACAAGGTTGGATTACCATTATAAAGATATGAACGTAGTAGGTTTTAATCTCATTCTGCCTCGATCGACATTATACTTGATATCTTAGTAAACTTTTAGTAAGTGGATCCGTGATATTCTCCTTTGACTTTATATAATTGATGGAGATTACACAATTTGATATCAACTGCTTTATGGTATTATGTCTTCGATATATATGCCGAGACTTACCATTATACATACTATTTGTGCTCTTTCGATAGCCAACTGACTATCACAATGCATATTCTATTGCAAGCACTCGCTTAGGCCAACAAAATGTCCTATAAGAAATTATGAAGTCGTTCTACTCCTTTCTAGCTTTATTTAAAGTTATGACTCAGATTCCATCAGAATCGAGCTATACACGTTGTTTTGAGGACTTTTAAGAAATTTTGAATAGATCATACTTTCTTCTTGCTTAATTTAAAGCTCAAAAATTCAAATTCTATCACTATCTTCCAATACTCAAGTTGATTGGATGATTTCAAGAAACAAATGCACTCAATAGTAAAGCATATTTACTAGTAGATTTTGATTCCCTTTGTATTGATATCTAATTTACAACATCGCATTTATTTTCAAGTTTAACAAGTGATTCATTACAAAGTGCAATTCAACATTTTAATGTTGTTTCAATATTTCAATACTATAATTTGAAGAAAGAAACACTATCTTCCACAAATCTTAGAATAAATTTGAACTTAAATTGAAGATGTAATGCAAACAACAATCTCAACCCTACAATTCTGAGTAGAATTGTGCTTAGCAACATAAATTCGTCAATATCATGAAGCACAAGCAGTACATTCATATTAAACAACCCATTAGCTAAATGCCCCTTGCTCACGTACATCCCATTTTTGGTAAGTACATATTTTTCAGACTGAAATACTAATCAACCTATTCTTGCACAACAATGAACAAGAAACCAATTTTTTTAAGACTCAAATACTAGCCAAAACGCATTCTTGCGAATCTCTGGAACATGTAGTTCATCAAGTAAGATTACTTATTTTTCTGAAGTTATTTTCAACACTACTTGGCCTAATCCAAAGATCCCTAACGTAGAAGAGTTTCCCATAAAGAGTTGTCTTCCAATGATCGGAGTGTAAGATGAAAACATCTCTTTATCGACACAAACATGACAAGTAGCGCCCGTGTCGATCTACCATTCTCAGGTTATCTACCAAATTGGTTTCAAACACCATTGTCGAGAACATTAGATCCGACAACCTGTTATTCAATTTGTCTTCCTCGATTAAGACATTTTTACGCAAGAACTTCGTTACATTAAGTGTATTGAGATTCAAAATCCTTTTTTGTTGCTATCTCTTCAAATTCACTCCGATAAACTTTTCGAGTTTCTTTCCATGAATATTGACAGGGAGTATATCGAAAGTAAATGAAGATGTCATTGATAATCAATTTTATATCACATAACATGCACTATTTTTTAAAATAAAATAATGTATGTAATATGTGAACAAAATTCAGTATTCTGAATACAATTTTTTAATCTATGCACATGTTTTAATAATAACACGTGATTACATAATTCCAAAATTATGATCAATTTAAAAAACAAGATTACTGCATTTAATACTCGAAAACCAAATCTAAACAATACTGTAATACCAATTCATGCAGTAAAATAGAATATAAAATACATAAAATAAAGTTCTTCTTAAAATTGTTGGTAAAATTAGTGTATTATTTATATTCTGATAATTTAATCACATGCATGCAAAGGAGCAAAATGACGACTTACAGAAATATCGAAAAATGGAGAATTAAATTCGGTCGAGGCAAAAGTTCGACTTTTTTTCCTTAAGACGAAATTACCCCGCACAAGTACTTAAGGTTTCTCGACACACGTCTCCCAAGATACAACGACCACTTCTCATAATAGGTGCACTCCAAATTTCGAGAACAACGAACCAAACAACATTTTGTCTCTCTTTAAATGAAAACTGGACTTGAATTTTATGCAGAAATTATTTATATACTAAAATAATTTATGCAAAAGTGTAAAGACATTTGGTTGAAAGTGAAGTGATTTAATTTCCAATCACAATGGACGATGATAATATCCAAAAGTTGTGTATCGAACAACTTTATAAAAAGGCATGTTCAAAAGACGTGTCTTTTTCAAAAAGACATGTCCAAAGGACATGCCCCTAAGATGCAATGATGTAACTGTTTAGAAATGACATGTCTAAACAGACACAACTTTTCAACCAAACGATTTTAGAATATTCTAATTTATCTTCCAACAATATTCAGATATTTAAGCGATTCACTTTGAGTCTTAATTTTCATTCACCCAAATTGATTCGAGCAATATGGCCTTATAATTCTTGACCGACTAATGAGTTTCACTTAAAAATTGATCAAAGATAATCAAAACTAACATCTTTTAACCAATTTCCAACTGCCTCTTCAACCTCTAAACAATTACTCTTTTCTGGACACCATCTTGATTAACAAAAGTTTCTTTCAATATGAACAATAGATTTTTATATTCAATTCATATTCTTGCACATAAAAAAGTGTAGTAAAAAAAAGCATGTAAGGATGATACGATGACACACATATATTGTTAGGTTGTGTTTGTCGTCAAGTAAATTATTTGTACTGTGACATTTTGAAATAAAATTAATATATATTGATTGATATATTTATTATGTTATTTTGAGCTTACATTTGTCCATAGGTCGATTTGATATTACAAATTGAGTGTTTAAGTTGTTAAACACGGAAAGATTCAATCTGTAATTCGATTTAAAATTGCCGTTCCCGATCAGTAAATATATATGGATAATTTATTTTGATAAGATCGTCTCGATTTTATTAAAGTCTATCTTTGACTTTGGCAATAAAATTGAGAATACATTTGAATGTATTGAACGGGACCACGTGAAATTAATTTGTGACATTGACCGCATAAATTTAATTTCACTTGACCATCGTATATGGGACCTTATCCTCGAGCGGATAATGGACTTTGCCATTAGCTTGAAGTTCTTTGAGGTGTCAATGAGTGAGATTAAATTGTTGATCAATATCTCGATACTTTGGGAATGAGAGTGAACTAACGAAGAACATATATTCGTAATATGGAATCCGTCACCTTTAAGGTATGATCATGATCTCACTAGTTCTTCTAGTATACAATTTAACTCGAGCTCAAGAGTTCGATATTGATTGTTGAATTCAATGATGTGATGTGATCACATCGAACCGCCGATAGAAAATGAGAGTTGAGAATTTGTGAATATTCGAATAAGGGTATTTTGGTCATTTTACTTATTCTAAATATTCGAGTTGATCGACGGGATAACACGAAGATCAATAAGTCGGAGGATATAATTATCGATTGTTGCTTCAAGAATTTCAATTAGACTAAGAGTGCGCCTTGTTCTTTTAGTGAAATAGAACTTGATTAATAAATTATTTTGATTGATCAAGAGTTGATCGAGTTAAAAATTAATTTATTAGAGCTTAGTTTAATTGGGTCCGATCAAGTCCCCTCAAAGGCTCCAATATATAGAGCTAAATAGGCTTATTACCTATTTTTCAATGTAAGTAAATGGGGCCTAGGTTATGGTACTAGGTTGGTAGGGTTTTGGAGTGCAGTGGGTTATAAATAGTCTCATAAGACTATTTTTCCGACCTAGATAAGCATATAGACGGGACACATACTAAAGTGTGAAGTGTATGTTTTCTTAACAAAGAAAACCCTAATCCTAGTATAACCTAGATCGAGAGAGGTGACCACACACCGGTATAGCTGCTCTTGGAGAACACTGGGGAAGGTTTGAGGGTTTGGAGCTTTGGAAGATTCAAGAACGCCGTTGATAGGAATTTTGTAAAATACACTACAAGGGTAATTCCTTCAACACCTATGTGTTCTTGTAATTTTATTTAATCCGGTTGAATGCACGAAATAAATCAGATCTTGCAGATGGATGTTTGATCATCATAGAAAATTAATTTTTGTGATGTCTAGATCTCGTTTCCAACAATTGGTATCGTGAGCCAAGGTTTTAATTTTATTTTGTGTATTTAGGATTGAATAAAATTGTATTTTAATGCATGTGTTAGTTTGGAGCGTGTTAGGGTTTATGTGATTTATTGTTGTTGTTAGATTAAATGATTTTTAATTGTGTTTTGAACAATTTATGGCCTCGTAATTTTTGGTGAAAATTGTATTGTGTTTTATCGAGTCATGTAACAAATGGGGTGGATTACTTTACCCATGTTTCTCCTTTGATTTTAATTTATCGCAGATTGTATTAGAAATTAATTTTAATTATATTGTCTGCATTGGATTAAAATATGAGGACCGATTTCACCATCGCCTCGAGGAGTGAAGATCCTCTCACGCAATTTATGAGGAGGACCGGACTTTATCTTCTTCATTTCGTGGAGGGCTTGCACTGCAAATATCTATTTTGGCTGGCTTCGATCCGAATGCTGGTCGTTGATTTAGTTTGGACCCTAATTCAAAATGTTTGAATTGGAATTAAATTAAATCTTTGAAGAATTGGGCTCCGTAATTTCAAGACATGGGCTCTAACTTGTAAATGGAAATTGAAAAATTGGGTCGGCTTGTGGCTCAATTGGACCTTTAATTTACTTGTAATTTTGTGTCTAGGTTTGGGCCATAAATTTGTTCTATTTAATTTTATTATCGCTTTATTGCTTTTAATTCAATTGTGATTAAATGTCATTCATATAACATGTCATATAGATCACATTACACCGCCTAGGTACTATTCTATCATATATTGTGTATAATATTTATTTTTTTTTTCTAATTTTACTAGATTAGAAAGATTAAATATTTTAATTAATAATTGGACCATTTTTTTAAGAGTTAAAATTGGTTAGAAATTATTAATTGAAAACTCAAACAAGATAAAATATTAACAAGGGTACACTGCTTATGTGAACCCACGGCCTCCCTTATTAGCCCATTAGTAAGAATAGGTGTATACCTTGTGCTAATTTTATTGGCCCCCTATAAGAGGATTGCACTATTTCGTTACTAGATTGGGCCTAATCGGTGATAATTTTTAAGTGTTAATTAATCATGATTGCCCCATAGGTAACATAATTAATTTATAACTTAAAATTATCTAATATAGGGGTTGCACACTTAAATCAAAACATCGTGGGGACTTCATATAGAATATCCAAACGGTGTTATTGATGGCCTAAATACAATGATACTAAATTAATATTGCATGAGATGTCAGATATATTGAAATTAGTGGAGGGTCCCAACTTAGCCAGAATCACACTATGTTATCCTATAGAGGGATGTGTTTAAGATTTTGGGGTTTTAGGTATTCGCCATAGAGAAATAGTTCTCGGGTCTACTCTGCAAAGAAATCATTATTTTATGTGTAGCTCATTTCAAATTTTTAATTTTATTTCAAAAAATGCCTGTAATTCAATCGCCTATGATTTTGACCAAAACCAACTAGTAGGAGAGAATTATATTGATCGAAAACGTAATTTGATGATTGTCCTCACCGAGAAGCATAAGTTCGTGTTAATCAACCCCGCCCCGATGAACTTACCGCAGCCCACGATGCTCGGCGTCGATATGAGAAGTGGATCCAATATGATGAGATGGTTCGCCGCTACATTTTGGGATCTATCTCAAATGTGTTGCGTGCCAGTAAACATCAAAGTATGGAAACCGCTACTCGATTATGGATAGTCTTCGTGAAATGTTTGAGCACCAGGACGCCAGTCCCGCCAGTCGCCATCAGTCTATAATGAACATGCGATGAAACCAAGCACGCCCGCGAAAGATCATATGCTTGCATTGATTGCTCGCTTTAACGAAATGGAGGTTTTAGCGGTCGAGATCAAATCGAGATTCAGTCGACATGGCTTTAGAGACTCTCCCGAGATGTTCTCTCGCTCAAAGTTAATTATAACATGAACAAGTTGAACATGTCCCCGATCGAACTGATGAAGGAGCTCCAAAATGCTGAAACTATTCTTAAGACCAAGAGTGGTGATGCCTTTGCTATTTTTCCTGCTGGATCATCCTCTTCCAAGCCGAAAGGCAAAGGAGACAATAAGAGGAAGAAATCTAGCAAGAAAAACCCACAGCAGCAGGTTAAAAAGGCAAAGCCAGATGGTAAGCCTAAAAGAAAGTGTTTTCATTGTGGACAGAAGGGTCATTGGAAGAGGAACTGCCAGGAATACCTAGCTTCCAAAAATCCAGGTAATGGTGAGTTATCTTTTATTGAGTCATGTTTGGTGGTTGATTCTACTGATTCCTGGATTGTAGATTCTGGAGCCACTAATCATGTTTGCAATTCTTTGCAGGGGTTCCATGTAACCAAGGAACTCAATGAAGGGGAACTGACTCTCAAAGTTGGCACATAAGCAATGATGTCTGCAAGAGCTATTGGAAATGTTTATCTTTATTTTAGAAATAAAAGTCATTTGGTTTTAAAGATTTGTTATTATGTTCTGGATATTACCATAAATTTGATTTCGTTTGCTTTGTTATTTAGACAAGGATATTTTGTCCGCTTTTCACTTTTTTCGTGGATATTACTCTAAATAAAGCCCTTATCCGTAGGGGACATTTAAATGATGATTTATATGTTTAAAACCTCTTCGATAGCTCATAGCTCACACCGAATCTAATAAACGATTAAACTGCTCCTACTAAATCGAATCTAATAAATGCATTAAACCATATTAACCTTAATAGAATCCAAAGACTCGCGAGGGATGGTCCTTAAGTGACTTAAAGATGGAGTCCCCACCGGTTTATGAATCCTGTTTGAAGGAAAATGACCAAGAGGTCCTTTACATCAAAGGGACATAGGCCAAAGAAGTTTTGGAATTAGTACACTGGATGTATGCGGGCCAATTAGTGTCCAAGCTAGAGGCGGGTATGAGTACTTCATCACTTTTTATCGATGACTACTCTAGATATGGTCATGTTTACCTAATGGCTCTCAAGTCCCAAGCTTTTGAAAAGTTCAAGGAATTCAGTAATTGAAGCGGAGAAGCAATTAGGTAAGAGCATTAAAATACTTCGATCGATCGAAAGTGGAGAGTATCTATCCCACGACTTTAGAACATATCTGCTGAGAATGGGATTTTATCCCAACCGAAAGTGCACCAGAACACCCCAATGTAATGGTGTCTCAAAAAGGAGAAACAGACATTATTGGACATGGTCGATCAATGCTTGGCTTCTCAACACTTACTACATCCTTTTGGGGATATGCAATACAAACCGCAATATACTTATTGAATGTAGTTCCATCTAAGTCCGTCCCCAAGACACCCCCTCGAATTGTGGAATGGGCGAAGTTTAATCTAAGACATATCCGTTTATGGGGATGTCCAAAGACATGTGCTTAAGGGAAAGGCGGATAAGATGGAATCAAGATCGAGTTGTGCATTTTGTAAGATATCCTAAGGGGACAAGAAGACATTACTTTATAGTCTCGTGACAAGAAGGTTTTTGTAAGCACAAATGCAACCTTCTTAGAGGATAGATATATAGAAGAACGCGAATCTAAGAGCGTTCTTTTCGAAGAAATGAAGAGAAACATTCCCACTCATCCACCCAGAGATCCAGACCGAACCTACTCAACATGAATTCACGCCTCCATTGATGATACCGATGCAAAGGAGAGAGAAATGGAGGTTCCACCCACCATACCCATCGGGTTTGGAGGCACCGATATGTCGAGATCAAGTCCTCATGTTCACCACCACAAGAGACTAAACCGCAATGAAGGATATGGTGGAGGAGAAACAACAAGAGAACAATCACAAATTCCAATCAATCGTGAACTTCCACAGCTTAGCGAGAGAGAGAATCATTCGACCACCCTCAGGTACTTGCTATATTGAGAGTCTTTCGAGGCGCCTCACCGAGTAAGAAGAGGATCCCATTTCGCTTAAGGAAGCTATGGATGATGTAGACGACGACCATTGGAAGAGTGCCATGGATTCGTAAATGAAATCTATGTACACTAACCTTGGTCTGGGAACTTGTAGATGTACCAAATGGGGTAAAACCTGTAGGGTGCAAATGGATCTATAAGAGGAAGAGAGGAGTAGACGGAAAGGTGGAAACCTTTAAAGCTAGACTGGTTGCTAAGGGTTTTACCCAAAGAGAAGGTATCGATTACGAGGAAACCTTCTCTCCCATGGCCATGCTTAAGTCTATAAGAATCTTCTTATCCATTGCAGCTCATTTTGATTATGAGGTGTGGCAAATGGATGTCAAGACAAAGATTCCTTAACGGGAGTCTTGATGAGAGCATCTATATGATGCAACCGCATTTGTTTTATCCAAAATGGTCAAGAGCATAAATTATGCAAACCGAATAGGTCCATATATGACTTAAACAGCGCCTAGGTCCTAGAACATCGATTCGATCAAACTATCAAGACTTATGGTTTTGATCAAAATCCTAATGAACCTCTTGTGTCTATAAGAAGATTAAAGACAACAAAGTGATTTTTCTCATACTTTATGTTGATGATATCCTACTCATTGGGAATGACGAGGAGCATTGACTTTCGCTACAATCGTTGGCACAACAGCTTGATATGAAGGACTTGGAAGAAGCCAATTATGTTCTAGGTATTTAGATCCTTCGGACGTAAAGAATGTAAGAATCGCTCTATTCCAAGCTTCATATATTGATAAAATATTGGTGAGATTTACAATGCAAAATTCCAAGAAAGGTTAAATGCCTTTCAAAGATGGAATTCACTTATCACGGAGCACCGCCCCAAGACTCATAGTGAGGTGGAATACATGAAGGTGTTCCTTATGCCTCTACCGCAAGAAGTCTCATGTATGTTATGCTATGCACTCGACCGCTTATTTACTACTACTGTTGTGATTGTCAAGAGATATCAATCAAACCGGACCGAGCATCGGATCATACATATTCTCAAGTATCTTCGCAGTAACAAGAGATTATATGTTGGTCTATTCACCCGCATTTAGTCCTTACGGTTATACCGATTCGATTTTCAGCCGACAAGGACCCTCGCAAGTCCACATCAAGGTCGGGCCACGCTGGGTGGCGGTGTGCGTTGTTTGGAGGAGCATCAAGGCCTTGTATTGCCGATTCCACCATGGAGGCAGTAATATGTGGCAGCTTGTGAAGCGCCCAAAGAAGCGGTATGGCTAAGGAAGTTTTTGCTAGACTGAGGTGGTTCCTTCGCATCACATGCCATCACTCTATACCGTGATAACAAAGTGAGCGGTGGCAAATGCAAAAGAGCCCGTAAGCCATCAACTGGGAAACACATTGAACGAAAAATACCACATAGTTAGAGATATCGCTCAACGAGGAGATGCAACAATGTGCAAGATTGCATCTCGCAGAAAATCTTGTCGACCCATTTACCAAAAGCTACCAACTAAGAGTTTTCGAGGGGCATGTTGAAAATATGGGTGTACTTAACATGTCTCATTTACTCTAAGGCAAGTGAGAGATATGTTAGTCAGTGTTTGTTCATCGAGTAAATTATTTGTACTCGTGACATTTTGAAATAAAATTAATATATTGATTGATATATTTATTATGTTATTTTGAGCTTACATTTGTCCATAGGTCGATTTGATATTACAAATCGAGTGTTTAAGTTGTTAAACACGGAAAGATTCAATCTCTAATTCGATCTAAAATTGTCGTTCCCGATCAAGAATAAATATGGATAATTTATTTTATTAAGATCGCCTCAATTTTATTAAAGTCTATCTTTGACTTTGGTAATAAAATTGAGAATACATTTGGAATGTATTGAACGGGACCACGTGAATTAATTTGTGATATTGACTGCATAAATTTAATTTCACTGACCATCGTATACGGACCTTAATCTCGAGCGGATAATGGACTTTGCATTAGCTTGAAGTTCTTTAAGGTGTTAATGAGTGAGATTAAATTGTCGATCAATATCTCGATACTTTGGGAATTAGAGTGAACTAACGAGGAACATATATTCGTAATATAGAATCCGTCACCTTTAAGGTGTGATCATGATCTCACTGGTTCTTCTAGTGTACAGTTTAATCTGAGCTTAGTAGTTCGACATTAATTGTTGAATTTAATGATGTGATATGATCACATCGAATCGTCATATAAAAGATGAGAGTTGATAATTTATGAATATTCAATAAGGGCATTTTGGTCATTTTACTTATTCTCAATATTCGAGTTGATCGACGGGTAAATGTATAAGATCGATAAGTCTGAGGATATAATTATCGATTGTTGCTTCAAGAATTTCAATTAGACTAAGAGTGCATTCTTGTTCTTTAGTGGAATAGAACTTGATTAATAAATTATTTGATCGATCAAGAGTTGACCGAGTCAAAATTAATTTATTAGAGCTTAGTTTAATGGGGCCGATCAAGTCCCCTCAGCTGGCTCCAATATATAAAGCTAAATAGGCTTATTACCTATTTTGGGTTGTGCGTAAATGGGCTTGGATTATGGTACTAGGTTGGTAGGGTTTTGGAGTGTAAGTGAGTTATAAATAGTCTCATAAGACTATTTTTTTCCGACCGGATAAGCATATTGGCGGGACACATACTTATGTGAAGTGTGTGTTTTTTCCCAACAAAGAAAACCCTAATCTTAGTATAACCTAGATCGAGAGAGGTGACCACACACCGATATAGTCGCTTCTTGGAGAACATCGAGGAAGGCTTGAGGGTTTCGAGCTTTGGAAAATTCGAGAACTGCTGATAAGAATTTTGTAAAATACGCTTATAAGGGTAATTCCTTCAACACCTATGTGTTCTTGTAATTTTATTTAATCCGGTTGAATGCACGAAATAAATCAGATCTTGCAGAGGGATGTTTGATCATCACAGAAAATTAATTTTTGTGATGTCTAGATCCCGGTTTCCAACATATACAACTGCCAGCCTCGTCCCAAATTACTTGCCCAATCATATAGACAAACGTATACCAAACCATTTCAAGCAATATTGTCCAACTTATGCATTATGTTCTAGTCTGGCTTTAATTGTAAACTTCTCTCGAATTCGCTACTTTCTTCTATTTTTTAGCTTCTCCAAGTCTCTTCAATCATTGTTTTTTATTGAAAAAAGTATCTAATATCAGTCTTAAATTTTCATAATATAGAATCAAACTCTTGGATAAGTTGTTCAATATCTTTTTTTTTTTTTTTTAAAATAAACTCTTCCTCTAGCAAGTTCCATGACTAATTAAAGAGCTCTTCAATTGATTTTTTTTTTTTTACGAAGGCTATGAAGCTAATTTTCTAAGATATGTTAAGACCTTTTAAGGGTTTTTAAGCTGCTTAATTATCAGTCTTCTATTTCTACTTAAACATTGAAAACAAACTAATTAGAAAATTAAAACAAGATCTTACTTGTTAAATGTACTCAACCACTAGAGAGACTAACCATATATGCCTATACAACCAACAATATAAAACAACCTTTTTTTTTGTCTAGTGGAGTAGCTTATTTAATTTCCTTAATTAAGATTGGGGTTCAACCTAAAGCAACTTGGAATTATTATACCACGATCCTCTATATATCAACTGCCCTACAACCATAATAAACCCTAATACAGTCCCTTTTAACGGTGCTTGAATTTGCATCATAATTTTTATTACTTCCACGTGCTTTCAATTAACATGCCAACTGATTGCACTATAGATCCAAGTTCATTCTACACACATTTCTCTGTGTCTGTGTGTTAGACCCGAGATTTGGTAAACCGTAGTCTAGTGGGTAGATACTAGACGTAAAGTGCAGAGTGCCCCTTTAATTTAGTGCCTTTGAAAAGGGATCGACATGACCCTCTCCGAATAACTCTAATGGACTCGAAGTGTCACATGCCCCCATGATAAATTAATGTTGTTGATAGAACTACTTTCCATTTTTGTTTTGCAGTCAGCAGGAGTCAAACCAATTAGTTAATGCATGCATGTTTAATTTCATAATTCACCCCAAAACAAAATATATTTTGATAAAAATTTGATTGACAGGGCCACAGGTAGCAGACGACAAGAAGCAGAAAGTAAAGAAAAGTGAAAGGAATATTGAAAAATCAAAGTATGGACAATGTTCAATTTCATGCAGAAGAGTTATGAGGGCACCTTTTGTAGCTCGAGGAAATCTTGAAAATACGAGAAAAGTTGAAGATATTAATGTTTGTTGTCATCAAAATATGAGACTCTGTCATTTATTATTATAAAATATTTCTATGAGAATAAATTACTTGTACGATATATCAGCATTGAGAAATGCAAAATTTTGTTCTCCTTTCGGCTACGTGTTACCAAAATAGGACACTGACATTCATGTAGAATGTAGAATTTTTGTTAATATTGGTTTAATGACAACTAACTAATATATATATTCGTTCAATACTCTTTCTTTTTTTTTTTTTTTAAATACAGTTATATACTAGTAATTAAACGAGTGTCACCATAAGTTTCATGAGACACGACCCAACATAATCCACAAGAGTTTCAAACATGACTGTTTGGCAAAATGATTATGTGCATATCTTATGAAAAGGAAATAATAACAAAATATAGTTTGATTATGTTAAATGATCATTATTTTCTTGAACTTAATTGTAGCGTTCTTAAAATGTAAATTTTAAATCCTTAATAAAATTTCTATGTATTTGAATTCCTTACAACCAGTTACTGCATTCTACTTGAGAAAGGAATGGAACATAAACCAATAATAATTGCTTCTCAAATTCTTGGACAGAATTGTTAGGGTGAATGACTAAGTACTGGCCTTTGAATGGTTTTTTGGTGGGAGTTAGAAACAAAGAAGCCATAGAAATAACAGAATGGTAGGGTCTTCTTATAGTATGTAGTAGAAGCAAATGAAATTAAAATCTTGACGCCTTAAAAGGGTATACTAGTAAGAAAGGAATTGAAAGAAAATTTGGTGGAACCACTCAAGAAGACCTTGAGGAAATAGAGGTAACTAGCCACCCTCGTAAGAAATATCGATGGTAAAATTCCTTTGCCTATCAAGAAAAGTGTATACTTTATCAAAGCGATAGCTCACACAGACTAAAACACGGGAAAGGTAAAATTTTCGCTGGTGAACATAAATTTTCATTTTACTCAGGCTGAGACCTAATTTCTGGAAGAAAGGTATAGATTGTATTAAGCATAAATTAGACAGTCATACCAGCTTCAAACCTTTGTGGTTGTTCTGAACTCTTGGATTTAAACCACCATCAAATTAGCATTCAATTTATAGATAAATCTACTAGATGAACAATAAAATAAAACCGAAAATAACATATGTGCGAATGCAAAATTTAAAAGAAAACAAGACACTGCAAAATTCTAAATGCATCAAGAAATTGCAAGATATAAGCAAATCAAAACTAGACAAGGATACAAATGGCTCAAAACTTGTATCATGAAAGGTTCAAGCTTGACGAGAACACGTGTTTTGTCCCACTATATGCTAGAAACATGTAGATTGTAAAAATAAGACTTCTTTACTAACATCAAAAAGATATCTCACATTTCTTGACCAATAAAAGATCAAATAACTAAAAACTGGTAAGACATATATAAATTTCACAATCAGATTCTTAGTTTTCTGCTGGAATGCTACAGTTAAAAATTTGCCAAAGATAGTTTACCTACTAATAGATTTCTAGCATTTTCAAAAATATAGCCTCGTTGATTGCTGGAAACAATAAAATATCTACTAAAGCTCATTTATTCTATATTAATGTATATAAACTTGTTCACATGGACACGCATGCGTAACACCTGTGAGATCTTTTACCAGGAAGAGAAAGTGACCAAGTAAGAAACATTGAAGGAACGTAAGGAGGAGTAATTTCGGCAAGAAAGTATTAGTTATGAAGAATACAAATTTCAAAGTAATGATATTATGTAATTACTTATATAATGCTATTGATGACAACTTTCAAATCTTCATTTTTCATCCATTTGTTTTCTGGGGCATCCTATTGAGTAATGACTCTTCTAATTGATATCTTCTATTCAGTCGAAGATGTGTGAAATATTTTGTAGAGAAAAGTATTTAAAATGTCCTCCTACACATTTACATATACACTTTATTTTACGAGCCAGCCGCTTTTAATCCATCATAGCTACTTATTTTTAGGGATATTAAGTATAAAGTTCATAATGATTATATTTCTAGCTTCTGCCCATTTATTCAACATTAAGATTACAAGTTCTAAAAATATTCAATACTTGGAGATATTATACTTTGCACCTAACTTGATTTTCACAAAGACAAGGATTCAAACCATGGGGAGCATGACCTTAAAGGCGTCTAATTAAGGAAAGGGGGGGAGGTAGTAGAGAATTTTAGGGGCTTCCTTATAATGGAGGAGGGACAAAACCATATGCCTATTTGGTAATATCTTTGAAGACTTAATGAACACTTCTTCGAAAAACCCGTCCAGTGGATCTCAATCTATTCAATTTGTTTTCCTTGCTAGAATGCATCACTTTATCTTTAAACTTGCTACATTTACTCATCAATTATGTAAGACTAGAGGGAATTTTCTTGAATATTGTTGACCTAGAATAAATTAAAACACATCACATATTTAGGTATGAATGCAATCCAGAGAAAGATGTTAATCAAACATGAACAAAAGGCCAGAATGAAGAAAAGAGGAACATTAGTGAGAATTTCTATTGATAATTTCAGTAAATGTTTGACTTTTATGTTCATTTAAGACTTGGTGAAACAATCTTTAATACGTGCAGATGCATAAGGTATAGTTTTGTAAATGTTTCAAGGCCTATGTTTATGTTTTTAATATAATTCTCTTATATTTTTTCAATAAGTTCTTGATATCCTAATATAAAATCATGTTTTAACCTTTTTCTTTAGCTATATGAACTCATCATTTAAGTACTGCAACTATGTAGAACTCACCAATTGGACTTTGTTTTCAAAACAAATAGAAAAATAGAGACTCAAAACATTTTAGCTTCATTTCGATCCTTTCCCCTCCTCTGCAATACGAACTTTGATTTTAATTACTGATCATTTAAAGTTTATGTATCTCCTCTAACATTTCACCGAGTAATAAAACTTAGCATGGCTATCAGCAATCTAGCAGGAAGATTTTTCATTTTACGGACTTAAAATGGAGGCAATAATACCCAAATTAAGTTACTATTCTAGTTTATTCATTGAAATTCTTTAATAGCATGTTTGGTAGAGAAGATTAGATAGTAATACTGCTCATTTTTAAAGAAGAAACACGCAGGTAAAGTATCACTCGTTTATTCCCTCAACTTCGATCGCACTTATCTTTGCCTCTTACCAAACACAGTTTAAATCTGAGATAAACACTGATGTGTAAAACCACAAAGGATATAGTGAATACATGGTAAATCTTAATGACTTACCAAGAAGGATTAAAAACAATGAAGTGTATGGTATATATATCAATATCATAGACAGCTTCAAATAGATAAGAAAGGGAGATTGATCACATGCGGTGAATACTGGTACCTATACTAGGAATTAATGTCAAGAAAAGCACAAAAATCAAGAAATGCTTTCCAAATATTGAATTGCCCTTCTTTGGACTAAGGAGGATGAATTGACCTTTGCATCATATTATTCTACAGGCATGAGAGAGATGTATGCTATTGGATGCGACTAAATAAAAAAATAAAAATCTTATTCTTATTTTTTCTATTTAATATTGTCTAGTTATCTACTTAACAAACAACCTCGTGACTCCAATCCGTGACATTTACCACATACAATGACATTCAAAAAATATATATAATGAACATCCTCATTTATGCATAATAGGTCTATTCAACATCAATTTTCTAAATTCATCTGCAGTAGCATTAAACTCTGTGAAAGTTCAATCCTGAGACTGATGGCAAGGTGATTAGTGTTGTGGATTCAGAAGTCTATGTGGTGGGGTAGGGTGTCTATATATATATATATATATATATATAGAGAGAGAGAGAGAGAGAGAGAGAGAGATGGATGTCACATTAATTGTCAATGCTCATGCATGGCTGGATAGCCATACTGAAAGTAAGAAATCAGGTTGTCCAAAGGAAGAAGCAACCTCTTTGAGTCACCAATTCAAACAGGCAATTACGCGTAAACAAGGAGGAAAATAAAAGCAGCTCGAATTTCAAAACAAGCCAGAAAAGCGTATAGAAATTCAACCAATAATTTGAAAAGTTGCCATAAAAACAGCACGCCCATTTTTATAGCGGAATCAAACTTTTATGTATTTCAAAGGGAAGATGAATAGTTCAACGTTGTGCATCGAAATTTGAAGTACAAATCAAAGCATAAACAAATGTGCCCCTCGATCGTTAATTTCCTTCCCTTTTGTCCTATATTTTAGCACTATTTTTCATAACTTCTACCTCAAATCGCTGTAAATGTTAATAATATTTTGTTTTTCGGACAGAAAGTTAAGGTTGTTCAGGATCTTGGGGGTGGGAAGAATTGCGTACCAGCCATGAACGTGTTGAGCGGAGCTGGGTATAAAGAAGGGTCAAGAAAAGGTGAACCACCACCGGCGGCGGATGTGGTGGCGGTAGAGTTGGCGGTGGCTGCAGTCCCAGTTATTAAATTAAATTGTTGAACTCCTGCACTGACGCTTCCACCGCCGGATGATGTGTCTCCGGCGATGTACTGGTTTTCAAGGCCTTGATCATAGAGAATTCCTTAAATACATGTCCACCTATGTTAACTGCCGTCTGATATGCGTACTGATCTTCAGCATCATCAATGGCGCTCACTCTAACGCACCGAAAACCGCCTCCGAATTCACTTCCGATGGAAATTACCTAGTTCTAACCCTACAAACATCAAATACAAGTAGGGTTATATGATTTAAAATTGTTTAAAAAACTTTGTTAATACAAAAAAAAAGTAACAAAATTCATTGGGGTAGGGTGGGTGGGGAATAGGGTCTTCCTGTCAATCTTTGTCAGGAATACCTAATAACAGTGTTTTGAAAGGAAAAGGAAAAGGAAAAGGAAAAGCTGATGGGTTATGGAGGTCGATTTCACCACACGCAATCTGTATAGTTTTTTACTACTCTAAAACAGTGTAGTGTAAAACGAACAATCTCACTCTATACTTCTTAGCTAGATTATGAAGAATTCTAAGAGAAATCATGATCCCATGAAACAAATCTTTGAAATGATGAAATTTTGTTTATTATACTGTCTAGTCGAGTTTACCTGAAGTGTTAGTGGGTATTCTAGTGCAAACGAGAGAGGAAGAAGCATTTGGATTCTCTCGTTGCCTTTTTGCAGTGTCTCTTTGTGTCTGCTCTTGTTGCTGAGGCTGATCTTGCAAAGCAGCAAGCTGTTGTTGTCTCTCTCTCCTTTTTGCAGCAGGAACCCAAGTGCTCTTCACATGTGTTTGGCACTGAAACCCTCGGCTCTTGCAGCAAGTTCTACATCTCATGTAAGAACAATCTTTCTTGGCTTGATTCCCACAATCCTGACAGCTAATTCCACCACCTCCACTGCTGCTCCTCATCATAAGAAATCCTGACCTCGGAGAATCATTGGAGATTTCGAAACCGGTTCGACTTGGCCCGACGGCTAATCCACCTGCTGATGCATAGAGATCTTGAAGTGGAGTTGGGTCTGGTTGCCTTTGAAGGAAATGCTGATTTTCTTGCTGATTTGGTTGCTGCCAAAGTTCGAAGCTTTTATATGGTATGTCTTCATTTCTGAACAAAACCAGCTTTCTGGGTTGATTTCTGAGGGTGGATTGTTGTGGCTGCTGCTTTCTTGTTCTTGATTACTATTGGTTCCGCCTCTTCCACCACCACCACCACCTCCGCCGCAGTCTAGTGAGAAAAAGCCAGCCATTTTGACACCACCTCAAATCCTTTTCTAGACTTCAATTGGGACTGATAATCCATAACAGAAACGCAAAACAGACTTGAAAATGACCCAAGAATAATAAGGGCAAGCCTTAATTTCTCTGGGTACTGTTTTGGTTTCTTGAATTGTGGGTATGCATATATAAGACAGACAAAATTCTGGGTTTTTGAATGAATGGGGAGTAGAATTATTGAGTTTGCATGTGAATTTTTATTTGAATTTCCAAATTAATTGTTTTGGGGAAAAGGGTTTATTGCAGCTTTTTTATTGTTCTAAGAGGTGACTTTTGGGGACAGAGAGATTAAAAATCACAGCCCCCCTTCAATTCTGTGGCTGTGTCGTTTCCATTAAATACGCAGAATTACAGCTCTGCCACGCCGCCATGGCCCCTAAATGCATTCAGCTCTCTCTCTCTCTCTCTCTCTCTCTCACACACACACTCTCTGTTTCCTCTGCAACCACCAATTTAAGTCTTACCCGCAGAAAGAACCTTTCGTTCTTTGCTTTTTCTGTTTTTCTCTCTTCTCTCTCTCTCTCTCTCTCTCACACACACACACACACTTACACACAGCTTCTTTCTGTTTCTCTCTACATGATCATCAACTTGAAGAGATCCAATGGTGTTGGACATCTGCATGCGGATTAACGGATATGAATGGTGCCACGTGTCGGGCAACAGCTTTTTCTCCTATTGTCCTTTGCACCGGAAACCCCGCTACTTTATGTCGCTGTCCATTTTAATTAACTAATTAATTCTTGATTTGTGATTTCTCGCTAGTAATTAACACGTAATTATCCAAAGATCCGATCCCGGGCTGAATTTTGTCTTTTTTTTTGTTCTTTAAAATGGAAGAATTGCACAATTCATCAGCACCAATCGTTCGAGTACTAGCAAGTTAGTCTTTCAATCTTTTATCATAGTTATATAAGCACGACTCATGAAAGCATGACCCATGAAAATACAATTCATTCAAATTTTTAAGCATCAATCTAAGTTGGAAAACAAAATACAATTTTATGAAGTTAGATGTGTGAGAGCTACTTGATAATTACTATTCTTGAGTAGTGATTATACAATTATAATGAAAAGATAAAGATTAATTTGTTTAATTTTAAAGGTTGAGGATTAACTTGTTAATTGGACAATAGATTAAGGACCAATAAATCAATTTCCCCATTTCCAACTGCCATGTTTTGCATAAATTATGAATTTAGTAAATATTTCTACAGTTAAATCTAGGATCAAAATTATTTTCATTTCCAACGACTTTATCTATTGCTTTCAGACGTGTTACATCAAGATATATAAACGAAATTATAAAAATCTTATCCAATACATGATGATTTAGAATTTCGCCTATTTAATTTGACACATTAAAATAGATTCTGCCTGTAAGTTCGTCCTAAATTTGAATTTGGACGACTTCTAAACAGAAATGACTCAACAAATTTAAATCAATCTCAACATTTTATTAAAAATATCCAAACAAGGAATATATAAATTGAAGACTTGTCAATTTTTAAATAAAAAATTTAATGCCACATAATTGTAATATTAATTTTAGACGGAACTAATTGAAGACGAATTTATAATTTGACCATCTATTCAATAGACGTAGTACCACATAGACTGAAAATCTATCTATTTTATGTGCTACGTAAAATACAATAGACGGAGTGTATTTGAGTTGCTATAAATAATTTCACCACCTACAATAAAAATTGGGCCTTAAATTCGAAATGTTTTAAATTTTGATTTGGTACTGATTCTTTTTTTAGGGATTTCTGGGATTCGGAAAAGCTTGATTATGATCTATTTACGAGTTATTTAGTAAATTTTAATACGAAAATTAATAAGTTTTTGAATAAGTAAATCACGCAATGTTTGATAAATTAGTATTTGTTTGGTTCACATTAAAATCTAATAAAATGTTGTGGTCAAAAGTCAGCAATTAATTTTAGTGACATATTTTTTATGATCCACAATTTTTATTAACTTTTCAACTACACATTTCATCAAATTTTATATACTAAAAAGTTCTCTCAAACAAACTTTTAATAAATTATGTAAGTAAATTACTAACTTCATTTTAACTTAGCACATGTTTAGTAGTGTTGAAGTTATTTTTTAAATATCGAAATTATAAGTTGTTGGTGAATATTTGGATAAAAGTGTATTCAGAAGTTGTGGTTCCTACTTAAATATGCTGAATAAAAATTACGTTTCGTCAATTTGACTAACAAATCGTAATTTAAGCAATCCCAACTATGTGCTTAAATTAAAAATCCTTGTTCAAATTCATGCTAAACAAAATACCTAAAACTCATTAACAATGATCATTTACACCTTTGCAATAGAAATAGAATAAGTGAGGTGAATTTAAGTTTTCTAGGGTAAACAAAATTAGGTCGATATCGATCTCGAATGCTAAATCGATATCAATATGTCAATAATTAATGTTGATAACACAATTAAAATAATTTCAAGAATGGATTTCATTTTGATAAACAGATTCATTTTACAGAAATTAATTTGATACTCAATTTACTATAAATTAATTAGGGTTCTAGGAAGTTAAACCAATTTATAATATCCCAAGATAAAAATAAAAGCTAACCGCCTTAAATTATTGAGTTGAATAATTTTATGTATTGATTAAAACACTTTTAATTAGAATCATAATTAGAGGGTGGTGAGTGATTTTGAGGGGACCATTTTTGTTAGTACACAAAGGAGGGCATCTTCTTAAGAGTTAAGATTAATTAAAACTTTATTAATTGAGGGGTTGACTATAATAGTAAAGGGCATATAGGTCATTTAATAGAGTGATTAGTAGTTAATACGTATACGGAACCCGCCGGCCTCCTATTCCGGCGTATATGACCTACGATAGGGAGAGATATCTATACCTGCATTTTGCAATTAAGTCCCCCATCTTTTTAATAAATCAGTCACCGAAGGAAACTTGAATTTATTTTTTTTATCCCACTTGCATCATTGGATACTGAGAATTACACGGAATTTTATAGGCATGTAGGCATAGGTGCGTGATGCTTGAGAGATTTAGCCATTTAGGGTTTGCCAATAAGAAATTGAATCACAGAAATCTAAGGTTCTATTTGGATGTTAGCATTTTTGGCTAAGTTTAAAAGTTTACTTATAAGTAATATTTAATTAAGTTTTAAATAAATAATTTGTTTATAGGTCAAAATTAAAATAAACGAATTATTTGTTGTTACTTTCTAAATTTTTACATAAAAGAAAGAAAATAAATTATCCTAATATATCTGAAAATAAAAATAATTTTTATTTATTTTTAAACTTACCGATAACTTATTTTCATTGTATTCTCCTTTTTAATTAAGATTTATTTAATGTAGATGATATAGGAAAGAAGAATATAAATAAGTTTTTGGCTTGGACAAATATTTTATATAAGTATGTTTGTTTATTATAAAAAATTATATTTTCTTAATAGTTTTTCCACTAGAATTTAGGATCCAAAAATTGCTTAAATCAACTGGTGGTGGGAGGGAAAATGCTACCTCTTTCATGTTTCATATTACATAAACATGGGATACACAAATTCTCAATTTGTTTTTTAGCAAGAAATAAATTCCAAATATTTTGGAGATGATACCAATCTTGAAGTTTAAGAGCATCCTGATGCATTCTATTGATTGTCATTTACGTGGTATGTAATTTGTAAGATTTATTGCCTATTTGACATTGATATTTCATTCAATTGAATAATGCCACGTGGGATGACTATCGTTAGTGAGCAAATATGAATAACATTATTCAATGAGTAAATAGTCAAGTTCAAAATTAGTCTCCAATAAGTTCTATTTATAACCTAATACAACCTAGGTGTCTTTTATTTGTTAAAATAAAAATAAAACAACATTTAATGATGCATTATAGGAAATATGGATTTTGTTGAGTCGTTATGTTTAACAGAACTTCTCAATTTAGATGGAGTTTTATACAATGTCTGTTTTTTCTTTAGCACACCAGTTTGATAGAGTTCCTATCAGATTGCATTGGAAATGAATTTTTTAAAATATTGTTCATTTTGCTTGTGATAATTATTTTAGCAATCCATTGAAGCATTGAGGGCTCTAATTCGACACATAAAATATTTATACATAGTTGTGTTTTTAAATTTATGTACCTTTTTTTCTTAATTTTGTATTTTTAAACAAATTCCATGTAATTTTTATTACCTTAATTACTTTATTTAAAATAAATATGTATTTTGAATTTAATATATTTATAGAGATGTCCTCAAATAAAATTTTAATAAATTTTTAATATTTATAAATTGCCATAAGATTTAATGGATCTTAATAAAATTCACATATTTCATAAGATTTCAATATATTTCTATATTATTGATTTTAATACATTCTTATGAATTTCATAGATTCTCATAGATTAGTGGTTCTTTTTATTAAAAATTATAATTTTACCTTCTCAATTGCTCTAAGCAATTTGTGAATTGAACTTTGGAGAAAATTTTAAAACTATACCATTTTAAATCTCTTTTAACCAAATTATATTAGGACGATCACTCTTTCTAAAAATAATGTTGACAACTCAACTCTCCACAAAAATGCACCATTTTATTTGTTTAAAACTAGACTAATATATATATAAGATTTACCTTTCAAATATTCTAAATGAGTAATAAGACATTTATTATTTTTAATAGAATTCTAAATTATAGATTTTAATGGAGTTTGTAAATGTATTTGTAATTTTTTTTTTACTTTGATGGAACTAGGCTCTTTTCTTCGGTACCCAGCATAGATATTGACCACCAACCAAATCACACATAACGCCCCTTGAAAGAAAGGAGAACGAAGAGCCTGTAATTTGTTGCACCTGATTCAATGTAGATGGCACTCATTGTGCACAAATTGCATATAACTTTTTAAGAAAAATAAAACAAGAAAATGATAAACTTCTAACTAGATTATCTATAAAAGAAAATTTCTAACTATATTATTAGAAAATAAAATATATGACCTTATCGCTCTATTAAAAGATACTCATAACTTTGTCATTTAAAAGAAAAAAATTATAAATTTGTCTAAGCACGATTCAATTTCCACTACTCTTCATTAACATCGTTCATAACATCTCTCTACATATATGAAGATATATTAGTTCTCCATTCATTTGCACGCTCTCTATGTTCCTCTTGAATTTCAAAAACTCTTTCATCCTCTTAAATTTCTGGTAACGATTATGATCGAGATGAATCTTCACCATGTGGTTCAACAAGAAATTCATCAAAACGATACTCTTTGTGAAGAAAATTGTGCAATCTCACACAAGCTAACATTAACTATGCTCGTGTTTTAAATAGAAATGGAAGTGTCGATTTAAAATTGTGAACTGGATTTGAACATGCCAAATATTCTCTTGATTACATTTCTCAATGAAGCATAATGAAGATTGAATAGTTCATTAGATTTTCAAGATTACGATCCCGCCATCAAAATCTTGGAGATGATATCAATATTTCAAAATGGAATTAAGAACCCATTTACGATTTGGAAATCTAGAATCCACAAAAAAATATTAACTTGAGTATATAGTACATGTATAAATTATATGTAATTTTAATCTCGTGTGAAGAAAAAGATAACTTAAAACAAATTCAAGGGGGAAAAAGGCACTTACCTCGTGGTACTTTTAGTCAATTTCTTCTTACTAACGTGTCATTTAATAGTTTTGAATCATAAACCAAATCTCTCATCACTAAGATATAAATGAATTCCAAATCAAAATTGCAAGTTGCCAATATATTTTGTGATATGTTCTCTAGCGATTACGATAGTCTGCTCATGTCACGTAGTGATATCATAGTCGATATGTATGTGCCATCAATAGCTCCTACATAATCCTAAATGTATATGGTATTTTAAAATTTTATTTTGTAGTAATAATAATATAGTTATCAAATGAATGCAGCCGCTTTTAGCGTAGTCCGATTATCCAAGTTATGGGTCTCTTTTATAGCATCCCATATATTATTCTTGTCCTCTATTTATTTATTTCTATTTCTATTTCTCTTTTCTCCATCACTTAAACATTTCTCAAATGTCGCTTGTAATTCCAATAATAAAATCCATGTCAAGAGAAATCTTTGCTTGAACATCGATGGTATCAAATGAGCTAGAACTCTTCATATTTAGTTCTAATTTGCTTTTATGGCCATTATTTTCTGTAAAATTCCTTGATAGTTTCCACGATAGGTGGTAAAGACACATAATTATTAGATAATGGAGCATTGTCTCGATTGATCATGTTGAGTTTGTGTGTATGCCTTTTGATGCCCATCAAACACATAGTCGCTCATCGTGACATGTTTATTTTCTTCAACTTTGTATATTCTTGCATCTGATTCATCACCCACGCCAATTGAGTTTCTCCATGTAGCAGCTTGCATTGTCAATTGCTATTCGTAAATCTTTATAGTCAACAAAGATGTCAATACGAAGCTGTCTTTATTTGGGTGAGACTATCAAAGAACAAATATATTAAATAATTATAGGTCACCATTTATTGTAAAAAAAGGGGTTAATTGTAGCTAGTGTCCTCAACCTTAGACTTCATTTGCACTTGTATTATCAAGATACCTGACATCCATCACCCCATTTTTTATATGATTAGCGTACCAATGTCCTCGTTGGTTGCTAATCATATAAAAGGTTGGGGTGATGGATGCTAAGAATTAAATACTGAGGATATAAGTGTAAATGAAGTCAAAAATTGGGGACACTAACTGCAATTTATCCTAAAAAAATTATAAATTAATACACAAGAAAAAATTATATAAAAACTCACCTCGAAGTAATTATCCCAAACTTCATCACTAGTAGTGAACTTTTTGTGATTGGGTCCCACCCAAAATCAGAGTTGTACCGCATAAGCTCGAAGTATTTGGGATAATGTTGTTTAAACCAACTCAATTGAATTTGGTACATAGCACATTTCTTCTGACATCCAACATTTTTATTTAGAGCATGATGTTTTTTTTCAACCGTTTGTTTACTTAGCACCCCATTTCTATTACACTATCCATGATTGGTGGCATCACCATAAGTTCTAACAATGTAGAGATTTCTTTCACGCCCGTGTATTATACTCAATTCTACATTTTCTTGTGACTCTATCATTTATAATCTCACTACATAGTACATGGTATAAATCACAACTTGTATTTATATATATGTCGGTTAATACAAAACACAATAGATTATTAGAATGAATACATTTGAATGATTTTACTTATGATACTTCATTTAATAGCTTTATGTCATGGTAGGGCAGCTATAGTAAAAGTTTGTTACAACAAAGAAACCAATTCAAATTTTACATCCTGCATTACAATTTTCCTTGGTCCCTGAGCCAATCATCGCCTCCTCCACCAGTCGAACATATTTATCCTTCCAAGTTTCTTCAACAAAGAGGATAGCTAACTTTTTGAGCTCATTGTCATCAGAATCAGACAAACCCCACATATTGCATTATCATTAACCCTCATTCATTGGCTCCTCCAATATCTTCGACATGAATTCTTCCACCGCCAAGCCCTCATTCTTCTCGGAAAAGAAATGTCAACCCTCTCAAAGTCACACCTCCTTTGCAATCTCAGCTCACTCAACAAAAAAAATTAATGTAGGATTCTTATTGAATGAAATAATCCCACATAAATATTTTTTCTATAATACTTGATTCTATATTAATATCACGTAATCAAGCAAGAACAATAATAAAAAGACCCAACATATAATTTTTCTATTTATGTTGTGAATGATCATAAACCAAATTGCTAATAAGGTATTAGTTTCATATATATGTATATATAACCGTAAAAAACAAAACGACTAATCTTATTGTTCTAGTAAAATTCGGTGGTTAATGGAAAGAGATTTCTGTAATGTGAACCCAATCCGAATGAAAAATCAAAGAATGATAATGAGGTAACAGCTATTTGGAACAAATACAAATCCAAACGAATATGAATTTTTCGGTTCTATGAATGCAATTCTTGTTTTACCCTATTTGAATTGACATTTTATTGAAATGAATAACTCAAACGATCAAATAAATTCACACAAAACGTATAATTCATTCAACCCGATTAAAAAAAAACTAATTTCACTAGCTAATTTAATCACATCACATATTCAATACGTAGTGCTAAAACTTTCAAAAATCATTCAATTAATAAGTTCACACACACACACACACACATATATATAAATTGTTCACGGTAGCCTTGAGGATAGAGAAAGGTGAGAGATAAAGAGAAGCCAATTGAAATTTTGAAGTTTGGGGATAAAATTGCTAAACATTTTGATATTCATGCTTATGGTTCCAAATTTATTGAAATTTATTAAAATTCATCAAATTAATGAAATATTTCGAAATCAACTAGTTATCGAGGACAGCTAAATTTCTAAAGAATATATAAAAATCAAAGTTGAGAACACTTAAATTTTAATGGATTCTATTAAAATTAATCTGAGTTATGACACCTCAATTTATATGGACTTTTAAAATTTATTAAAATATAAGTTGGGGACAAACCCTCTTAGTTGCAAATTCTACTATATGGTGATAAAACAAAAACATTAATCTGGACTGATGTGTTGAAATTAAAAATGAAGAGCCCAAAATAAAGTAAACTCTAAAAAGTTGAGATCATTAATGTAATTTACATTTATTTGGTATAAAAGAGGGGCTGAAAACTAAAAGTTGCTGGAATGGATCCCAAAACTAAAGATCATAAATTTAGGTGCAAGTACATTTTAACTATATATTGAATGATTATAAGCTACTTAAGCCACAAAAATAAGTAGAGATTTGGTCCTTTGTCTGAATTAATAGGCAAAGTTGGAAGACCTAGAGATAGAGGGGGGGGGAATCTAGTCTTGCCCACTTGAACCATTAATTTGTGTAAAATTTTCTCCTTTATAACAATAAAGTTGAAAATGTTGTTGATTTTTTGTTAAAACTTAATTACACTTCTTAAACTCTTACAATAATTTGACTAATTGCTAGATCCTCCTATATTTATACACCTACCCTACTTCCCACATCTACTTGCAGATCTTAAAGTGCTAATTAGTCTAATAATATGTTTATAAATTATAATGCATATTAGAAATCATTCAAAAGGAAATGCTACTTTTTTTTTTTTTTTTTTTATATCAAACACATATATGAATTGGATCAAAGTTATTGTAATTTTAATACGTTTATGGTTTGTTAGATAAAGTGGATTGTACAACTTGAAAAGAAATTAATTTTTTAGCCTAGTAATGTACACCAAACATGTGCTTAAAAAACAAGTGAGGGCATAGATGATTATGTTAATCCTACTAGTTGATTAATAATTTTATGTTAAATTGAGAGCTAAATGTTTAATTTGTTAAGATTTGATGCATAAAAAAGGAAATATTCCATATTTCATTTCTTGAGATTTCTCATAAGCCTTAGATATTTGTAATAACTAAATGTTACACTCGAAATTCAGAATAAACTAACTCTATTTGTATCGAGCATTTGACACTATAGTAGCAATAGGTTAATTAGTCGAGATACACATTTCTTGTTGTAGCTTGTTTGTTATGGAGGTAGTATCTTCTTTAGTCTATCCTCACTTGCTCGAGTCATTTTTAAAAGTTAGGTCATATATCCTTCCATGTTCTAGCTTTTTACACTTGTACACTCGTAGGGGTCCATGATTGACCCCCCTCCTCCTTGTTGATATCTACTAAAAAATAAAATTTAAAATGTTTGCTTGATACATATTATTAGATTATATTGGATCGTATAATGGATATAATTTTAACTTTTTCTTTTTTTATTAATATTGTTCAATAGTATCTTTTCTATTTTACTAAACATGTCATAATAGTTTATTTAGCGAGTATGACTGAACTATGTTGTAACGCATACTATTGTGTACTAAATATGATCTAATTAGAATGATTAAACAATAAAAAAAAAACTAGTAGAGGAACAAATGTTGGTTTGGTGATCAAAGTTTAAAAGAATAAATAAATGGATGTATAAAATACATAAGTGAACAAAAATTTAAGAAATATAAAATTGTGTGTGATGGTTAATATAAATATGGAAAGCTATTGATAACGACTAGTTAGCGTCTAATTTTACTAAGTCTGAAATGTATATTTAATTATTTATTAGAAAAGTTTGTACTCAAAATAGAGAAATGTCTATGACCTAAATTTCAAAATCTCTTGCACTTGAGTTGCTTTAGTTGTTTGAAGATATAACTAACGACTTCTTCAAAGAATTGTGCTTCAACGTCTCTAGTTGCATAAAGATATAATTAATGACTTACTGCATTGGATAGACTCGTGGTACTTATATAGCTTGTTTTGTTAGATTTAAACACAAATCTTTAATTATAGTTACATAATTCAAGAATTCAAAATTACCATGTTAAATTTTCAAGAATAAGTGTTGAGAAAGAATACTTGAATCTACTGTGTTGAAATTAAGGGAGTTAGGATATTCCATAGCCAAATCTCTTTTGTGCTCAACGAGACCTCGCTCTAAGACGGGAATAAAAAAGAAAAATTAAGCTAATTAAATGATTTGACATTAGGGATCTAACTATATAATATTCTTTAAATATTAGTTAATTAGATTCCCATCAACCCTAATTAGACTAGTATTAAGTTTCTACATATTACAAAGCACATATCAATAGATGTTTCTAGAGCTCAATCAAAGATCACTTATATGGCTCTATTAAATTAGATAGCCCATAATATAATTGTATTTTAAATATGTAGCCCACATAAGAAATAAAACACAACTCCCATTTGGGCTACGATCTTATTCGAAACAATTATATAATATAACTTATGTGTACACAAAATACTATCTTCTCTTGAAACATTTCTTTAGTTACAATCTGGTCCATCTACTATGCTAGCATGAGATCAAAGCGGCCTTCGTTACACACATATTGGTAATTGAACCCATCAATGGTCACACACCAACATATTCAATGACATAGATTAAGTATGGACGTGTAGCATGGAAATTACATGCAATGTGATGTGAAACATGTCTATTTCAAACCGGTCCAACTTTATTCTTTAGTGAGATCATACCAAAACTTTCCAATCTTAATGTTAAACTACAAATGGAAAGACTGAATTCAAAGATTGAAAACAAAAATATACTTTATTCTGTAGAAAATAATCATAAAGTGTGTCTAATACTAAAAAGTATAAAAAACTACAAACTCCCACTAAATCAACACATCGTCAAACAATACAACATCCATATAAGTTGTATGCTTGTGAAACACCTTGGGCGATAAACCCTTGGTGAGCGAATCTACAATTATGGAGTTTGTACCAATATATTATATGGACACCTGACTACTCTGAAATCTCTCTTTAACACCAAAAAACTTGATATCTATGTGCTTCGACTTTGTAGAAATTCTCTTGTTGTTGGAATACAACACAACCAATTTATTGTTATAATATATCTTCATCGGTCTTTCAATACTATCCACAACACGCAGCTTAGTGACAAAGTTTGGCAGCCATATCCCATGATTAGATGCCTCATAACAAAGTTATGAACTCATTTGCCATAGTGAATGGAGCTATGAGCATCTATTTAACATTCCTCTAGGATATAGCTCCTCTAGCCAAAAGATAAATATAGCCCAATGTGGATGTTTTACTATCTTAGCATCCAAAGAAAATCGAAATCGAATACCTAACAATCTCAAAATGATCCGACTTTTGATAGGTGAGCATGAAAACTTTTGTTCTCAAAGAAATATCGCGTAACCCTTTTAGTCGCTTTCCAATTATCCATCCGTGATTACTTAAATATCTACCTAATAATTCCACTATGAATGCTATAGCCAAGGCGTACATACTTGAGCATACATAAGACTCCTTATAATCGACGACATAAGGAACCTTTACATTTCTTTCACTTCAACCTCATTCTTAGGGCATTGGCTGAGACATAACTTGTCTCTTTTATCAATGGGCGTATCTCCCAGTCCACAATCTTTTATGCCGAATCTACTGAGTATTCTTTTCGATATAGATCTTTTGTGATTATAACCTAAGGATACCCAGAGAGCGATCTTGATGTATCTGTATGCCTAATACAAAAAAGGCGTCCCCAAGATCTTTCATCTCAAAATTCTTAGTTGGAAATCTTTTGGTTTCGTGCAATAAGCCTATATCGCCGCTAGCTAGCAAAGTATATTATCGACATATAACACTAGGAATATATATTTACTTCCACTAAACTTATGGTATACAAAATCGTCAACTGCATTTACCCCAAATCCAAACGAGATAACGACATGATGAAATTTGTGATACCATTGACGGGAAGCTTGCTTTAGATACATAGATAGGTTTCTTCAATCTGTATACCATTTTTTTGGATCATTGGACAAAAAGTTTTTCTGGTTGTACTATATATATTGTTTCGTCAATGTTACCATTGAGAAACGTAGTCTTTATTAACTCCAAATCAAAATGAGCTACAAGTACCATTATAGTCCTGAAAGAGTCTTTCAATAAAATCGAGAGAAATTCTCTTTATAATCAATGCATTCTTTTTTGAGTGAAACCTTTGGCAACAAGACGGGTCTTATATTTCTCGACATTGCCTTTTGAATCCCTCTTAGTCTTAAATATCTATTTGCAACCAATGGGTTTCAGCATCTTCAAGCAATTCGACGAGATCACACACATCATTGTCTTTCATGAATTTCATTTCATCTTTCATGACATCAATCCAATTTTGAGAATTAGAACTCGTTTGGCTTTATAGAAGTTGATTGGATTATCTTCTACCACCCATATGTGAACCTCATGTTCTTGGAGAAAGACGATATAGTCATCCGTAACCGCACTTCTCATTTATCTAAAGGATCTTATCAATGGCATTTGTTCTTGAAGTTGTTGAGCTTGCTCATCAAGTAGTAACTCCTTCATTTTGGATATGGAGCTCTTCAATATTGTGCGGATAAATCGATTCAGCATCTTGAACAATGTCGGGAATTGGAGTTTGATCATTATCAATATCAATAGTTTGGAAGAGAAACAAATTCTCTTCAAAGACAATGTCCCTAACCTTATCTCTCATTCCAAGCTCAACATCCTCAAGGAATTTTGCATTTCCCATCTCAAAAAGGACATGGTTGAAGGATCATAGAATTTGTAACCCCTCGACCGTTCAGTGGTACCCAACAAGGTAGCACTTACGATTCTTGAGTCCGGGTTTTTTATTCAACGTGTAAGACCTTGGCTAAGCGGGACAACCCCAAATATGCGGTGCATAATACTAGACTTCTTGCCTGTCCAAAGTTCATAAAGGGGTTTAGCCACTGCTTTGCTTGGGACCCTGTTAATAATGTATGCTGCAGTCTTTAATACTTCTCTCTAGAGGGATTCTAGTAAAGAAGAATGACTAATAATGCTTATTACCATGTTTTTAAGCGTCATATTTCATCTCTCAGCAACACCGTTCATTCTAGGTTTGTCTGGCATTGTGTATTGTGAGACAATACCGCATTTCTCTACGAATTTTACGAAAGGTCCTGGACGTTTTTCACTAGATTCGTCATATATCCCATAGTATTCACCACCACGGTCTGATCTAACATCTTTAATCTTCTTGCTAAGTTGATTTTCAACTTTAGCGTGGAAGGCCATAAATACATCCAGTAATTGAGACTTTTCATGAATCAAATATAAGTAGTCATAATGGAAATAATCGTATGCGAACGTAATAAAATACAAGAAGATGTAGAGAATGGTCCACAACTATCAGTATGAATTACTTCTAAGACACCCGAAATTCTGTTGGCAACTAATTTCTTAACGTTTGTTTGTTTTTCCTTTATACACTCAATACAGACTTAAAAATATGTCAAATCAATGGGATCAAGAATCACTTGCACACAAGCTTCTCAATTATCTATTTAGAGATATGTCCTATGCGCTTGTGCCACAATGCAGTGGAATCCTTATTGGTTAATTTGTTTTCTGTATCACGTGAGTTTGTATGCAATGTTTCATTATAGGATGCAATTGTATCCAATAAATATAAGTTATCATTAAAAGATAAGAAACCAGTCCCAATAAGATTCGAATAACGAAAGAGGCTAAATTTATTATTTCTAAATGAATAACAATAACCTAATTTGTCCAATGTACAAACATAAATTAAATTCCGTTTGAACGACGGTGCTAAATCTCTTCCAAATTTAAATAATGACCATTCCTTAATAGTTACATAAAAGTCCTTATAGCCTCAACTGCAACTGCTTTGCCATCGTCCATGTAGATAAATATTTCAGCATCACTTGGTTGTCGGCTCCATAAGCAACCCTTTCTTAACACGACATGCAGCGTACTTGGGGTTATTATTCTTCACGTGTCAAACCTTCTTGTAAAAGTTCTTGTAAAAGTAACAGGTGAACTCCTTATCATGTTTCTTTTGCAATTTGTGTTGTAGTGCGCCAACTGCAGCTTCCTTTTCTATTTTCCTTTTTTTTTTTGTCTTGAAGAGTAGTTGATTAATTAGCACTTTCAATCATCTCACGCTTAAGTCTTTCCTTTTCTTGCACAAAATGAGATATGAGCTCATTAAGAGTCCATTTATCCTTTTGGGAGTTGTAACTTACTTTAAATTGATCGTATTATGCAGGAAGAGAAATCAAACTAGATGCACAAGCAAGTACTCAAACAACTCTAACTTTAGTGCTTTTAGTTTGGATGCGAGGTTAGACATTTCCATAATGTACCCTCTTATGTTCCATTTTCCTTTGTACCTCATTAAAACAAGGTGATCTAGAAGAGTAGTTGTTTCAGCCTTTTCATTTTTGGCAAAACGCTTTTCAATTTCCTCAACGAACATCTTAGCATTTTTGTCCTCAGACATAGCACCCTTGAATGTTTACAGAATGGAACGTTTCATGATCATAAGACACATGCGGTTAGAATGATCCCAACTTTCCATATTCATTTTGTGCTCATTGGAACTTTTATTAGTGAGAACATGATGTCGTTTTGTCCGAAGCGCAAGGTCAAGATCTATGCAACCAGAACAATCATAACGTTCTCTTTTCAATTTTTGAAATTTGTGCCATTAAGCACAAGGATAGGATTAATATTGGCAGATATTGTAGAAGAAAACTAGAAACTGAATAAATAAAAAAAGAAGAGAATACAATAAGCTCACTATCAATGATCATTTCATAACACATGCATAATAATCTAATAAGTATATGTATGAAAAATTATATAATGGTGGGTCCCATCACAAGATACCTAGAACAACATTGATTTTTAGTCTTTGGACATAAACATCAACTTGTAAGCGGTACTCTTTGTGTAGTAATCAAATATTGATAATTAATCATAAACAATAAGCCTTTCTTTGGACCTATTTATTGTCTACATGAAAACTTGATAATTATTACATATTTATTACCACAACTATGTCATCATTTGGTCAAATAGTAACATTTCTTTGGATCGATTATTGTTCATTTAAGCAACATATACACACATCCTAATATACCAAAATAAACAAATATATGCGATATAGGTTACTTTGGCAACGTATCATTTCAATTTATTTATTTTGAAATATAAGACAATTAATTTAAGGATATGAATATATTTTAGGGATTAAATTTGAAAATTTCAAACTTTAAGGGCCTACGGTTTAAAAATCTAAAACTTGAAGGAGCTAAGATTTAAAATTCAAAACTTTAAGGACTAAATCATAAAATCCAAAACTTTAAGGGCTTAATTTCAAAATTCCAAATCTTTAAGACCCAAGATTTTAAAATCTGAAAACTTTAAAGACCTAAAATTTAAAATTCAAAACCTTAAGGACTTTGAATTAAAAATTACACCTTAATCCTTGCATTCATCAAATTTTCATATGAGGTCTCGTCCCCAAAAATTGCAATATCTAGGGTTTGAAACCATAACGCTGCTAGCCATTGTCATTGTTCCTCCAGATGTGACAGGGGCGGCGGCGTTTTGCTGCAGCAACGCCGGCGAGCATTGCTAACTCCACAGCACACGCTGCAAACTGGAAAGCAGCGTCGAAGTCTGACCACCTTTTTTTATTTATTAATTCTTTATTTTCTAAAAAAATTAAGCTCAAAATTAATTTTATTCATACGCATAAAAGTTTTTATCCTAAAATTCCTTATGTGCATATTCATTCATTTAAAACAAAAAAAACACGTATAAAAAACCTAGTAATCTAACATGATTTAAGCTCTAATACCACTTATTAGATTTAAACATAAATATTTAATTATAATCACATAATTAAAAAACTCAAGATCAACGTGTTAAATTATCAAGAATAGGTGTTGGAGAAGAATACCTGAATCCATTATGTTAAAATTATGAGGGTTATGATTTTCTATAGTCAAATCTCTTTAGTCTTTCAACAAGAACTTGTTCCAAGACAAATGATAGAAAAGAAAAACTAAGTTAATTGAATTTTTTTGACTTGAGGACCTAACCATATAATATTTTTTATATACGGGTTAATTACATTCTCATCAACCATAATTAGACTAATATTAGGTTTCTATACACTATAAAACCCATACCAATAGATGTTTTAGAGCCCAATCAATGGATCGTTTATATGGTCCTATTAAATTAGACGACTCATAATATAATTGTATTTTAAATATGTAGACCACATAAGAAATAAAACCCAACATGTTTGTCTAAGCATAAATTATAATTTAAGTTGATCGGGTTCATCAAACATATTTTTATTCTTACAATTCTCATATTAATCACAACTTACTCTCTACTTATTATTAACACATTTCTTAAAATCCACAACTTATAAACACTTAAAATTAATTTCAACACCTGAGTCCTTTTTTTTTACCCATTCTCTTCAAACCTCAAGTTGTTGAGACCTAGTATTTTCTTTATGTTCGTTACATTTCTGTGTACAATATAAATCATGTAGTCCTCGTTATTTCTCTATTGGAGAAGCTGACAAAGAGCATGTTATTCATCTACTATATATTTGAAACCTATTTTACATCAAGGGATATCAAGTATGAATGATAATAAAAATTGTGTTTTGAATATGTATTGAAGAATGAAGTCAATGGCCAAATAGTACTTGATCCACATTCTCACCTTATAGCGGTTATATCTATTGTGTTCAACATTCCTCGCCTTGGAATGGTTATATCTATTTTCTTTAATTTCTATTGCTTAAACGCAAGAGATAGATAGGTATCTTATGTAATAAGTCATATGTTTCTCGTGTCTTTAATAGCTTCAAAGCTGCGTTTAAAAAGAACAATCTTTAAAACATATAGTCACAATTTACTTAGACGATGGTGACGATTACAAAGTGTTACTATACTTGGCATTCTCGGTCCTATATAGAGAAAACACATCTTGTTTTGCATCTATTTGATTGCTTAGTATCTATTCCAAACGATGCCAAAATGGTTTAGACTGAACCTATCCGTGACGGTACAAAATATTTTCATATATTATTAGCGGTGGCGTAAATAATGTCAAATACCTTGAATTTGTAAAATATTTAATAAGTTTTACATCTCAACAAAAAGGTACGCTTACGCATGAGTCTGAGCACTTTACACTCATAGACTTTGGGGTTATTGATACCGACGTAAATATATTGACACCCATGGGAGTAATTTAAAGTGGATTGGATTTCTAAAATACCATTTCTAAAACATTTACATATTTATAACATAATGTAATTGATTTTGTAACACTTAAAAGATATTTCAAACAAGCCTTTAATACAAAATGACCTCATATCGAAGTAGAACAATTACATAAAGATATTAGTCTTTATCAAATTCGTTTCATTACAATGATAACTAAAAATACAATTTCTAATTGTTGATGAGTCTCATGACTCATAGGACTACCTAACGCACTCTCTTTCAATTTTATGGATAGGTGTCATGAAGGGACAAAATATAATGACATTTAGTGAATAAAGAAGTATGATTTCTTGTGATAGTCCACATAATTGTATCTTTTTTCTTGATTAGAGTCCGTCTTTAAAGTAACTTTTGTATACCGAGTGCTCAAATTGAAAATATTGTGCCCTTCCATACTTGGCCATTGTTGAGTACTTCTTTAAGTACATCGAAGTGCTTTAACCTTAGCACAAAAAAGCTGTACAAGAATTGACCGTTGTTGAGCTAGCTTGGCCCGTTACCCAACGAGCTCGGCTCGTCTGCCTAAAAAATGGGGCTGGCCACAACGCCAGGGCGGGGCTTTTTTTTTTTTTTTAATGCTTCAGAGAATTTGAAAACAAAAAAAAATTTAAGTGTGAGAAATTTTTTCTGTTAAAAATTAAAAGTTGAAAACCCTCTTCATTTTTTTGTGGGTTTGGGACCGGCTACTTTAAATGTAAGCGGAGTTAAAATTGTATACGTAACAAGTTGTTACGTGTACAATTTTTATTAAAATAAGAGAAAAGAATATATAAAATATGCATAAATAATACTTACTACAAATTCAATTATTCCACATTCATATCTTCAAGTTCTTGGACATCATTACATCCACTTTATCTTATATTTGAAGTTCGGCATCATCCCAATTCTTGAATACGATAAGCTTTCTAATATGTTGGCTTTAAGTCTTGACACGAAATGAGACAGAACCCTACCACCTATACTAAAAGCGGAGACTCTAATGCTACACTTGCAACCGAATGATTAAGTGGATCACGTGCCATATTTGAAAGAATTGGGTATTGAAGTTGATTTTGTCTCCATCATCGTAGTATATCAAAAAAATTTCTCTCCATCATCTAAAGTATTAAGCATGTCGTAATGCGAAATATCTAACTAACTCTAAAGGTGTATCACTAGAGCGGAAAATGGAAGAAGCGAGAAAAAGAACGACTATCATGTTTTCCATCCCTATGTGAACTAATGTAACTCCATAAGTCAATGTCATCATGTGATGACGAAGTAGGTGTTGGAACAGGGGGTCGTACGTGTTAGATTTATTTAGTGAATCCATATACACAAATGATTTCATATCTATAACTCAAGCACATCATGCTGTAATTATCAATATCAAGACTGAAGCGGAAGCGTACCTGAATCCATGATTCTGTTTGATCGAACGAGGTTATGGTCTTCCAACTGATCCGTAGTTTTCTCCTTAGTGTCTCTTACTTATGGGGATGCAAAGAGTTATGAAAAACCACGCTCAATTGGAGACCATGACCGTATAAATAACTGTAGGGCAGTTATTATGTTTCAATGTTGTTAAATTGGCCCATCATCAATTTAAAACACTGTATCCGTCTCTACACTTTAATCTCATGACACTTAATACCCATTAGTCCAAAATAGTCTTTAGTGGATCACTTTATTGACTAAAACCTTAAGATAGCACCACACATTTTAATATATACATGTTTGGCCCCACATGTCGAATTTTATCCAACAATCTCCCACTGGGCCATACATGTATCCTTACAAATGTGCACAACCTTATGAGCTCAAAATTTTGCTATCACTATTAAGGGTATTTCCAAACAATCTCGTCCATTAGTCATATCAATGTAGGATCAAAGCGACTTTCGTTACATTAATCGTAACTAAATCCATCAATGGTCACGTACACCAATACAACCAAATGACATAGATCAATCATGAGAGTATAGTATGAAAATTACATGTTATGTGATCCAAACATGTCTATTTTCAATTGGTCCTACTTTATTCGTTAAGTGAGATCAATACCAAATATAATATAACAGAGTGGAATGAACTGAATACTTTATTTCTGTACAGAAAATTATCCAACTACACAAATGTGTCCAAAACCAAACATAAACCAATAAAAAATACAAACTCTCACTAAAACATGATATCCTCAAGAAATACAACACCCATACTGAGCGGTGTGCTCATGAAAAACAGGTGGTAATCCCTTAGTAAGCGAATCCGCAATCATAGAGTTTGTCCCAATATGCTCTATGGAAATCTATCCACTCTGTACCTTTTCCTTCACAACCAAGAACTTAATGTCAATGTGTTTTGACTTAGTTGAACTCCTGTTGTTATTAGAATATAGCACTGCAGTGAGTTATTGTCACAATATAACTTTAATGGTCTTTCAATGCCATTCGAGAATCGTGACCAGCGACAAAATTTATGACCATATCCCATTATTAGATGCCTCATAACATGCTACAAACTCCCCATCATAGTGGAAGAAGCTATGAGTGTCGCTTAGCACTCATCCATGAAATAGCTCATCCGACTAGCGGATATATGCGACATGATGTAGATTTTCTCTTGTCTTGGCATCCCATAAAATCGAGAATCAGTACCCTACGATCTCTAAGCGATCCGATCGCTATATGTAAGCATGCAATCTCTTGTTCTCTTCAAGTACCTTATAACCATTTTCTTTGCTTTCCAATGATTCATCCTGGGGTTACTTAAATATCGCCTAGCATTCCAACAATGAATGCTATGTGCGGACGATGTACAAACACGAGAATACATTAGACTCCCAACGGTGATGCATAGGAAATCTTACGCATTTCCTTTACTTCAAGATTATTTTTGCATGGCGATTGAGACTAAATTTGTCTCCCTTAGCAATAGTGGGTGTCCTCACGGTTTACTATCCTGCATGCCAAACTTTTTAAGAACTTTATCGATATAGCTCTTTTGTGACAATCCAAGAATACCCCAAGAGCGATCCTGGTGTATCCGAATCCCTAATACAAAAGCGTCCCAAGATTTTCATCTCAAAATTCTTTGACAAAAACTCTTGGTTTCGTGCAACATACCTATATCATTAGTGGTAAGAAGTATGTCGTCAACATACAAAACCAGAAAAATATGCTTACTCCCATTTGAACTTGTGATATACACAATCATCAACAATATTTATCTCAAAACCAAAGCGAGATAATCACTTAATGAAATTTGTAGTACCACCGACGGAAAGCTTGCTTGAGTCCATAGATAGATTACTTTAATTTGCAAACCATATTCTTGAGTCTCGACACGAAGTTTTCTGAATGCACCATATAGATCGTATCATCAATGTCTCCATTGAGAAACAACATCTTAACATCCATCTAATGTAACTCAAGATCAAAGTGTGCAACAAGTGCCATGACTGTCCTCAAAGAGTCTTTCGTTGAACCCGAGAGAAAGTCTCTTTGAAGTCAATACCTTCTTTTGTGTAAAGCCTTTAGCTCCAAGGCGAGCACTTATATCTTTCCACATTACCTTTCGAATCCCTTTTGGTTTTAAAACTTCATTTACAACCAACGAAGCCGCACATACAGTAATGGGACAAGATCCCAAACTTTATTGTCTTGCATAGACTTATACTCCTCATTCATGGCATCAATCCACTTTTGAGAATCGAGAACCCTTCATGGCACGATGGAAATTGATTGGATCATCTTCCATCATTCCATTATTTTCCTCATGTTCTTGGAGAAATACTATAAAATCAACCGAAATAGCATTTTTCCTTTCTCGAGTGGATCTCCTTAATGGTATTGGTTCTTGAGGTTGTTGAGTTTGTATACGGAATGGTGGGAGGTTCTTCAACATTATCTTCTTTGAGGTTAGGATATACTTCTTGATCAATAGCGGGTATAGAAACACTGTACATTGTCAAAGTAATAGTAGGAATCGAAATCGATCCTTCCTCGGTTTCTTCCTCAAAGACAATGTCTCTAACCTTATTTCTCTCCCCAAACTCAACATCCTCAAAAAATATTGCAGTTTCCGTTTCAAAAATTGACTTGAGTTTGGGATTATAAAATTTGTAGCCCCTTGATCGCTCAGAATAACCAATAAAATAGCTGCTTACAGTTTTGGAGTCCAATTTATTTTCATGTGGCCTATAAGGCCTAGCCTCATTGGACATCTCCAAATGTAGAAATGTTTTAGAACGCAGTTTTACTTTGTCCAAAGCTCATAAGGTGTTTTAGCGTGATTTAGTTAGTACTACATTGGAATATAAAGGCTGCAGTCTTTAATGCTTCTCCCGAGTGATTTTGGTAAAGTAGAATGACTAATCATACTCCTTAGCATGTCCTTAAGAGTCTTGTTTCGTCTTTCACTACACCATTCATGCTAGGTGATCACGGCATGGTGTCTTGTCAGGGACGATTCTACATTCTTCTAGGAATTTAGCAAATGGTCCTAGGCGTTGTTCACGAACCGTCATATCTCTTGTAGTACTCACCACCACGATCGGACCTAACGCTTTTAATCTTTTGTTGAGTTGATTCTCAACTTCGACTTTGAAAGCCTTTAACATGTCCGGTGTTCAGATTTTTCATGAATAAGATATAGATGCCTATAACGTGAGTAATCGTCGTCTATGAATGATATAAAATATTGTTGACCATTCCAAGAAGCCGTAGGAAATGGTCCACAAATATCTGTCTGTATCAATTCTAAGACGTCCAGAAGTTCTATTGGCACCTAACCTTTTTGTTTTGATCTGCATTTTCCCTTGATACAATCAATACAAACATCAAAGTCCGTAAAGTCTAAGGAATCCAAAATGTCATCGAGACACAAGTCGTTCGACTCTAGTTTTGAGATGTGACCTAAGCGCTTTGTGCCATAATTTTGTCGAATTTTCTTTATTTAATTTTCGTTTAGTACCACGTGATTCCACATGCAAGATTTCATTATATATTGTAATAGTATCAAGCAAATATAAGTTATAGTATGAACATAATGAACTAGTACCAACAATTTTTGAATTTAAAGAAAGACTAAACTGACAATTTTCAAAAGAACAATAATATTCAAATTTGTCCAATAAAGAAATAGAAACCAAATTCCGTCTAAGCGACGGTACAACAAAAGTGTCTTTCAAATCCAAATAAAAACCAGTTCCTAACAATAACCTAAAAGTGCCTATTGCTTAAACTTCTCTTGATTTTACTGTTGCCCACAAAGATGAATCTTCGACATCATTTAGCTTTTCGTGAGCAGTGACCCTGCATAGAAACACTTATGTGAGTAGTAGCACGAATCTAACCACCAAGTGTTTCTAGGTGCTGAAGCTAAATTAACCTCATAATGAGACCAAATTAAAAAATGTACCTTTCTTTGCACATGAGACGTTATATTTGGTACAATCCTTCTTTAAATGTCCGAGCTTGACAAAAGAAACAACCCTCTTTATCTTTATGTGGTTTCTTACATTACGGACCATAATGACTTCATATTACATTTTTTCTTTTCTTGTCCTTATCTTTAGAGGTACTTGCCAAGTTAGTAATTTCGATTCGTCACGCTTCAACCTTTCCTCCTCTTGCACACAATATGAAATGAGCTCATTTAGAGTCCATTTCTCCTTTTGTGATTATGCTTGACCTTAAATTGATTGTAATGTGCGAGAAGCAATATTAATACTAAATGCACGAGCAAGTCGTCAGACAAGTCGAGCTTTAGTGCCTTAAGTTTTGAAGCAGTATGAGACATCTGCATGATGTACTCCCTTATGTTCCCCTTGTTTTTATACTTCATTGAAATCAAGCTTTGCAGGAGCGTGCTTATTTCAGCCTTATCGGTTTTTGCAAAATGCTTTTCAATTAGAGCAAGGAATTCCTTGGCATCAATTACCTCCTCGGAATCTGCACCCTAAATACTTCTGGAATGCCGTGCTTAATGATCATTAGACTCATGCGATTTGAGCATTCCCACTTCTCAAAGTTCCTCTGTCATCATGTGAACTTGCATCCGTAGAGAAGCGGGTTTCTCAATCCACGAGAGCAAGGTCGAGATCCATGCATCAGGAAACAGTTAAGCGTTCTCTTTCCAATCCTTGAAGTTTGACCTATTAAGCATGTAGATTGAATTGATATTTGCGATTCTTGTGGAAGTAGATGAATGAAGTTTGTATAGAAAAAGATAGAAATAGCTTACATTAGTACTTTATTATGCAAATAATAATTTCAAATATATTGGTAAGGCCCATCACAAGATACTTAGCACAACATCAATATTTAGTCTTTGGGACGAAACATTGACTCGTAAGTGGTACCTCGATGTAGCAATCAAACAACGACAATAAGACATGTCAATCAATAAAATTTTCTTTGGACCGATTTATTGATCACACGTTAAACCAAATAATCGTCATGCGTTTATCACCGCGGTGCATGTGAAATTCACCCAAATATTGACCTTCCTTTGGGTGATCAATATCCGCATGAACAACACACACACTAAACCTTCTAATATTCTAAGTTAATTAATTTCTACAAGAGAAGTTACTTTGGCAACATGTTGCTTCAATTAATTCACTTTGAAATATTATATTTCTCAAAAGAGTCCATCATACCAAAATTTGAACTGAATTATTTGTTTTGCATATATTTAAAACTTTAGTATTTGAATTTTGAAGTTCAAAGCTTTAGGATTAAGTAATCATTAAGTTGGAGGGTTAAATTGCAATTTAATTAAACTTAATTGGCCAATTATGAAAGATTTTAAGCTTGAAGGACTAAATTACAATTTACCAAAAACTTTAGTGGCCAATTAATTAAAATCTTGAACTTTAGGAATTTGAATCATAAAGTTCGAGAACTTCAAAAGCCCAACTTAAGTGATTACTAAAGCTGCGGGGGATGATTTTATAAATTCAAAAGTCTAAAGGGCCAACTTAAATGATTTTTAAAACTTTAGAGTTTAAATTAATGAGAGAACAACCGGGAGGACCGAGAGGATGAATAAACCAAAATTTCACAAATTGCAAAACCGACCCTTTAGAACTTCTAATTTCCGTAGGAGGTCCCTTGGCTAAAAAACACAATGACTAGGGTTTGAAACCCTAGCCGCCGCCGCCAACGAAAACCAGGAGATTACAGCGCGGAGAGATCGCCTCTGCTGACGCCATCTCCGTGGCTGCGCTTTTGCCGCATGCCTTGCGTCGTCATGACGGCGGACGCCGCCTCCGCCCATAACGCCATCTCCAACAGCTGCGTGTCCCTTCCCTCGACGCGGAATCCATCAACCAAAAAGTGCGCCTCGATGAAATCTTCGCCATCAATCATATATACTTAAATTCATATGTATGTATATATCAAAGTTACTCGTGTGGTGTGGGTGAGTTGAATTAGAATATATTGTAGCTAAAGAACAATAATCGGTTGATGATACACCTCACCAACCTTCACATGTGAATCGGTAAACCACGGCCCACCAAAGCGAACACTCGAATGGTCCTCATTAGTCGATAAGGTTTTTCAACAATTGGCGTTTATATGCATAATATATCTGAATTGTTAGGTGAATTTCTTCTCAATGGATTGAGAAATATCTGGAGAGACCATGAATTTAAAATTTCGGAAAAAAGCGAATCATGTCCATATAGATATAAATATGATAATTCAACATGAAGGTGGCTCACGATACCACTTGTTAGATTTATTTACCGAATCCATATATACGGATGATTTCACATCTATAACTCAAGCACATCTTCTTTGTAATTATCAAGATCAAGATTGAGCGAAGCGCACTGAATCCATGATTACGTTTGATCGAACGAGGTTATGGCCTTCCAGCCGATCCGTAGTTTTCTCCTTAGTGTCTCTTCTTGATGGGGATGCAAAGATTTATGAAAAACCACGCTCAATTGGAGACCATGACTGTATAAATAAGCGTAGAGGCGGTTATTATGTTTCAATGTTGTTAAATTGGCCCCTCGTCAATTTAAAACATTGTATCAAATCTCTACACTTTAATCTCATGACACTTAATATCCATTAGTCCAAAATAGTCTTTAGTGGATCACTTTATTGACTAAAACCTTAAGATAGCACTACACATTTTAATATATACATGTTTGACCCCACATGTCGAATTTTATCCAACAGTATGATGTTCCTACCGGCCTTTTCAGTGTAGATCTCATACATTGGACATAAATTTTGTTCTAAATTACCCTACATTAGTAGATTTTCGTACGTTAATTTTTGTGAAATTGCCATTTGGTTACTTTCGTACCCTCTAAGTTAAGTGCGGGATCCATAATAGATGCTAATGAAAATAACATAGACAACTCTTCTCAATATTTTTAAATTTTGCCTCCATCACATATATAATATTATAAAAATAGCAAAATCCTTATACCTATTAAAATTGTTAGCACTATAATAAAGATGATTGATAACTAGTAAAGTAATCGAGATAATTTCACTTTGAACATGCATTTGTTGCGTCGAAAAAACTTTTATATTTTTTTAACATGGCGTATATTTCTCGGTCATATGTTTGCAAATTATATTACAGAATTTTTGTATGAGTGTCGGCTATTATTATATGCAATAATGCAATCTTTGTACCACTCACAAGATTCAAGCATGAGATATGTAAAATTCTACCTATGGACTATATCGGTGTAAAAATATTTTCTTGAAGTCCATTTTCAACACTTTGAGTAGCAAAAACTTGTGTTCTTGCTAATATAATTAATATCGTATCTAATTTTTATAATTATACTTCTATTAATTTTAATCAATTTTTACAATTAAATTAAAAACATGACATACTAGCGAATGTAAAATAAAATACCATCAAATTACGGATTGAAATGTTGAATTAATTTTTCAATTACTATATTGTTAGGAACTGCATTGTCAAAAGTAAAACTACAAATCTTCGTTTCACAATTAAATTCACGTAATGTAAACTCAATTATGAAGACAGTCAATTGTTCTAAATGTTACTATTCTTTTATGTACTATCCAATATTTATCAATGTAGTGAGCAGTTGCACGTATATATCCTTTTTGGTTATTACTGGTCTATAGTCTGAAGTGAAAGATATCGTTATAATTACTAATATCAGTTATAATAGCTTCTTTCTTTTTATTAAATAAAATAATAGTGTCTTTATTAATATTATTTTTAACATGAATCACGTACCTTGGTTGGTGATATTTTGGATAAAGTTCATGAAATGAGAATTTTCTACTATGCTCTCGTGAATATACCCAATTGTTTAGATTTAAGTACTCTCTGAGTCGGCTCCGGAGATCCAAAATAGAGTTGTGCTGATTTGATTCCAACCCTCCATGTTTGAGCCGACATTTTTGAAGTGTCAATTTAGATGGGTCGTCGTATCCCCTTTTGCAGCGTTAACTTCTCTTCTGAGTGTTTACACTTTGTGTTTTGTCTTAGGGACTCCGTCTATTAGTTTACTAGTGGGCACCAACTCAAAATCTTGTGATACCTAAATCTTTGTTTTGTGGATTTTCGTTTAGTGCTAGAATCAATTGTGTATGTGTGTCGACATCTTCTTGAATGTCATACAAATCAATCGGATCAATGCTACCTCCAAACTTATCAAAAATATTGCGAAGAATTGAAATGTCATTAAGACCACTGAAATCATCATCACTTCGATTGTAGGCCATTTGGAACAAAATAATAAAGAGAATGGTAGAAGATGTAGTAGAAATGAAAAAAGGTAGTAGTAGAAGAAGTAGAAAATTAAAATTTAAAAGTATAGACTAATATTTAGATAATGAGATTTGAGATAAATAATTATAAACTAATGTTGAGAGATAATGAAATTTGAGAATTGTTGTTGAATTGAGTATATAATAGATTAAGAGATTGAAGTGTGAAAAAAAATGAGTTTAGAAAAGGACATTTATAAGAAAAAAATCTGAATTTGAAAGAAAAAAAAAAAAACCGACATGCAGCGGTCACAAAAATTGTGACCGTTGGACCTGAGCCACGAATGGGGCGGCTTGTGGCTCGTGGCTCGTGGGCAAAACGAACTGCTTGTTGGACCAGCCCACGAGTTGACTCGTCTTTTGTTGAGCCGAAAGGACTCGGCGAGAACCCGTTATGGGTCGAGCCCACGAGTGCTCGACCCATTGCCACCCTTTTATGTAAGTACATAGACTTCGTGAGTCCTATGGGTTCCATCAACAATAAATACATTTCTCTAGCACTATGGCTCTGTACGCCTTGATTTACATTAGTACTTTGTAAGTACTTACATGCTTCGTAAGCCTTATAGGTTTCGTAAACCATAAGTGTATAAATTTACTTCACAGAATCTTATATTTTCAAATAATTTTAACATGGCATCAACAGTCCCAAATCGATCATATGTGTTGATGTATGCCTTGGTTTATCTCAATAGTTGTCTTTTGAGTCAGTTCATGCACTAACAAATTGATAGCTTCCTTTGGTAGGCCAATGCTTGAAGATTGATTGCTTGAAAAGTTCCTCTAATGGAGTAAATAGGTTGGACATGTATTTCACACATGTTGAATTGGCATGGGCTCTCAGCGCGAGGCATGCTGAACTACTGGGCCTATTTTTGGTATGGGCTTCTTAATGTCCTTTATTGTGCTTACCCAACATATGTCCATTATTTTAATAGCTTGTTGTCTTGTGCACACATCTAGGACAGTTTAAAAAGGCTTATTTGCACAAATGGTCCCTGACTTTTGCATTACTGTAGGTTGAGGACCCATCGTTTCATTTTTACAGTTTAGCCCCTATTTCAAATGTTTTTGGCGGTAATGGTCCTTTTCATCAATTTCCGTCAAATGTCTGTGAAATTTGATGGTGAAATTTTTTATTTAAAAATGGCTTATTTGCACAAATGGTCACGACTTTTGTAAATGAAAATTTGCGACAAAAGTCCATAATCTTTTAAAAAGTGTTGAAAAGTCTCATAACATTCTAATCCCAACACATATGACCCCAAACCTTTTTGACAATTTTACCCCTAACTTAAATAAATTAAAAATAACTCATAAGCCTTTTCAAAAATACAAATAAGTCCTAAATCTTTTTATTTTTTTACAGATTTACACTTAAAATAATAAAAAGTGTGTCATCAAGTCCCAAAACTTTTAATTTTATTCACCAAAATGACATTTAAAATGTGTTTGATTAAAATAAATTTTTTTAGTAAAAGTTGTTGAAATGTGTAGTTGAAAAGTTGTGGGACCATAAAATGTGTGGTTAAAATTAATTGTTGACTTTGACTTTAGCTTTTTAGTAAAATAAAAATTGAAAACAAATAGGCTCTTAGAATCTCCATAGATTTTGTCCAGTGGTCCATTAATTAATAAAAAAATTATACACATGATCAAAATTTGACTAATTTAAAATTTTAATTTATTTTTCATATCAATTAAAAAAAAAGTGGTGGTGGGCTGGAGAAACCCCCATTTCTTTGCGGGGAGGGAGGATTTCTCTCCCCTCGTTTTCGGCCGGTGGCGACCGGCGAAAACCGAGGGAGAAATCCTCTCCCCATTTGCAACCACATTTCACGGGGTGGGGTGTTTGAAGTGTGGGGTAGGGACTTGGGCAAAAAAAAAATTATTAGGCCAGTCCAGCTCAGCCTGGTTGGCTAGTTGTACCGGGCTAAATTGACTTAATTTTTATTTGATCAATTTTTTATTGGACCAGCCCAACCCAGAGACCGGGCTATCTGGGCTGACCCATTTTGCCTCCTATAGTAATTGATATAAAAAATAAATTAAAATTTTAAATTGGTCAAACTTTGATCATGAGTATAATTTTTTTGTTAATTAATGGACCACTGAACAAAATCTGTAGAGACTCTAAGAGCCCATTTGTTTTCAATTTTGATTTTGCTAAAAAACTAAAGTAAAAGAAAACAATTAATTTTAACCATACATTTTATGGTCCACAACATTTCAACCACACATTTCAACAACTTTTACTAAAAATCTTATTTTAATCAAACACATTTTAAATGTCATTTTGGTGAACAAAATTAAAAGTTTTGGGACTTGATGACTTTTTTTATTATTTCAAGTGTAAATCTGTAAAAAAATAAAAAATTTAGGACTTATTTGTATTTTTGAAAAGGTTTATGAGTTATGTTTAGTTTATTTAAGTTAGGGGTAAAATTGTCAAAAAGTTTGGGGTCATATGTGTTTGGATTAGAAGGTTATGGGACTTTTCAACACTTTCTAAAGGGTAAATAGCATAAAACGTCCCTACCTATTGAGGGTATTGTGGAAAGCGTCCCTACCTTCAAATTTTGGCATTTTGCCCTTACCCTCTTGGGTTTAGATGCGCAAATCGTCCTTGACCCCAAAAACTCAATTAAAAAGCACGATTCGTATTGCTTAGTAAGGGCAAAATAATCTACCCACTTTTATTATCTGAAGCTTCCGTTTAAAACCGAGTATCTGAAAAGGCGCAAGGAAGTGCGGAGCGTTCGACCTTTGTTCATCATCTTTCGTAAATGATTGTACACTTTTCATTTGTGCATTCTGCGAACCGTCGTAAACATTATTGTGGTGAGTTCAAATCTCCTATTTTGGTTTATTACATTTTCAATTTTGGGCTTTCTTGTGTGTGGTGGTGTTTGGGGCTTCAGCGGGTTTGCATTGCGGTTGTGATAATGGAATTGTTTTTCTTGTATGGGGTGACATTCTGAGACTACCAAAAGAAATGTTACCTCTAATTTGCGAGACGACCGAAGATGATCCACCCACTTATCGTAAGTTTTATTTTATTTGAATCTAGTGATTTGTGTAAGCGATGTGTTGTTGTGTACAATGATTTGTGTTTATGAGTGTGTGAGCGGAGTTGAAAATGTGTTTTTTGAGAAAAGCGATTGGGTTTTCATTTGCCAAATACGTGTGTATACTGACGACAATCTGAGAATATTTCACACTTGAAGTGCATCATGGAGGCACATTTTACGATAAGCGAACAATGTGGTATCTGAAGGAGGAGTAGTGCTATTTTGGATTTCATCCATCTGCATGGTTCACAAGAGACAACAACGTTGTTTTACGGTCATTTGGGTAGGGACGTGGTGTTGGATTTTATTATAGAATGCCGAGAATGAGTTTGGGGCAAGGGTTGAGGAGATTGGAGAGTGAAGATGATGTTAGAAAGATCTTAGAGGCGAGGGGTGGGAGTAGGGTGGTTGAGGTTTATATTGTAAGTGCGGTACAATCTCATGCACTACCACTAGTTCCAAATGAGGGGTGTTCATGCATGATTGATGAACAAGCAACATCGCATCTGAAGCATTTGAAGGATGTTATACACCGTTATAGAAGAACATAATGAGGGTGACCACGAATACGGTTGGGTTGACCAATTATTGAATGAGACTATTGAAGATTTGTGGTCGGTGTGAGGAGTCTATAGGATTACAACTGCAACAAATGATGTCGGGATGATGATGAAATGCGGTGGATCTTTGGTGATGAAGAGGGTGTAGGGGTGGATCTTTGGTGTGGAAGAAGAAATAGCAGTTGAAGAGGGTGTAGGGGTGGAGGGTGGTGTTGAAGAAGAAATAGCGAGTTGAAGAGAGTGCGTTGGCGGTCGGACTATGAAATGGAAGAAGAGAATGAAGGCACTCATCAACCAATGAATTTTGATTTCGAGTTTGGTACATGAGATGGGTTAGAAATGAGGATTCGGATCACAGAATATGGGGACTCGATGAGTTAAAAAGTGTTGAAAGTGATGATGGTGCGAGACACGATACCGAGAAAGAGATCTAGAGTGGATGCTTTTAACCCACAGACAGATTTGGAAGACCCAGGATTCAGAATAGGTAAGTTGCGTAAAACATCCCTACCTTTACAAAATATCGTGCAAATCATCCCTACCTTTTCCATATGTATGCGCACATAATCCCTACCTTTTCCATATGTGTCGAACATCATCCCTACCTTTTCCACATGTCTACATAAGTCGTCCCTAACTATATATAATTTTTGAAAAGCATCCCTAACTTAATTATGACATTTATGTGCACGTCCCTCTACTAAACTGACTCTGTCCTCTTTAAATTGTGTAGGTATGACATTTGAGTCCAAAGCTGTGCTTAAATCTGCTATAACTGCACACTCGGTGAAAAACAATAGGGAGATTAAGTATAAGAAGGATGGCCGATAGACTCGAGCGATATGCAGAGGAGGCTGTCCATGGGTTTTGTGTCGACTAAAGAACACAAGAAGACAAGTTTTGTAATCAAAGCGTACACAAAGATCATACTTGTGCTATGGTGTACAAGAACTTGATTAGCTCTACATTTTTGGTGAGAAGTATTTATCCGATTGGAGATCAGACGAACATGGCGATCGGCACATTCATGGAAAGGGTAAAAGGGATGGCTTGGGTGACATCTCAAGTTGGCAAGTGTCTGAGCAAAAGAGAAGGCCCTAGAAAGATTAGAGGAGTGTTGTGGATCATTACAAAATATTGTGGGATTCTTGTGAAGAGTTAAAGAGAACAAATGTTGGGACTACTGCTCTGGTTGAGGGGCATGCGTTGGGGAGTTCAAGAGGATTTACATATTCCTTGGACCACTGAAAGATGGTTTCCTTCAAGGTTGCCTTGCGAGGTTATTGGTCTAGATGGATGTTTTCTTAAAGCAGTATGGTGGGCATTTATTAGCTTCTTTGTTGGGGTAGATGGGAACAATGGGATGTACCCACTTGCATATGCGATGGTTGAGGTTGAAAATGGGGAGAATTGGAGGTGGTTTTGTCAATGTTGAAGGATGATTTGAACATGAATAATGACCGCGGTTGGACCTTCATTTCGACAAACAAAAAGGATTGGTCGGTGCTCGGAGTCATTATTCGAGCATTGAGCATAGAACTTGTGTGAGACATCTATACAACAATTTCTACGCAACACATAAGGAATGGCGTTGAAGAGCTGTCTTTGGGATGCCGCAAAGCTCTGACGGTGACACGGTGGCTTGAACAAATGCAAAGGATGTTGGACATTGATCCGTGGCGTATGGATGGCTAGAATCTAAACACAGCTTCTCATTGGACAAAATCTCATTTCGGAGAGTGGACCAAGCTGCGATATGCTCCTTAACAACCTATGTGAGTCATTCAGCGACACCATTATCAATGCAAGAGAGAAACTATCTTGACAATGCTAGAGGATATCGGGATGTATTTGATGAAAAGAATTGTTGTAAGGAAGGAGGCATGTGAGAAGTGGAAGGCGAAGTTGGTCCTCGAATCAAAAGATTCTTGAGAAGAAACGGTGTTGGCGAGAATGGAGTAAATGATTATTCGGGTAATCTAAAATTCCAAGTTAGACATAATCACGAGGAGATGGCCTCCATCTTTGTTGACACGAGCAAAGACTTGTACATATCGTTCTTGGCGATTCTTGGGATCCCTTGTTGCCATGTCATTGCATCTGTTGTTTGAGGGGATGAATGTCATAGATTACGTGGGCGACATCTATAAGAAGGAGGCATACATGAGGACGTATCGCCAACTATTTCCCCATGCTTGGGGCCCAAGTTGTGGCCTAATCCGGTCTCAACTCTCTCACTCCACACTGTGTATACAAAAGGGTGGCGGGGCCTAAAAGTCGAAGAAGAAAAGAGGCCAGCGAAGAGGGATCATCAAGCCGAGCAAAGAGTTCAAGACCTCACGCATCTGCAGAGACAATATCTGGCGGGGAAAAAGTTCGGGAAGGCGAACCGGGCTGGTGATGACATGCACAAAGTGTGGTGAGCAGGGGTCACAACAAGAGGAGATGCAAAGGGGCTCCACCACCGGCGCCAAATTAGCATAGGAGAACTACGAAATTTATTTTCTTGTCGGCTAAACCTTTTGCACATTTGTCGCTTTTGAATATTTATGGGACATATTTTTGTTGTTTGTGTGCCAATGATGTATGTTGACAATCACATTACTTTGGCAATGAATCATATTTTATGCTCGCTAAAAGCGAGATTTGATGATCATGGATTGGTGTTCGTAATAGTTAGGATTCTTTGTTGGTTTCTTGGTATAATGTTATCATAGAGGGCGTTGACAATCGTTACACAATTAGATGAGGATGTTCACCACAATTAATAAAATAGGTAGGGACGTTTTTCACAATAATACATTAAAAATAGGGACATTTTATCTGAGGTTTATCCAAAAGGTATGGACATTACGCACAAATGTATACAAAGGTAGGGGCGTTTTCCATAGCGTCAATTCTGAGCAAAATGAGCGATTCACATCGGTACATCAATCCCATAGCGTCAATTCTGAGCAAAATCTGCGATGTTTACCCGCATCACTACAATATTACAACATCATTCCTACATCGGTACCCGCATCACTACAAGCACAGAAAGAAAAGCGAAAATCCGACTCCAAACATAGCATCCTCTTTTCTTTACGCAAGAGGTGCAATTGTTGTTCACATTCATTTACGGATCTAAGCGGTCCGGGTATTATATCTCTGGATCTTGGACACATGGGTGGGTCGCACCGGGAGAAATAGCCACAACCTCCATTTCTTTGCAAAAACACCCATTTCGAACAAAAAATAGCGCAACATATAATTGCAGATTCTTGGTGAAGCAAAATTGCAAGCAGCGTTGACATGTAAAAAGCGTCTTCGAGATTTGCTTGCGTCACTGAAATCTTAAGCTCAATTTCGATTCCACATACGCACCATCGATTTGCCGTTATGTTTGGTTGAAAATTTCTCTCTTTCCTCTATCTTATACATGAATGTCCACAATTGTATGGACTTACAGCGATGGGCGGGAAGCTTGAGATAATAAAAGTGGGTAGACTATTTTGCCCTTACTAAGCAATCACGAATCGTGCTCTTTAATTGAGTTTTTTGGGCCGAAGGACGATTTGCGCACGAAACCCAGTAGGTAAGGGCAAAAATGCCAAAAATTTGAAGGTAGGGACGTTTTCCACAATACCCTCAATAGGTAGGGACGTTTTGTGCTATTTACCCCTTTCTAAAAGATTAGGGACTTTTCTTTGCAAATTTTCTTTACAAAAGTCGGGGACCATTTGTGCAAATTAGCCATTTTAAATAAAAATTTTCATAGTCAAATTTCACGAGACATTTGGACGGAAATTGATGAAAAGGACCATTCAGTCAAAAATATTTGAAATAGGGCTAAATTGCTAAAAATGAAACGATGGGTCCTCGACCCATGATGAAGTGCAAAAGTCGGGGACCATTTGTGCAAATAAGCCTTAAAAACTTATCCTTATTTTTCTCTTAGGGTGTGTGTTTGATTACCACATTTCTATGGAAAATGTCACATCCATGAAAAATGTTGTCACATTTATGGATTTTCTTTTCCATATTTGGTTGTTTGATTGCACATAGAAAAGAAAATTGATTTTCAATGTACAATCACTTAAAGCACATTTTTTCTCACTTTCTTGAAAAATATTTTTTCACCTATATAGTAGAATTTATTTTTCACCTTAGATGAAAAATATTTTCATTTTCTACCATTTTCCATGCGCATCAATCGAACACACCCTTACCGTTGTCCATTTCCCATTATATAGGAATTTCTTTGCATACACGAAAAATGAGGATCTTACCCCTTATAAATATCAATCCTTCCATTTGCATTTTCCATGTTGGGATTTTTCTTGGTTGGCCAAAGAACATTCCTTGAAGGTAACTTCCTTAATTTTCTTGCTCTTGGATTTGTTGGGTAGTTTCCCAAGAGTATTCTAGAATGTCCCCTAGCAGTATATCACATTTCCAAATTGAAAATTGTTTTAGATCTTTTAGTGGGCTCTTGCCCTTTTTTCTATCAACGGATTTGTCGTGGAGTGGATGGAATCCCTCACTTTACGACGGTAACAAGTGAGTGGTCATCGCGAGGTGAAAAGCTTTACCTCCTAGTGACTTGCATAGCACAATTTGCAGCGCATGTCACCCTAAAGTGAGGAAACTCACTTAAATTGTTGAACGTTTCAAATGTATTCTTAATTCGATTTTCAAAATTTTTCTATATTATAATACACATAAAAAGTCATATATACTAATTTGAAATCACAAAAATATATTTTGAACAACTATATATGTTGTTCAATATCGAACAATTTAGGTCACAGTTTGATAAAATTCACGAGTATAATTCACCTTTGGATATTCTAAACTCATTTTTAGATTGATTTCATTATGTGTTAACCATCAAAACACTTTTAAGAAATTCTAAATACCAATTTGTAGTCACAAAAATACATTTTGAGCGACTAAATTGGATGTTGATTGTCGATTCGCAAATATTTCATCGAAATTATACAATATTCAAGCGTAAAACCAATTGTTGAGCGTCACGAAAGCGTATTTTTAATCCGATTTTCAAAGTTTTTCTATATTATTATACACATAAGAAGCAATATATACTAAGTTAGAATCACAAAATAAATAGGACAACTATATAGGTTGTTCAATGTCGAACAATTTAGGTCATAATTTGAGAAAATTCACAAGTATAATTCACCTTTGGATATTCTAAACACATTTTTAGATTGATTTCATTATGTATTAACCATCATAACTCTTTTAAGAAACTCTAAATACCAATTTGTAGTCACAAAAATACATGTTGAACGACCGTATTAGATGTTTAATTTCAAATCATAAACTTTTTTATCGAACTTGTACAATATTCAAGCGTAAAACCAATTGTTGAACGTCCGAAACGTATTTTTAATTCGATTTCCAAAGTTTTTCTACATTATAATCCACATAACAAGTCATATATACTAATTTAGAATCACAAAAATATATTTTGAACAACTATATAGGTTGTTCAATGTCAAATAATTTTGGTCATAATTTGAAAAAATTCACGAGTATAATTCACCTTTGGATATTCTAAACGTATTTTTAGATTGATTTCATTATGTATTAACCATCATAACTTTTTTAAAAAACTCTAAATACCAATTTGTAGTCACAAAAACACATGTTGAACGACCATATTGGATGTTTAATGTCGAATCGCAGACTTTTTTATCGAAATTGTACAATATTCAAGCGTAAAACCAATTGTTGAACGTCCAAAGCGTATTTTAATTCGATTTCCAAGTTTTATATATTATAATACACACAACAAGCCATATATACTAATTTGGAATCACAAAAATACATTTTGAACAACCATATAGGTTGTTCAATATCAAACAATTTAGGTCATACTTTGAAAAAATTTACGAGTATAATCCACATTTGGATGTTCAAAACGCATTTTAGATTGATTTCATTATGTATTAACCATCATAACTCTTTTAAGAAACTCTAAATACCAATTTATAGTCACAAAAACACATGTTGAGCGATCGTATTGGATGTTTAATTTCGAGAATCGTAGACTTTCTTATCGAAATTGTATAATATTCAAGCGTAAAACCAATTGTTGAGCGTCTGAAGCGTATTTTTAATTTGATTTCTAAAATTTTTCTGTACTATAATACACACAACAAGCCATATATACTAATTTGGAATCACAAAAATACATTTTGAACAACCATATAGGTTGTTCAATGTTGAACAATTTATGTCATACATTAAGAAAATTTACTAGTATAATTCACTTTTGGATGTTCAAAACGCATTTTAGATTGATTTCATTATGTATTAACCATCAAAACACTTTTAGAAAACTCTAAATACCTATTTGGCAGAAGAAAAACATATTTTGAACGACCATATAGAATGTTCAATGTCGAATTGCAAACCGTTTTTTCAAAATCGTACAATATTCAAGCGTAAAACCCACTATTTAACGTCCGAAACGTATTTTCAATTTGATTTACAAATTTTTTCTATATCATAATACACATAAAAATCCATATAAACTAATTTTGAATCACAAAAATACATTTTGAACAACCATATAAGTTGTTCAATGTCGAACTCATTTAGGTCGTACTTTGAGAAAATTCACAGTATAATTTACCTTTGGATATTCTAAACACATTTTAGATTGATTTCATAATGTATTAACCATCAAAGCGCTTTTAAGAAACTCTAAATACCAATTTGTAGTCACAAAAATACATTTTGAGCGACCGCATTGGATGTTTAATGTCGAATCATAAATTTTTATTGAAATTGTACAATATTCAAGCGTAAAACCAATTGTTGAATGTCCGAAACATATTTTTCATTCGATTTCCAAAGTTTTTCTATATTATACACATAACAAGCCATATATACTAATTTAGAATCACAAAAATATATTTTGAACAACTATATAGGTTGTTCAATGTCGGAACAATTTAGGTCATAAGTTGAGAAAATTCACAGTATAATTGACCTTGGATATTCTAAACCCATTTTAAGATTGATTTCATTATTTATTAACCATCGTAACTCTTTTAAGAAACTCTAAATATCAATTTGTAGTCACAAAAACACCGTTGAGCGACCGTATTGGATGTTCAATGTCGAATCATGATGATTTTTTTTTTTTTTATCAAAATTGTACAATATTCAAGCGTAAAACCAATTGTTAAGCGTCCAAAGCGTATTTTTAATTCGATTTCCAAAGTTTTTATAGATTTGATTATATTTTGCAAATGCATCCATGAAGCTAAGCCAATCACATCTAGATATGGAATCACCAATAAATCAATTCGCACCAGAGAGAATGGGTCTTTTGTACAAGCTTTATTTAGATCTATGCACATTCTCCATGATAAATTAGATTTCGGGACCAAGATCACGTTTGCAAGCCACTCAGAAAATCAGACTTTTCGAATATTACCAGCTTTTATTAGTTTCTCCACTTCTTGTTCGACGAAATTGGACATATTTGTTCCCATGACTCTTTTCTTTGACTATCTTCTTGTCATGATCTACATATAGATGGTGCCATGTGATGGTTAGGTCAATCCACATCATATCTACATTCTATTTTCGATGAGGAATATACGCATTCATACATTTCGCTCTCTAGGGCTCCTCCAATACTGGTGTTTTTAGACCTATCTATGTACCATAACACTAGTATTTTAAGCACTTCTTCATTTCCCATCTAAAAGCGCAGTTCACGATCTCTTCTTACTTCTTTGGGGTGTGGGAGTATTCTTGTCTTCTGAGATTTTTTTCAAGTGCCAAACTTCTCCATACATCAGTTACAAAGCACGTCCAGGCTACTGCCTAGTCAACTTTGACCTTTCCTAATCTTTTCGTTGTAGGAAATCCCACATTTAGATGGAGGGTGAAAGTGACTGCTTGGAACTAATTTAGGCCCGGCCTTCCAAGAATAGTGTTGTAGGGTAAAGGTGCCTGTACCACTAGAAAACTCACCATATTTTTTTTTTCCTCCAGGGTTCTTTTCCAGAGATACGGTAATTCCACTACTCCCTAGCTCTTAACACATCAGTGCCAAATCCCATTAAATCAGTGTTCATCCTCTGTAAACAATTTGGGTCTAGTCCAAGTTTCTCGTATGCCAATTGGATAATATATCTGCAAAGCTTCCATTGTCCACTAATGTAACACCGTATGTCCATTTACATTATTATTATAGTCTATATAAATGCTCGTCTTAACAATACAATCAATTCTTAATTAATAAATTTATTCTATTTTGACTGACCATGTTTTTGCAGTGGAATATACCAGGGACGCCCTAGACGATTAACGTGCCACTTAATTTAATGTAAATATGTATACAATTTAATTAAATTGGAACAAATTATATAACATAAATATTTGCTTGCCTGCTTTTAAATTTATAACTTGCCATTTTAATGTAAATTGAACTTAGACTTGTCCTTGAAAAATATTCATATTTTATATTAAGTAAGCTTAAATTTTTCCCTTTATAATGGGGCCATATAATTTGAACTCAAAAACTTTTTCTAATTCCACTTATTCAATTACAAAGAAATAAAACCTATATCTTATTCCCGTGAACCCAAGAATCCAAATTTCCTCAGTTCACTTTTTCATCCTCTCGGATTTTAAGGTATTAGAATGATTTCTTTTATTATATTACTTAATTGTTGGGTTCATGATAAGGCTAATTGTTTTTTTATTGAAATTTGGAATTGTTTGGTTCATATGTATACACGTATGAATAATTATATATATACCCCCCTCCCCCACTCCCTCCCCCACACACACACACACATATATATATATATATATACACTAATTTTTGATTCGTGCGTTGCACGTAAGTTGTACTAGGGGTGAACACAGTTTGGTTTGAACAGTTTGTGATAAATTTTCAACCCAAACCACTTAAAGCAGTTTGAAATTTTTCCAAACCAAATCAAACCAAACCACTTTTTTCGGTTTGGTTCGATTTAAAATCACGGTTTAGCAAATAAATAAAAAAAAATATCGAACAAGTTAAATCATAAATATTAGTCTACAATATCATAATAAAACATAAATATTAGTATTAATAAAAGACAAAAAAGTATTAGCATAAAGATAAGAATATAGCAAATATATTCATTAATTATAATTAAATGATATAATGCTAGTAATAAAAGAAAATGAATAAAAATATCAAATACGATAATACATGCTATAGCTTTCTCTAAATTATCTAATGCCTCTACTTTATTCAAACATTGACGAATCACTACAGATTCCTTGTTACTATGCAACAATTCTTAGTGCAAATCACCGCATCAACCATCTTTGTACTCAACGAACTCCTAAAGAAATCAAGAATCTGACCACTAATAGAAAAGAAGAAATTGTTGGTGTTTGAATTATTATTTTTCATCTTGAGCTTCTCGAATAAGTCTAGCTTTAAAATTGAAGGAATGAGTTTGGAAATACCCAAAAGAGTTTGTAAAGGACTTGGGCTACTAGTAGCATTTTTTTGATAGAGCTAATGATGAAATCACAATTTCTTTATAACATCTACAAATCTGGCAGAAAATAAACTAAATCGATACAAAGAAAATAGAGAATTTTCCTGAATTACAGATCAAATTACTCCTTAAAACCCATAGGAAGTTTACTAAAAGAAAATTAGAGTATAGTGCTTGTTTAGGCGAAAGCAAATCAAGAGTTTCGGGAGCGACGGTTGAGATCGAGAAAAAATTGTAGAGAGAGAAACGATAATATGAATAATTGATGGATTTTAATTGAGTTGGGTATTTAGTTTAATTGGGTTGAATTTAATATGGATAATGGATTGATTTATTTTTAATTGAGTTGAATAAAATTAAAATTAATTAATTTTTTATTTTTTATTTTTTTATTTTGTTTATTTTAAGCGGTTTGGCGGTTTGAAAGCGGTTTGAAAAATTGAAACCTAAACCAAACCAATTGAAAGCGGTTTGGTTTGGTTCAAAACCAAAACGTTAGCGGATCACGTGGACCCAAACTAACGATTTTGAAAAGCGGTTTTGGTTTGGTTTCGGTTTGGTTTTATGGTTTGCTACGTAGGCATTGTTTGAATATATATAGATAAAAAAATTTAGTATAAAAAATATTAAATGTAGAATACATAAATAATGAATATGAAAAACATATTTTTGAACATATTTGTATAATATATATTTTAATTGACAATCTACATTTGAATCCTATTAACATGAAGCAATGTTACTTGCTGGGTTTTAAATTGGACAAAGTGAAAAAAAAATTTATATATATAGGATCCGTTTGGTGTAGATTATAAACTAGTTTATTTGACCAAAATAGTTTATTTGATCAATTTTGGTCAAAAATGTCATGCTACAAGGCAAAAATTTGGTCAAATAAGCGAATTACGGTCGAATAAACTGGTTTATAATCACACCAAGCAGGCCCATAATCTAGTTGAACATATCATTTAATACAATTAATTAAGTGAAATATTAAAATTCTATTAAGAAAAGCAGAATGAAAGATTTGCACGTAGGCATTGCTTGAATATATATGTATAAAACATTTTAGTATAAAAAATATTAAATGTATAATACGTAAATAATAAATATAAAAAACATATTTTTGAACATACCATTTAATACAATTAATTTAGTAAAATGTTGAAATTCTATTAAGAAAAGCATAACCAAATAAACACATAATTCGTATAAAAAAATTTAGTAACTCGTACAAATAAAAATTAAATAACTAAGATTTGTAAACGATATTTGAATGTTGGTAAAGTGATCATTTTTATATTTTTATTCAATTGCACCATTTCAAGAATTTAAATAGGACCAAACCCTACTTCTTCAAACTCGGCTCCAAGTTTTTCAACTTTTTTAATAATGACACAAAAGTCAAATATTAAAGAATTGTGTACAATTTGCTTATAACATTAAATAAAAAAAGATTGGTGAAAAATTGAATGAAAATCTGGACGAATATGTGAATAGTAAAAGAAAGAAAATAATAGCATTTTTTTAGATTAATCTATAATATTATAAGATAAAAAAAAAAAAGATTAGTACAAATTGAATGAATAGGTGTAAAAGGAAAATAAATATGGAAAAAAAAATTTTAAAAAAAAATTTGTGATTGGCACACACCACAATAATTTGGTCGTCTCTCACTTATCTATGTAATGTAATTCTGCTGAAAATAAAAAATGAAAAATGAAAAGGGGTGGGGCGGGATGGATTTTTGGGGAAGATGAAGTTATTTTGTACTTTTTAAAAGTTGTAGGACTTTATTTACAATATTATTTTATTTTGTTGTTATTAGTTTTTATTTATTTTTAGTTAAAAAGGAGGACAAAACAAAATTTGCAACAAAATTCAAAGGCCGGAGATGGCCAATGCTAAACAAAAGGTTAGGGATAAATTTGTTATAAATTGAAAAGGTTGTGGACCAAAAGTGCAAATTAAAAAAAAAAAAAAAACTAAAAGTCCACACAACTAAAAAAAAAAAAATAAAAAATTAAAAATTCAAAAGACTTTGTCAAGCAAAATCCTTAATAAAAAAAATAAAAATAAAATAAAATTCAAAAGACTTTGTCGAGTAACTCGACAAAGTAAAAAAATAAAATAAAATAAAAAATTCAAAACACTTTGTCGAGTAACCACGACAAAGTCAAAAAAAAAAAAAGTCAACTTGACAAAGTAAAAAAAAAAAAAAATTCAGAAGATTTTGTCGAGTAACTGGACAAAGTCATTAAAAAAAATTCAATCAAAAGACTAACTCGATAAAGTTTTGATTTTATTTTTTAATTTTTCATTGTAACTCGACAAATTGGTGTCGAGTTACTCGACAAAGATTTAATTTTTTTTTTTTGTAACTCGACAAAATCTTAATTTTTTTTAACAATAAAATAAAATAAAATAAAAATCAAATGGCCAAAATAAGGACAGTGTTACTAAAATTTTCTTCACTTGGTCATGGAGTAACAAATATTCTTTTGACATAGAAAGCGATCACGAAATATATGAAATTTTCAAGGAACATTGAATACTCATGTAGCTACCACATATCAAAATTTGATAGTCCGGCGGCATGTTTGACTTACTAAAATGCTAAGCGAAACATCTGGCGATTTCTCATATTCATGCGGATGCATGATTTACAAAATTGTCCATAAGTTGAGTTATATAACATGAAATTATATGAAACCAAATCCAATAGTTAGGTAACCCATAGGGCTATCGTCTCCAGCTGGAATTATATAAAAATACTTAATATATAAAGTGCAATGATTTTTGAGTTGGAAAAAAAAGCGCAACTTAGAGAAACATGAAGTTTAGCAAAACCTTTCAAGTTCACATCATTAACGTGTAATCAAAACATGGGAATTCACTAAAACTACCAAAAAACCAAGGTCCACAAAAGTTTAAGAAGATATTTAAACTATTTAAAGTTTTTTAATTGGTTTGTAATAGCGATTTCGGCACGTCGACAGCGTGAATCCGAAAAACTGCCTAGGAAGTTTCGGTGAGCATTTTAGTATGCTTTCGTATTGTTCGGTGACCGTTTTGTATGTCAAAGAATTTTTTGTTATTCCATGACCAGGTGAAGAAAACTTTCAAAATAAGGGCAGTGTTACTAATATTTCTTCATCCGATCATGGAGTAACAAAAATTTCTTTGACATAGAAAACGATCACCGAAAAATATGAAATTTTCAGGGAACATAGAATACTCATTTAGCTACCACATATAAAAATTTGATAGTCCGACATGCATGTTTGACACTAAAATGCTCACGAAACATCCTAGGCGGTTTCTCGGATTCATGCGGTCATGATTTACAAAATTGTCCATAACTTGATATATATAACATGAAATTATGTGAAACCAAAGCTAATGCTTAGGGAACCCATAGGGCTATCGTCTCCAACTAAAATTATGTAAAAATACTTAATATATAAGGTGCAGCAGATTTTTGAGTTGGACAACAGAAACTGCAGCTTAGAGAAACATGAAGTTTAGCAAAACCTTTCAAGTTCACAACATTAACGTATAACCAAAACATGAGAATCCACCAAAACTACCACAAAACCAAGGTGTACAAAAGTTTAAGAAGATAGTTACACTACTTAAAGTTTTTTGATTGGTTATAATAGCGATTATGGCACGTCGACGGCATGAATCTGAAAAACTGCCTAAGAGGTTTCAGTGAGCATTTTAGTATGCCTAAACATGCCGTCGGACTACCAATTTTTTATATATGGTAGCTAAATGAGTATTCTATGTCCCCTGAAAATTTCGTATTTTTTGGTGATCGTTTTCTATGTCAAAGAAATTTTTGTTACTCCATGACTAGGAGCCTCCAAAGATAAAGGTACATGAACAGCCATTTCATCCCCATCAAAATGTTTTTGTAACTAATTTTTGTTACTCTATGACCGAGTTCAGGAAATGTTTTTGTCAAGTTACTCGATAAAATAATTTTTTTTTTGTTTTCAATTTGGGCTTTTGGTCCAGACTTTTTAAATTTGTAACTAATTTACCCATAATTTTATTTTTTGGACATTTAAATTGTGTTCAAAGCCAAATTTGACCATTTTTTCCTTTTTTGGGAGTTCTTTTTAGAGTTAAGAAATGAATTTTTTTTTTTTTGAGTTTTTGTCTAGTTACTCGACAAAATTGTGAATAGTTAAATAAACATTTGGTTTCAAAAATGTAATATAAAATGTTGTCGAGTTGCTCGACAAAATAAAAAAAAAAAATCAAATGTTATCGGCTCAACAAACATAAAAAAGAAATAAAAAATCCCAATGAAAATGTGTTTGTGTCGAGATGATTCCAAAAAATAATAGTATCTAGGCAATGTGAAACTACTCGACAAATAAAAAAATGAAAAAAATAGACAAACCAAAGCCAAGGGACTAATAAAATAAATGAGATAAATTTGGATTTGGGACTTAAAAATAAAAAAAAATCCATACAATTCAGAAAATGCGGATAGTACAAAACAAATGTTAAGATTTGGACAAAAAGTCATAAAATGCGGCTATTACAAAAATGGTGACATTTGGACAAAACCAAGAATAGTAAAATACCAAAACTACGTCGTGTTGGTTGAAAGGTGAATAGTGAGCGGTGATAGACAACTTATATTATAGTAAGATATATATATATATATATATATATATATATATATATATATATATATATATTGTGCTGATAATATTTACTTTGCTTTATTTATTTTAAAAATCCCATAAGTTATAGGTTGAAAGTAGGTATAATGTTTCATCTCTTTTCGTGTTCTTAAAAGACATTATGTTGATATATATGTGAAATTTTAATAAAAGGGTATGTACTCTTTATCAACGAATTTTATTTGAATCTGAATTTTTGTTTACAAATCATGTTTGACACATTCCTTGTTGTCTTTTGTCCCCATTAAAATATACATTAATAAGCATAGTAAAGACAATTATTATATTTAGTGATTCAACAAAGTAGGATTATATAAGTTGGAGTTGTTTTCTTTTGATGAGAAAAGCGGCTAATTTGTTAAATTTTATAAGATTCTTGGCACTTTATATTTATACTTTGGTCCTAATAAATTAATAAATAAATTTATCTTAATAGAATAATAGTTTATTTCAAGAAATGAATATTGTTTGGAATTTTAAATAACTGGTAATGGCCTAGGATTTTTGGCACGTTGACTTTCTGGGTAGCTCGGGACATCTCCATTTGCAACTTAAAACGTGAAAAAGATCCAAGGTAAGTAAACTCTCATAGTATTCATTTGTATATCGCAATGCTAATTGTCTAAATGTGTTATATAAATTACTATTATCTGAATATGTCATTTTGTTATCGGTTTATATGTCATTAATATTCATGTGATATATTCTTGTATGTGTAATTATGTTATTGCATTCATATGCATGTATGAAGCAAAGTTTTAAATAGTAATACTATAAAGTATATTTTATTCAAAAATGATATGTATCTCAAATTTTATAAATGAATTGGTGTTTTCCTATGCCATGAAAGGTGTGAGTAGAAAATGGGGCGTAGGGGACCGGCGCACCCGACGAAGGATAATGTTGAATGATTAATGCTAACTGCTCTGCGGTAGTACGAAGGATAATGTTGAATGATTAATGCTAACTGCTCTGCGGTACTACCGGTAGATTGAACGGGCTCCAAATAATAATGGCCCACTGCATTCTGATTGGCTAGGCAATACACAAAAAGTGAGCTCACAATATTAAATGTTTTAAAGAAACAATAAAGAAAGAAAAAGGGAATACACATTCTGATGAATTATTTTTAAAGTAAAGCATATCATAAGCATGCATCATGTGCATGAGGTTTACTTATTGGACGTTAACTCATCCCATATTCTCCACTTTTCAGATGATGAGAGCTAGATGATTCGAGACGACTGTTTGGGACAAGTCGGACTCAGTATTATTTAAATCCATGTTTTATTTTGTTATTGTTTCATAAATAAGATTCCTTAGGCCAATTGGTGTTATTAAAATACTATTCTTTTACTTATTTTAAATTAGTTAAACTATGAAATTTTTTACAATTATTGAGTTCATTCAATAAAGAATTTGGGCATAACATTTATTATGCAAATTATTGTTTTTAATTAATACTATTGAAAGCCTTTGACATTTGTTTCGTATTTCCAAATAAAATAAAATAGAATGAATATTTTATCTACTTTTTCGCATTTATATCTTGTCGTTTAATGATAATTAAAGGATAACATTTGTAAGTCTAGAGTATCTGGACTTGAGGTGTTACAGTATTGGTATTAGAGTTAAGAGTTTTAAAATCGATTATGTAGACTTAAAAAAAAAAGGTGTAGTACTGAGTCACGCCGCCAGGAGTTCTTTTGCGATCATCTGGTAATGTTGAGTTTTATCTCTTAAATTGCAAACAGTTATTTGATGCATAAATTTGTAATTGCAATATAGTATTAATGAAATTTCATTGAAAACGATAATAATATTAAATAAATAATAAATAAGTATTTGTATTCCAGTATGGTCCCCGCTACTCGTTCTCAAGCTCAGGAAGAAACATCTTAAGCTCGTCCAGAGGAGTCAGGCAATAACACAGGTACCCCAATGACAATGGAGGCTTTTATGCAAGCATTGGCTATATTTGGGCAAAACAATCGACCCATGAGGAATGACCAAACCCAAGAACAAGGAAAAATATCAGAGTTTAAGAAGTTATCTCCACCATCATTTGCTGGCACCACTCATCCTCTAGAAGCTGAAAAATGGTTAATCGAAATTCAAAAGGCATTTTCGGTTATGAACTGCACAGAACAAGAAAAAGTTACATTTGCCGCTTACATGTTGCAAGGAAGTGCTTATGATTGGTGGTTGATGGTTCAACTCCAACATGAGAAGGATTCTAGACCATTCACTTGGAAGATGTTCACGGAGTCCTTCAACAACAAGTATTTTCCAAAGAGCATCGCCAACACAAAGAAAGAGAGTTCATTAAGTTAGAGCATGGGAGCCGAGCGAGTTCTTGAATATGAGGCTGAATTTGCTTTGTCTGGAAAAGTTTTCCCGGACACGGTAGCAACGAGAAAAAAAGAAGAGCAAAGGCGCTTTGAGGAGGGACTTAGGTCTCGTATAAAGCAGCGGTGATACCATTCAATTAACGACTTATAGAAGTGGTTAGTAAGTCGCTTTTGGTGGAAAGAGCTCAACTCTTAGATAAAGAGGTGAATAAGGCCCGACCAGCGATCACAAATTCAATGGTGGAAATTATAGAGCCTGATTTTGGAAGAATAATGGCCAAAAAGAAAAAGCGACCAAGGCAACAACAAGAGCCATTACCAAAACAAGCGGTGAGGAAGACTTGCTTGAAGTGTGGCAAGGAACATCTTGGCGAATGTCTTATTAGTGCGGGTGTGTGTTTTAGATATTGAAAACTGGTAAGCCGCAAATGATTGCAAGAAAATGTCTTTTAGCGGTAGCAACAATGAGCAAAAGAAAACTCAAGCACGAGTTTTACAATGTCTAAGAAAGAGTATGAAGAGGCCTCAATTGTAGTGACATGCACTATGTATGTATGTAATGTACCTACCAATATCTTGATTGATTACGGGGCTACTCATTCATTTCTTAGTCCATCTTTCTTTGAGAAATTGAAGAAACCACTTACATAAGCGGATACACGGTTTAGTGTGTCCACACATACTGAGCTATAATGAATTTAAATTATGTTTTATGTGATTGTTTAATAATAGTAGATGGGAAAGAACTACTAGCAGATCTTATAGTGCTGGATGTCTAGGACTTTGATATCATATTAGGGATGGACTGGATATCAAAGTATTATACTACGATTGACTTTTATAAGAAAGAAGTGGTGTTCGAGCCTCCAAATATGCCTAGCTTTTGCTTTTCGAGAGCAAAGGCAAAGTCCTCTATTCCTATAATCACAGCTATGAAGACTCGCCAATTGTTGAACAAAGGTTGTGTAGCTTATCTAGCTTCAATAATGGAGGAATCGAAGACGGACCTTTCCATTGATCAAGTCCCAGTGGTTCAACAATATCCAGATGTATTCCTAGATGATCTCACTGGTTTTCCACCAAAAAGAGAGATTGATTTTGTCATCGATTTATTGCCTGGAATAGCTCCAATATCAAAGACACCATATCTCATGGCCCCTGCTGAACTCAAGGAAATCAAGGACCAACTCCAAGATCTTTTAGATAAAGGATATATCAGACCAAGTTTCTCTTCATGGGGTGCTCCAATTCTGTTTGTAAAGAAGAAAGATGGCTCGATGAGGATGTATGGACTATCGAGAGCTGAACAAGGTGACAATAAAGAACAAGTATCAGTTACCAAGAATTGAGGACTTATTTGACCAACTCCAAGGTGCTAGTTATTTTTCCAAAATTGATTTGCGGTCGGGATATCATCAACTAAGAATCAGAGAAGAAGACATTTCAAAAATTGCCTTTTCGTACTAGATATGGGCATTATGAGTTTCTAGTAATACCTTTTGGTTTGACAAACGCTTCAGCAGGTTTCATGGATTTGATGAATCGAGTTTTCAAAGAATACTTATATCAGTTTATCATAGTTTTCATTGATGACATTTTGGTCTACTCACGATCTAAACAAGAACATGAGTGACATCTGCGATTAGTGCTTGAGATACTTCGAGACAACAAGCTCTTTGCTAAATTTAAGAAGTGCAAGTTCTGGCTAGATAGGGTACCATTCTTGGGACATATCGTATCAAAGGAAGGATTCTGGTGGACCTAGCAAGGTTGAAATTTGTCCGAAGCGGCCGACACCATCAAACGTTGGGGAAGTTCGTAGTTTCCTTGGGTTAGCTGGTTATTATCGAAGGTTTGTCGAGGGATTTTTCAAAATTGCCTCAGCATTAACCCAGTTAACCAAGAAGAACGTAAAGTTCCAATGGATTCAGACTGTGAACAAAGTTTCCAAGAGTTAAAGAAACGTTTAACTTTAGCGCCTATCCTAATGATTCCACAAGATAATGAAGGGTATGTCATTTACAGTGATGCTTCGAAAAAAGGGCTTGGCTGTGTTCTTATGCAACATGGTAAGGTAATTGCTTATGCTTCAAGACAGTTGAAAGATCATGAAAAGAACTATCCAACTCATGATCTCGAGTTGGCAGCTGTAGTCTTCACATTGAAAATTTGGAGACATTATCTATATGGGGCTAAATGTGAGACCTATACTGATCATAAAAGCCTAAAGTACTTTTTCACTCAGAAGGAGTTAAACATGAGACAACGTCGATGGTTGGAACTTGTAAAAGACTATGACTGTGTGATCAACTACCACCCAGGCAAGACTAATGTTGTGGCAGATGCGTTAAGTAGAAAGACTCATGGATCAATAGCTACATTGCAGGCCATTCAGAAACCATTGTTGGTAGAAATTCAAAAGTTTGAGTTGGAGATTGTACCTTGAGATAATTCGGGCTATTTTGCCAATATGACCATCAAACCAACCCTACTCGAAAGGATTAAAGCTTTGCAATATGAAGATCCTAGGATATTGAAAATTCGGTCTGAAGTTGCTGATGGAAAGCGCACTGATTTTATTATCACTATTGATGGTACACTTCGATATGGCAGTAGGTTTGTGGTTTCAGATGATGAAGAGTTGAAACGAGAAATCATGAGAGAAGCTCATAATATTCCTTACTCGATTCACCCTGGAAGCACGAAGATGTTTCGAGATTGAGAGAACATTTTTGGTGGATTGGAATGAGCTGGGATATAGCAGCATATGTTCAACACTGTCTCACTTGTCAACAAGTTAAGGCTGAGCATCAACGACCTTTGGGCCTCTTGCAACCACTTATGATATCAGAATGGAAATGAGAAAGAGTTGGTATGGACTTCGTTGTTGGCCTGCCTAAGACCAAGAAGGGATGTAATTCTATTTGGGTAATTGTAGACCATTTTACTAAGTCTGCACACTTCTTATCAGTCAAGACTACTTATAATATGGAACGATATGCTGAACTATATATGACAGAGATAGTCAGACTGCATGGAGTCCCATTATCCATTGTATCTGACCGTGATCCTAAGTTCACTTCTTCTTTTTGGAAGAGCCTACACAAAGCTATAGGCACACAATTAAGGTTTAGTATGGTATTCCACCCGCAAACAGATGGACAGTCAGAAAGAACAATTCAAATTTTTGAAGACATGTTGCGAGCTTGTATTATTGACTTTCAAGGCACTTGGGATGAGTATCTTCCATTAGTTGAGTTTGCCTACAATAACAACTTCCAATCTACAATTGGTATGACACCTTATGAGGTATTGTATGGAAGGAAATGTCGATCACCTGTTCATTGGGACGATGTTGGAGAAAGGAAGTTTTTGGGCCCAAAGATTGTCCAACAAACAGCTGAGGTTGTCGAGAAAATTCAAAAATGGATGAAGATTGTTCAAAGTAGATAGAAAAGCTATGCAGACAAAAGAAGAAAACCTTTAGAATTTGATGTCGGTGACATGGTCTTTTTGTGAGTGGTACCTATGAAGGGTGTAATGAGATTTGGGATGAAAGGAAAGTTGAGTCCTCGTTTTGTGGGACCCTTTGAAATTCTGGAAAGAGTAGGTGAATTGGCTTATCTAATCGCATTACCGCCAGCTTTATCAGGGGTGCACAACTTATTTCATATTTCTATGCTGAGAAAATATATTTCAAACACCTCTCACATCCTAACCTATGAGTCGTTGGATCTCCACAAGGATTTTACTTATGAAGATATGCCAGTAAAGATCTTAGAGAGTAGACAAAGAACTTAGAAGGAAGGCGATAAGGCTAGTCAAAGTACTTTGGAAGAACCATCTTTGTGGGCGGCGACATGGGGAGCGCCTTGAAGTTGAAGTGCTGTGAAGTACCCCACCCATTTGATAAGTTTTAATTTCGAGGACAAAATTTATTTTTAGGGGGTAAGAAATTGTAACACCGCATGTCCATTTACATTATTATTATAGTCTATATAAATGCTCGTCTTAACAATACAATCAATTCTTAATTAATAAATTTATTCTATTTTGACTTACCATGTTTTTTGCAATGGAATGTACCAGGGACGTCCTAGACGATCAACGTGTCCACTGAATTTAATTTAAATATGTATATAATTTGATTAAATTGGAACAAATTATATAACATATTTATTTGCTTGCCTGCTTTTAAATTTATAACTTGCCATTTTAATGTAAATTGAACCTAGACTTGTCCTTGAAAAACATTCATATTTTATATTAAGTAGGCTTAAATTTTTCTCTTTATAATGGGGCCACATAATTAGAACTCAAAACCTTTTTCCTAATTCTACTTATTCAAATCTTATTCACGTGAACCCAAGAACTATCCAAATTTCCTCAGTTCACTATTTCATTCTCTCGAATTTTAAGGTATTAGAATGATTCCTTTCATTATATTATTTGATAGTTGGGTTCATGATGAGGCTAATTATTTTTTTATTGAAACATGGTTTGATTCATATGTATACACATATGAATAGTTATATATATACCCACAGTTATAAACACACACACACACACACATATATATATTTACCTTGCTTTATTTATTTTAAAAATCCCATAAGTTATAGGTTGAAAGTAGGTATAATGTTTCATCTCTTTTCGTATTCTCAAAAGACAATATGTTGATATATAGTAATATGTGAAATTTTAATATCAACAAAAGGGTATGTACTCTTTATCAACGTATTTTATTTGAAAATCTGAATTTTTGTTTACAGATCATGTTTGGCACCTTCTTTGTTGTCTTTTGTCCCCATTAAAATATTTATTAATAAGCATAGTAAAGACAATTATTATTATTTAGTGATTCAACAAAGTAGGATTATATAAGTTGGAGTTGTTTCCTTTTGACAGAAAGGCGGCTGTTAAATTTTATAGGATTCTTGGCACTTTATATTTATACTTTGGTCCTAATAAATTAATACACAACTTTATCTTAATAGAATAATGGTTTATTTCAAGAAATGAATATTGTTTGGAATTTTAAATAAATGGTAATGACCTAGGATTTTTGGCACGTTGACTTTGTGGGCAGCTCGGGACATCTCCATTTGCTACTTAAAACGTGAATAAAAATCCAAGGTAAGTTAATTCTTCTAGTATTCATTTGTATATTGCAATGTTAATTGTCTAAATGTGTTATATAAATTACCATTATCTGAATATGTCATTTTGTTATCGTTTTATATGTCGTTAATATTCATGTGATATATTCTTGCATGTGTAATTATGTTATTGCATTCATAAGCATGTATGAAGTAAAGTTTTAAATAGTAATACTGTAAAGTATATTTTATTCAAAAATGATATGTATCTCAAATTTTATAAATGAATTGGTGTTTGCCTATGCCATGAAAGGTGTGAATAGGAAATGGGGCAAATGATAATGTTGAATGATTAATGCTAACCGCTCTGCGGTACTACCGGTAGATTGAACGGATTCCAAATAATAATGGCTCACTGCATCCTGATTGGCTAGGCAATACACAAAAAGTGAGCTCACAATATTATATGTTTTAAAGAAACAATAAAGAAAGAAAAAGGGGATACACATTCTGATAAATCATTTTTAAAGTAAAGCATATCATAAGCATGCATCATGTGCATGAGGTTTACTTACTGGGCGTTAGCTCATCCTATATTCTCTACTTTTTAGATGATTCGAGACGACTGTTTGGGACGAGACGGACTCAGTATTATTTAAATCCAAGTTTTATTTTGTTATTATTTCATAAATAAGATGTCTTAGGCCAATTGGTGTTATTGGAATACTATTATTTTACTTATTTTAAATTAGTTAAACTATAAAAATTTTCGAAATTATTGAGTTCATTCAATAAAGAATTTGGGCATAATATTTATTATGCAAATTATTGTTTTTAATTAATACTGTTGAAAACCATTGACATTTATTCCGTATTTCCAAATAAAATAAAATAGAATGAATATTTTATCCACTTTTTCGCATTTATATCTTGTCGTTTAATGATAATTAAAGGATAACATTTATAAGTCTAGAGTATCTTGACTTGAGGTGTTACAACTAAGGTTCTCCTTATGTCGTAGTTTGCCACCATCATGGTTACCACAATGGCATTATTGTGAGGAAAATGTACTCCTCTCATGTTTCTATTGGAGAAAGTGATGATTTTCTCCTAGGTGTTGTTAATTTATAAAACTTCCTTGGCACCCAACTCATCCCACATGGAAGTTCTTGCACATACTGTCATATGATATGTCCTCTATACGAATTGACTGTCTCCATGCTACGGTCTTTCTGCTATCATTAAGATTACTCTGCTAGCGAAAGGTTATTTTCTTCCTAATCTTTTCATCTAGAAGGGTTGTGCCTGGGCAAACATTGAAGTAGTTTTGGAGATGGAGACTAGCCTCGCTTGCCTTTTGTTTCTTAAGGACTTTGGATGAATTGTTCCCAATGGCCGGCATGAATCAAACATTCTACCTCTTCCTTCAAATGATGGTAGTTAAATATCTGTAACCTTTATGATATTAGCAATACCCATCTTTTTTGGTACATTTATTATCGTCCCAAATGCGCTTGGGCAACATGATCACCCATTTTGGGTTATTACCATAAGTACTTCTCTAGTGGATGTGTTAAGAGGAGTGACTAAGTCACTCCTCTTGACCTGAGTCATAGGTCTTTGACTTCTTCTTGTCGTCTCGGGGTGCCTCCATCTTCTCTTTTCTCTTATTGTACATTATACCTTTTTCTTTGCTCTCTGGGCCTCTTCTACATTGATGTATTTGTTTGCTCTAGCCAACAGTTCTGTAATATATAAAGGCGGAGTTTTTGTCAGGGATATAAAGAAATGCATTGGTCTTAATCCATTGGTTAAAATGCCTGCCCTGAGTTTTAGATCTAGATTAGGAAATTCCAATGCCTTTCTATTGAGGTGTGGGATGTAGTCTTGGAGAGGCTCACCTTCCTATTATTTTACAATCATCAATTACCTCGAGGTCTTGCAATACCACTTACTGCTGGCAAAGTGTTTGAGGAAGCAGTCGCTGAATTAGTCGAAGTTTGAAATGGAATGAGAAAAAGTTTGAGAAAACCAAGTTTTGGCACTTCCCTTCAGTGTAGTCAGGAAAATTTGAGAAGCAATGACATTAATGAAGCCATACAGAAGCACCACGTTGTTGAGTTTGGCCGACTATTCCTTGGGTCAGCGACCCCATCGTACTCTGGCCATATTCGTAATTTGAAATGATTAGGAAGTTGTTCTTCTAGGATCTCTTGTCTAAACAGGTTAATCCGACTCTTTCAGCACTTGGAAACTCTATCGTAATTGGCACTTGGCCGTTATTGAGTACTTCTTTAAGTACATTGATGGACTTTAACTTTAGCACTAAAAGGCTACACAAACATTGGCCATCATTGATCAACATTAGTATTCCATAAGTACAAGGACTTCATAAGCCTATGGGTTCTACCAACCCTAATTGCATTTCTCTAGCACTATAGCTCTATAAGCCTTGATCAACATTAGTACTCCGTAATTACTTATGTGCTCCATAAGCCCTATAGGTTCCATAAACCCTAAGTGTAGAAATTTACTTCATGTAATCTTATATTTTCACATATGTTGGGGTTCAACATGGCTGCAATAGTCCCAAACTGATCATATGTGATCTCCAATAGTTGTCTCTCGAGCCAGTTCTTTCACTTACAACCAAGCATTAAGTGGTAGACTGGAAGGTTTTCTGGCATAGACCCTCTGACACTCCAGTCAAAATCGAAATAAAAAAAGAAAGCGAATATAGACAATATGTATGACTATTTGCGTATGTGTTCGTACTTACCTTTGCATTTTGTTCTTTCCATTTATAAGGTGATTTTGGGTTTCTATACTTGTTAATGAACATGGATTTCCTATATGATTTGTTGTGCTATGAATTTTACCTTATTCATTGTTTGCAACTGCGTTTGTTCCCTGATAGAACTTGTTGGTGCCCCAATCGCTTAATTAGGTTCCTCATTTGGGCGTACTCCTCCTTCGGTTTGAGAATATCTCATTTTGACGCCTTTTTTTGGCACTGTCTCTTTCTTCTTCAACGAGTTACGTTCCAGAGATTAGGTATGTCCCCCTGCTCCTGCTCGCAATGGTGAGACTCAACGTCGTCTTGAGAATTTTCCATCATCATGGTTTTCGGGTAAATGACCAAAACACGTTTTACCACAAATTCTTTTTGGTCGTGCAACGTATTTCGATTCCCACATACGGTGCCAATTTATTGGCCTCCAAAAGGACACCATCCACGTGTAAATAGATCTCCAATCTCTCATATGCTAACCTATATGTTAGGCACCAAGATCACCGAGTAGAAAGGGAACCGGTGACTGTTGGCACTCCAACAATCAAGTCAACTATCGGTACAAGATTATATAGGATTTTTTAGTGTGGGAGAGAAATACAAGCAGATATCTGACCAGAGTTTAGGGTAGAGAATAATGCGTACCTTTGAATAAAGGGGAGAGAAACATTTATAAGGAAAGAGTTATAGCTCATTAAGGACAACAATCAATTTGTAATCTAATTGGATTCTCTTTCCTTGCCAAGATAAGGTTAATCCCGGATTTACTGTGATCCCCAAGATTTCACTACCCTTCCCAATCTCCAAGATTATGTTGCTGGTTTCTAGGAATTGACACTTAATTTCCTTGTCAGAGTTATCTTGTCAATCAAGAATAATCTTCTCCCAAATTATCCTTCCAAATGTGGCTAGGATCCCTCCTAAGATGATGGACTTTTTGGAGGACTTCATGGACATGGACGAAGGACTGTTCTTGATGGGGCTTGTTATAGTTGCAAATGCCATCCATGAAGTTCGCTAGGTAGAGCGTGGTCGAGGTTACGCGAGGACCTCTAGTACCTGAGGGCTTGAAATTGTCACGTGTAACTCGAGTGAATGCCAAGTGGCCCTCGTAGGGACCCGCAAGCTGATGTGGCATCTCCGCTAAATCTAGGCAATAACACTTTTGTACAATATAGAAATCATATTCATTTTTTTTCCCCATGTTTCTAAGACAACGGAAAATAAATTCAAATTAGTTTTTAGTAGGATCCAAATAATATTTGTACTAGCTGAAGTATTGGATCCTTGTACGAATTGATGCAGAGTCATATATTGTTTACAACGTTGGGTATTTGTTGCCAAACAACCTCAAAAGGCGATGATGATTTAAGGTTAATTTCATAGGCATTGGCCGAGGATTGAAATTAAGGGAAAACGACAACACTTAGTGAATTCAATTAAAGCTCGACCCAAAACTTAGCGGGCTATTTTGGAGCGGCTTAACTTGTAGTTGCTCAATGGCCCACTCTATTTAAGTGGCCCAAATATATTGTTTATATGGTATTTGGTACAATTGGGCTTGTGGCCCAATAAGAGTTGACCTATCTTATAACATATGTTGGGACCTTTCTTTTGATTATTCCAACAAAGTGCACGGAGGAAGAGTGAGAGAGAGAGAGTGAGCGGTGAAATTGCTTCTTCTTCCTTTCTTCACCGGGCCGCCATTGTTGTTGGTTTCTTTCTCTAGGTTTGAGTTAGTTCTTTGTGAGCTTATCTACGTGGGAAAATAGAGGTGTTCTTGGGTCGAGCTTTATTGAGGTTTCTAGTGTTGTTTAAGCTTCAAAATCGAGCCTAAACGATTTGGTGATTAGATATTTACAACAAATTGGTATCAGAGCTGGATTTAGTGTCCTTGGGTGTGAAAAATTTCATCAAAAGTTGAAGAAACCGGAAAGCTTTAAAACTGTCCAGAATCTGTACATTTTTCCAAAAACCGAGACTTCCAGTCGTTTTTCCGGCCAAACCAGATGTCCATTTCGTGAAAGGAGACCATATTAGTACTCCTGACAGCGAGGCGCTCCTGACCGTGCGGCGCGTGAGGCGCGTGAGGCACTGTAGCGGAGGCGCGTGGGGGACGTGCACGGACTGTCCGGCCGCGCGTGGGGGCGCGTGGGTGGTGTTCTGATTTCCGACCAAAAAGACAGTTTACTCCTTGCTGTTTTTGGGTCGTTTTGGTGGTGCTGGTTTTGTCACCGGTGTAGTGTGCAAAAATCTGGACGTTTTTGCCCTTAAGGTGCGTTTGGCGGGTTCGTTCCGATTCTTTGAGTTCTTTATTCTTCTTTGCACTATGATATAAAAAAATTTAGATCTCTCCTAGAATACTAAGCAGCAGATTTGTTCGCTCCGGTATCGTATTCTAACCATTTATTTTCCGCAATAGAGATCATCGTGTGGGGTGATCATTAGGATTGGGGTTACGTGTGGGGTAACCATTCGTCATTGCTAGATCTAGGATCATATTTGCTATAATTGTTTACTTGTTATTTTTGTTCGGTTGATATAAGTTTTGCGTAACTTATTGTGTGAAATTTGCTTTTGTGTGAAAATTGCTTTAGTGAGAAATTTTTGTTGAATTATCTCTATTGTTGCAAAATTTGGACCTTTTAGTAGCTTTGTGAAAATTGTGTATTTTTGTATTTTTGGTTGATTCGAGTCCCTAAAATGACAACTCATAATTTTGAATTGGTACATTTTTAATGGAAAGGGTGATTTCTCAATTTGGCAACAAAAGATGAAAGGATTTTGATACTGACAAAAGTTTCAAAAGCTATAGATGGAAATTTTCCTATAGATTTCACTAAAGAACAAAAGAAGATTCGGATGAACTTGCTTACTCGCCATAATATTACACTTATCCGATGTTGTTTTGAGAAAAGTTGGTAAACATGATACCACAAAAAAACTTTGGAAAAGTTAGAGGAACTTTATTTGGTTAAATCTATTCCAAATAAACTTTTCTTGTTAGAGAGATTTTTTAGCTTTAAAATGGATCAATCAAAGGATCTAGATGACAATGTGGATGTTTTTAACAAACTTGTTCAAGATATTGTTAATTGTGGTGAAACGGTGTCCGAGGAGTATAAGGCCATAATATTGCTTAATTCTATTCCGAGATTTATAAAGAAGTGAAAAATGCAATTAAGTATGGTAGGGACACTTTAACTCCTGAGATTGTCATTGACTCCCTTAGAAGTAAGGAGATGGAGATGAAAGCTGAAAAACATGATAAGAAAAGTGGTGAAATTCACATGATGAGGGGTAGAACTCAGTTTAGGCAAACTGGTAGCCCAGACTATCAAAGCAGCGGTGAGTCTAGTAATAATGGGGGTAAAAAGAAGAGCAAGAGTTGGTCTAGATCTAAATCTAGAGCGAAAGTTAAAAAATGTTATGGTTGTGGTAACACTGGGCATTTTATAAAAGATTGCCATAAAGCGAAGAACAAACAAACCGGTAAGGGGAGAGATGAAGTGAATGTTATGTCCTCTTCTAATTCTGATCAGGGTGAAGTCTATGTATTAATTAATTACATTGTTGATATCTTTGAATTGAATCTAATCGCCAAGTCTCGTTTGCATGAGTGGGTACTTGATTACGGTGCATCTTTTCATGTGACATCTCATAAAGATGGTTTGAAAATTTGCATGAATCGATGATGGGCATGTTGTTTTGTGTGACAACTCGCTTATCTTTATTCTTTGGGATTGGTGATGTTACCTTAAAGTTTGACACGGGTTTTGTGTATACTTTGAATGATGTTAGATTTATTCCTGAATTGAGTAGGAATTTAATTTCGATGAGGACAACTAGAGAAAATTGGCTTTTCTTGGTAAAATTGGAAATGGAATGCTAAAATTGATGAAGGGTGCTCTAGTTACTTGTAAAGGGCGAGAAGGAATGATATATATATCACTCTTTGGAGAAGTGATAAGAGGTTTAGATTCCTCAATTTCTTCTACCAAAGTTGATCACACACATAAATGGCACAATAGACTTGCACATGTGAGTATTAAGGGCTTAAGCTCCTTAATGATAAAAATATTTTTGGTAAAGATTGTGTATCCGATTTGCCTTTTCGTGATCATTGTGTGCTTGGTAAGCATCATAAGTTGTCTTTCTCACGGGTGTTCACAAAACTAAAAGAATTCTTGAGTATGTGCATTCGGACTTGTGGGGTCCTTCTAGCAATCCTACTTGGTGGAAATAGATATTTCTTGTCTATCATTGATGATTATTCGAGGAAAGTGTGGGTTTATCTTTTAAAAGATAAGTCTGATACTTTTCATAATTTTAATAATTGGAAAAGACAAGTTGAAAATCTAACTGGTAAAAAGATTAAGTTCTTGAGAACCGATAATGGATTAGAGTTTTGTAACACTGAATTTGATAACATGTGTAAAGAAAGTGGTATAACTAGGCATAAGACAGTTCCTTACACTCCCCAACAGAATGGGATAGCAGAAAGGATGAACAGAACTTTACTTGATAAAGTTAGATGCATGATGTTGAGTTCTGGTGTGCCAAAATCTTTTTGGGGTGAAGCTGTTATGACTGCTTGTTATTTGGTTAATTTGACTCCGTCTATGGCTTTAAATGGTGATACTCCTCATGAAAAATGGTCCGTAAACTTCGATTATTACGTGCTAAAAACTTTTGGTTGTGCTGCTTTTCTCATCGTGAGTGAGGGAAAACTAGAACCTAGAGCTAGGAAATGTGTTTTTCTAGGTTACCATGAGGGAGTTAAAGGGTATAGGTTGTGGGATAGAAGCCAAAAGGGGGTTAAGATCATTTTGAGTCGAGATGTCACGTTTAATGAGGCTGAAATGCCATGTTTAGGGGCTGGTTCTGAAACTTTGAGTGAGAAAAATCAGCTTGAGGTGGAGTTAGAAAAAATTAGTACACATGTTCCCATCACCCCTAGCGAGGTGGAGACTCAAATTCTACAACCTGAGGAAGAGGGTGGAGATGTAGTGATAGAAGAGCATTACATTGAAGAAGATCCTTTAGTGGATTATCAATTAGCTAGAGATAGAGAGAGAAGGCGGTGAGAGAACCTAGGAGGTTTGGATATGAGTCCGAGTTAGCCTTTGCTTATGCTAGTTATGAAGAGTTAGTTGATAGAGAGCCAAATACTTTTGAGGAGGCGATGAGGGTGAACAATCGGAAGAGTGGTTAAAAGCAATGAAAGAGGAAATGAGTTCCTTAGCAAAGAATCAAACTTGGGAGTTAGTACCTAAACCTAAAAATAAGTCAACAGTTGATTGTAAGTGGATTTTTAAGGTTAAGGAAGGTACTTGTACAGACTGAACCGTTAAGGTTTAAGGCTAGGTTAGTTGCTAAAGGTTACACACGAAGAGGGAGTTGATTATAATGAGATTTTTTTCACCGTTGTTAAGTACACTACTATTAGGGTCATGCTTGCATTAGTTGCATACTTTGACCGGGAACTTGAACAACTTGATGTTAAAAGCTGCTTTTTGCATGGTGAACTTGATGAACAAATCTTTATGAATCAACCTAAAGGTTTTAAAGACAAACAAAAACCGGATTATGTGTGTTTCCTTAAAAGATCTTTGTATGGTTTGAAACAATCTCTAGACAATGGTATAAAAGATTTGACTCTTTTGTATTATCTATAGGGTTTCAAAGAAGTAAGTTTGATCATTGCTTATATCACCAACATAATGAAACTAGTAATGACTATGTGTTTTATTGTTATATGTTGATGATATGCTCTTAATTGGTTCATCTTCTAAATGGATATGCAAGATAAAAACAACTTTGAATGGTGAATTTGACATGAAAGATCTAGGAAAAGCTAAAAGAATTCTAGGTATGGAAACCGAAAGAGACATATCAAATTCTACGTTGTTTTGCATCAAACTCCTTACATTTTGAAAGTGTTAAAAGATTTGGCATGCATGAATGTAAACCGGTTACATTGCCTCTAGCTAATCACATTGTGTTAACTAAAGATCAAGCTCCTTGTAATGAGGAAGAAATTGAATACATGAGTAAGATTCCTTATTCTAATGTGATAGGTTCTATTATGTATTTAATGGTGTGTACTAGACCGGATTTAGCTTATGCTATAAGTGCCCTTAGTAGGTTCATGTCTAATCCGGGTCCTAGTCATTGGGAGGCCTTGAAGTGGCTTCTTAGATATTTGAGAGGGACGAGTAATGTAGGTCTAATGTTTGGTCGTAGTAAGGAAGGAGTGAAATTGAAGGGTTTTGTAGATGCGGACTATGCGGGGGATAGGGATAATAGGAAGTCTACTTCCTCTTATGTGTTTACTTTGTCTAATTCTTGCATTAGTTGGAAGTCTCAATTACAACACATAGTTGCTTTATCCACTACCGAATCCGAATATATTGCTACCACCAAGCAATTAAAGAAGCTTTGTGGCTTAGGGATTGCTAAGTGAACTTTGTGTTTTGAATGATGATGTGGTAGTATATTCGGATAGTCAATCTTCAATACATTTGTGCAAAAATCCGTTTTCATGAACGTACCAAACATATTGATATTAGACTACATTTTATTAGAGATATTGTGTCACAAGAAGTGATAAAACTTGAGAAAGTGTCTACACAATATAATCCCTCGGATATGGGCACTAAGGTGTTGCCCTTGGTGAAGTTTAGAAGTTGCTTGGATCTTCTAAACATTGGTGGAGGTAAATAATTTCCAATTTTATTGGTTCTCCTTTTGGAGTTGTCACTAATGAGTGACATTTTTCTTTTTGTAGGTGAAGGTGCTAAGGATGAGAGACAAGGAAGTGCTACTTTATTGTTCAAGAGTTCTTTGGCACCAAGGTGGAGGTTTGTTGGGTATTTGTTGCCAAACAACCTCAAAAGGCGATGATGATTTAAGGTTAATTTCATAGGCATTGGCCGAGGATTGAAATTAAGGGAAAAACGACAACACTTAGTGAATCCAATTAAAGCTCGACCCAAAACTTAGCGGGCTATTTTGGAGCGGCTTAACTTGTAGTTGCTCAATGGCCCACTCTATTTAAGTGGCCCAAATATATTGTTTATATGGTATTTGGTACAATTGGGCTTGTGGCCCAATAAGAGTTGACCTATCTTATAACATATGTTGGGACCTTTTTCTTTTGATTATTCCAACAAAGTGCCTGGAGGAAGAGTGAGAGAGAGTGAACGGCTGAGCTGTTTCTTCTTCCTTTCTTCACTGGCTGCCATTGTTGTTGGTTTCTTTCTCTAGGTTTGAGTTAGTTCTTTGTGAGCTTATCTACGTGGGAAAATAGAGGTGTTCTTGGGTCGAGCTTTATTGAGGTTTCTAGTGTTGTTTAAGCCTAAAATCTGAGCCTAAACAATTTGGTGATTAGATATTTACAACAACAACAATTTGAAAATGAATATCAACTTTTCCCTAAACACATCCGATACAGTGCATGTGCCAACGGTTGAGTCGGCCGGGCCTATCCCTTTGGACACCCCTATTATTATGGTATCCACTGTCTCAAAGCTCTACCTAGCATCAGGTCATGAAAGCGTCGTGCGGCCATGCTGCATGTGCAAAGGTCTAGTCGACTGTAGTCGACTCTTCCGACACTCATATTATTATAGCATCCAATGAATCCAAGCTCTACATTACACACGACAACACAACAATGAAGGATGGAGCTGGCACTTAATTGAAACTTCACTACGCCTCTCACCCTCTTTTGGATATATGCTTTTAAATAGTTACGTATCTTTTGTAATAAAGAAGAAAAAGAAAATTAATGAAACATTATTTTAGTTCGTTTAGATAAATATTATTTGGTTAATTAACTATAATATTTATACGTCTGCTATTTTTAAAATTATATCTAAATTTATTTTTCCTCTACACGAGCAATTACATTTGATCAAAGCTTGTTAATAAAGTCTTACATATTGGCTTGCAGTAGTATGAGAAGGGATCTTTGTCCTCTCTATTAAACACTTAAAAAAATAGTCATAAAAAATAAATTCTATAAAAGTATTGCTAAAAATTATATTTGTCCACGGATTTAACTTTTATTACCTTTGTAAATGCCTGGGGAATAATCCTTGTGAAAGTAGGTGCTTTCAAAAGATCGGAAAAGAATTAATTGTTTTTTGTGAAATCCATGCACATCATTACGCAATATAAAACAAGTCGAATAATGTAATTAATAAAATTTTAATGCCAACTAGCCGAACTTTTGGTGCATCGGACCAATTTGATTAAATTAGTAACTAAGAACCACTCTATTTTCGTAATGAAAGAATTTAGAATTTGGGTACAATTTATCCACGTTTATTAACACAAAAAGAATGTTTTAAACTTCTTCTTTTTTTTCAATAAAAGCACAAAATCATTATTTTCTTTAACTTTTGTCCTTTCCCAATTTATATTTTCCATTTGATATATTAGACTGGACTAAACTAGCTCAATTGATGAAGAAAAATGTAACATATTATTTTGTCGCTTCATTTTTTTTGTTTTTATCAATCCAACTCCCAAAATATGTCCCCCAAGTGGAAAAGAATTCTAATAATTTTATTTATTTTCATAGTTGGATAACAAATTCCCTTCTCCTACTCATCCGGATCTTGATAAATTCCAACTTGGAAATGTGAATGTGCCTCTTTTCATGCACTACTGTCTTCATTCACAAACCCACCAAAATTCTGTAATCAGTTTTTTTCCCATCTATTTTGGCTGTGATTTTTTTTTTTAATTCATCTGTGTGTATGTTAGCATGGCAACTGGGAAGGGTCGCGGCAGTAAACGATCCTCGGGAGTTTCTTACTCAACGATGACAACGGTAATATTTGTAGCTTTATGCGTATTAGGCGTATGGGTACTAAACTCCAATTCGTTTTCTCCCCAAAATCAACTACTCGATCTGCATCCATGGCGAGTCCACTAATTCATTCGGATAGTATCTCAAAATCTTCCAACAAGAAAATCCATCCTATTCATATAGACAGCAGCTCGGTTCACCTTCCAGGTGATGCCATCAAAACCGACGAGCTATCTCGACCTGATGATTCTAATGAAAGTAAGATTCCGGAAGATACAAAGATTTGCTCTCTGATCCTTCGGAGGTTTCAATGGAGAATGCTGATGAAGCTGCAGGTGAGAATAGTTTTAAGCAAGAAACGGAAGAAAATGTCATAATTGACAATGATAATAAAATTGAATCCGAGCATGATATCATTGATGAGAATAAGGAAAATGAAAATGTGAAAGATCAGGATTCAGTTGTAGAAGAAACCTGGGAAAACCTGCAAGGGGAAGAGTCTGTAGAAGAAAAAGAAAATCAAAATGCTCTTAACACTCAAACCTCCGAGGAAAGTTCTGTGACTCAAAATCAACAAGTTGAAGAAACCACAAAAGAAAATCCTATAGTGTCGACTCATGAAGAAAGCCAGCAAATCGAAAATGATAAACATACTACTGGAAAACATGATGTTGAAGAGATTACTGAGAATGTAATATCAGATGAAGATCGACAACAACGCATAGAAGAGCATCAAAAACAGGAAGACGAACAAGTCCAACAAGGACAGAAAGAAGGGCAATCACAAGAAGATACTACTACGGGGATTACAAGTGATGATCAAATTCAACATGATGAGGCGCACATATCTTCAGCCGAAGATGATCCAACCTTAAAAGATGCCAAGGAGATTGATACCAAAGTGAAGAATCCAGAGGACAAGGCAACCTTAACCCGTGAAATGAATCCCAAGAAACTTTCCAAGAAGAACGATGGAGATTCATTTCCAAATGGAGAGAACGCGGGGATACCAAAAGAATCTAAAGAATCAGAAAAGGCATGGTCTACTCAAGCAGATCAGTCTGAGAACCAAAAAGAGAGACGAAAAGGAGGACCAGATGATAAAGATAGTAGCATCTATGGATATACATGGCAGTTATGCAATGTAACTGCTGGTACAGATTACATACCTTGTTTGGACAATGAAAAAGCAATAGCAAAGCTTCAAAGCAGAAAGCACTACGAGCATCGCGAAAGGCACTGTCCTGAGGAGCCCCCTACTTGCCTAGTTCCACTGCCACAGGGGTACAAGAGTCCCATAGAATGGCCTCAAAGCAGAGATAAGGTATGATCATATTAAAAAAACATTTGTCATTCAAAAATTTGCAAAAACAGATGTTTTAGTTTTTTGCTGTTGCAGATATGGTACCATAATGTACCACATCCAATGCTGGCAGAGGTGAAGGGCCACCAAAATTGGGTGAAGGTGACTGGGGAATTTCTTACTTTCCCAGGTGGTGGCACTCAATTTATACATGGAGCATTGCATTACATTGATTTTGTACAAGAGGTATAATTATTCTCCCAACATAAAACACACACACACACATATCATAAATCATATTAATGATGAATTTAATTGGGTGTAGGCAGTGCCAGATATTGCATGGGGAAAGCATACTCGAGTGGTATTGGATGTTGGCTGTGGAGTTGCCAGCTTTGGAGGATTTCTCTTTGACAGAGATGTTCTTGCAATATCTTTTGCCCCAAAAGACGAACACGAAGCTCAAGTTCAATTTGCCCTTGAAAGGGGAATCCCAGCAATATCTGCCGTGATGGGTTCTAAAAGACTGCCATTTCCTAGCAGAGTGTTTGATGTTGTGCACTGTGCACGTTGCAGAGTCCCTTGGCACGCAGATGGTTATCCCATTACTTTCTTGAGTTTTTATTTTTATTTTTTCTAATAATTTTGTTCTATGTCTAGGCTAAGTATGCTTTCTCCAATCAATGCTAAAAAAAGTGGAAATCTTATGAAGGTGGTTCTCTACTCCTGGAATTGAACCGCGTACTAAGACCTGGTGGCTATTTTGTGTGGTCAGCAACACCCGTGTATCAAACACTTGAAGAAGACGTGGAGATATGGAAAGGTAGAACCAAATTCATATTTTTTTGTATGTTGATATAGAGAGAAACTGATAGCACACAAGTTTCATGCTTTCTTGCTACCAGAAATGTCCAACTTAACAGTGTCCATGTGTTGGGAGCTTGTGACAATTAAGAAGGATAAACTGAATTCTATTGGTGCTGCTATTTACCACAAACCAGACTCAAATGATTGTTATGACCAAAGAAAGCAAAATCATCCTCCAATGTGTAAAACAGATGATGATCCTAATGCAGCCTGGTAAGTTTCTATACATCTCTGAAACAGTTGCTTGAATCCAGATTACAAATTGGGTATTTTTCAGGCACGTGCCTTTGCAGTCGTGTATGCATAGAGTCCCGATTGAAGGGAACGAGAGGGGTAGCCAATGGCCTGAAGAGTGGCCTGAGCGAGTGCAGACACCTCCTTACTGGCTGAACAGATCTCAGATGGGAATTTACGGGAAACCAGCTCCAGAGGACTTTGCATCAGACTATGAACACTGGAAGAAGGTGGTGAGCAAGACATATATGAGCGGTTTGGGAATTAGCTGGTCCAATGTGAGAAATGTCATGGACATGAGAGCAGTTTATGGAGGGTAAACCATTGATCTCATTGCTTATCACACTTCCGTTACAGATTTGTGAGCAAAACCTGATATGAAAATACAATGGTCACAGATTTGCTGCTGCACTCAAGGACCTCAAAGTATGGGTGATGAATGTTGTGAACATAGATTCTCCAGATACACTTCCCATAATCTATGAACGAGGCCTTTTCGGGATATATCACGACTGGTGTGAATCCTTCAGCACCTACCCGAGGACGTATGATCTCCTGCACGCAGATCACCTTTTCTCCAAACTGAAAAAGAGGTAGCATTACAAGTTTTATTATACTGTTAACAATACAAGTAGGAACTGTAATATTTTATTTTTATCCCACTTGCAGGTGCAAACTTGTGCCTGTGATGGCAGAGGTTGATAGAATTGTTAGACCAGGAGGTAAACTAATTGTGCGCGATGAATCCACCACGATTGGGGAAGTTGAGAACTTATTGAAGTCTCTCCATTGGGAGGTCCATTTAACATTCTCTAAAAACCATGAAGGGATGCTAAGTGCTCAGAAATCTTACTGGCGGCCAGACTCGTAACAAGCCGTATCTTGATTAGTCATCCGGAGCGCCCTCAGACACAATATTCAGTAGAGGAGCAATATTTCTTTTTGCATTCCTCTCCCACAACTTATACAGAGAACAAAATGCTGGGTTATCTGTAGTGAAATATTTTTGGATCATTTTATAATACAAAAACTGTTATCCATTGAGTTGTAAACTAAGGTATTTATGCACTAAATTTTTTCATGAGGTACTGTTGTGAAAATAATTGCAAGTATACAATGTTGTCAAACAAGTAGTAAAGTGGATTTTAGGAGTTCGGAATGTCGACCCCACGAGGACTTGATACCACTATTAATTTCAATTAAGTGATCGCTAAGTGAATTTAAAACCAAACGTCACCAAAGGAATATGTATTAAGTGTATTTAAAAGCTAAATTATTTATAATATAATTCGTAATTATGGTTGTTCACGAGAGAATAAGATAGATCGATTAAACGAATAACGGGACCAACGAATCAACAATAGCTATCATGTTCAATTCCAACTATCGAGTCATGATCATCAACTTACCTTGTTTTAGCAATCAAATTTCACAAAGCCGTTTCATATTCTTCCTCAAACAATACCAAACATACCCAATTAAGTAAACACACTATCTCTATTTGAATTATAACCTAACCGAGCGCATTAAATCCCAATTCAATTATAAACAATTACACAAACTATAAGAATATACCTCTATTTCTACTGTAAATTCGTCTTTCCTATCGCAGTGCTTAATTGGTGAATTATTTCTTAATTTCATCACAAATTCACGAGCATAATCATAAATTAGGTAGATTTATGAAAAGACAATATAAACACAATAGAAAATTAAAACAAGATTAGCTCCCGAGTCAAGCCTTAATAACTAGAATAAAACAATTAGCAAATTCTACATCATTCGTCCCAACACGGAGCATTTTAGCTACACATGATATTGTTCGAATAAAACCAATATATTTTAATAGAAAACATCACCAAGTTTAATTGATAGAGAATAGGGGGTTGAAAAACAAATCTTGCACCAAGTCTTGATATTCAACCCTTGAATTCTTCTACAAAACCTTGATCACCCTTGTGTTCATCCCAAGTTCTCCATTTTATCTTGTGTGTCCTATCTCCGTTCTCCCTGTTGTCGACCCCCTATTTTGACCTAGATTAGGTCCTTATATAGTTCTTCATCTCTATTCAAATTTGTGCCCCTGGAACGACAAAAAACCCCTACTCATAAACCAAAATTTTGCCAATTTCTTCACGGACGGGTGGCGGTCGGGACGCTGCTTTCTTGCTGCGGCTTGACCACGACAAACAGCCCATTTATGGGTTGTCGTGGCCTGACCGTGGCTTTGTTTTGCTTGCCGCGACCTGACCATGGCTAGACCGCAACCCAAGTCTCAGTTTTTGCCTTTGCCGTTAATTTTGCGTTTCAATCTCCAGTCTTTCAAAGTAATTTAATTTGGACCTTGGCTTGAACTTTTCTTGCATGTTTTGTACTTTTTTCTTTAAATGCCTTCCAATCTGTGTATTCACCTGTTATAAGTGTTATTCATGTCCAATTCAATAGTAATTGCTCAAATTATAGAAATAAATCAAGTTTATTCACATAGATATACGTGTAAAACACATTTATCAACACTCTTAAACTTAACTCTTGTTCGCCCCGAGCAAAACTGTCTACTCAACACACAAACAACACAAATAAACGCATTTTTTAAGTTTTAGACAGCTCGCCATTTTTGCCTCATGAGTTGAAACTACTCAAATAATTCATAATAAGTTTTTAAATACTGATACCACTACCATTTCATTCATTCAATGCCCGACTAGTGCGCATGCAGTCAATCCAACAGCCACAAAACCCAATTTTGGTTCTATCCCAACCCTCAATGGTCAAATTTTCCTTTCCCACTTGTTAGATGCACTCCCCAAATTCATGTTTTCTCTAAACCCGGGGTATTGACTCTAAGGTTGTTCTCACTTCACCTATATCTTTCCCACTCAAGGCCTTCGCCAATGACATCAACTACCTAAGTTTGTGATGATTCTCCTTTTAATGAGTGGTTTGACAAAAAAAATCCCACTAAGCAAGTCAAACCCACTAATTACCTGAATATGTGAAGTATAAGCACAAAAGTACCATCTTGCTGGTTTTTGTTTTTGTTTTTTTCCCATCATCTTATGTTTGTACCATCACTTCATTAAGCTTTTTAGATGACCCTTGTAACGAGCGTTAGGCCGATGGCTCCCAGGTTTGTAACACCTTAGGGCATCGGATTTTGAGAGCCCCTACAGGCTTTATCACTCGAGTAAAAAATGCTACGAAGAGAGGCATAAGAGATAAGGAGTGCAATGTCCTTTGTGCAAGATAAAAATTATACGGAGATTAGATCCCTAGTATCCGTTTATAACCTAGCTTGATTTGTTTACCAAAAACACTACACATCAATATTAAACAAGCACGGAATCAACACATTCTTACATAACTACTTCCACAACTCACCTACAACCAAACTATTATTTTCCTTGGTTAGTTACTTGAATTTTTTTTTGGGGCATCCTAGGTCCACAATCAAAGTAAATAGCCGAAGCTTACGGGTTACCACAACTCATTTGCATAGATAAGCACAGAATAAATAATAACAGAAAAATAACAATATTCAGTCACTAATCGTGAATCATAAACAAATATCAAAGTTTGTCATCATTGGTCGACAAGACAATTTTCGCACATGAAAATATAGAGAAACGTGGTTAAAATTACAACCCCGAACTTGAAATATCACAATGTCCTCAATGTGAGCAAATGAGATAAAGAAAAGAGTTTATTAGACTCCCAGTGGAGTAGAGGTGTAAACTGGCTTCCATATGCTTAGATCTCATCGGGATGTGGTAGTCCTTGTTGTTGATGACATGGTGTGGCTTTAGAGTTCCTACAAGCCATAAACCAAACAATATATAGCAATATTTGAGGAACACAAATCAGGACTACGATAACCTAAACTAAAACTGCTCACTAATCCTAAAAATTTTAAAACATGAAAATGTAATCCTATACTAAAAATTAAAATGAAAGAGATAAATGATAGAAAGTTGGGTTGCCTCCCAACAAACTCTTGTTTAAAGTCATTATCTCGACTTTGTTGCAACAATCATTCATGGTGACTTGAATCGGGTTTTACATGACTTGCATTGTCGACACATTTTGGCTTTGCAAGATTTTTCTTTCACCCTCAAACTTTTGTTCTCTTTTTCAACACATTTTGCTCCACCAAGACTTTCTAACTTTGTTTGCAGGGGCTCTTCTCCTTCCATTTTCACTTCAAGTGTATATGTCTCATCACCACTTATTTTTACCACTTGTCAATCCTAAGATAATCTTCCAGATTGGATGGTTGCGTGAGTGAGGTGAACACATTGAACTTAGTTTGTTCATCATACACCCTCAAGATTAGCTCACATTTATCTATGTTCATCCTACACCCTCAAGATTAGCTCACATTTATTTACATCGATTAGGGTTCGCCTTGTTGCTAGGAATGGTTGACTCAAAATCACTGGCATGTCCCAGTCTTCTTCATTATCCAAAATGATAAAATCCACTGGGAATATGAATTTGTCTACTTTGATGAGCACATCCTCAACCAGACCTCGCGGATGTTTGATCGATGTGTCAACTAGTTGAAGTGATATAGCAGTTTCGTTGGCCTTACCCAAACCCTATTTTTTGTAAACAGAGAAGGACATCAAGTTAACACTTGCACCCAAATCACATAATGCATTAAACTTATAAATTTGCTAATGGTACATGGAATTTTGAAACTCCCCGGATCTTTTAACTTAAGAGGTAACTTTTTTTTGAATAATTCTCCACAGTTAAACAAACTGTTTCATGATCCTCCAGGTCTTTTTCTTTAATAACATCTTCTTTATGAACTTCAAATATATTGGCATCTGAGCTACGCTTCAGCGAAGGGAATGTTGATATGTAGTTTCTTGAAATTATCAAGAGACTTAGCAAATTGTTCATCTAGTTGTGTTTTCTTGAGCCTCTGAGAAAATGAAATATGCGGTATGTAAGGTTTGACTATTGCATTTGTGCGTAGAATGTTTGATTCTTTTTGTTGAACCGCGTCTTTTACCTGTTTTGACCGTTCCATTTGTTTGTCATCTATGGTAGGCACCTTGTCATTAACTACAACTCATCTTTTTCTTGATATTTAAGACAACTGAACTCCACTACAAGTTGTAATAGCATTCACTTGCTCTTTTGGATTGGTCTCGGTTTTACTTGGCAAAGCATCCCAAATGGTATATCTTGCATCATTTTTGCCAACCGACCAACATGTTTCTCATGGGTCTGTACCGATGCTTGCTGAATTTGGAAATTTGTCTCAGTCTTTTGCTTGGAAGCTTCATTTTTCATCATGAATCTCTCAGTTTTATCCATGAAAGCATCTAACTTATGAATATACTGCACATCACTCTTTGCCAGATGCTCTACTATCCCTTCAAGGGATGAATTATTTTCTTTATGCTCATGTTGTTGTATTTGTTGTTGTGGTTGTGGTCTTGTGGCAGTGTTTTGGTTTCTACTCCAAGAGAAATTTGGATGGTCGGACAGTGATAAGTATGATGATTAGTTCCACAATTCTACAAACCATGCTTTGTGCCTGTACTGCTTTAACTGTATGGCCTAATGTAAATTCTTCAAATTTCTTAGCCATTACAGCCATCAAAGCTGATAAAGTTGGAACCACATCAAGTTCATGAACTCTTGCTACTGTTACTTTTTTGTAGACTACCCAATTAGCTTATGAAAATAAAGTACTGGTATATGACAACCTTTCAAGAAATTCGTATGTTTCTCTTGAAGTTTTGGTTGTTATTGACCTGTTTGCAGTTGCATCAAAAATAATTATGCTTGCATGCCATAGAAGTATTTTATCTGAGAATTTATTCAACCCATGTATTGGACACCTCTTGGACACCTCTGCACTAGACTTTTGAACCTTCTCCACACTTCATAGAGAGTTTCTCCATCATATTGGGCAAAAGTGGTGATACCTTGTAGTAATATTGCTGCTTTTGCAGGTAGATAGTACTTGGTAAGAAATTTTTGAGCCAAATCATCCCTAGTGATGTTTTTTACTGGAAAAAAAAAAAAAGACAACCAGCTGCAAGCTGCTCCCTTCAACGTATGCATAAATAGTCTCATCTTTACTACATCGTTTGACAATCCCTGGTATAAAGCAGAATCACATAATTCTAAGAATTCTGACATGTGTACATGTGGATATTCATCTGTTGTCCCATTGAACACACACATGTTCTTTATCATACCTATAACATTTGGTCTGAGCTAAAAAAATTTTTGTCCAAAAGTGGGGTGCTATACTAGACTGACTGCAAGGGTGCGACAAGACCACGAGCTCTCTAAATGGACGATCATCATCATTAATTACTTGTATCGGTAGGTACATGGGTAGAGCACCCACTACCGTTGGACGTTCAATCCTAAGCTGAATGTTTGGATCTACTGGGCCTTCATTTTCTAAACTGTTTCCATTCCGTGGGTGATCGGCCATTGTGATTTGTTGCAATATGTTGTTCTCTCTCTTTTCTCACTGTCTTCTATGAAAAGTACAATCGATTTTCAGATTAGCAATAACTAAATCCATAGAGTTCGATCGTGTCATGCACCATATTGGAAAACTTGAAAGAGAAAAAGCAAATTCAAATAGCGATGTAATTAACTAAAATCAAAGTAAATAACACAAGTCCCCAACAACGGCGCCAAAAACTTGTTGTGAAAATAATTGTACGTGTACGATGTTGTCAAACAAGTAGTAAAGCGTACTTTAGGAGTCCGAAATGTCGATCATATGAGGACTTGATAGCACTATTAATTTTAATTAATCGATTGCTACTGCAATTTAAAACCAAACCTATCCAATTAAGTAAACACGCTATATCTCTATTTGAATTATAACCTAACTAAACACGTTAAACCCCAACTCAATTATAAACAATTGCACAAACTATAAGAATATATCTCTACTTCTTATGTAAATTCGTGTTTCCATTTGCAATGCTTAATTGGTGAAGTACTTCTAAGTCTCCTCACAAATTCACAAGCATAATCATAAATTGGCCAGATTCATGATAAGACAATATAAAAACAATAGAAAATTAAAACAAGATAAGCTCCTGAGTCAAGCCTTAAAAACTAGAATCAAACAATTAGCAAATTCTACATCGTTCATCCCAAAGATGAGATAATTTTAGCTATGCATGATATTGTTCGAATAAAACCAATATATTTTAATAGAATACATCACCGGGTTTAATTGATAGAGAATAGGTAGTTGAAAAACAAATCTTGCACGAAGCCTTGATATTCAACCCTTGAATTCTTCTACAAAACATTGATCTCTCTTGCGTTCGTCCCAAGTTCTCCCTTTAATCTTGTGTGTCCTATCTCTGTTCTCCCTATTGTTGACCTCCTCTTTTGACCTAGATTAGGCCCTTATATGGTTTTTCATCTCTATTGAAATTCGTTTCCCCAGAAATGACAAAATTTTACCAATTTCTTCAATGTGGCAAGCAACATCTTTAGCGATTGTCGCGGCCAGACCGCTACCCTTTGTCCCGATTTTTGCCTTTACCATTAATTTTTCATTTCGATCCACGATCTTTCAAAGTAATTTGAGTTGGTCCCTGGCTTTAATTTTTTGTGCAGTTTTTGTCTTTTTTTGCTTCAAATGCCTCCCAATATGTGTATTCACCTATTACAATTGATATTCATGTCCAATTAAATAGTAATATGCTCAAATTATAGAAATAAACTGAGTTTATTCACATAGATATACATTTAAAACACATTTATCAGGTATTGTAGGCATATATAAACATTGCCCAATGATGCATTTGACAACTACCACCTAAGACCACACTTAGATTTCAAAACAACAATTATAAGGCCAAAATCCACACTCTAAATGAGGTAAATTCAGACAAGGAAAATCTTGTTGGGCTACAATCCTCAACATTCATCCATGTCGATAATAAAATTAGACGAAGACAACTAAGAATGGGTCCTACCGTCCCAAGTTGATACATTGTTTATGTATGTGGTGTAAGGGATGCTTTATCAAGATATAAAAAAATTTAACATGTATGGAGTGACAATTTAAGCATGGAATATAATTTACAAAGCACCGATAGAATTATAAGATATGCTCAATAACTTGATAAATTGCACTTGAATCATATTAAAGAGGGTGCTACAGATCACAGCCAACATGTGAAGGTCACTTCTCCTATTTCAAAATATTTCTCGACAAACCCTATGTTAGGTCAACAACAATCATGAACCAAAAACAACAACAAACACACGCTATGAATCAATTAGTGACCCGATTTATAAACTTCATAGGCATCAACCTAGAATTGAAAAATAGTTAAAACCCCTATCTTCACAAAAGAGTAGCCCAATAGACCAAACCCAAGTCAAAATAGGCCATTTGTAGAGGAGGATAGTCTTTTGGGTTAGTCGCTCAAATGGCCTAGTTGTGTTCTTTATTGGCCCAGTCGTGTTGCTATTTCTTAAGCTTGATCCAACATAGGGATGACAATGAGACGGGTCTAGCGCAGTCAACCCCGCCCCACCCCACGAGACATTAGGAGCACCCCCTGGCCCGCTCCTAGACCTGCCCGCGGGGCAGGGGAGGGCGGGGCGGGACGCCCATCGCCCCAAATTTTTTATTTTTATTTTTTTGGAGGGGTAAATACTAAAATGAAATTGTAGCTCGAACTATTTTCAAAATATCAAATTCTACAACAAAAATATAAACAATACAACTAACACAATCAAATTATTTAAAATACGACACGATTTACAAAATTCAACAACACCACATAAAATTGAAATTGAAATCTACATTCTTCATTCTTCTTCTTGCGTAGTTGTGAAATACTAGGATCCCAATGATTCCTCTATAATGAGTAAGAAAGTAAGTATATTAAATATTATTATAAATATAAAAAATTAAACATTGTGCATTGAAATAAATAAGATTACCTCTTCTTCAATTTCTTCTTAAGTTATAGTAGAAGAACATCCGATGTCTGACGACGATAGGGGAGAGTTTTTAATAATAAAATAAATCAAGTTAACAATAAATGAATGTCAAAAATAATAAATATACAAAGTACTAAAATATTTTTTATTATACCATAAATATCAGCTCACAATCAGTTTTGAGCACATCAATGCCTCCAATGTTGTTGGATGAAGTCTACTTCTATGCGGACTTACAAATCTACCACTCGTACTAAATGCAGACTTAGAAGCAACGATAGAAACAGGAATGGCCAAGATATTTCTTACAAGTTTCTGTTAAGTATTGTATTTGCTTGAATTTGCTTTCCACTAATTTAATAGGTCAAAATCACTAGACCTAGGCAAAACCGGCTCCTCCAAATATAAGTCAAGCTCTGATTTCATATTACTAGTTCCCACTTTCTTGTTAACAAATAAATCAAAATCATCAAAATTATCCAGTATTCCAACACTTGAAGAAATCGACTGGGAAGATGAAGATAAAGACCGAGGATTATTCACACTTGAATCATTTTGTGTATTGAGATGCCAACTTTCGACAGTGAACTCGATAATGACAATTTCAACCACTGCACGTTTATTTCTATATATCTTAGGAAAATAATACTCAACCAACATCATTTTAAACCTAGGATCCAAAGCAGTTTACTACTGACTAATATCCCATGAATCTCATCCCAATATTTTTAAATTTGTCCATCATACTTAAAGCCATCATTCTAATCTCGAGAATAAGCGTAAGTAGTCCAAGTACGAATTGACAACTTTATTTCACAAATTTTTGGAAAAATAGATTTCTTTGTAGGATACTTAGTTCCGAGAAAATATTTGATTACCACATAAAACAACTTCACCTTTCACATATTTCTTTGGCCAACTTCGGTCTTGATCACTAGATAAACTTTTATCTTTGGGTTTCTCTTTGTTTCAAGCGAAAAAAAAAACATCAATGTACTCCGAAACAGTGTGAAGCATGATATATGTAGAATTCCATCTAGTCTTACAATCAAGTACTAATTTTTTCTACCACAACTGATTTTAAGCTAACGTGCAGTATTCTAAAAAATTTTCCATCTTTTTGGTGTTGATGTCTAGAATGAAACACTATCACAAATTTTTTCAACACTTTCCTCAATGTTTTCTAAACCCTCCTTCACAATTAGATTCAATATGTGAGCACAATACCGCATATGAAAGAAATCACCATTTGTCAAAAGTGAATCAGTAGAAAGTTTATTATCTAAAAGATATTGATCATAGCGTCATTCGTTGAGCGGGTTATTAACGGTGAGAGTAGATAACTTACAATCAATATTCCAATCTAATAGACTTTCAAAAAGAGTTGTAGATAGTGATTCTGCTGTATGTGGCCAAGGAACATATATGAACCTATATATAAAACCAAACAAAAAAATTTCCACAATGTTAATAATTGTTTATAAAAAAAAAACATATTATACATAAAATTGCATAGTATATACCTTGTAACTCGACTTTGAAGCCTCCAAGCATCATCAATAAAGTGTGCAGTGATGGCCATGAAACCTTTTTTTTTTGTTTGAAGTCCACAAGTCCGTGGTTATGACAATTCTACTCTTGTTATCCTCCAATGAACGCATCATTTTTACTTTCTCCAAATCATAAATCTTCAAAATGTTATTTTTAATGGTATTCCAAGATACAACTTTAAATAGCAGTTGAATAGATTTTATAAAATTCCTAAAACCAACATGCTCAACTATACAAAGTGGATACTCATGTAAAATAATCATTTTTTCTAACTCCGTTCTAGCGTGGTCTTGATTAAAATGGTAAGTCCCCATAATCACATTTCCACCCGCTTGCTTTGTAGGGTTCAATATTGCCTGCCTAATATCAGTTTGCTTACATTTACGAAGTGCACGTCTATCTAAATATTTTTTCCAAATGATTTATCCCATTTTTACTATGACCAACCAACTTTGCTCCACAATAATTACAAATAGCCTTGATCTCGTTATCAATTCTTGAGCATAAAATAGTTCCATACCTTAGATCTCGCTTTTTTGTTTTCTACCCACTACACCAAGATACGTTGTATGATCTCCATCTGAATCAATGCATATCAGAATTTGTCTTGAATTTTCTCCAATCGATAATGATGGAGGATTACTAGTATTTGTCGTTGGAGTAGAACTGTCACGAGGTACTAGCGGGGTTCTATGTGTACTTCCTATTGAACAACGTTCTTGTTCCGACATCCCGAAAGTTGAAGAATGATAGACAAAAAAATTATTAGTTGGCTTAAATGGGTAAGGACATTATTCAAAAAATAAAGATGAAACTAAAAGTAAAATTAAACTTAGGTGATTAAGATGAAGAAAAATAAATTAGCAAATATGAATTGGTCATCTCTATGATGTGACTGCACATATAAGGAGTTTGAATTGATGCAAATATGGGTTAGATGAGCATATATACTTAATAGATTGGCCATCTCTCATTGCACATATAAGGAAGGCTGGGCATTACATTATTAAACTATAGAATGCAATTGTAAACAAAGAGTGATTTGGAATCAAGAGAATATCAATTACGTGAAACATATCCAAAAACAAAACGCGAAAGCAAAAGAAAAAAAAAAGACTGAAATTTGAAGCTAGCTTTAACTCTTGGCGACTTAAGCAAAATACGTGGCCTGGACGAACGTCCTTAAGAACGCCCAGTACAAAAGACCAGAGCCTTTGGAATCTTGGATTTACATGAAAACAAAAATGAAGACAACACCATATCTGAAAGTCGAAACCGAGAAATGTAGTAGCATTTGTTGGAGTTATTGGACAAAATAATGAAATTATGTAAAGAAATTGTCTCCATGGAAACTAAAAAGTAAACCTTGTAGATTTTATTTAACCATGTAGAAGCTGATAAAAAAACCTAAAATCAAATACCCAATAACCCATAAAAAAAGAAGATAGTTATAGTTTACCTTCAAGAAGAGAGATTCAATCAACAGATGAAGAAGATTAGAAGAATCAATTGAGGTTTTGATCTGCGTGTTCAATCAACCGAGGTGAGCTACGTGTTCAATCAAGGGAAATGAAGACACGATTTATGTAAAATTATGTTAGGGTTTTGATTTAAAAAGTAAGAATTTGTTCTAGTATTTTTATTGAACAAAAAGAAAACTTAGCAAGTTATGATTGTAGTGTAATGGTTAAGAATTCAAATTATTCGTCCTCCAATCTGGGTTCAAGTCATGTAGCTTACACTTTACAATTTTGATTTTATTTATGATTTTTAAATTTTTTTTAAAAAAATTTACGGGACGGGTCAACTCCACCCCAGACCTGCCTTGGACCCGCGACGAAGCAAATTTGTCTACCTCATACCCGCCCCATTTATCTAATTTTCTGGGATGGGGGCGGGTCAAATTGCCATTCATAATTCCAATAGATACTTTTAGTAGTATAAAGCGAGGTCCTTCTACTCCTAAAAGTTTTAAAAAGCATTGTAGGGTTTGGTTGAGAGAAATGAGTTTTGAGTTTTTTCTTTTTCTTCTTCTTTGTGCAAGTCCATTCTTAGTGAATGTTGGTTGAAGAAAACTCCTAGTTTTCTTTATGAATACGACGAGCCTTTAGGGTTTGGTTTTTTGGAGTTATCTTTTGTGAAGCTTTGAGGAAAGAAAATCTAAGCCCTTTTTTGTGGTCCACTTGGTGTCTTAGAACTTTGTATAGTTGATTTGTCCAATTTTCTTCGTTCTTTGTGATTGAAACTCAATTTTTGGTGGGTGATTTTGTATCAATGTGGTATCAGAGCCTATGTGATGATCTAGGGCTTGAAAATCGAAAGAAAATCGTTCGGTTTGTGCCAAATTCTTAAAATCAATTTTTAAGGTAGAAGATCTGAATCTTCTAGCTAGCGTTTTCTCTTTTCTGGCTGGACATTGGATGCATGAGTGGGACCATTAGATTCTCACCAAAAAGGACTTTTTTGTGGGTGGTATATGAGGTGTTGGGGCTTGTTCTTGACTCTGACACACCAGTATTGCAAACCCTAAGGCGAAAAACTTAAGACCTAGAGTTGAAAATTTTAATTCCACGTCTCTGGAAATACGAACATGATTTGTTCGCTCGGTGTAAAATTTCTAAACTTTAAACCTTTTGAGGATAGTTATCTTACCGATAGCAAACTATTTTTGTTGATCTTTTTGTGTTGATTATTGGTTTGTGATTAAGCATCTTCTTTGTTAGCGGCCTATTAATTTTTTGAAATTTTTTGTTGTATGTGATTTGGTAATTTCCTCTTGAGTTGTTGTGGTTACCTTCTTTTTTGTTGAAATTATAGTTTTAAAAACTCTCTTCCCGACCTAACATGCTCTATATTTACTCTTGACCTAAGAACTTGGTTTTCACGGAATCTTGGGAGTATAGGATAATGTATATTACTTGAGACCAAAAATTAAAAAATTATGATTTCTAGGTTTTTTTTATTTACTTTTTCTTTCTTTTGGGGTGTGCTTGATTGTGTATGTGTGCCACAACCCTGTACAAGTATCTGAAATATCTGGTTGAGTTGATACTTTGTGTATTTTTGTTAATTTTTTGGTTAAGATAAGTCTCGAGACATGACTTTAAATAGTTTTGTTTGGGGGTCTTCAATAGGAAGGGTGATTATTTAATTTGGCAACAAAAGATGAATTGATTTTACTACAACAAAGATTTTCTAAAGCCATAGATAGTACCTTTGCCACAGCTGTGACTGATGATCAAAAGATAGAATCTGGTGAATTAGTTTATACTTCTATTATTTTAGATATTTGTGATGTTGTTTCGAGAAAATGTTGCAGACTTGATACCACACAAGAACTTTTGTAAAAAATCGGAGGATATTTATTTGTTAAAATCTACTCCAAATAAGTTTTTCTTACTTGAAACCTAATTACAAATAGACTATATATAGGCTAAGCTGAAAAGATCATTCTACCCTTAATAAATAAAACAATATTTATTAACATCCCCCCTCAAACTCACGATACAGTAGCGACAAGCATCGAGAGTTTGCTAATGAGAAAACGAAACGGGAAATAGAATGCGACTTGGTAAAGAAATCTGCAATCTGTGAAGAGGAGGAAACAAAAGGCAAAGTGATGGATCCATGCTTGAGATGATGATGGGTAAGGTGACAATCGATCTTGATGTGCTTGGTTCGTTCATGGAAAACTGAGTTGTGAGCAATCTGAATAGCACTCTTATTGTCACAATACATATGAGTGGGACGAGAAAGAAAAACTCCCATATCTGCAAGTAACCAGCGTAACGAAACAATCTTTTTGGTAGTGGAGGCCATAGCACGATATTCTGCTTCGGTGGAAGATTGAGAAATAATAGATTGTTTCTTGCTCTTCCAAGAAATGAGAGAATCACCTATAAAGATACGAAACCAAGAATGAGACTTGCGATCAGTAGGATCACCGCCATGATCGTAGTCAAAGTATGCACGCAGATCCAAGGAAGAGGTGGATGGAAGTAGAAGACTACGAAGACGTACCTCAAGATATCGTGAAATGCAAGAACAAGTGCCCAATGAACTGTAGTGGGAGAAGCAACAAACCGACCGACAATATGAACAAAGATATGCAATATCGGGACAAGTAATAGTGAGATAAACCAAGCTCCCAACAATAGTACGGTATAAGGTAGGATCTGACAAAGATATACCATCAGAAGAAGAATACTTGGCGTTAACCTCATTGGGAGTATCGACAGTCTTATTATCAGTAAGTCTAGCCTGCTCAAGAATATCTACAACATACTTCGACTGAGAAAGAAGATAACCTTTGGGCGAGTAGGTTATCTCAATACCCAAGAAATATCGGAGAGGGCCCAAATCCTTCATTTCAAACTGTCTAGCTAACTCTGTCTTTAAAACTGAAATGCCAGCAACATCATCACCAGTAATAATCATGTAACATATAATGGAAGAATAATACGACCTACATCGATGCACTTAACAAAGAGTGCAGAATCATAATCGCTAGAAGCAAAACCAAGAGAAGAGATCACAATAAATTTCTCAAACCAAGCACGTGGTGCTTGTTCGAGACCATATAAAGCTTTCTTGAGCCTGCAAACATACCCAAAACTATGGAGAACCCTGTGAGGGGTTCCATATAAACTTCTTCATGGAGATCTCCATTCAAGAATGCATTTTTAACATCAAGTTGAGAGATACCCCAATGTCTAACTGAAGCTACAGCAATAAGAGTACAAAGAGTGGTCATTTTTGCAACAGGAGTAAAAGTCTCCTCATAATCCATACCATACTGTTGTGAATATCCTTTTGCAACCAACCGAGCTTTGTATCGCTCAATAGACCCATCAGAATGAGTCTTAATCTTATACACCCAGCGACAACTAATAACAGTCTTACCAGAAGGGAGAGGAACCAAATCCCAAGTACTTGTCTTATGCAGAGCAGAAAGTTCCTCGTTCATAGCTTGTTGCCAACGTGGATCAAGAATTGCCTCTTTGTAGGAAGAAGGCTCGGAGAGACGATGAATAGAAGCTAAAAAAGAAGTAAAATATGAAGAATAACAAAAATAAGCAAAATCTGGTAATCTTGTGGACTTACGAATGCGAATACGGGTGGACTGACGTAGAGGTAGATCCACAATCTTAGACGAAGCTTGAGGGACAGCACCTGTAGAAGTGTTAGTAGGAACTCGACGAGTATAATACAAAGGTAAATGAGAAAGGACACGACAAGGGAGTTCTGATGTAGTAGGAACCTGTGACGACAAACTATCATAATCTTTAGGAAAAGGATCAATACGAATAAGATCAGGTCTAGTCAAGTCATGAGTAGCAGACGGAATAGAAAAGAAAGGTATATGCTCAAAAAAAATAACATGACGAGACACATAAAGTTTTTGAGTAATTGGATCGAAACACCGATACCCCTTTTGACCTTGACCATAACCAAGAAAGACACAAAGAGCAGAACGAGAGGACAACTTGCTGCATTCCACATGAGGGCGGAGAATGAAGCAAGTACTATCAAAAACTCTAAAGAATGAGTAATCGGAGGCATACCCATACAATTTTTCGAAAGGAGAGATACCTGAAATATGAGAAGATGGGATGGTATTAATCAAAGTCACTGCTGTCAGAATAGCTTCACCCCAAAATGCACTAGGAACAGAGGCAGACAATAAAAGAGATCGAGCAGTTTCAACAATATGTCTATGTTTTCTTTCTACAACACCGTTTTGTTGAGGAGTATCTGTACAAGAAGTTTGGTGAATAGTTCCATCTAAGGCAAGCAACTCACAAAATTTGTTGGAAGTATATTCTCCATCCAAATCACACCTAAAACATTTGATAACAGCAGAATGCTGAGTTTTGACAAGGGCTCGAAAAGCGGTGTATATTTCAAAGAATTTAGAACGATGTTTCATTAAGTAAACCGAACAATAACATGTATGATCATCAATGAAAGAAACATAATATCGACACCCTCATTTAGTGGGAACAGGAGAAGGTCCCCATACATTAGAATGAATCAAATCAAATGGAGAAGAAGAAACAGAAACACTTGATTAAAAGGTAAAGCTGAAAATTTTGCCACTACACTCAGAAATATCACAAGTTTGCAAATTGCCTAAAGCCCCTGTGGACACTAAAAATCTCAAACGAGAAGATGAAACATGACCAAGACGAGAATGCCATAAATAAAAACTAGAAAAGCTATGACTCAAACGAAAAGAAGACAAATCAACACTAGTAGTGGCAGCAATTGGTACTTTTAACTTATCTAGAACATAGAGTCTCCCCTGCCTACTACCGTCCCAATCGACCACGAGGCTGCAGATCCCGCACAAAACAGAAGAAGAGGAAAAGACAACAAAACAATTAGAGTCACATAATTGACCTACAGAAGCAAGATTTAATGTGAGTTGTGGAATATGATAAACATTATGGAGAGACAAGTTAGGAGTAACAACAGAACCAACACCTGCTAAAGGCATAGGAGTACCATCGGTAGTCATAACAGGAATAGACGACGAAGAAGACACAGATGCAAAAGACGAAGAATCTGGAGACATGTGATGCGAAGCCCGTAATCTAATATCCATAAAGAAGATGACATACCTGACACACTAGGAGGGGAATGACCTACGGAAGAGGAGACAGACATAGCTTGTGGCTGAAGGGAGAGAAACTTCTGAAATTACTCAAATTGCTCAGCCAGAAGACTTAGATCGGTGAAAGGACCTCGATGAGGCAAGCTGCTGCAGATTAGACTATGGTGGTCTCAGAACTCAAGTGGTCTATAACCCCGGGGTGCTCTATAACCCCGAGATAGTGACCGCTTGCCGTGCCTCCAAGTTTGAGATTGCTATCGCTGTTGTTGTTCTCTTTGTCTCAACTTAGGACACCGAGTCTTCCAATGACATTTCTTTCTTAAATCGTGACTGTCGAAGGTAGGCTTGTGTAAGGCCTACTCGATTATTAGAGGGTGGTCGAAGAGGTATCGCTAACAAAAAGGAGTCGAGTCGAAAGAGTTCCTTTTCTGCACTGGATTTTAGACGTACTTCTTCACCAACACTCACCGACAACCGAATCAACTAAAGGAAGCGAAGAACGATGTAGAATAGAACCTCAAGTCCTTCAAAATCACTGCGAATGGCCATAAAAATTGCACCAACCGTTGCCGCTATCTATGAGCAATGTAGACATTAACTGCTGTTTTAGTTCATCATCATCTTGTAAGAGCCAATTGATCCCAGAGATTTGTCATAGCGAATAAAACTCTTGAATACTCATATTATTCTCGCTCAATAGCTCATATATCATTTTCAATTGATAACGCTTTGTAAAATTGATTTCGAGTGTATAACTTACGTAGATGATCTCAAACCTCCTTTCTTTGTGTCATACTTAGCCAATTGTACACCTATGGAATGCTCATGTAATTGTTAATCCAAGTAATAATTTTTGCATTATTGGCGCCCTGTATCTATCGAGTAGCATAATTTTCAAGAAGATTCACGGGTCTCACACAAGAGCCACTAACATATCCCCACATCTTTTACCCTTAAGAAAATTTCTCATTACATAATTCCAATACGAATAATTTTTTCCATCCAACCTCACACTCACAGACTGAAGGGAATCATCTCTTTCGGTAGCCATAATCAAATACACGAAAATAGGAACGAACGAACAATGAACGAAAGCAAAACAAATACCTCAAACGCTTGAGAATATCAAACCACGGTGGAAACTTCAAACTCTCAAAATCCAAACGCAATTTCCCAAATTGATATCGCCAAGTGTATTCTCACGAAATTGAAAGCGTCGAAAACTACCGAAATAAATTGAAAGCGCAATAAAACTGTCGAAATAAATTGAAACTGCCGAAAAAAAAATTCTAGGGTATTGGATCCGCGAAAGCTGTATTTGAGATTAAACTTTTACCCATTATTCCTTGCTCTGATACCATGGCCGAAGGTGCGTGAGATGCACGAGGTAATGCACACATTCGGCAGGACGGAAGTGTGTTGGTATTGACGATGCACTAGTAATGGAGGCATGTGATGCTTGATATACTTGATGGCAGTATCACATGGCCAAAATTCAAGGACAAAAGTCAGTCGGCATTAACTTCGGTTGTTCGCATAGGCATGGTTTCAGCAATAGGTCAGCTTGCTGTCCAGTTAATTTCATTCTTCATTTTAGTGGCAAAACAAGTACAAGAGTGGCACATGACTGATAGTTGAAGGCAGTTTTGCTGAGTGTTTGAAAGTTGGACAGTTTGTCTTAGGACTGAATTGTGGGTGTAATTACCTTAGCGATTTTGGATGTCAACTGCACACACGAATTTTGAGTATAAGTTTTAAGTATTGGGGCAACAAAGAGGAGTTTGTTGAACCTTTATTGATCTTGTACGAATTTTCTTTATTTTTGAGAAATAAAGTTGGGATAGTTCATGTAAATCTGTGTGCATGCCTTAATTCTTCTAATTTTATACTATACTTAGTCAATTCCAGTTGGTTTCATTAACATAATCCAATTGTGTGACTTGTGATGATTGGCTTATTGAGATGTAAAACCTCAGTTATGACAGGATGTGGATGAAATTCTCGAAATTACATGTGACACCTTCCAAATTAAAGAAATTTAATGATCTTAATATTAACTTGCTAAATTTAAAAGGTGATACAAAATAGGGGTGGGCATTGGGTGGTCTAGTTCGGGTTTCTTGAGAACCGATTCTCATTGGTTTTCCATTAGGAAAAAAGAATTCATATGGATCAAAACTGTTTGGAGTTAGTTTTGTCCTGTACAGTTCTTTTATACTTTAAAACTAAATTCTAAGTATAAATTAGTGTATCTTTTTCCACTTTTGTGCTTTTTTTTTTTTTTGAGAGACAAAGTGTTCTAAATAAATATTAATTCATGTAAAATTCTTTTAAGTTATGATTTATCTAGAAAATATAAAATAATAATTTTGAAACATAAATTCAATTCAATTTTGTATCTAGAATCAAGAATTGAACAAGAACACATCGGTTCTCGATTTTAATAACAAGAACTAGACCAATCTTAAATAAATTGAACATGCTAATTTGGCCACATTCTAATGGTTTAGATAAAATGCCCACTCTTTGTACACTCCTAGTACAAATCATGAAAAGAGTTGCTAAAAAATGTCCACTTCAGGTTTAAACAAGGTTTTAAAATATGCAAGAAACCAGTTTAGAAAACATGTGCAACATAAAGCTCTCCCTTTCCAAACCATTGTTACAAAGCAACAGTGTTGTTACAGTTCACACAAATAAGGGTTAATTACATTGTAGGTCTTCGATTTTTCACTTTGTCGCATAATTTTGTCCATATTCCAATTTAATAGCATGTCGAATTCCTAAACTTTCAGTAATTCACGCAAACAGTCCTCATTCACGAAATTTGTCAAAAAATTTGTTAAAGTAGTTTAAAAAGAAATTTTTGACCATAACTTAAAATATACAAAAAACAATCCAATAAAGACAAATAAGGATAAAATTATAAAAAAAAAAAAAAATGAATAGAAAAAAAAATTATAAAACAAATTAGGCACTACTTTTTCTTCATAAGATGAGCTGTCCGAAGGCGTTATTAGTGGTAGTAGAAGAGCCGTAGTAGCGTCGGGATTGGTGAGAGCATAGAGATACAGATAATATATATCAATGTTGGTGATACAGGGAATGATGAGTGGTTATGAGCTTCCGGGCATTGGTGTTATAGGTGGCATTAGAGGGGTTGGTTGTGGTGTCACCATGGCTGGTAGAGACATAGAGATACATTTGGCATAAATCAAAGTTGGTGGTGCGGGGGGTGAGGTTGATAGTGGTTCCGAGCTCATTTGGAGGTGGTGTTATTGGTGGCGGCAAAGGGCCTGGTGGTTTAGTAGAGATACAGATGGCAAGAGATAGACCTTAAGCGGACTTTTTGATTAATGGGAGAAATCGTGGCCGTCATACAGAGTTGTATTATGTTGTTAATGAGTCAGTGTTAAAATGTAAAGAGAGAATTGATTGTGAAGCCATGAAAATACTTCTCATTTATGTGTCTATTTATAAGTTTACTAAAGGTTTACAATTATAAAATACATAGAAAAATATAAACACTAAACAACAGATAAACCTAAAGAGAAAAGATAAACACTAACAACAGAAAAGTCTAAATTGAAAAGATAAATAATAAACAAAAAAATAAGCCTAAAAGCATGAAATATGATGCAAATGATGTTGACTCATTGTGATCGGTTGGGTATTCGGTGAAATCGTCCTAGTTATTTGAATTCATCAAATACTCCCTCTCATGTTGGAGCTGGAGTTGAAAAATCGGTGGCACCTAACTTGCGAAGTTCTCTCGCAATATGCGTCACCTCCAAGTGGTTTCGTAAAAGGTCAGCCAATTGATCTATATATCGTAGGTAGGAGGGAGCAATAAGGTCAGTTTGGATTTTTTCATGAACAAAATAGAAGTCAATTTCAATGTGTTTCGTACATTCATGAAAGATAGGATTATTAGCATTGTGAATAGCATTCACAATGAACTGAAATTGGTTGTGAATGAACAAAACTAAGATATGAGAAAAGTGATTTTAACCATTGTAATTCGGAAATGAGTACCATGAGTGAACAATATTCAGCTTCTACAAAGAAGAATAAATTGTTGGTTGTTTCTTGATTTTCAAGAGATAGGACTAGAACCCAACACGTTGAAATAGCTAGTAGTCGAAGCAACGAGTAGTAGGACAACCGCCCAATCGGAGTTAGGGTTTCCAACCATGTAAGAAGACTAGAAGCGAAATAAATAAATATTTACCAATAGAACCTTTAAGATAATGAAGGACTCGATTGGCAGAATCAAGATGGAAAGATCATAGAGATTGCATGAATTGAGATAGAGAAGATGACCTATCATACTCATCATGCAATCTCCACGATCTTCCCATCTTACCGTAGAGAAACTTATTTAATTTACATACACGAGTATCCCATTTCGAGAAAATCTCGATGGGAGTTTCATATAAACTTCTTCATTTAGATCACCATAGAGGAAAGCATTGTTGACACCAAGTTGGTGCAAAGAACAATTTTTAATGGTAGCAATGGAAAAAATGATACGAATAGTAACTAATTTGGCCACGGGTGCAAAAGTATCGTGATAATCGATGCCTTCAACTTGAGTATAATCCTTGGCAACTAAACGAGCTTTATATCTTTCAAGTGAACCATCTGGACAATATTTAATTTTATAGACCCATTTACATCCAATTGGTGATTTTCCATTTGGAAGTGAGAATAACGACCAAGTGTTGTTGGATTCAAGGGCTTGAATTTCTTTGGCCATTGCATCACGCCATTCAATAGATTTAATGGCTTGATAGTAAAAACATGGGTCTTGATTGGTCATGATATTTGTTAGAAACATACGTTGATATTGAATGAGATGAGACAAAGAAAAATGATTGGCAAAAGGAAAATCTGTTGAGAATATTATATGATCGCATATCTGTGAGGTGACTCGGTGGGTGACGAACTTGCTGAGGACTATTATTAATGATAGGAGCAGATGCCGGAGAAGGACAATTAGTAGAAAGAGTGTCCATAGAAAGAGATTGAGGATTAGCTATACTATCTGACTGAGAAGAAGTGGGAGTAGTCACTGGAGAATTAATGGAATGAATAATTGGTGGTGTGGTGGTGTAACCAAATGTGTCATCATCATTGATTGGAGTAATCGTAATTGAATTATGATGGAGATGGAAGATCATGATATGGAAAAGTACATTCATGGAATATAACACCACGAGAAATTAATGGAAGATCATGATAAGATTAATTAATGACATGAGAAATTAATGGAAGATCATGGTAAGATTAATTAATGTCACATGCTTGCTTTGGTGTACAAATTTCAATTCAAGGTAAGAAAATCAAACAGAAGTTGCTTGACGTTGTCGTCCAATGATGAAAATTGCAGTTAGCTTTTGCGTGCTTCAACAATTACATCTTTCGATGTGTTTAAGTCTCGAAAGTACGAATGTGTGCTGCACTCATGTGGAATAGATTTTTGATAGAATGACCATATGCAAGCAACTAGTTCCGTAACTGGAAAACACATCATGCAAAGGTTTCGGGATGCAAACCAGCCTTACGTACCGGCTGGCATTATTGGTGATTTTCAGTGTCAATTCAGTGTTTCAATAATTTATAACCAAGCTTGGAGGTCTAAGAAAAATGCACTACTCTTTCTTTGAGGATCGTAAGAGTAAATCTTTGCGAAGTTTCCGGCATATTGCTACATGCTTAGTTTGAGAGACCCCGGGAACAATCACCTACATTGAAAGACAAAGTTAATCGGTTCTTGTATTTGTTCGTTGCAATCAAGACAAGTAAACGAGGGTTCAAATCGAATTTGTGACAAGTTATATGTGTTGATAGGACACATTTGAAGGAGAAGTACAAAGAAATACTTTTGACACCTCCAGGACAAGATGCGAATAAACAAATATATATCATAGCATGGAGAGTCATTGACTTGAAAAATGATTTTTCGTGGACTTAGTTTATGAGGAAGTTGAAGGAACAACTTGGCGACTCGACCAGCCTAGTATTAGTTTTTGACAGAAACAATAACATTGTTAAAGTTGTTCACACAATATTTTCACAATCTCACCACGGTTATTGCCTATAGCACTTCCAAAGCAACATTAGGACCAGGGGAACGCTATGTATGTATTTTCCAACAAGCCACATTAGCATACTGGATTTCTAAATTTGAAAGCTGCATGCAACAAATCTGTTTGATGCATGCAGGTCTTCATTCATACTTGGAGGGAGCCGGTATTAGTTCTGGTCTAGAGCTCACATTGGTGGGGATCGATACAACATCATGATTTCTAAAAATGCAGAATCATTAAATGCATTGCTGACATGACAACAAAGTTTTCCATTTGTTCCATTGATCGATTACATTCAATAATTTATGCAACAATGGTTTTATGATCGCCACATATTAGCATTAAAATGTACAAGTCAATCAACCCTGAAGATGGAAGTCGAGTTACGAACAATTTTTGATACGGGTACTAGGTTGCGATTTAAAGATGTGACACACGTGTTATGCCAGTTGGGAAATGAGAATCAGAAACATTCTGTTAACTTGTTGGATAAAATGTGTACTTGTCGAGAATATGACCTGACAAACATGTCATGCGGACACGCTACTAGAGCAGCGTGCACCCCATGCTTAAGTTGTTACGAATTGTGTTCTCTATTTTACACAACTGCTTTCTAGCGTGAATCATACGCAAAAGCCATTTACCCTATCGACACGAGTCTAATTGGTCTATTACTGAAGATGTTGGGTACATTCAAGTGTTATCAGTCGTCGTCCACCAGGTCGACTGACGACCCGACGAAGAAGATTGAGAGTTAAGGGCTCTGTCGAACAATGAAATTGTAGTAGACGTGGTCAGGTTGGACATAACCGAAAAACATGCACATAGCCAAATCCATTACCTTCACATTAGTCTTAACATATGTATGTTTTTATTTTCATATGTATTTCTTTCGTTATGTTTAAATGTGTAAACCAAAACTTTGTCGGTTTGAAACGTGTTTTCATTTGGTTATGGTTTCATTCGACAATTGTGTCCTCTTTTCCATAGTGATCGAGATGGAACTGACACTTAGTCGATTCGACATTAAAGTTGATGATTCCACACTTGAATTGTCGATTCAACACTTTAGCTGTCGAACTGACTTGAAGTGTCGAATCGATAGCTGAATTTTCAACGTTGACAGTGTTAGTGTCGATTCAAATCGACAATTCTAGTTTCAAGTCGAAAGCTCAAATGTCGGTTCCATAGTTGAAGTGTAAAACCGAAGCTTTATGTTTGATCATTACGATACTGAATTATAAGACTTGTTAGTTCGCAAGATCTGAGTTTGAACAACGGTTAAAATGAGTTAGGGATACGAACAATGGTTACAAGGCAACAACGAGGTAGTAATACGAACAACGGTAAAAACAACAAAATCAACAGTAAAAACAACATCACAATAATGTTACGCCGCCTTAGGAATATTGAATTGACAAACAAAAGGATTTAATCTCCATCCAGACACGAGGTACGTGACTCTTCGTCGTCTGATACAAGATTAAAGACTAGGACTACATCAACCTGTATTGGCACATGTTCATTATCATGTTCGTCCTCAGAATGGAACGACAAATAAACAAGTCCATTGATGTCGTTCAGTGGAGGAAATGGAATATGAGACAATTCTCTTCGTCTTGGAGGATCTTCATCGTTCGATAGAATGAGTGGAGAAGCTAAGAAGATCCAGGAATATAGCGGTGGCGTGGGCAAAAGTAGGAGGTGAGAGGTCGTTAGATTGGTTTTCGGCCCGGTGACTATTGTTATTTTCCATTTCAACTATGTAAACGTTGGTGCTTTAATTTTAATATGAATACAAAATCATAGAATATGCATGCTTGCATTATACACAACGTACTCTAGAAAGTAAATAGTAGAGATTGGACAACAGCTTCTCGAGCAAATTGTCAAAGATTGCAATAAATTGCCAAAACATTTCATCCATTACACAAATAGTTCGGTAAAGCAACCATGATTTATGACTAGATTAGAAAACATCATATTCTATCATCATCAAAGATTGCAATTAGCTTATGTATAAGTGTTGCTATAATAGCAAACAAAAAAATAATATAAATTTGGCAACAAAATTCTGTACGATTATCATTACAATTGTCGATAATTTGTTGTTGTTCCGTGCAATGAAAAAGAGAGACTACATATGAACGGCCTAAGGATATTTTCTATCAAAGAAAAGCGTAATGGATCTACTGATATGTAAATCTCATCATAAGTGAAGCGCACACACAGCTCTCCTTGATGAGAGATAAGGCTTTTTTAAAGGGATGGGGCCTATTGAGCCAAGCCATTCTTTCACACACATTGGTAACTTGGAGCAGTACCTGTGGAAAGAATCAAGACCATTAAAAGGCCTAACTCTATTCTCAAAGTAATGAACATGCCTCTAAGACTTTGGAACAAAAAAAAACATTCGTTATGGAAGAAGTCGATCACGAACACGCTTGAATGACTTCCGCGCTCCTCCGTTACTGTGGTGGAAAGTTTATTTGATAAGAGTACTCGATAAATTTAATCTCAAAAAAACCATTGTTGCATCTGCACAATAAATAATGCTATGTGAGTATGAAATTAATTAATAAAAATATACCATTGTAAATTGTTCATATAACTCTGCAGACTATACCTGCGTGGGTCAGCATGTGGAAGTTCGGACGCTGGGATTCTTCTACATTCCAATGGAGTATCCCTCATCCATTCCACTTGTTCCTACCACACATCGGTTCGCATGATTAGATCAAACAGAAGGTTGATGCAACCAATCACCTCATTTAGCAGAACTAGATTGCTGTATATGTCAACTATTGCAGTTGTACATGGTTAATCGCCACGCCAATAAATCAACGTAGAATACTACCCAATGTTTATTATCCAGAATGTGTGGAAATAGGAGGTAGTCGTTGTCCTTCTTAGCTAGGCAGTTGTCCTACAGGATACAGTGGTAAGTACTCACCAAAGTATGCAGTCGCCCCTACAATGCGATTTATCTGATGGTCTAGTAACCCTCTCCAACTGGTTCTCATGCGTACTGAGAAATTTGAGAACTACATATTTCTGATTGAAGATGGTAGGATGCTGAATTACCTGTGCGCGCAAAAGGAACAGCCCGTAATCAAGATCTACACTAAATAAAATAAATACAAACGAATAATCAATTATTTGGAACAAAACCATGAAGTGAAACGATATATGATATTTATCCATCGTCGATTAGTACCTGGAAGTGAACCAGTACTTTGGTTTTCCCATTTAAAATAAATACAAATGAATAATCAATTATTTGGAACAAAACCATGAAGTGAAATGATATATGCTATTTATCCATCGTCGATTAGTACCTGTGAAGTGAACCAGTACTTTGGTTTTTCCATTCCTACCAGATTTTCCTTTGACCACATATGCACACCAGTGTCATGCAAACCCCTATTTAAACATGTTAAATTGTAGTTGAGGTAATGTATAGTAAGAAAATCACATGAAATATAAGAAAATAACATACCCTCTGTTGGATTTTCTCAACCAATCCATCAATGTGCTCTTCTTATGCCGGTCAATGTCACACAAGATGCTGATGTGAGTAGATGTTGAGCTGCTAGCAACATTCTGCGTGCCACATCGAGCGCCTGCAGTGTATGAACTCTGCAACGATGCAGACACATATCAACGTCGATCGTCAACTATTCTAGTTTCAACGGCCTCTATCGGCTCATTTTCTTGAAGAACCACATCTAACGTAGCTGATGATCTGGATGTAACTACTGTCTGGACGACAACCATCAATTCTTCTAACTTTGACTCAAGGTTGGTCGAACTAGAGCGCATTTTAGACATCAATTCATCCTTCAAGTTGTTGTACATTTCAATGTGGTTACGTGCATCTGGTTGTACATATCACTCTACTCGTGTTGCATTTTCCTATACATTTCCATCTAATAATCTTCAAGGGCATGAAATTTGTTGTCAATGTATCCGTCCAACCGAGATCGATGATCTGCAAACATTGAACTCAATTGCTCCGTCATAACATAATCAGTAGCTTGAGGATGAACGAAATAGAAAGCATATGGGATGTTGTCACTCAGAGGAGGAGGTGTACTATGTGTACTGAACGGCGGAGTATCATACACTGGACGATTAGGAATAAAATCAGAACTAGTAGGCATGTCGGTCCTTGTCGGGATATTCATCGTGTCAAATGCAACATTATCTAGATCTGCAGATTGTGTCATATGGAAGTATCATAGAGCAACCTAGTCTAAAATAGTCGTTTGGTATATCATCTAAGAGTACCAACGTAGCTATGTACAGCTCAGCGAACTCGTTTCCATAGGACGAAGAGTTGTTCTCATCATAATATGAGAAAATATGTTTTCGAAAATATGGTTAAATCATGCAAACATACAATTGTGAGTAATTAGGAATATGTGTACAATGTTGATTTTACCTCCTTATTATAAAAAAAAAAAAAAAAAAAATGGGTTTAATATGCTTGTATGAGCATGCATGTGTGCATCCCACTTCAAAATCTTTGGGTACACGTCCCCTACGCAAGGTTCTAAAAAGCGTAAAGCATGACTAGGCGTGGAGGCCAAGCTTCAAGCTTTTTAAGCCTAGGCGAGGCTTAAGCGGGAGTAAGACGTGAGCGAAGCGTGAAAAAGCGTTTTCTTATTTTTAATATTAATTTAAATATTAAAAAAAGATAAAAAAAATATTTTTAACTAAAAAGCGTGCATCTAAGTGAGCCTAGGCGCGCCTAGGCATAACTAAGCGCGCCTAGGCGTGATTAAGCAAGCATAGGCGCGCGCTTTTTAGTTAAAAATATAGTTGGCCAAAAAAGCGTGCGCCTAGGGCCTAAGCGAGGCGTGAAGGTCACGCCGCGCCTAGGCGCGCTTTTTAGAACACTGCCCCTACGTAATCGACATATTTGTCACCAATCTCGAAAAAAGCCTCTTATATCTAAAACTGCAAATGGTAGGCACAATTAATGAACAAATATCATATTTAAAAAAATTTATAATTAAAAAGTACAGTAATTACAACTTACTTGAAAGGATAGCGGGAGCCCATTTAACGTGTACTTTAGAAGTTTGATGTCTTTGGAGTTAGCCTTACGCACCCATTCATTCCACGAGCAGTTCAACGACTTTATGTGCATGGAATAACATTCTCGGCGCCATGGATACTCGTAGAACGTGTCTAATTTGTCTACAACGACGAAGTCTCCAAGTTAATAGATTTCCTACTTTTGGGTCTAAACATATCATCAATCAACAGCACCAACCCCAATTTGTACTTGTCGTCACATTCGTCGTACGCATCAAACACGCATTGCAATTGATTTAGAGATATATGCTCTAAATTGAAGAACCACTTTCGTCTCAACTTATGTTTTCCCATTGCCTTTTTTACCAACAAATTTTTCTTTGTGCCGTGGCATAGTAGCCCAGTTATCAATGTAAATTCTTGCATTCCAAAATGGGCTAGTTGTCCGTTCACTTTGAACCATGTCTCATTCACCTTGTTGGACTATACCTTGCAGAGGATAATTTGATAAACCTATTTGCCACTAAACTGGAGTTGTCGGTTTTGCAGCTATGCATAGTGTCCAAAACATGTTTAAAACAAATTCGCATTATGTTCGTGGTCTAACTGATCGAGTATGTGAGTAATTAGACTATGGTTGCTAATTTGAGTTATTTGCCCACCAAACCATTGGTCTAATGGTACAACATATGGGAGATCCATTTACAAGTAGGAAACTAACGTTGAACTATTTTACATTTTATTGTCCAAAAATTTAGCTCCATAAACAACTCTCAAATAAGGGGGGAAAAAAGAAAAAAACAAATTTTAAGACAGATTTTAATGCGCACAAAATAATCGAAAATTTAAAAGTCTTTTATCTATGAAGAAAGTAACTTACCAATTAGCATATGTTTAGTAGTGCTAAATTATTTTTTAAGTGCTTATATTATAAGTTATGGGTGAATGTATAGATAAAAAGTAGATTGTAAGTTGTAGGTCTTATGAAATATGTGAATAAAAATATATTTGACTATCTAAAATTTTAATTTAAGTATCCCTAAAAACAAGGATCATTTTGTAATGTTTTAAGAGTAATTTAGTACAAAATGGTTATTTTTGAAATTGTTATAAAAATTTACCACATTTAAAAAATACCACCTGGAAAATGGACGTTTTATATAATTTCCTCTTTTATTTATTCTTATCATCAGACTTATTCTACTATAATTGTGTCACTGCTGGAAAAATACCATGTTTGATCCACAACATATGCCACAATAATCTTTGTTGTAATTCGTAATTTCCTTAATTCATCCTCAATTGGTGTCATCACTTGCAATTGTTGGCGAATATCAATATCCTTGTTTCTTATCTAATCTTTTTTGTGTGGCATCCTCATTTATATTGCAATACATGTTATGGACATTTTGTTATTTAAAGGACTTCCCATCAAAACGATAAAAGTAACGTTTATTTTACCTTCTGTCCATCACAAATAAATTCTGCAATAAACTTCGTCCAAATTCAAAGTAACATGCGTTTTACATTCACAACATAACATCTCAAAACGTTCAACAACCATGAAAAGAACAGATTTACGAGTTCACATAGACCTGAATGGTTAAACATGGACTACTATGATTAAGATCACACTAAATATTCTGCCTCCCACTGAATATCATCTCCATGCTCCGCTTATGAAACTGACATTTGTAAGAGGATAAAACGGACCAATCTCCTGATCACCAATGAAATTATCAAGCTTTACTGAGAAGGTTCTGCAATTGACCACTGCTGACTGCACCTTGGAGATCTGAATCACGTACAAAAAGATCAGAGAAAAGCAGTGTCCCTTAATTGATTAAACTTGCCGCTAAAGAACAATTTGAACATCAAAGAATGAGGCCTACCGTCCGACCCGCCAATGTGCTTGCCATTCACAAATACTTGTGGGACAGTTCTTCGGCCAACCAGATCCAAAAGAACATCCTGAATTTTATACCCATCATCTGCATGTAATCATTAAAGAGCAAACAATATCAGCGTCCACAGCTACTACTAACTATCAACTAAAAAACGTGCATGCATGTATACATCTTCGCATTAAACTCTATAATAGGAATGAGAAAATGTGAAAAACACAAGTACCTCGAAGATCTAGCTCCACTACAAAAGGTTCCTCCTTAAGTTCGCTAAATATGCGCTTCGCACTCAGGGAATACCTAACCTCGCAAAATACACGTGCATTAGAATGAACAAACTGTTAGGAAAGAAGAAATAATTTTATACCTAAAGCTACAACATAAAATGAAAAAGATTTCTTTGAAACCAGCTATTTTGATTTTTTGGCATCTATTTAAAAAAATCACCCTCTCAAACACCATTCCTTGTTCCCAAGAATTAAATTCCGTACTCTGGAATCCAGACCATGCTGATCCATACCCCAGTTTCTCAGTCATCTTCCTCTTATTGCCAGATAATTTTGAGACAAACTATGTTGCCAGCTAATTTTGAGACAGAGCATGCTTAGCCAAGCTTATAAGGTGCTTAAAGCATCTCTGTTTTGGAAGTAAGTCTCTACATTCTTTCAAAAAAAAGAAGCTTTCAAGCTTAGCCAAACATGCTCAAAATCTGTTAATGGATAATTTTGAGAGAAAAATTTGTTGCCGGGTAATCTAGAGCCCACGCTCTCTCTATCTCATGTGCCTCATTCTCTCTTCTCTCCTAGATATACTAGTATACCGCTTATGTTGCGGTGGGATCCGATCGTAGTAAAATAAAAATTGTGTGGGCAGGAGAATATCTTGCTCGCGTTGAAGATGGAAAAATAGAGATTCATAAAAGTTGGAGAGTGACCGGTGGTGAATGGCAAGAAGGAAAAGAGATGAGAATGAGAGATTTGAAGAACAATGTGAAAGGCGAAGAGAAACCGAGTTGATAAGAAGAAATTTGAGGAGATGAGACATTGTTATCCAAAATGGTAAAAACAGACGTATAGTTGCGAACTTGCAAAATGAATCTGTTTATCATAAAGAGATTTGTCGATCCTGATGATCCTGCTTCACTTTCATTATTATTTGGACAAGTAAAAGTTCTGCATGGACCTCTGTTGCTTCTTTGATCTAGCGAGAAATCGTGAGTACGGGTGAAAAACTCCATACGGTCGTTGATTAAACATCTTAGATTTGAGGAGATGAGAGATCGTTATCCAAAATAATGAAGACAGACGTATAGTTCTTTTTATCATGAGTATGAATGAAAAACTCCCTACAATCGTTGATTAAACATCATAGAATTTATTTGTGTTTGAACCTGTGATGTCACATCTGGTATCAGTGATTTTGTTTAATGGTAAATGGATGTCTCCGTTGTGAGATAGAATTAGTATTTAGTTGCTGAAGTTTCAGTTTTCTAATTTTTTTCTGGCTGGCGAGGGAGGAAATATTGGCATGTGAAGGTTTTTTCTTAGAACAAGGAAGAAGTGCCCAAAACACAAAACCAAAACACAAAAACATACTAAACCAGTTGTACCCAAATCAGTGAACCTCTTTGTTTGGTTCAGTTCTTGTAACAAGTCACTTTCTTGGGTTTCCAGGAAAAAAAAAACAAAAACAAAAACAAAACTGAAACTAATTTGAAAACTGAATTTTCGGCCCTCTAATCATATCCCTCTGATCACTATTTTCAGCTTTAGAATTTGTTTATACATGCCCATTTTGAGGCAGGTAATACCAAACCAATTCAGACTGATTATGTAGGCATATAGAAACGTAATGCTTAAATCACAAAAACATTCACAAATGCAGGTGAAGCGCAATGTGGAATGCAAGAAACAGAAAACATTTGTTTCTACTATTAAAAGTCAGATGAAAACCTCTCGAATTAACAATTCCTACATTTAAATAGAGAACTTGAATCTTCAATTTAGCATAATCACAAATCAGAGATGGCGACTTACGGGCAATAGGATTTGGAGAAAATAGCTATCTTGTTCGAGTAGATGACATTTTGCACAAATGCTGATGGGGAACTGGAAGCTAGGGCTTTTGGGGGAGCATTTCCCAACAGTAATATGCAAGCCAAAGTTGCAATTAAAACTGGGCGTCGCTCATTACTCATTTTCGGCATTCTGCCCATCATCTCGTTATGGCTCTCTCTTTCTAGCTCGCGATTACAGTTACAGATCACTTTCAGAACAATTTTTCTTCGCACAAAATATGCACCTAAAAAATGAAAACAAACAAATCAGAGAAAGATTTCAAGAATTTTGAATTTGAAATAACAAACAAAAATCAATTACCTTTGGAGAAATTGCCTTTGGAGCGATTAAACAGTAAAGGAGATGAAGGAAATTGCCGTAGACTCAACAAATTTGAGGACCCATTCATTTTGTAAAGGGAAAATCGGAAAGAGAATTTGAAGACTGACCTGAATGTCTAACAGAGACGTCTTGGAATTGGAAGTTTTCTAATTTTGACTTGTACTGCTCAGCTTTACCCTACGAGGGTATGTTAGTCAATTGCTTAGAGAATACTTATTAATTTTGGACCTCGAACTTTAGACTTGGTTTCAATTAACCCTCTATTATGAAAAAAGCTAATTTAACTCTTAAACTCTGCTTGGAGTTTTGAAGTACCACTACCAGTTATGAGGAATTTTTAAAGTATCAGTTTTGGACGTTTATGAGAAGTCTGATTTTAGATGATTTTAGTAGTAATTTTTAAAACAGTCAAACACATACTTAGAAATTATTATCTAGCAGTTCTAAAAAAAATTTAAAAGAATAAAATTACATATATAACTATATATTTAAAATAGTTGGTAAATAATATGAAGTATGTAAAAATTTAAATATAAATATATATTGACTAGAAAAAAAATTTAATAGCACATACAAAAAATATTGTGTTGAGAGAAGAGGCAAAATGTATATTTGGGGAGAAAATGAAGAACAAACGTATTTTAGGTTTATGGTAAATTTGGAAATAATTATTTTAAAGAAAGTAAAATTGAAAAATAATTTAAAAAACGGCAAAAAACTACCGATTTGGAGGTTAAAGAAATACACTTTAAATTACATTACACCGATTTTTTGTGAGTTTTAAACTACTCAAAACTACTACCCAAAAATTAACAAGTACTAATTTTTCCAACATCTTATAAACAATATAACCTAAAGTTGATCAAAATCGGTGGAAAAAATACTCCCCTTATCATAACTTAATAGTTAAATGATTGACCCTTTTAAAGATAATTTTGTATTTATTTTCTAGAGTATATTACAGAAAATACATTATTAGGACACCCTCCTCAACTATGCGACACCTTCAACTAACTAATTGACAATATGAGAGACCCTTTCTTCTATTTAAAAAATTACACAAGCCTCTCTTATCTTGACTTTTAAGTAACTTATCCCCCATTGACCACCTTTAAAATAATTAGTTAGACACGTGTGCATTGTACGTACTTTTATAATTATATTATTAATTTTTAATATTTTTAAATTTTTATTTTTTTAATTGTTAATAATTAAAATATTAAAGTAGCAATTACAATAAAAATAAAAAATACAGTTTTTAATAACATGTTGTATTGTATTGTTTGATGTTGATATTTTATTTACATTCATAAAAGTACAATTGCAGTCAAAAATGAGTTTTATATAGTAGTAATATGAATATTAACTTGAACCCAGTGAAACATTTTTTATGATTGACGAACTGTTGATATCAAATCTTATAAAATTAATGATGTATTAATAAAGATCTTCAGGACTGGAATTCACGAATAATAAAATTAATAATTACTAATTTTTTTTGAGAAAATATAATGATTTACTATATAATATTGTAAATTTGTTGGAGTAGTAGTTTCTTTCTCTATATATATATAAATGGATTTGATCTCCTACCCACTTATAATGTTCACACTAAGGTGTTATCACATGATTGATAAAAATAACGAGTGTGACATCACATGATTAGTAGTTCATGGTCTCCCACTCATTATTTTTACAAATCATGTGATTTTACCTAGCGTAGACATTATAAATGAGTAGGAGATCAAATATATATATATATATATATATATCAATTGAATTAAAAATTAAAAAAGTTTCAAATGTTAATTGTGAACTATAAGCATTGTAATCTAATGTATTAATAAAAACAATCTTTTAATCTTCATTTCAATTTTGACAACGATGATTTGAATTTTAATGCGGTAATAAAAAAAAGTTACAATTTTTTCCATTCGTTTTTTAAAAAAATACATTTCTGGTTTCTTTCATCTACGTAATGCAGAAATAAAAAAAAAATTGAGATCATCTTTGCATCTTCTTATTTAATTTAATATATTAAATATTTAAAAATTATAATCGTACATTTAATAAATTATTAAAAATTTAATGTACGATAATAATGAACAATAAAAAAGTAATAAAAATATTAAAAGCTAATGGCATTCATGGAAGTACAATTACAATTAAAATTGAGTTTTATATGGTGATAATACCAATAATAACTTGAACCGGTGAAAACCTTTTGGTGATTTAAGCTTTGATGATTGACGAATCCTTGATATCAAATCCTATGAAATTAATGATCTCCAAGACTACGTTTTATAAAAAATAAAATTAATAATTACTAATTTTATTGTGAGAGAATATAATGATCGACTACGTAATATTATTTTTTTGTTGGAGTAGTAGTTTTTTTTGTAAACAATATTGTTCGTGTATATTCTCTTTTTATTAGACATGTCTGATTTGACGACGTAAATCAAACGTCATAATTATAAATAAGAAACAAAAATTAAATAAATGTCAATGCTTACATATGTTGTGAGAATAATGTTGAGGGACGGAAGTAAGACGAGGAGAATGTTTTTTATATATTAATAAAATAAAATAAAATTTAAAAAGTTTCAAACGTTAGTTCAATATATGTTTGGTGAAGTTTAAAAGTAGTTTTTTAGGAGATTTTGAAAAAAATGGTAAAATATGTGGTTGAAAAGTTGTGGGTCCCACAAAATATGTGATTGAAAATGAGTTTGAGGGGAAAAAAAGAGTTTAAAAAAAATTGAACCAGCCATGTCCATAATCACTGTAAAATCTAATATATTAAAGATAATATTTTCATCTCCATTTCAGTTTTGACAACTATGATTTGAATTTTAAAGCGATAATAAATAAAGTTAAAATTTTTACCATTCATTTTTGTTGTTGAAACTCATTTCTCATTCTTTTCATCTATGTAATGCAAAATAAAAATAAAAATAAAATTAAGATTATCTTTTCACCTTCATATTTAATTTAATAGATTAAATGTTTAAAAAATGAATTGTACATTTAATAAATTATTAAAAATTAATGTACAATAATAATGAACAATAAAAGAGTAATAAATAAAAGATTAAAAAATAATTATACATTAATAAATACTAAAGGTGAATATGAAATTTTAAAAAATTTGTAAAGATGAAATAGTTCAAAAATGTTTATTCCTTTTAGAGCTTTTTAGATGTAGTATAGATATTGAAACCACGCTTTAATTGTACTAAAGATTTTTAATCTTTCCTTATTGTTGCAAATATATATTTACCTTTTGTCTCATTCTTATACCAAATTTTTGATTAATTAGCACATTTGGTCCTTGATAATAATTTATGTCCAAATATTTTGTTACGTGCTTTGAAATGATGAGAAAATATTTGATCCCACATTTGTATTTGTTGTTTTTATTACTTTTTAAAAATATGAGGGCAATATGTTTTTTTTAAGTCACAATAAATTTTTGAGCGAAAATCGAAATCGGAGATAAAATGTGTTAATTAATGGAATGTTAAAAATAAGAACGTGGTAGGTAAAAAAAAAAAAAAAAAGGATATTAGAGCAACAATGAGCAAAAATTTTAGACTTTATTGTAATTAAAAAATATTGCATAAAAAGAAAACGGGTAAATTTCATTCGCATTAACTATATTTTTACTTGTGTGAGTCAGGTAATTAAACATCAATTTTGTTCAATCACATAAATAATTTGATCTCAATCATAACTCCATCTAATTTTGTCACTTAGCATATGTTTGGAGGTCTTTGAAATTATAATTTAAGTGCTTATATTATAAGTTAGTTGGTAAACGTGTGGATAAAAAGTGGTTGTAAGTTGTGGGTCCCATAAAATGTGTGGATGAAAATTATGTTTGACTAGGTTTAATGTTGAAATTATAATTTAAGTGGTGCCAAACATATGCTTAGACTTATGGAAATAGATGGCATGGCGGTCAATAAGGACGGTCATCATTTATTTTCTTGAAGTTGCAGTTATTTTCGCCATCAACTAACAACATGTGATGATCGTCATATATCAATTGTCTCGTCATTGATTTTCATAAATAAAATTTGACGGAATTTAGAACATGTTCGATAGAGTTTTTTTCCGAAAAAATCTATTTTTTTGTTTCTGATTTTTGACTTTTCAACTCTTTTACACTATAAAAAAGTCAAAAAGTCAAAAAGTAACCAAAAAAACCCATTTTTCCCCCAAAAAAAACTCTACCGAACGAGCCCTTAATTGAAATCAAAATTTTCAGTCAACATGATATTTTCATTTAATTGCAAGATAACAAAATAATTACAATAATCTAATTTATTTAAGCTTTCCAAGTTAATTATAAGATGATATTTTCATTTAGAGTGCAAGATGACAAAATAACTACAATAATCTAGTTTATATGAGCTTTCCAAAATACAAACAAGATAAGAGCAAAGTTTTCATTTGAAATCATCCAATCAGGCATAAACAAATACAAGAACATTTCCATTTTGAATTTTTTTTTTTTTTTTTTTTTTTTCGTAATTCCATTTTGAAATTTTGATTTGAAGCAAGTATACCACGACCCTATATCATATTCAAAATAAAACAATAAAATTCTATTAATTAAAAAGCATCTTGTACTATCTATCTTCATCTCCATATGTAAGGGTAGATTAATAAATTTAAGATAATATTTTCTTATGCTAAATTCAATTTAATATAAATCAAATATATCGTTAGTAGCAAGGACAAAACAAGTATTACACATTATATAAATACTTGGTTAATAATTATTTCTAACAAGTGCATAGTCGGTTATGTGATTTTCAGAGCCTGTTGTAAATTCCATAAATTGAGCTAGCTCTTAATAGATTCTTCAAATTGTAATATGCATTCAAAATTTACAAGTGTTTTACACAACTTATATTCAAAACTCAAAAATAAAAAGACAAGCAAAATGTATTATATAAAAGATTTATATTATAATTAATTAACAAGGTCGAAAATATTCAAAACTATCAAATTTGAAAATTTATAATCGAGTTGTTCAACCATTTTTTTCTCGGAGCATGATAAGTACAATTTCGTACTGATCGGGGTCCACAAAAAGGGATATTTATAAGTACTCTTACATGTTTTCAGTATAATGGCGTGTTATTTTTGTTCATTATGGGATAATAACCAAATTCAAGTGTCGGTCAAACGAAAAGAAAGCAAACGAAAGAAAAAATGACTCAATTGAACAAGACATGGACTTGAGTGGCTTGGCATGCAAATATCAAAGAACGAAAATCAGGAACTGCGTCCAAGTTAACCATACGATCGCATGGCTTTCTAGGCAGAACTTAAGTGGATTCTTGATAGAAATAAAACTCTACCAAGTCCAGGATAAAACAACTACCTAAAACACGTTTTGAAGAGTTGAAGGAGGAGTATAAAAGGCAAAATAGAGCACATATCGCAGGAGACGAATTTTGGAAACAAAGATACAAAAGAATAATCGAATATCAAAGAATGGATTGAAGATTCTTAAGCCAGAATCACATGTTGTAATCTTATTTTCTTATTTTTCTTTCGAACATGATTTATACAATTCTTGTATTGTTTTACAAAATCATATCCGACTAATTTACTTATTGATAGGATGAACAATGAAACTTTATGTTTTTAATTAATTAAAAGTTTTTTCGTTTTAGTAATTAATTGCTTATTGATTGATTATTCTTTATTCATTCTTTCTAATATTGTAATACTTGATCATCATTACAATGTTTTGTGATCTTTATTGAAGCCTAGAGATTCAATATAGATAAACATGTGATTTTGAATAACATAGAGTCTAATAATATATAGAAATTACTATTATGCCTTATAAAATCCGATTAGGTGTTCTTGTGATTTGAATGCATATTTTTATGTTCAAAACTTAATTTAAGATAATTAAGTTCGCATATCGATATATAATTGATTGACCATCGAGAGAGACTTTTGATTATTATAGGATCACCAATTTTCAATCTATAGGAATTTTTAAGCTAAAGCGATTAAACGGATAATTGATTAAGAAACGTGTAGGTGGATTCGCAAATCCTAGTGTTAGTAAAACATGAATTGGTTCTCACTAATTTACTTTGATTACTTGATAATTTAGATTTAATTAAACATAAGTAGAATAGTTTTAGAATTAAAATCTTAAAACGAAAATGTGTTCTTTACATTGTTAAAACTCGAACTATAAATTAATTGATTAATTGATAATTAGTCTTCGTGGATTTGACATCTTTCACATTATTTTATTACTTGTTAACGATCCGTCCACTTGTGAAATTAAAATCACACAACAAATTTTTGGCGTCGTTGCTGTAGACTAGTTTTATTAATTACTACGTTAATTGCTAATTTAGTTTTTAAAAATTCTTTTTATTAATTATTTATTTATTGTATTTTTATTTTTATTTTTATTCTCAGTTCTTCATGTTACTGCTGAATTCCAAATATTTTCTAAATGTTTCAGGTGTCAAGTGTGTATGCGTCGTACAAAAGATTTTGATCTATTTGATTTTGACCCAGAAATTGAACAGAGCTTTCGCCAACGACAACGTGAGCGAAGAGAAAAGAAACAACATCAAAAAGACGTAATGAAAGACAACTGAATCCATGATCCATTACCTGCACATGTGAGAAATACTCTTGCACCAATGGCTCAACCAATTGAAGTTAATGAACGAGATATTCTTATGGGTGAGTATATGATGGCACCGATTGTTGAGAATCGGTCCAACATAATTTATCCACCTTATAGACACGACAACTTCCAGTTGAAGTTAGATGCGATTAATTTGTTCTTGAACAATCTGCTGTTCTATGGGAAAACATGTGAAAATCCTTATTATCATATTTCTCGCTTCGATGAATACTGTGAAAATTTCAAATACCACGGTATCAATGAAGAGGCACTTAAGATGAGGCTCTTCCCACACACTAAAGAATAAAGCTAGAGAATGGTTAGATTCTCTACCATCTTGGAGCATCACTACTTGGACAGATTTGATCTAGAAATTTACACTGAGATACTTTCTTCAGTCAGAGTGAACAGACTGAAGTATGAAATATCCAATTTCTAACAATCTGAATTGGAAAATTTTACAAGGCATGGGAAATATTCAAGGAACTGCTCCGAATGTGTCCAAATCATGGTTTTCCTTTAGCAGCTCAGAATCATTATTTTTACTTTGGATTAGCTCCAACCAGTCGTTCTTCACTAGATTATGTAGCAAGTGACTCTATCCAAAATAGATCTTTTGGCAACCTTAACGACCTATATGAAACTATGAGTGAACAGTTTATAGCCAGACAAAGGATTGCACAGGAATGTACGAGGTGGAAATCAATTCGCTTGTATTAGCAAAAATTGATGCATTGACAAAGCAGATAGAAACAGTGAAATATTATCACTCAGCCAATATGGTTTAGATGTCCCTACCAATATGTTCAACATATAGGGCAAACCATCAATCATCAGAATACCATTTAACCACTGTTGATATATCATCACATGAACAAGCTATATATGCTCAGAACTTTTAGCGACAACAGAATAATCCATACTCACAGACCTACAATCCTGGATGGAGAAATCATCCAAATTTCTCAAATGGCAATACCCAAAATATTCAAAATCTGCTAAATTAGGGAAGACCCCAGGAAAGAGAATGAGGATTAGAAGAAACAGTCGCTAAATTGTCATAATGTAAATCGATTAGCGATTAGCATAAAATATTGACTAAAGCGACAACCAGGCGCATGGCCAAGCAATACCAAGGTCAATCCAAAAGAGTAAGTAAATGTAATTACCATGAGAAGCGGAGTTAAATTGTTAGAAATTCATGTAAAGAGACCGGTGTAGACAATGAAATTGTATCCAAAGAAAGAGAGAGAAAACAAATTGATAAATTGAAAAGCGGTTGAACAAGAAAAATGAAACTTTCCACATATTATATTCTACCACGACTTACGTCCCTCCAATTCTATTTTCTCAAAGGCGGCCAAAACATAAGCTAGACCAAAGAATTCAAAAATTCCTCGATGTATTCAAGAAACTCCAAATCAACGCTTTTGCCGACGCTTTAGCTCAAATGCCAAGATATACAAAATTTATGAAGAAAATTCTTTCAAACGAAATGAAGTTGGAGGAGCACAAAATAGTCATGCTTATCAAGAATGCGGTACTATATTGCAAAACATGCTACCTCCGAAATTAAAAGATCCAAGGAATTTTACTATTCTTCGCACTATTGGTAGTTTATTTTTGACAAAGCTCTATTTGATTTGGGTGCTAGTGTGAATTTAATGCCTTATTCTATTTTTAAGCAGCTCAGTTTGGAGGAAGAAAGCCAACAACAGTATCATTGCAGCTTACAAATAAGTCCTCAAATATCCAAGAGGGATCGTTGAAGACATGTTAGTGAAATTGGACAAATTCATATTTTTCTTCGATTTTATTATTTTGGATATGTGCGAAGACATGGATGTACTACTTATTTTTGGTCGACCTTTATTGGCTACTTGTCGGGCATTGATTGATGTACAAAAAAAGCAACTAAAGCTGAGGTTGAATGATGAACATATCACATTCGATGTGTTTAAAGCAACTAATTTTACGAGCTCTTTAGATTCCTGCTTTCGCATTGATGCCATTGATCAAGAGAGAACCAATACTTTCACATTGAAAACCGGTCGACGACCCAAAGAAACACATACCAATAATAAAAACAAGGAGTGACGAACACCTATCCAATAAGGAAGTTGAAGTTTTCATAGTTGAGTTCGAGAGCAGGTGGTAAAATAGAGTCATAACAATATGATAAGGGAAAAATTAAACTTTGAAAGGTGAATAAAAATTGGTGCAAAGACAATCGATGCAAGTAAATCAAGTCATCCAAAGATCTATTCAAAGTGTCTTGAGTGATCATCGCGACAAAGTCAAGCTAATAACTTTAAAAAAGCGCTTAATGGGAGGCAACCCATTTTTCTACCCATTTATTTCAATTTCCGTACTCATTTAAGTTTTAGGATTTTAGTTGACATTTTGCACGTTTTATGCTTTTAAGACTTAAAGAAGGCTCTTTCAATTCTTAGGTAACGAGGACCAATGATCATCGTCATTCTGCATAAACACACAATTTTTTTTAGTCAAGTAAAAAAAAAATTATTTTTACTCAAAATTCACTATGCGATCAAGATAGCCCAGGCGTAAATCATTCTGCCTAGATTTTAATGGTCTTGCAATCGCATGATTTTTCTTCTTTGCGATCACAAGGACAACAAAAAAAAATTGTTTAAAAAAATAAATAATTTTATTAATAATTTTTTAAGAGTTACAATTTGTGTGCCGGTGGGTGACATTCAAATGAAGATTTGCCCACCGCACCTCTACAAGATCCTCCACCAAGAGATCCTACCACACTTCTTCTTCTCGCACCATTCGATCCTCCGGGAAATCTTTGATATTTTATATATTCCTTTTGAATTTTTACATTGGGGTCAATGTATCTTTCAAGTTTGGGGGTAGTGGAAAAATATTTGATCTGATGATGATACTTGATATTGTTTGTTAATTTGTTTTTGCTTGTAAAAAAATAATAAAATAAATTATTATTAGTGAGTGTTTGCGTATTCATGTGACATGAATAGCCTTGCCGGCTAATGATGAAACTTTTTTTGAGTTTAGTTTTAATCATAACTTGTGGACAAATTATTACTTTTGTTTAAATGTGAGGCTACTTAACCATGTCTGATAACGTATTGTGTCACCAATTATGATGATTTTTAGCTATGTTGGTGCACTTAAGTTGAAAACAATAGGATACCTTTTTCAAACTAAGAATCATTTGTATCTCGATAAATAACCAATAGAGTGAGTATGTGTGGTAATTAAGCTGTGATGGTGGCTATCTAAGTTGTGATTGATTCCATGTATGTTGAAAAATTATGGGCGCACTTTAGACCAGTTAGAGGAAGCTAGGTAATGATTGAATATTATGAATCTAATCCCCGAGTATGAACTTATTGTACACAAGGAACAAGGCTATTACTATTATATAATTCTTTTCGCAGCCTTTTTTACTTGAGAGATAAGGCCCATTGGTTTAAAACTCATTACATGAGTCATCTAGAAAGCTTAATAGACTGAGTTTCGCACACTATTAATATCTTATAACTCTTTTCGTAGCTTTTTTGACATGAGTGAAAATGCCCGTAGGGGTTTTTCAAAATCCGATGCCCTAAGGTTCAAAAGATATGGGTGTCATCGACATAAAGCTCGTTACATAAGTCATCTAGAAAGCTTAAGAGATTGAGTTTTGCACATAAGATTTATATATAAAAAAAATATGCTAAAGCCAGTGAAAAATCTTTTGCAAAGTAAACATAGGGATTAAATAATAAATGTGTTTGACTTATTTAGTAGAAACTTCCTAGTCGAGAGCACTCAAAAATAAGAGAATCTTCATAAACCTAGTTTGTCACGATTATTAGCTTTTTCAAAGAGCTTCAAGCAAGAAAATAATGAGTGAATTGTAATATTTGAACCAAAATCTCGAGAACTGAAAGAGAAAATTATTTTGGGGAAAAATGTACCTTACGAGAGGGAAAAGAAAAGTTGACCAAATGGTTGGGCTATCACTACCATAGAAATTAAGTAGATCGGATTAATAGCTCTCACACACATATCAAGTATGGCTTAAGTAGAATCACGTTTGCAATAGTAATACATGGACACTTGTCATGAATTATAAGTTGTTGCAAAAGCCAATAGAAAAAAAGGCAACCTATTTAAGTTGTGAATTGTGTTACCGTTTATTTCATTCTATACATGTTTCACTCTAGTTATTATATTCAAGGACGATTAAAAGTTCAAGTTTGGGAATGTTTGGTAAGTACAATTTTGTCTTGATCGAGGCCTACTAAAAGGGACAATTATGAGTACTCTTACATGTTTTCGAGTATAATGTTGTGTTGTTTTTGTTCATTATAGGATAATAACCAAATTCAAGTGTCGATCAAATGAAAAGAAGGCAACAGTAAGAAAAATAGACTCAATTGAGCAGACATATGGAGACTTGAGGGCTTGGCATACAAATATCAAAGAAAGAAAACCCAGAACTGCGTCCAAGTTAACCATGCGATCACATGGTTAACCATGGCTGTGATCGCAAGATAGTGAAATATTCTCGCAGAACATTATTTGTTACAACCATACAATCGCAAGGTTTTAACCATGCAATCGCATGGCTTTCCTGGACGAACATAATTGGATTCGTGATAGAAGTAAAAACTCTACCGAGTCCGTGATAAAACAACTACCTAAAACAAGTTTTGAAGAGTTGAAGGAGGAGTATAAAAGGCAAAATGAAGCACATATCGCGGGAGACGAATTTTGAGAACAAAGATACGAAATAAGAATCGAATATCAAAGAACGGATTGAAGATTCTTGAACCGGAATCATGGGTTGTAATCTTTTTTTTTTCTTTCGAAACATGATTTATACAATTCTTGTATTGTTTTACAAAATCATGTCTGACTAATTTACTTATTGCTAGAATGAACGATGAAACCTCATGTTTTTAATTAATTAGAAGTTTTTTCGTTTTAGCAATTAATTGCTTATTGATTAATTATTCTTTATTAATTCTTTCTAATATTTTAATGCTTGATCACAATTTGAATGTTTTGTAATCTTTATTGAAGTTGAGAGATTCAATATAGATAAGCACGTAATTTTGAATAACATATAATCCAATAATAGATAGAAATTACTATTATGCCTTATAAAATCTGATTAGGTGTTCTTGTGAATTGAATACATATTTTTATGTTCGAAACTTAATTAGAGATAATTATGTTCACATATCGATATAGAATTGATTGACCATCAAGAGGTGCTTTTGATTATTATAAGATCACCGATTTTCAATCTATAGTAATTATAAGCTAAAGCAATTAAATGGATAATTGATTAAGGAACGTATATGTGGATTCACAACTCTTAGTGTTAGTAAAACTTGAATTTGTTTTCACAAATTTACTTTGATTGCTTGATAATTTAGATTTAATTAAACATAAGTAGAATAATTTTAGAATTAAAATCTTAAAACGAATATGTGTTTTTTATATTGTTAAAACTCGAACTATAAATTAATTAGTTAATTGATAATTAGTTATCGTAGATACGACACCTTTCACATCACTTTATTATTTGTTAACGATCCGTCCACTTACTTAGATTAAAATCACACAACATAGCACATTAATTGTACTCTTTGTTTCACTTGGTAAATAGCACTTCAATAATATCAATTTCAAACATAAATCATATACATTAATGTCCAAACGTTTATTATTAGGATCATATGCAATAAATATTATAGAATTATGTGAAACGCAATCTTTTCAATTTTAGGAGACAAAATAATATAGTTCTATTATACTTGAAAATATACATTTTGGGAATTGCCAATTAAATGATGCATTTTCCTCATATTTCTACTGATTTTATACCACCATATTTTCAATTAAATCATGGCATAGGTGATAGAACCCAAAAGTAAAAATAGAGTAAGCTACTTGACACATAAATGATAATTAGTAGTAGTAAGCTACCGAGTTTGTTTGTCCTGCCTTAGTTTATGTCTCAAACGTAGTTTATATTTCAAATGGTCAAACCACCATATTTGGAAACTGAGAAAAATAAAAATAGAACAAAATTCTTAAAAGCCCTCTCTTCCATTTCAGTTTCTTTAGCTACCAAAAATTTTAACAACTTAAATCATAAATTTCCAGCCAAATAATCGCTGAATCAGATGGATTAAAAAGAAAAAGAGAAAACATTCACCAATAAATTTCTACAAATCGAACTAAAAAAAAAAATTATATCAAAAGATTCAAATCCTGGAGCAATGTAGCTATACTTCATAAAAAAATAAAAAATAAAATAAAATTAAGAAATTGCAATTATGAATTATATGAAAGGAGATTTTCTTTTGATAATGTTGAAAGCTGAGATTTAGTATTTATGGGCATTTTGCAATATAGCACTTCGTTAGTAAGTGACAATAGGAGGCTTGATGCTAGATACTTGAATTGGAGAATAGAGGATCAATGTATTGGGTCAAATTTGAATTGGAGTGGGTCTTCACAATTTTATTTTATGTTTGTTATGATGAAAGTGGGAAACAAGCTTCAAATTGAGCCACAAATGGGGGTTTTTTTTAAGAAAAAACAGGGGCTAAAAAAGTGAAAATTAGGCTATGTACCAATTTTTATTTTTATTTCTCGAAGGAAATTGAGTTATATTGGCTACCCAATTTTTGTTGACAGATTCTAATTCGTATGAATACTTTATTGAATTTTAGGAGGTGTATTTAATTGAGACTTTTAAGACATTTGATAAGTGTATTTTGTGTACTTATTCGAGTTTTTAAACTAAACTTTTATCATGTTATTTTATAGATTTTCTACTTAATTTATTGTGTTATTTTTTATATTTCAGTTTGGGCATGTTTAATAAGAAGAATTGATGAAAAAGCGATAAATTGGAAGATATTTCGCAAGTATGAGGATCAATTTCACTCAATTGAAAAGTTGAATGACCAAATTGGAGGTTGTGAAAAGTTGAATGACCAAATTAGAGGTTACAAAAGTTGGAGGACTAAAGAAGACCAAAATCTAAAGTTGGAGAACAAAACGCGCAGAATTGAAAAATTCAAGCAAAGCGATCGCCCATCATCAGTATTACACAAACAAAGAGCAAAACTACATACTTAGGTGATCGCCCGGGAATGGCTTGGGCGATCGCCCATGCTAAATTCTACATGCGGAACTTTTTTTTTCTTTTTGAATTCTATTCTACTTAGGAAACCTTTTGGGCCACGAATTTTGTAATATTTTGGGATCTTTTGGGGCACTATTGGGAAGTATAAATATGAGTTACTAACTCATAACAAGGAAGCCGGATTAGAGTCATTTTTGAGGAGAAAACAAGAGATAAATCAAGAAGCTTAAGATCAAGATTCATCTTTTCAAAATTTAAACGAAGACCCAGTTTAAGATTTCATCTTTCAAATTTTCTTCATATCCGGTGATGGCTTCTATGTTTTGTTTTTATTTTTGTTTTCTTATTATTAGTATTTTAGGCTAAACTTTTTAGTGTTAGGATCATGATGAAATTTGTATCATGAACCTTTAATTGTTTGAACCTAATTTTTTATATTTAAGCATTGTTTTAATTTTTAAATAATTGATATTGATTTATCTTCATCTACAATTATGTGCGCAATAGTTGTATGATTCTTGTGACTTATTTTACCATCGAGAGATTAAAAATAGATTATACATATTATCAATTATCGTATAGTCCGATAGGAGATAGATATATACCCCTATGCTTTACGTGATCTTTAAGTATTCACAAATTTTAATGTATTCTTGTATGTTCGCATCCGTTATAGAGATATAGTCGGATCACATATAGGGATATGTTTAATTCTACTCGAGTGATATTGTTAAGCAAATTATGAATATTGATCTACATAATTAAATCATGTTATCAAATTCAACGGTTCGAATTAAAAGTAATTGGTATAAGTGGATTTGGGATCCTAGCACGTTTTTCCTTTCCTTTTTTTTTTTTTTCAAAATTAAAAGTATTCTTATCTAATTTAATTTCTTATTTGCTTGAATTATAATTATTTATTATTTTTAGTTAATCATTTCATCGGTTTAAGAAACAAACTTTCAAAGTTAATTTGATTCGGTTAAGATTACTATAATTGTATTGAACTATCTAAATTTTTTGTGGGTACGATACTTGGACTCAACATCTACTTTAATACTTGTGCGATTCGTATACTTCTATGGAATATTAAACATAAGGATTTTAAAAGTTTAAGAGAATTCAATGTAAACTTTTTAAGACTCTCTAAAAATATTATTGTATTCAATAGAATTTTTTGTAACCTTATAAAAATCCTTAAAAGTCACGGGAAACTCAATTAAATTTTTTTAGGATCTCTCTATAAGTTGTGGGATATTCAAATTGAGAAAACTTTTAGTGATTATCTACTTACCAAACTTCTTGAGACTATTTGGTGGATAATATAAATAGCAAATCTCAAATAAAAAAAATGGCATGTCTATCCGTGAGATTTGTGAAGACTCCAAAGTCCCAAAATAATAAACGCATCTTTTCTTTCACATATAAGGTTTTCTCGTATTTCTTTCATTTATATAATAATTTGCAGCAATTAATTAATTTAATCACTTTTGAACACTGTTCTAAAAAGTCCACATAAGCTCCGCCTAAGTTTGAAGCTTGACCTCCACGCTTAGCCACGTCTCACGCATCGTCTTCGCTTTGTCCTTGTCTCGCTTTCGCCTAAGCCTCGTCTAGGCCCGAAAAGCTTGAAACTCGACCTCGACGCTAGTCACGACTTTACGCTTTTAGAATCTTGCTTTTGAATAAAAATATTTGTAATTTATTTCTCAATTTCAAAGCGTAGAATTCCAAGCAATTAATATATTTTTAAATTGTAAAATCATGTATAATGTTTGCGTTTCATTTGGATAAGTTTGAGATGTGAATCAGTATATGCCATTGACATAATAATTAGAATATATGGCTACAATTATATGGGTCTAAAATAGATTTGCTGCTTCAAATTGGAATTATTAATTGCTTTTATGTGGATGACAGCACTACTTCCATGTATAAAAGAAAATTTATTTAATAAAAGTTGCGAATCTCAGCATCTTAGCACTAAGAGGTTATAAATTCTTTATAGTACTTGGTAGAATCTTTTTTCTTTGATTTCTCTATCTTAATTTTTCTTATTTTATAAATAAAGAGGATGTGGGAAAATTTTGTAACTTATATCATTCAAGATTTCACTATCGAAAATTAAGCTTGATTGTTGAAATCTGATCTGGATTTTGTTTAAATTTCAAGAAGGGTGGTTATATTCACACTACAATTTATTATAAGTGCACTATAGTTTAATTGTACTTAAGATCCTTAACTTTTGTTCATTATTGTAATTATGTTTTTAACTTTTTGTCATCGAATTCTTATCTTCAATTTTCATTAATTAACACATTTCATTATTGATGATGGTTTCTGTCGAGATATTTTGTTTACGTGCTTTGAAATGAGGAAAAAATATTTTATCGTACTTTTGTATCTATTATTATTTTTTAAATATGACAGACAAATAAGTATTTTTACGAATTCTCAACAAATGTATTTTTACAGAAATCGTTATCAAACACTAGATGTGCTAATTAATAAAAAGTTGAAGATAAAAATGTGATAAAAAAAAGTTGGGGACATGAGTGCTATAATGTTAAAAGATTAATGATGTTAAATGTAATTAAAATGTGGTGCAAAAATTAAAAAGTGTTGTGTGAATATAATTACCTTTTCAAGAATCTTCTCATAAGTATTTTTTCGTTTTCTAATTTTGCCCCCAAAAGCAAAATTTTTTCCTGAATTTGTCCTAGAATAACCCATTTCATTGTCAGGATAATTACTTTAAGCACAAAGATATAAATTGTATTTATTAATAAAATAAAAATAGGGCAAAAGGGAGTTTGCTTCCTGATTACAGAAGTCTCCCACCTAAACAAACACTAAAAAATTCAGAAACATATACAATAAATTGTATAATCTAACAAGAACACTTGTTGTGAAATATACATATACTGATTCAAGGTATCCGCTATGAAAACCTTGCGGTTGTAAATGAGTTGTTTAATCTTCAACATGCTTTGTTGAAGAACATAATTGAAAGGATATTTGGTATATTTAAATCACAATTCACAATTTACAAAAAGTTCATCCATTTCTATATCACACACAAACATAACTAGTATAAGCTTGTAGACTAATTGACGTGACTTAATTTTTTTTAATATTTTTTAATAAATATTTTTATTGACATGAGAGATATAATTTTTATTTTGAGTTCTTAATTACATATGTGTTGTGGATGATTTGGACATGTGAAAAATTACTCAAAATAAACTGTATTATATAGAATTTGCTTAAAATTTTAAAAAAAATGAAAGTCTCGTATTAGTGTGTACAGAGGTTTAATGAAAGAATTTTATTAATTCTCAATAAATTCATAAAAGTAATTTAAAGTCCACGAATTTCGTAAAAGTCATCCACTTATAAAAGTCTTTAAAATGTCCAATTGAATACCCCTCATCGTTAAATTATATTTAATATATTTTATTAATAATTTTACAATTAATGTTAATCCCTTAAATTAAAGATCCAATAAAAGAAATTCCACAATTTTAGGCCCCCAAGTTTACACTTAGAACATCTCCAATGCACTCGTCTATTGTAGTCTACGTGGAAGATAAAATAGACGGACATTCAGTCCATGTGGCAATACGTCTATTGAATAGATGGTTAAATTATAAATTCATCTCCAATGAGTTCCGTTTAAAACTAATATTACCGTTTATGTAGCATTAAAATTTTTAAAATTGGCGAGTCTTCAATTTTTATTTCATTCGTCGAATTTTTTTTTTTTAATAAAATACTGAGTTGGATTTAAATTTGATGAGTCACTTCATCTAGAAGTCCGTCTAAATTTAGACAGACTTATAGATGAAGTCTATTTTTTGGTATGTCACATTAGCTAGACAGAGTCTTTGTTAGCATGCATTGGAGATGATTTTTTTTATAATTTTGTGTATCTGTGTCTATGTGGCACGTTTAGAAAGCAATAGACGGAGTACATTGGATATGCTCTTAGCTGTTATACGAAGGAAAATGACTTTTACATTCAAAATCAAATATTCGATCAGCGATGTAGTTGGAGAATCATTGTCGATCGTTACAAGTTGAAACCCAAAAGTTCAAATGACTTATGAAGAATTTCATTCATAGTCTTTCTAATCGACTATTTGGATCAAACATTTGATGGTCTGTTTGAAGAATTTTGTGCAGAAGTCTTGAAATTGATTCTTAATTCTCTGCTCTTACTTGAATAGTTGTCCACACCGGCAGTAATACCACAACTTAAGTTCCAAGGTGTGTTTTAAGTTATTTAGAACTTTTTTTACTCAAACCTCAATTTTTTTTTGTATTGAAATCTACTACTGTAATAGAAAACATTTATGTTGAAGCTTAAGGTTTTTAGATAATGTGCTGCTACATATTGGAATTGCGTAGACCCATAGGAGATGGCGTTGAGAGGCGCCAGTGAGAATAAATGAAGGATGTGTTCACATTTCATCAGTGGGATTTTCATGTATTTGTTCTTTCTTTTGCAACACATAGGCTTGGTTTGTTATTTTTCCTACTGTTGCTATGTGTAGGCTATGATAATTATTTTCTTAGAGTTGGTATGGTGGGAACAACCTCGAGTATGGAGAAAAGAGATTGATACAGTTCTTTTCTCTCTCGCACTTGCAAATGGGTTTCTGCAATTCAACTTATTCTTTTTGCTTATTATATTTGTAGATCTGAATCTCAAACATATTATTTAAAATTTTCTATTACTACATTACAATACAATTAATTTTATGTTGGATAAAATTCAACATGTGGGGCCAAACATGTATATATATTAAAATGTGTGGTGCTATCTTAAGGTTTTAGTCAATAAAGTGATCTACTTAAGACTATTTTAGACTAATGGGTATTAAGTGTCATGAGATTAAAGTGTAGAGACGGATACAATGTTTTAAATTGATGAGGGACCAATTTAACAACATTGAAACATAATAACTGCCCTGCAGTTATATATACAGGTCATGGTTCCCAATTGAGCGTGACTTTTCATAACTCTCTGCATCCCCATCAGCAAGAGACACTAAGGAGAAAATCACGGATCAATTGGAAGACCATAACCCCGTTCGATCAAACAAAATCATAGATTCGTGCACGCCCACTTGGTCTTAATTTTAATAATTACAGTATGATGTTATTAAGTCATAGATGTGTAATCATCTCAGATACATGGATTCGATAGAATAAATCTAACAAGTGGTATCGAGCCACTTTCATGTTGAATTATCAGATTTATATCTATATGGACATGATTCGTTTTTTCTAAAATTATAAATTCATGGTCTCTCTGTAAATTCCTCAATCCATTGAGAAGAAATTCACGAACAATTCGTATGTTGAAATATATGATATTGTGTTTGTTGAAATATATAATTTCAATTTCTGTATGTATATATTTTCTGAAAGAATATGGGTTTCTCGAATTTTCGGATTTTATGGTCGGATTTCATGGATTCAGATTTTATGGTCGGATTTTGTGGTTTGTTGGTTGATGGATTAAGTGTTTCAGTCGTCGGAGAAGGGGAACGCGCAGAGCCAGAGATGGCGCTGCGGGTGGTTGGTAGCGTCGCTGCATGTGGGCTTACAGTGCGGTCTCCACGCCGCGACCTCTGTTTCGTTGGCTGCGGTAGCTAGGGTTGAAATCCTAACTGTCGCGTTTTGCGATTTTTTGGGCCAAGGGACCTCCTACGGAAATTAGAAGTCATAAAGGGCTAGTTTGCAATTTTTGAAATTTTGGTTTATTTAATCTCTAGTCCTCCTGCTTGTTCCTTCATTAATTAAACCCTAAAGTTTTAAAATTATTTAAGTTGGCCCTCTAGACTTCTAAATTTGTAAAATAAGTCCCTATAGTTTTAGTAATCACTTAAGTTGGGCCCTTAAAGTTCTGAATTTTATGATTCAGTCCCTAAAATTTAAGATTTTAATAAATTGGCCACTAAAGTTTTGGTAAATTGCAATTTAGTCCTTCAAGCTTAAAATCTTTCATAATTGGTCAATCAAGTTTAATTAAATTATAATTTAACCCTCCAACTTAATGATTACTTAATCATAAAGCATTGAATTTCACAATTCAAATCCTAAGGTTTTAAAAATATGTAAAACAATCAATTAAGGTTCAAATTTTGGTATGACGGATTCTTTTGAGAAATATAATATTTCAAAGTGAATTAATTGAAGCAACATGTTGTCAAAGTAACCTCTCTTGTAGAAATTAATTAACTTAGAATATTAGAAGGTTTAGTGTGTGTGTTGTTCATGCGAATATTGATCGGCCCAAAGGAAGGTCAATGTTTGGCTGAAATTTCACATGCACCTGTGGTGATAAACGGGTGACGATTATTTGGTTTAACGTGTGATCAATAAATCGGTCCAAAGAAAGGTTTATTGATTAACATGTCTTATTGTCAGTGTTTGATTGCTACATCGAGGTACCTTACGAGTCAATGTTTCTATCCAAAGACTAAATATTGATGTTGTGCTAGGTATCTTGTGATGGGCCTTATCAATATATTTAAACTTATTATTTGCATAATAAAGTACTAATGTAAGCTATTTCTATCTCTTTCTCTATACAGCTCATTCATCTACTTCATCAATATCTGTAAATATCAATTCAATCCCCATGCTTAATGGGTCAAACTTAAGGATTGGAAAGAGAACGCTCTAATTGTTCTTAACTGCATGGATCTCGACCTTGCTCTCAGGATTGAGAAACCTACTTCTCTTACGGATGCAAGTTCACCTGATGAGGAGGAACTTTGAGAAGTGGGAACACTCAAATCGCATGAGTCTAATGGTCATTAAGTACGGCATTCTAGAAGCATTTAGGGGCGCAGTATTTGAGGAGATAACTGATGCCAAGGAATTTCTTGCTGAAATTGAAAAGCGTTTTACGAAAAACAATAAGGTGAAACAAGCACGCTTCTGCAAAGCATGATTTCAATGAAGTATAAAAGCAAGGAGAACATAAGAGAGTACATCATGCAGATGTCTCATATTGCTTCAAAACTTAAGGCACTAAAGCTCGACTTGTCTGATGATTTGCTCGTGCATTTAGTATAAATATCGCTTCCTACACATTACAATCAATTTAAGGTCAGTTACAACTGTCAAAAGGAGAAATGGACTCTAAATGAGCTCATTTATTATGGTGTGCAAGAGGAAGAAAGGTTGAAGCATGACAAAACTGAAATTGCTAACTTGGCAAGTATCTCTAAAGATAAGGGCAAGAAAAGAAAAACAATATGAAGCTGCTAAGGGTCCAGAACAGAAGAAACCACATAAAGACAGAGGGTTGTTTCTTTTGCCAGAAGCCTGGACATTTAAAGAAGGATTGTACCAAATATAACGTCTGGCGTGCAAAGAAAGGTACATTTCTTAATTTGGTATGTCCTGAGGTTAATTTAGTTTCAGTACCTAGAAATACTTGGTGGTTAGATTCTGGTACTCACATAAGTGTTTCTATGCAGGGTTACCTGTTCTGCCGAAAGCCAAATGATACTGAAATATTCATCTTTGTGGGCGACGAAAAATCGGTGGAAGTTGAAGCAATAGGCACTTTTATGTTATTGTTAGGAACTGGTTTTTATTTGGATTTGAAAGACACTTTTGTTGTACCGTCGTTTAGATGGAATTTGGTTTCTATTTCTTTATTGGACAAATTTGGATATTATTGTTCTTTTGAAAATTGTCAGTTTAGTCTTTCTTTAAATTCAAATATTGTTGGTACTGGTTCATTATGTTCATACAATAACTTATATTTGCTTGATACTATTGCGTCATATAATGAAACCTTACATGTGGAATCACGTGGTACTAAGCAAAAATTAAATAAAGAAAATTCGACAAAATTATGGCACAAGCGCTTAGGTCACATCTCAAAAACTAGAGTTGAACGACTTGTGTCAGATGGCATTTTGGATTTCCTGGACTTTACAGACTTTGATGTTTGTATTGATTGTATCAAGGGAAAACAAACCAAAACAAAAGGGTTAGGTGCCAATAGAACTTCGGACGTCTTAGAATTGATACACACAAATATTTGTGGACCATTTCCTACGGCTTCTTGGAATGGTCAACAATATTTTATATCATTAATAGACGATTACTCATGTTATGGGTATCTATATCTTATTTATGAAAAATCTGAGTCACTGGACATGTTCAAGGCTTTCAAAGCTGAAGTTGAGAATTAACTCAACAAAAGGATTAAAAGAGTCAGGTCTGATCGTGGTGGTGAGTACTACGACAAATATGACGATTTAGGTGAACAACATCTAGGACCATTTGCTAAATTCCTAGAGGAATGTGGAATCGTCCCACAGTACACCATGCCATGATTACCTAGTATGAATGGTGTAGCTGAAAGATGAAACAGGACTCTTAAGAACATGGTAAGGAGTATGATTAGTCATTCTACTTTACCAAAATCATTCTAGGGAGAAGCATTAAAGACTGCAGCTTATATTCTGAATAGAGTACTAACTAAATCTGCTGCTAAAACACCTTATGAGCTTTGGACAGGCAAAAAACCTGTTCTAAAGCATTTCTACATTTGGGAATGTCCAGCTGAGGCTAGGCCTTATAGGCCACATGAAAATAAATTAGACTCCAAAACTGTAAGCAACTATTTTATTGGTTATTCTGAGCGATCAAGGGGCTGCAATTTTATAATCCCACACTCAAGTCAATTTTTGAAACGGGAACTGCAACATTTTTTGAGGATGTTGAGTTTTTTTGGGTTGGGGGAGAAATAAAGTTAGAGACATTGTCTTTGAGGAAGAAACTGAGGAATGATCGATTTCGATTCCTACTATTACTTTTGACAATGTGCAGGTTTCTATACCCGTCATTGATCAAGAAGTATATCCGGAACCTCAGCAAGATAATGTTGAAGAACCTCCCACCATTCCAGAAGTACAAACTCAACAACCTCAAGAACCAATACCATTAAGGAGATCCACTCGAGAAAGGAAAAATGTTATTTCGGATAATTTTATAGTATTTCTCCAAGAATATGAGAAAAATAATGGAAGATGATCCAATCAATTTCCATCAGGCCATGAAGGGTTCTGATTCTCAAAAGTGGATTAATACCATGAATGAGGAGTATAAGTCTATGTAAGACAATAAAGTTTGGGATCTTGTCCCATTACCAGAAGGTGCGAAGCCCGTTAGTTGTAAATGGATTTTTAAAATCAAAAAGGATTCGAAAGGTAATGTGGAAAGATATTGACTTTACACAAAAGGAAGGTATTGATTTCAAAGAGACTTTCTCTTTGGTTTCAACGAAAGACTATTTCAGAACAGTCATGGAACTTGTTGCACATTTTGACCTTGAGTTACATCAGATAGATGTTAAGACAACGTTTCTCAATGGAGACATTGATGAGACGATCTATATGGTGCAACCAGAAAACTTCGTGTTAGGAGACTCGAAGAATATGGTTTGCAAATTAAAGAAATCTATCTATGGACTCAAGCAAGCTTCCCGTCAGTGGTACTACAAATTTCATCAAGTGATTATCTCGTTTGGTTTTGAGATAAATATTGTTGATGATTGTGTATATCACAAGTTCAGTGGGAGTAAGTATATTTTCTTTGTTTTGTATGTTGACGACATACTGCTTGCCACTAATGATATAGGCATGTTGCACGAAACCAAGAGTTTTTTGTCAAAGAATTTTGAGATGAAAGATCTTGGGGACACCTCTTTTGTATTAGGAATTCAGATACACCAGGATCACTCTCGGAGTATTCTTGGATTGTTACAAAAGAGCTATATCGATAAAGTTCTTAAAAGATTTGGCATGCAGGATAGTAAACCGAGAGACACCCTGTTGCTAAGGGAGACAAATTTAGTCTCAATCGATTGCTCGAAAAATAATCTTGAAGTTAAGGAAATGCAGAAGATTTCCTATGCATCAGCTGTGGGAGTCTGATGTATGCTCAGGTCTGTACACGTCCAGACATAGTATTCATTGTTGGAATGCTGGGCAGATATTTAAATAACCCTGGGATGAATCATTGGAAAGCAGTGAAAAGGGTTATGAGGTGCTTAAAGAGAACAAGAGATTGCATGCTTACATACAGCAGATCGGATCAGTTAGAGATCGTAGGGTACTCCGATTCTAATTTTGCGGGATGCCAAGATAGTAGAAAATTCACATCAGGCTACATATATCTGCTAGCTGGATGAGCTATTTCCTGGAGGAGTGCTAAGCAGACACTCGTAGCTTTTTCTACTATGGCAGTGGAGTTTGTAGCATGTTATGAGGCATCTAATAATGGGATATGGCTGCGAAATTTTGTCACTGGGCTGCGCATTCTGAATGGCAATGAAAGACCATTAAAGTTATATTGTGACAATATCTCTGCAGTGCTATATTCTAATAACAACAGGAGTTCAACTAAGTCAAAATACATTGACATTAAGTTCCTGGTTGTGAAAGAAAAGGTATAGAGTGGACAGATTTCCATAGAGCATATTGGGACAAACTCCGTGATTGCGGATCCGCTTACTAAGGGATTATCGCCCAAGGTCTTTCATGAGCACACTGCTCGTATGGGTGTTGTATTTCTTGAGGATATTATGTTTTAGTGGGAGTTTGTATTTTTGATTGCTTTATGTTTGGTTTTAGACACATTTGTATATTTTGATAATTTTCTGTACAGAAATAAAGTATTCAGTTCATTCTACTCTGTTATATTATGTTTGGTATTGATCTCACTAAAAAAATAAAGTCGGACCAATTGAAAATAGACATGTTTGGATCACATAACATGTAATTTTCATACTACATTCTCATGATTGATCTATGACATTTGGTTGTATTGGTGTACGTGACCATTGATGGATTTAGTTACGATTAATGTAACGAAAGTCGCTTTGATCCTACATTGATATGACTAATGGACGAGATTGTTTGGAAATACCCTTAACAGTGATAGCAAAATTTTGAGCTCATAAGGTTGTGCACATTTGTAAGGATACACGTCTGGCTCAGTGGGAGATTGTTGGATAAAATTCAACATGTGGGACCAAACATGTATATATATTAAAATGTGTGGTGCTATCTTAAGGTTTTAGACAATAAAGTAATCCACTTAAGACTATTTTAGACTAATGGGTATTAAGTGTCATGAGATTAAAGTGTAGAGACGGATACAATGTTTTAAATTGATGAGGGGCTAATTTAACAACATTGAAACATAATAACTGCTCTGCAGTTATATATACAGGTCATGGTCTCCAATTGAGCGTGGCTTTTCATAACTCTCTGCATCCCCATCAACAAGAGACACTAAGGAGAAAATCATAGATCAATTGGAAGACCATAACCCTGTTCGATCAAACAGAATCATGGATTCAGGTACATTTCCGCTTCAGTCTTAATCTTGATAATTACAGCATGATGTTATTATGTCACAGATGTGTAATTATCTGTATACATGGATTCAGTAAATAAATCTAACATTTTACATATTGCCATTATGCTATTGTATTTTGAATGTTGTTTTGCAACACGTGTGACTGACTAGTTTTATTTTAAATGATCAATTATTTGAAAGACTTGAATCAATAACAATGTGTAAGCTTCAAAATTAGGGATCTTTGAAAAAAAAAATGACAACTCGCATTGAAAAAACTACGGAAACAATTTTCAACAACAATTTTTGTTGGAAAAAAAAAAAAAAGAGGACACAATCATAAGTAACAATGGGATGATGATGCGAGATTTTCTGAATGTACTAGATTAGTAACCTGTAGAATATGTTGGTATCATGTTAAGTTATTTAGAACAAAACTTGTGTTGGAAATTGAAAGGGGATGAAGAACAAAACAAGAATTTAACATAAAAAAATGGATGAAAAAGAATGGTTTGAATACGATTATGAATCGTTGTCCTCAAACGATATTTACCGCCACCGGGATAAGTACTTGAAGGCTTTGAATGCAAATAGTTTGCATGAGTAATCAAGCCTTTAATTCAAGTTCAAAATCAAGCAAAATGAACTTGAATAAGAACTTGAAGAACACTTGAAAATCTAAGAAAGAACTTTGATTTAGATGTATATATCTTTGATTGGTGTTAATCTTATGTTTTCCAACATGAAAACCATCTACATATATAGATGATCATGTCTAATTCGCGAATAGGTGCAAAAAACAAACCAAAAGATGCCAAAAAACCTCCAAAAGTTGTTCGAAAATTCAAATCCGACGGCCAAAAATTTGGCTTGGGCGAACACCCAGTACAATCCTCGGTGTTCGCCCAGGCCAATGTTTTGGCCTCAGTCGACTCACCAACAAGCTGGGCAAACACCCAGTCTTAAACGCCCAGCTTTAAAATTCAACATGAATTTTGGCATTTTTTCTTTTGTTTTCCGGATTTTGTTTTCACCTAAATGTTATTCTTTTGATTTCAAATCACTTCCTATTATGTAATTAAACAATGTTATAACAATCTCACTTGTTCAATTATATAATAAGCACAAACTCAAATTGAACGACGTTTATGCATAAAGTATGAATATCTTTCGACTTGAATCCAACCTTAGTGTAAATCTCACAAAGTATTATCGAAACCTCAGGTAGCGTGAAAGCTTTGAACCTGTTATTCCTTGTGATGATACCCGTGAAATCACACACATAAGCATCATGTGTTCTAAGTTCCACACTATCTCATTTAGCGCTCTTAAGGCCTTGCGCTTCTCCCATTCATGAACTTTTAAGAGATAAACTCCAACTCTTTATTGAGGCTACACCACCTCGAAGTTCGTATAGGTAAAGTTCTAACAGTATCTTTGTCACTTTTAGAGATACTTGATCCAGCGATCTGAACTTTATTAAGAATAATAGAAACTCATCCCTCCTTTTTCGTGACAACCAGCACTTATAACATAGGATAGGGTTTAAAAAAGAATAAGTGCTGAAACTATCTACTTATCAAATGACTTGTTGTTTCTCTTTGAACCCGAGATATACTTGTTAGTATAATCAGGTAGGGTTGCCATCATTTGGTGGATTTAATATGGAGTTTTAACCCTATCTCTCTTGTGATCGGTTTAGTAAGCGGATCGGCCAAATTCTCATTTGACTTTACATAAGTCAGTAAAATTATTCCATCTTTAATTAATTTCTGCACGTAGTCATGTCTTAGGCTCATGTGTCTAGATTTACCATTGTACATTTCATTGTACGCTCTAGCTAAAGTGGCTTGACTATCACAAAATAGATATAGAAGAATTATTCTTCTATTAAATCCTTAAGCTATTCAGCTTCTTTTCGTGTTTCAGCTAATGCTACGAATTCGAATTCCATAGTTGAGTGTGTAATGCACGTTTGTTTCTTGGATTTCCCAACCTGATGTGGATTTATTCTCACCTGCATTAGATATCCAACTAGCATCGGTAAATTCTTCTAGGATTGCCGAAAATTTAGAATATTGGAGACTTAGATACTTGGTTTTCTTCAAATAACCAAGAACTCTTCCAATGGCCTTCCAATGTTCTTCACTTGGATTGCAAGTAAACCTACTAAGTTTACTAATTGCAAATGCTATATTGGGTCTTGTCCATTGCACCGCATACATAAGACTTCCAATAACACTCGTATACTCAAGTTGTGCTATTACTCTTCCATCATTCTTTACAAGTTTCAAACTCGAATCAAACGGGGTATTTACCTCTTTGATATTCAAGTGATTGAACTTCTTAATCACATTCTCAATATAATGTGATTGGTCCAACATAAAACCCCCACTAGTCTTGGAAACCTTGATACCTAATATGGTATCCACTTTACCAAGATCTTTCATTTTGAATGTGGAAGATAGAAACATCTTTGTTTCATTTATACCTTGCTTTTGATTACTTACAATCAACATATCATCTACGTATAAACAAATGAGCACAACATAATTATCACATATTTTTGAATATAAACATTTATCAACACTACTATGTTTAAATCCAAATGACATTATTGTTAAGTCAAATTTTTCATGCCATTTCTTTGGTGTTTGTTTTAAACCATATAAAGATTTTACTAATTTGCATACTTTATGTTGTAGAACAAAACCTTCTGGTTGTTCCATATAAACCTCCTCATTGAGATCTCCATTTAAGAATGCCGTCTTAACATCTATTTGATGTATATGCAAATCATAAATAGAAGCTAAAGCAAATAAAATCTTAATCGATGTTATTCTAGCAACTGGTGCATATGTGTCAAAGTAATATATTCCTTCCCCTTGTCGATATCCTTTGGCAACTAACCTAGTTTTAAAGGTATTAAAAGTACATTATACTTCCTCCTAAATACCCATTTACTGTCTATAGTTTTTGAGCCGGGTGGTAAATCGACTAATTCTCAAGTATTGTTTGACATAATTGAATCCATTTCATCATTTATAGCATCTTTCCAAAAGATACTATCTCTTGATGACATTGCTTCTCGATAAGTTTTAGGATCGGTTTCAACTTGAAGAACATATGGAATAGTTATTGTGACATCTTTCATTTCCTTCAACCAAATAGAAGGAAACAAGTTGAGAATCAATTTCATCCGGTCCTAGTACTTTATCCTTTCGAGTTCTTTTACTTCTACGAAGTTCATTTGTATCAACATCCTTAGAAGGTGTTTCTACTTGTGATCTTGTAGAAATAGGAGTCTCCACTTGAGATTTTCTTAATGAATTATTATCCGAAGATAATAAATTTTCAAAGAACTCTACGTCACATGATTCAATTATAACATTGGTTTCCAAATTTAATAATCGATATGCTTTCATGTTTTGAGCTTATCCTACAAAAGCGCATTTGATCTCTCTAGGACCCAACTTAGTCCTTTTAGGATCCGTGTTCTTGCAATAAGCAAGAGACCCCCCACACTTTGAAATAACCAATGTTCGATTTTCTTCCTTTCCACAATTCGTAGGGAGAGACTTTTAATCTTTTAGAAGGAATTCTATTCACTATATGACATGCACTTAATAAAGCTTCACCCCATAAGTTAAATGGAAACTTAGAATTTAATAACATAGCATTTATCATCTCAACTAATGTCCTATTCTTTCTCTCAGCCAAACGATTTTGTTCGGGTGTTCTAGGAGCACTACATTGATGTATTATGACATGTTGTTCACAAAAAAGATTAAATTCATTAGAGAAATATTCACCTCCTCTATCACTTCTAAGAATTTTAATTTTTCTATTTAATTGGTTCTCTACTTCGGTTTTGTATATCTTAAACATACTAAAGGCTTCATTCTTATGCTTCATTAAAAAGATATAACAAAACCAAGAATGATCAATGTTATGAAGTATTTATTACCTGTACTTGTTATCATTCTATTTAATTCACATATATCGGAATGAATTAAGTCTAATAAATTAAAAGTTCTTTTAACGCCATGAAAATGTTTCTTAATTAATTTAGACTTAACACATAATTCACATTTATTATGTTCTATGTTTTCACAAGAAATCATGTTATTCTTAATCATTCTTTTTATAGTAGAGAAACTAATATGTCTTAGTCTATCATGCCATAAAGTAATAGACTCAATAACATAATTTAAATTCATAGCTTTATTGATATTATTTTCAACAATACAAAGTTTGACCATTCCATCATAGAATAGCCTTTTTCAACAAATACACCATTACGGAAAAGTACAAGTTTGCCCAACTTATATACGGACTTAATTCCCAGTTTTCCCAACAAATATCCACTCACTAAATTTCTATTCATATCCGGTACATGTAAGACATTTATTAATGTAATCTTCTTGCCGGATGTGAAAAGTAAGTTTACACTTCCTTTGCCAACAACCTCTAATTGAACTTCATTTCCCATTTTGAAAAATGACCTATCATAAGAAACATGTATGGTGGCACAAGTATCATACCACCATCCTTGAACATTTCCTTTAACGGTATTGACAATGCTCACAGTAGCAACAATGTTATCCATGTCAATAGAGTTCACTTTTCTCATTTGTTTTGGTTGTTTGCGATTTCTGCACTCACGGGCATAATGTTCGGGTTTGCCACATACATAACAAGAAACTTTAGAATTTTTCTTGTCCTTGTTGTCTTTGTTGGAGTTTGAGAATTTTCTCTTCATGAAATTCTTGTTGGATTTATCGAATTGATCCAATGTATGGGCTTTGGAAGTTCCCTTATGAGAATGTTTGTTCCCATCTCGTGCCCTTGATTCTTCCTCAATTCTAAGATACTTTTGAATCCCTTCTAAAGAGTAATCTTCAGAACTATGAAGAATTTTCTTCTTATAGCCTTTCCATGATTATGGCAACTTAGTGATAATTGCACCAACTTGGAAAGTCTCGGGAATTTCAATCTTTACGGACTTCATTTTGTCGACAATGACTTGCAATTCATGTACTTGTCTTAACAAAGGTATATTATCCAAAACTTTGAAATCAAAGTACTTGGAAATCAGAAACTTTTTGGTACCTTCCTCCTCGGCCTTGTATTTATTCTCCAAAGCGTTCCATATCTCCCTTGTCGAAGTGGTGTTGGTGTAGAGATCATAAAGGCGATCAAAGAGAGCATTCAAGATGTGTCCTCTGCAAATAAACTCATCCTCATGTCTCTTCTTTCTTTCTGCCTTTATTGTATCGGAATCATTTGTGATTGGTTCCGGCAATGGTGCTAAATTCGGATCCAAGATGTAAAAGATTTTCAATGTGGTGAGAAGGAATTTCAACTTATCCTTCCATCTTGTAAAATTAGATCCGTCGAACCTATTAAGCCTCACAAAGTCTTGATTCATCATCTTAATAGTAGCCATTGTAGTCTCATTCTCCATCGCAGAATATCGTTTGAGATTGTTGGAAATTGAAAGGGGATGAAGAACAAAACAAGAACAAAACAAAACAAATGGAAGAAAAAGAATGGTTTGAACACGATTATGAATCGTTGTCCTCAACGATATTTGTCGCCACTGGGATAAGTGCTTGAAGGCTTTGAATGCAAATAGTTTGTAGGAGTAATCAAACCTTTAATTCAAGTTCAAAATCAAGCAAAATGAACTTGAATAAGAACTTGAAGAACACTTGAAAATCTGAGAAAGAACTTTGATTTGGATGTATACATCTCTCATTGGTGTTAATCTTATGTTTTCCAACATGAAAACCATCTATATATATAGATGATCATGTCTAATTCACGAATAGGTGCAAAAAACAAACCAAAAGGTGCAAAAAACCTTCAAAAATTGCCCAGAAATTCAAATCCAACGACCTAACATTTGGTCTGGGCGAACACCCAATACAATCATGGGTGTTTGCCCAGGCCAATGTTTTGGCCTCAGTCGCCTCACCAACAGGCTGGGCGAATACCCAGCCTTAAAGCTGGGCGTTATCCCAGCTTTAAAATTCAACATGAATTTTGGCATTTTTTCTTTTGTTTTTCGGATTTTGTTTTCACCTAAATGTTATTCTCTTGATTCCAAATCACTTCCTATTATGTAATTGAACAATGTTACAAATGTTACAACAACTTGCACAGGCAATATGCAATTACAAATCGTGGAAACTAAAAAAACAAGTCTCAAAAATGTATTTTTCTAGAAAAAAGAATCCAATAATTATTATCAAATCTGCACTAGCAATACCTAGAAGCAAATAATGTTAACAAATGAACATGATTTTAGTGAAAATATAAAGTAAGAATATACAATAACAATAAACACATAAAATAAAGATCACAACTTGTATTGTCATCTGCAGTAAAAGGAAAAAAAAATCAAAATTGAAATGATAAGAAAACCAAAGTTTAACAGAACCCTAGTCTAAAATTCCTGAAAAATTAGTTTTATATGATTATATCGACGATTCATAGTTTTGAAGGACATCACCATTGACTTAGGGCCTATTTGGGAGTTTTTTTTTCCACCAGTTTTGGATGGTATCGTTTATGAAGTGGTGAAAAAATCGGTGCTTGTTAGTATTTTGGAGTGTATCTCCCAACCCCCCAAATAGGTGGTTTTTGGCTGTTCTTTAAAATTTCTTCCAATTTTATCATTTCTCAAACAATTATTTTCAAACTACCTTAAACTTAATATTTGTAAAAATAAAAGAACATATGTAAATATATATGCAAGAACATAAATTTAATTTTATATTTTAGGTAATTGGCACAAAACATTGCTACCTTTTGAAGTGATTGTGAAAATTTTAACATTTTCACCATCAAATCTATCTTTTCTTGCACAAAACATCTTTTTCGTCCATTGTCATCCAAAAACCTTCGTTAACTTTGATCCTCAACACGACTCGTACTACATTGCAAGGAAAATTTAGTCCGCACACCTATTTCACATATCACACTATTCAAACGAATGAAAATAAACAGATAGATGTGAACATGGTAATTTATCCCCTTTTCTACTGTATTTCACCGAAGAAATCTCCTGATTTCGGTGGTGCATTGTCGAAATTGTCCTCAGACGTCTATTGGTGAGTTTGAAACTTATTTGTTTGCTTCGTTTCATTTGCAATTTCTAGCTTTGTTGTTCGAGTGGTGTAAGGGTTTTTGAGGTTTTCCATTTTGGTTGTCCTCATGGATTTTTTTTTTCTTTTTTTTTTTTATCTTATAGATATCATATCAAATCTTCTTCTCCAAAACGAAATGCTACCTTCAATATTCAGACATCCTGAAGATGATCCACCACTTACTGTGAGTTTTAGTTTTCTACCATTGTTAATAACTCTGTGACTTTTGGTTGTCAATTAGTATATTTGTTCTCATTTTTTATTTCTTTTTATGTATTTTATGTAGTAAAGCGTAGATGGTGTTGTGTGATATTTTTGTATGTACATTGATTTGAAATTGGGTTATTTGCATATTTATTGAATGGGTATGTAATGGGTGATTGTAGTAGATGGTTGTTTTCTTAAAACAGAGCATGATGGGCAGTTGTTAAATGCATTTGGTAGATGGTAACAATGGGATGTATTCACTGGCATATGCAGTTGTTGAGGTTGAAAATGGAGACAATTGGAGGTGGTTTTTGGGATTGTTAAAGGATGATTTGCAGATGCATAACAGCCACGGTTGGACATTTATTTATGATAAGAAAAAGGGCTTGGTTAGTGCAATTGAGTCATTATTCGAGCATTCAAAACATAGGACTTGTGTTAGACATCTTTACAACAATTTTAGTTCAACTCATAAAGGAATGGCTTTGAAGAACTATCTTTGGGATACCGCTAAAGCTATTACTGAGACACAGTAGCTTGAACACATGCAAATAATGTTGTATATAGTGCCGGTAGCTTATGGATGGCTAGAATCTAAACCTGCATCTCATTGGACCAAAACCCATTTTAGAGAGTGGAATAAATGTGATACGCTCCTCAACAACTCATGTGAATCATTCAATAGCACGATTGTGTATGCAAGAGAAAAGCCCATCCTGACCATGCTAGAAGAGATCATGGTGTACTTGATGAAGAGAATTATGGTGAGGAAGGAGGCATGTGATAGGTGGACAGTAGAAGTATGGCCTAGAATCTAAAAGATTCTTGAGAAGAACAGTAGACTTGCGAGAATGGAGTGGCTGTTTATTCGAGCAATGAAAAATTCCAAGTAAGACATAATACAGGCGATGCACTACATGCCATCGACATCAGAGCAATGACTTTTACGTGTCGTTCTTGGCAGTTAACATGGATCCCTTGTTACCATGTGATTGCATCAGTAGTTTCAAGGAGCTTGACAGTCATGGATTTTGTGGACGACATCTACAAAAAGAGGCATACATGAGGACATATACCCCATCAATTTCTCCCATAACAGGGCCACGACTCAACCTTTCCACTTCACCCGTGTACACAAAAAGGCTGGGAGGACCAAAAAGGCCAAAAGAAAGGAGCAAGTAAAGAGTACAAGAAAGTCTTCACATAATACTAGACCAGCAGAGAACAATGTAGGCGCTGCAAATGTTCCAGGAAGACGAACGGTGCTGATAATGACATGTGTGAACTATGGTGAACGAGGCCACAACAAGAGGAGATACAAATGAGCACCACTACCAGCACCAAATTAGCAACTAGAAATTCTAGAAATTTTTTTGTCATTCGCCTTTTGAATAGATGGTTTTTTGTGAAGTTTTTTGGGGCTTCTTGTACATGTTTGTTTCGACAATGACGTATTTTGACAATGAAAATTATTTAATGTTCGCTAAAGAAACAAGATTTTATGATATCACATTGTTGTTTGTACTGATTGTAGTTCTGCTGGTTTCCATTCTCTGTTCTACATCAACTTTTAAGAAGGGACGTTACAGGGCGCTAATACAATTAGGTAAGTATGTTCTTCACAAAAAACAATTAAAATTAAGGACGTTAAATGCAAAAGATAAACAAAGGTGGAGACGGTAAGCACAATGTTATAAATAGGTTGGGACGTTTTACACAACGTCAATTACACATCAAAATGGTACATAACAGTTACAGTTTAGCATACCCAACACTCTACATTCTTTACCACTGAAGTTTGATTCTAATCTAGGCAATATTACAACACGAATCTTACATGAGTACCCACATCATTACAAGCCCACAAACAAAATCGAAAAATCAGCTACGAACATAGCACGTCATCTTTTCATTCTGCAAATGAAGCACTTATTGTTCACATTCACTTCTGGATCTAAGAAAATGAAGCACTTATTGTTCACATTCATTTCTGGATCTAAGCAGTCCAGATATTATATCTACTGATCTTGGACACATGGGTAGGTCGCACTAGGCAAAATAGCCACAATCTCTATTTTGCTGTACAAAGTACCCATTTCATAACAAAATACAACTGTAAAATATAATTGTACATTTTCAGCAGCTTAAGAGTACTTACGCAACGACGTTGACATGTAAAGAAGCGTCAGGATTTGTTTTCATCCACGAAGTCTTTATCTCAATTTGGATTCTGCATATGCACAATCGATTTGTCATTATTCTTGCTGAAAAATGATCTGCTTTCTCCTATTTTATATATGAATAACCACAACCGTTAAGAACGTAGAACAGTTAGGCAGGAGAACATGTAAAATAGGTATGTAGATGAAATTACCCTTGCAATGTAGTACGAGTCGTGTTGAGGATCAAAGTTAACGAAGGTTTTTGGATGACAATGGACGAAAATGATGTTTTCCGCAAGAAAATGTGGATTTGAGGGTGAAAATACCAAATTTTCAAAGATATGAATGATTTACCCAATCACTTCAAAAGGTAAGGACGTTTTGTTTCAATTACCCTTATATTTTCAATGATAGGTGGATATATAAAATTTTATAATTAATTATCTTTTTATATATGTCCATATATGTAATATGATAGTTTTAAAAAAAATTGAGAATTGCTGGATAATAAACTCCAAGCATGAGTTTGACTATTTCAAAAGCCGCTACTAAAAACCACCCAAAACCGCTCTCCTTATAAACTCTCAAAATCGATACTTTAAAAACTCCTCATAACCAGTACTCTAAAAATTCCAAGCATAGCCTTAAAGGTCTAACTTATAACTTATTTTGAACAGAAACAAATGATTGATAAGAAACCCTTGCTTAAAACTTGCATTTAGGAAAGTATGTGTCCGATCTTTAGCCAATTCTAGTTTAATCGGGACAAGGCAGTTCTATGAACCGAGTCGAGGAAAAAAACTAGAAGGCAAGGCTTTATTGAACTAACTAAAGAAAAGAAGTTTTTCGTGGGCAAATATTTACTTTTTCAATCTCCATTTCATTTGTAGGGCCTTTCATTCACATTTTTTCCCACCAATAACGTTTTCTAAAACTCTTTGACTCTTGAATTTGGAGTATCCTACTTTTATGCAATTCGCGTGGTCAACTCTTTTGCATATTATATTAATGTTGCAAAAGAAGTACACATAAGACCTCATTAGCTTAGCAAAGCTAAGAGATGACAAAACTATTGCAACTCGTATTTAATCAACATATTTCTATTTTTTGCTATCGATATGAAATCTTCATTTTCTTCTCTTTATGGTCGTGAGACTTTTTCGGGAGATCACAACCTTACTTGATACAAATAACTAATTCAAATTGAAAATCTTAAATTTAAAACTTTACATGTAACCCATATGTTTCATGTAATTAAAAAAGTAAAATCAAATGGTTACAACTAAAGGGAAATGATCTCATGTCCAATGGCCACATGACACGTGTCTTGTAGCTTTTATAACTCCTCCCCACTATGGGGAGGAGATCATTTTCCTACAAATAAAATAGATAAAATTAGAATTTTGATTGATATATTGTGGAGAGAGAATATATTTTGGAAGGTAGAGAAATATTACAGAGATGAGAGAGAATCAGATAGATAAATTATTGTATTTTTATTTGGAGGATTAGAGGGATAAGATTTTTATATATTTTTTTTTTTTGAAGAAATTATAGTTATTCATTCATCGAATCGGAAAGGAGTACATTTGAAATAAATAATGGCGGAAAATAAGACCAATCAACACTATCATGTAATGAACTAGCAGCCTTAGCTAGTGTGTGAGCTACTTGGTTAGTCGATCTTTTGACCCAGTTGAAGTTGAGGTTTCGGAAATCTCTGGCAAGAAGTCGACACTCATCAATTAAGATACCAAAATAGGAGTTCTCCATTCCGTAGCTTTGTAGAGTTGTGTAGACCAAGAGAGCATCCATTTCAATGGTTCTAACATCGGAGAATCTAGATTTTAGCCAAGAAAGAGCCTCACGGACCCCCAAAGCTCCAGCGATAAGTGGGTCGACAATTCCTTGAACAGGAACAATTTTGCAGCAATGAAAGACCCCAAATCATCTTGAATCACAAGTCCAAGCCCGGCCTTCCCTTGATTTTCAAAAATGGCCGCATCAATGTTAAGTTTGAAGGACCCCGTTGTAGGTGGTTTCCACTTATCATTCTCCGGTGTAGTTGGGTAGTCGTGGGCAGTGTAAGGGGTTGGTTAGCATCATGCCATTGCTGGTAAAGGTTTTTTACAATAGTCACCACCTTAAACACTGTATAGGACTTACCTTTCCAAACTGCTTCATTTCGATTCATCCATATGGCCCAGCAGATCATAGTGATAATCTCTTGTTCTTGTTGATGATTTTGGAGGTGACAGTGAGCCACTCTTTGAAGTTAGCACCCATGGAGGACGGGTGACTACTCCTCTCGTCGCCCAACTTTTCTCGAGCAAATTCACAAGAAATAAAAGTATGGAAAAGCAGATTCTTTGTGCACAAGGCAAACCAAGGCACTTGTTGTTAATATCAACTTTTCTTATCCTCAATTGATCAACTGTTGGAAGTACATTCGATGATGCCCTCGAGTAAGTTTTGAACCTTAGTCGGAACTTTATAGTGCCAAAGATTGCTCGTAAAGCAACAATATGAGAGTGTAGAAATGAATCCACCATCAGTTTTTTATATCCGCTTCTAACTGAGTAATTACCCTTTATGTCATAGATCCAAAGTATTCGATCTTCACTTCCGTAGGTGGTTAGAGGAATATTCATAATCTAACGGTGGTCTTCTTCATTGAAAAGATCAACAAGAAGATTAAAATCCCACATATTCTCATCCGCAATGATAAGTTGATCAACAGTAGTATCTTCATAGCCTGGGATCAGTTCTAAAGTAACAAACCCATGATTGGGATTAGGAAGCCAAGGGTTACGCTAGATTCTAATCGATGAACCATTTCCCACACGAATTCTGCAACCATCCTTTAGAAGAGTTTTGGTAGCAAGGATACTTCGCCAGATGTAGCTCGGCCTATAACCAATATTAGCTTCTAAAAACATGCCTTATAAATTCGAGCTACCAATGATGCCGGCTCTGTTATAAGCTTCCAACCCAGCTTGCCGAGAAGGGCTAGGTTTGTTTTGTGCAACTTCTTGAAACCCATACCACCTTTGGATTTTGGAAGACAAAGTTAATCGACACAATCCAATTAATTCTTCTATTCCTCCCTTGATTAGATTGCCACCAAAATTTATTTATAACTCTCTCGAGTTCTTCGCAAAGCTGATTCGAAATAAAAAACACACTCATGACGAAATTTGGGATAGATTGTGCAACGGTCTTAATAAGAATTTCTTTTCCCGCTCTAGATAACCACTTCTCTTTCCACCCTTGTACTCGTTGCCAAACTCAATCTTTGATGAAAGAAATTACCTCTCTATTTTTCCGCCCAATAATAGATGGCAAACCAAGGTATTTTTCATGTCCTTGGAATGCCTGAATCCCCAGTTTTGATCGAATAGCAACCTGCCTTTTCGGATCAACATTTTTTGCTGAAATATAAGGTGGACTTATGATAATTGATGGATTGGCCAGATTCTACTGCTTAATTGTGTAACAGCTCCTTAATAACGTCGCATTCCCTCGTGTTAGCTCGAAAAAACAGCAAGCTATCATCCGCAAAGATTTTTATTAATTTAAATTAAGGTGAGTTGCAAAAAAATAGGAGTCTTTCATTATCTAGTAATTTACAATTTATTTTATCGTACATTTCAATTTAATTATACTAATAAGTATTTTTTTTTAATTTCTGTTTATAAACTAGTGTATAGGTGTAATTTTTCCAACAAAAAATGGGCACATTTCGATTTTTGGCCTAAGGCGCGGGCCTCACTCGCGTCGACCCAAAATCGGCTTTAGACAAGTGAGGTTATTGTAATTTTATAAATGCCCATTTAATATATGGTCAATGGATAAAGATAACGGATAAAATTAGTCTTATCCTGTTTGGACGGAATTGACGTCCAGTAAAATTTTTATCCGGATAACAATTTAAACAAAAAATAAGGATAAGTTTTATCCTCGAAATGAGGAGGATAAAATTTTTATTCGGATAAAAGTTCAATAAATTTTTTTAAAAGACAAACGTGCTCTTTATAATATAAAATAAATATTTTTTTGGACATGCATATTCTAGGATAATCGGCGCCACCTGCCACGAGCCTTCTGCCGCCGCCGCTGGCCGTCGCCACCCTCGCCCTCCGTCGAACCACTAATATATTTCTCTTTTAATTTTTTAATAATATTTTTATGTTCATTTAAAAATAATGGTATAATTGTCTTTTTTACGAAAAATTCTTTTTAACATTGACTTTTTCCATTCTTATATACTTAGTTGAATCAAATAAGATAATGATAAATCTCTTATCTAGATAACTATTATCCAGATAATTTGTAGTAAAAATTACACGGTATACTGTACCTATTTCCCTATTTACAAAAATATTGTTCAAGATATTATATTTTAACAATACAATTAATAGAAAAATAAGGTGCCCACAGATTTAGCTAAATCGCACCAAAATTGGAATCCCTTCCTAATCAAATCCCCTCTTAACACAACACAATAATTTTCCTTTTTATGTAGATTTCATTGCAAATCTCTTGAAATCTCAAGGTACTGTATTCAATTTTCAAAACCCATATCAAATTTCACTTAACTTTAATCCTAGATTTGAACCAATGGTCACCGACATTCTTGTTCGTCTGCGAAAGACAGCCACCCGAGGAAGAAGACACTAAGACGAGTTTAGTAAATGTAGTCCAAACTCCAGGACAGAGAGAGGTAAAAATATTCAGCCTTATGAAGCCCAAGGAAATGCACTTTTCAATTTTTTGTAATTCGTGCTTTAAACTCATTTTCATTGCTAGATTCATGTTATGGTTGTTTGAATGAGCTTTTGAGTTAATGCAGTAGGTTGTGTTGTGTTTTGAGAATGTTAATGTAAAGTTAAAATATTGGGCTACTCTTATTTTTGATAGATAACTGTGACAAACCTTGTAAACTATGATTTTGTACATTTTATTATAAAAAAATTTGTTTTAATTACGATCATATTAATACAGTAGATAACATGTTGTGTTAGTCATGTTAATGTTAAACATGTTTTTTCGTTGATGTAACATGTTTGTTTTAAATGCGAGCATGTTAATACATTAGATAGCATATTGTGTTAGTCATGTTATTGCTAATCATATGTTATAAACTGAGACATTTGCATATAGACCATGTTTTCTTTAATTTTTTTACATGATATATTAGGTTTGCTTTTATAAATGCTTGGCAACATATTTATGTTATTGTTCATCGTCTCTTACAAATTAACAAATGTGGACACAATGAATTTTTCTTCCGATGAAGAAGAATGGGTTTAGAACCAAGTCTCTTATCAACGACCAAGAAGATTATGCAAATCGAATTTTTTGTTTTGTTTTGTAGTTGGTTTGCATTGCGTGAGAATTAGACGGGTTGTTTAATTTAGCGAGTTTTAGGAATTCAAATCAATTTAATTATGGATATTTTCCTCTTATTTCTTGTCAGATAAAAGATACTCAAAATAGCTTAATTTTAGGGCACCAGTAATTTTAATCAATATTTGAGTGATTATCAAGTAATTTTGGAATAATAAAAGTGATGCAATATTTTTGGAATTAATTTCTTTTATTGGCTTATTCATGTAAATATCCCTACCTTTTATCCAAATAAATAGTTTTATCTACAAACTAAATAAATCCTAAACATGAAAAAATGTCTATGATATTGTCACTTAGAGAAAGTGTCTTTGATATCATCCCATTACTGAAACATTCGAGGTTTATGACAAGTACAAGAACACTCTCTCTTGTTTTAAAAATTTTAGAATCTCTCCTGTTAACATAAACCATCCATTTTATCCTTTTTTTTCCTATGCTAAATATAACTATATTTTCTTTTCTTATTTTTTTTAAATTTAAATTTATACAAATAACAAATTGTTTTAGTTTAAAGAACCTTTCTACTTTTTCTTGTGTGTGTTTATATTGACATCGCTTTTTTTTTTGTTGCATTACTTTTTAATTGTTTTAAATATCCTCAACTTTTACTCATTGTTACATTTATATCTCCAACTTCTTTTCGTAGCATTTATCTTAAATCTTCCATTAATTAGCACATCTTGCCACTAATGACAGTTTCTGTCCATATATTCTGTTAACGTACTTTGAATAAAGAGCAAATATTTTATTTTATTTTTATATTTATTTATTTTTACTTGTTTAAAAATATAAGAAACAAATAAATCTTTTTCCAACAAATATATCCCTCATATCATTATGTTTTGAGACTAACATAAATTTAGTAACTCGATCCAACTCCGACCAATAAATAAAGTTGAATTTTATAGCTAACTGTACTAGTGAAAAACTGAAATAACTAATTACCCCTATATATATATTAAAAGAGTGAATTAAGTGCGGGCACTATTCATACAAATGCGTGTCCAGCTATTATTCTATTTTTTTAAACTTTTCTCCATTTTCTATCATTTCTTCCTTTTCATTTTTTTTTTTTCAATTGTAGATTTTTTCAACCCAATTTATTTTTCAACGTTTCGTCATTTTTCTCGTCTTCATTTGATCGTCATGTCCGTCTTCCTTCCGACTTTAGTCATGTCTTTCAAAAAATCGCCCAAATTTTTTGCAAATGTTTTTATTATTTTCGATACTCAATCAAATATTGTTTTGTTTTTCTCCAATAAAAACTATCCAAATTCTTAATAACTTAAACTATTGAAACAAAATTCAATTTCTACACACACACACACATATACACACATATATATATATATATATATTAGGCTCTAGTTCGGCCTCTTAAGTCGATGCATAGTAATATATAGCAATCCAATTTGAATTTCAAAATCATTTACAATCGAAATAATTTTCCTTCAATTAGGTACTTATATTAAGTTAGCAACACAGTGATTAAGAAATACATAGTTTTAATTCATTTTTTCTATCGATTACTGAATCAAATTATAATTAAGTCCAAGAAAATTTACTAACGAGCACGAAATATTGCACTATGCAAGGAAAAAGAGAAAGATAATACTACTCTCAAGGTAGAAAGTTACAATAGTAGAAAAAGAAATATATTCATAAATACAACCCTGTTCGATATACGAAGAAAATAAAATCACTAATTAACAACTTATGCTAATCTATATTAAGTATTTTTCCTACTTATTACTGCAAGGTCACAAGAAATCTTATGTATATCTCACGACACTCGTGCGATTTAAACTTTTTTTAATGTTTGATACATTAGAATGAATAAAATTAAATTGAAAAATTGAAAAAATTTACAAAATCGGGTCATAATGAAAAGAAATATGAAATAAGTTTAAACTTTAAAGCAACAAAATAATCTTGTGAGATCATAATTGAAGTATTTAGTTCTATAATTTGTATTAATCAATTATGTTAGTGAACTAAACACTATTCATTACATCATCTAAAAATAAAGAACGTTTTTGTTAAATATTAATTGAAGATATATCGCTCACCTTTAAATAATGCGTACTTTTTTCAATAAGTTTTAATATATATTTTACTCAGTCTTTCATAAGTGAAAAAATAATTAAAAAATTCACTAACAATCATCACACTATTAAATACTTAATTAAAATACAACACGTGACTTGCACGTAAATTTCACTAGTAATAATAATAAACATGAAATTGCGGCCATTCATATTACTGACTCCTTGTAGGAATTTAAAAACCTATGCGAATGTGAACCAGAAGCCAAAAATAAAAGTTGGCCTAGGTTGATAAAGAAGCTCATCTTTGTATTCAATCTTCCGAATCCAATATTTTACAACAAACAATACCAATCCCAAACCTTGCAAATTAAAATGTTTTTATGTATTGATTTTCTTCTACAAATTAAAAAAGAGAATTTGTTAAATCTTCAAAATTAGAAGATGAGTTGTATATATCTTTGGAGCATCTTCAATATATTTCGTCTATTACTTTTTAGACGTGCTACATAAGTATAGATATATAGAGTTACAAAAAAACCATCTCTAATACATGCTGATTCCGTCTAGCTGATGTAGTACATCAAAAAATAAACTCCATCTAAATTTAGACAAACTTGTAGACGAAGTGGCTCAGCAAATTTAAATAGATCTCAAGCATTTTATTAAGAAAAAAAAGTCAGATGAGGAAAATAAAAATTGAAAATCTGCCAATTTAAAAAAAATTAATGCCACATAAACGGTAATATTAGTTTTAGATAGAACCCATTAGAGATGAATTTATAATTTGAACCGTCTATACAATAGATGTAGTACCACATGAACTGAAAGTTTTTTTATTTTACTTGCTACATAAACCACTATAGACGGAGTGTATTAGAGATGCTCTTAGTTATTCTTGTGAATTTGCAATCGCCATCTTTGATATCTTTATCATACTTTGTCTTTGTAACTTCAATTTCTTGGAGAGCCACCAAGTTGTTGAATTCTTGTTCATCTCTACATTAAATACCTGCCTTAGCATCACGAATCAAAAATTCAACTAGCTAACTCTTCCCAAATATCAACTCCGTCATAGGTAGGTGTGAGAACAAATTAAGCATTTTTTTCCATGAATTTGAAATTGGCTACCTCAACCATTTTCTATCTCACAATTTGATTCATTTCTAGATCTACATAAAGATTAAAACAACTAGATCTGTAACAACTTCTGCATCCTATCTAGCATGTTTGGCAAAGATTAAATTATAATTTAGGCTGGTCAAACATATTTTTTATCCACACATTTCATAGGATTCATAACTTACTACACACTTATTATCCACACATTCAATAAGACCCACACCTTACACGACTCCATTGGCATAATTCTAGACAATTCAATTACAATAATAAAAATAAAGCATCGTCATCAGATAATACTGTTCAAGTGTATCAACGAGCAAGAACATAGCTCTAGTTCCAACTTCAACAAAGCAGAAAAAAGAGATGAGCAATGAGGTAATACAAGCAAGTACTCACGAGGAAGAAATATCCCGATTGAAGATGAGTAAGAAACAATAAGGCCATTTCGTCTCACCGCCCTTCTCATGGAGCCATACGTGAAATTTCTTTGTTCATCTGACTCCTTGCCCTCCTTCTTTGGAACTTAATGAAGCCCTTTTCTATGAACTTTCAATTATTTGGTTTTCGAGCTTTGCTCTATCCGAGGATTCTTTTTAAGAAAAAAGAGGCTGCAACTTTGTTTTTAAATCAGAATAGGATTATACACTTCACTGTTCAAGAGTTCAAAAAGACTTGATTTGGAGCAAATCTATATGCACAAGTTTTCAAGACAAAACACTAATATGATGCACGATTTCTTGAACACAAACACATCAGAGATGAAAATAAAATCTAAAACATCAAATGTACAAGGAAATAACCAAAATTAACTAAAGAATTTAATAAAATTGCAGCTGGTACAAATGAACCAGGATTTCAGAATATGAAGACATCATCATCACCAAAATGGCCATATATTTGGATTTATTTTGTGTTAGAAACTTTTTGGCATTATAACTACATATATTATTCATAGACAACTATTGATCCAATAAATGCAATTTACACATGAAATGGAATCCAAATTCTTGAATATAAAGAACCCATAATTCCATATATCATCCACCACAAATTTCATTTCTATTGCGTATGCTTCAAACTTAAAGCTTGGTATTCAATTGATCATCCAATTTAATATACATATATTACCACAATCTATTGGAAATCATGAAAATCAATTTCAATTTCAGTTGATAAATAAGCTAATCCATTAATCAATACATCAAATCACAAATAATTTGCACGTACCAAACAACAGTTTAAATACAAGTAATTCAAGAAGGCTTAGAATTGGTATTGTAAATCTTGTTGTATTCATCGAGCTCATCGTAATAAACGTCCCACACACACCTTACGCATCCGCTGCCGCAACAGTCCCCCGGCAACGGCTTCTCCGGCGGCGGCGGAATATTTGACTTCGACTTTGACTTTTCTAATCCCTTCTCCACCTCGTCTATGCTTTCAGTTTTTTCCGCCTGAATATCCTTCTTATCGGCCATTGTATTTCTGTTAAATAATGTGAAATTGTGGCTAGCACAAAAGGGTTTGGGTGATTGAATCTGAATTGATATGGGGCGGTGGTGATTCGTCGTAGGGTGAGATCTCTAATGGGCATTACAAAATTGGGTTGGTTTAGGACATCTTGTTGACGGCGGTGGCGGTTGCGGGCGGTGGGTAATGGTGGTGATGTCGAGGGTAGGCAACGTAGGAATGGTCGAATTTGGAAGTGCAAGGTGAGAGTCGTTTCCATGTAACCAAAGGTGTGGGCTGTCCTGATAATGTGACCAATGGCAACTCGACGCGTTTGACAATGACGTAAGTCTGTCGTTCATGATTTCTAATAGTACGGGACAAATTATACGAGGTGATCTATTACTTTTATTGAACGAGTATTAGAGCATCTCCAATACATCAATGTCTAGTAGATGTGATGAATAGGTGAATCTCTTATTTTTATTGAACAAGTGTTAGGATATTTCCAATGCGACAATGTCTAGTTAATGTGACGATTAGGTAGAAGAGACAAAACTGATGTGACAACACTTATTATAGAATATCATCCAACATGCCGTTTAGTTTTAGACATTCTATTAGACACATTTCACCTTTTTTTTTTCATTAAATTGTGGCTCTCTCTCTCATTTATTTTTTATTCTTTTTCCTCTTTTCACACCATCTCTCCTCATTTCTTTTTTCTGTCTTGCCACATAATTTTTTTAGAAGGTGTAGCATTGGAGATTATATTGCCCACATCTAAGATGGTACTTGCCTATTGGATAAATTGTTAACACAGTTTTGTTCTAATGCCCACGGTGGGCATTGTTATAATGGCCTCCAGCACACTTGTCTAACACTCATTGGATGAGTGTAACGACCCACTTTACACTCATCCAATGAATGTTGGAATGAGTGTCTGGAAGATTATAACAACGCTCAACGCAAGCATTAGAACGGGAGTGATTGTCAACATAAGTAAACAATTCATCCAATGACCATATAAGATGTGGGAAAGATAACACTTTACCACTGAAGGTTTGAGATCACTCCTATAAATTACACTCACTTGCATATATCGTATCATTTAGATGGGTTCCAAATAGATTTTGTCGATTTTGTCTTTAGTTTAAATAAATTTAAATAGCAAAAATAGAAAACTTAATAAAATATTCTAATTGGAGTACCTAATTTTTTCAAAAATGTAAAATGGTCTATTTACATTCTATTATTTAAAATAATTAAATGAAAAATAAAAATAAAATGCATATTCTTCTCCCACCCCACCCACCCCACCCCACCCAACCCAACCCAACCCTCGTGACCAAATCGGGAGGGAATTTCGATGCGAGCCATGGACCTTTGGTACATTTGACTCCAAATAAGGACCATATTGAAGGCGTATAGGAGGCTAATGGAAGAATAGAGTGCCAAAATGTAACGACCACGGACTTTCCCACATGTCTTTTTGCAGGGGCTATTTTCATGCGTGCGTCGTTAACTACGTCTTGTCCACTTTGGAGGTTGTGCTCAAATCGGGTTCTTTCGCATTCAGTGATTCGAACCGTTGACCTCCTCCTTAAGGAGAACTTAAGTGGAATCTTGGTACCAATTGAGCAAGTTGGTATCGCGATTCCACTTAAGTTCTCCCAAGGAGGAGGTCAAGGGTTCAGATCACCTGGGGATGCGAAAGAAAAGCTTTTGGAGCCCAACCTCAAATTGGACGAAGATGTAAGTTAACGACACATGGAATAGTTCCTCAGCGAAAGGCTTATAGGAGAAAGTCCGTTGTTGTTACACAAAATGAGCATGAAACAAAGTTTAGAGGTCAAAACAGAGGAAGGGGCAAATTTTACCTAGGCGAGGCGATCGTCCCAACACTATAAATCCAAAACAGAACCAAATTATCGAATCGGACAATCGTCCAAAATTACACTGGGTGATTCGTTCACCATTTTCGAGGAAAGTTCGAATTTTGTCCGCTTTTTGTTTCCTTTTCCAATTAGAACTCTATTTTGTTATGTTTTAGTTAATTTATGAATTAGATTAGAATTTTATTGGTTTTACTATATAAACACTTCTAATTGTAGAAATTCACAACTTTGATCTATTGAGAGATTGATTAAATGAGATCCACTTATTTATTCCGTGTTCTTAATTAAACTAACTAAAGCTTATCAAAGACTTCACAAATCTTTGTGGCATTCAAACTTGATTTTTGATTCAAGTAATCATTGGATCAAGTCTTGTCACGCTTGATTTTAGCTTTGTTGAGTTCATAACAATCTTTCTTGTGGGTTCCAAATTCAATTCTTTGGGGGTTCGCATAAGTTGGTATCGAGCTTTGGCTCTAAAATCGATTCTAACTTTTTTTTTGTTTCCACTAGATTCATCTTGAATCATATCAAAAAAAAGTTCTCTTCGTTACTCATCATATTTTATAAGTCTTTTTATTTTTCTTGTTGATTCATGACATCGTAGAATTATTAAAAAAAAACATTCTTTTCTTGCACAAGAATGTTCAAGAATTGTTTGGACACGATCCATTAAGGCACCAAAACTAATTATTTTCTAGTTCTTGTCTTGTGATAATTTTTTTTAGTTTCTTGTGTTGGATGGCAAAAGTTTTAAAAAAAATTCAAGAAAATTCAAGAAACGCAGTTCTTTGAGATTCACATGTTATATTTGGTAAGAAACACACATTTCATATTGTCATCCGGTGCTTAAGTATTCAAATTTTATTCTTTTTGTAATTTTCTTCTTTATCGTTCTCGTTGTCTTTTATATCCTTATTTCTTGTTCTTGAACGTTGCGGAGATCAAATTTTTGATTGAGTTATGTAAGTTCCTTAGAGAACTTGGCAAAAAAAAAGAACAAATATGAGTAAAAGGCAAGAATGATGAGATTATTATCGAGAAAAAGTCAAATAGAGTGAAACACGAGTGTAAACACGTGAGGTTAAATTTTCTTTCAATCTTATTTTCTATTTTTTTATCCCAAAATGTCTAATAATAAAAAAACAACACCTAGAGAAGAGAATAACTAATTTTTTTTGTTAAAAGCCATGCAACAACAGTTTGAGCAGATGAACATGGTGTTCGACGAGATGAGGGATAGTAATAAAGAGATGAGGGATAGAATGGATAGGCATGATGCAATGATTACAACCTTACTAAGGTAGTAACAACACGGGATCCCTAATGTTAGGAGATAGGATATGCATGATCATAACCTTATAGCTAAATTTGAAGATGAGGGCTGAGACGAGTATGATGAGGCGTAGATGAGATAGGCGTGAAAGGGCACCTAGAGGAGGAGACTTTCAATGCCATGATGGGGTAGATAGAAACTTTGAGAATATAAAAATGAAAATACATTTATTCCAAAGTAGGAATAACCCTGAAGCCTATCTAAAGTTGGAAATGAGATTAGAATTAATATTTGATTGCCATAGCTATTCGGAATAAAAGAAGGTGAAATTAGCGATGGTGAGTTCACTAACTATGCTATAATGTGGTGGGATCAATTGTGACAAATAGGAGGAGAAATTATGAGAGGCTTGTAGAAACTTGGGGTGATTTAAAGGCTCTCATGAGGAGGAGATTTGTACCTAGTCATTCTTGTATGGACCTCTATAGAAAATTGCAGAGCATTACTCAAGGTCCAAATAGTGTAGATAATTACCATAAGGAGATGGAGGTGGCTATGATTAGGGCTAATGTTGAGGAGGATAGGGAGGCCACATTGGCCGGGTTTTGAATGGGTTAAATACGGATATAGCCAATGTGGTGGAATTACAACACTATGTAGAGTTGGAGGATATGGTGCACATGGCTATAAAGGTGGAAAGACGATTGAAAAGAAAAGGGATAGCTAGGTTTTCTTGAGATCTAACCCTCATTGGAAAGGCGAAGTGGAATAGTAATGATATGAGTAATATGATTGTTTCAAAGGGGAGACCGAACCACCTAAGGGAAAAGAGGATGTAACTAGCAACAATAAACTCAAATCAGTTTTCCAACCTTCTAAGAATAGGGATATCAAATGTTTTAAATATTTGGGTTATGGGAACATTGCATCATAATGCCCAAACAAAAGGGTAATGATTTTCCGTGATAATGGAGAGGTGGAGACTAAAGATGATAGTGATGAGTTGCACGAGTTGAAGGATGATGGTGTAAAGTACCATGTAGAAGGTGAAGTCCTATTTATGAGGCATGCTTTTCATGCACATATTAAGGTAGATGGTTTGGAGCGGTAGAAAAGAAAAGGTGAGGTAGAAGCACAAGAAAAAAAAAGAGATTGTAATTAACAAAACTAACCAATCCCTTCCCAATTTGCCTATTCTTTTCTTTGCGGGGATTTGAGATCGTATTTTGAAGAGATGTCTAGTAGGTTACCACCTATTAAAACATTGAACATCAAATTCACTTTGTACTTGGGTCATTATTCAAAACGACCGACTGTAGAAGTAATCTAGATGAGACAATTGAGATTCAAATGCAACAATTTAAAAAGAAGAATAGACAATATACATCTAAAGCTAACAAAGGTCAAGACTCATCTTTGAGCCTAGTGATTGGGTTTGGGTGCATATAAAGTCGAAAGGTGATCTTTATCCCTTTGATGTCGGTAATGATTCGAGGTCAAATCCTTTTGAAGAGGGAGGAGATGATGCTAGCCATGCGAGCTATGGACCTTTGGTACATTTGACTCAAATTAAGGACCATATTGGAGGCATATCAGAGACTAATAGAAGACTGGAGGGCCAAAATGAGCATGAAACAAAGTTTGGCGGTCAAAACACGGGAAGGGACACATTTTTCCTGGGCGATCGCCCAACACTATAATTCCAAAATAGCAACCAATTGCTGAATGGGCGATCACCAGTGCCATTTTTCGAGGAAAGTTCAGATTTTATCCGATTTTTGTTTCTTTTTCCAATTAGAACTCTATTGGTTAAGTTTTAGTTAATTTTTGAATTAGATTAAGATTTTACTACTTTTTCCGTATAACCACTTCTGATTATAGACAATTCACAACTTTGATTTATTGAGAGATTCAGATTAAGTGAGATCCACTTATTTCTTCCGTGTTCTTAATTGAACTAACTAAAACTTCTCAAAGACTTCGCATAAATTTTGTGATGTTCAAACTTAGTTCTTTGATGCAAGTAATCATTGGGTCAAGTCTTTATGGCTTGATTTTAGCTTTATTAAGTTCATATCAATATTTCTTGTGGGTTAGAGATTCAATTCTTTGCGGGTTCACATCAATTTCTCTCTTCAATTTCGGACCCAAACCAACTATAAATTCTTCTTCTCAATTGCCGAGAATGGAATGCAAATGAATGATGAGTTCTTCTTCCCGAGCAGAAAACTCGCTGCACTTAAGATCATGTCTTAAATAATTAATCCATCGAAGCCTGCAACTCTTCCCACACCTCTACAATCCAATCCGACATTCCTCGCAATATCACTCGAGCAACCTTGTCCATTAGTCAACATGTAATTCATTAGTTTCTCATTGTTATTCAATTTTTCCTTCACCATTTGATCTTGAGGTATTGAGCTAAATGGAGAATGAAATGGAGAAAAAGAATTGATTCTTATTCATCTGGTTTTCTTCTTTCTGTAATACAGCTGAGGTGAAATATAAATACAATGAAGAATGAGTTTGTTACATTGCAAGAACAATTTAGTTATAACAATCCAAACTAACTAACTAACTAACTAAAAACAACTCTATATTCAAGTTCCAATACTCCCCCTCAAGATGGACTATGGATGTCTTTTATAGCCATCTTGGATAAGAGAGGAAACAAAGTAGAAGAAGGTAGAACTTTGGTGAATACGTCCGTGAGCTGATGTTGTGATTGAATGGGCATAAGTCTGATGAAGCCTACTATAATTTTATCACGAATGAAGTGACAATCGATCTCGATATGTTTGGTCATTTCATGGAAGGTTAGGTTAGATGCAATGTGAACAGCAACCTCATTGTCACAAAATAAAAGAGCAGGAGATGACACATGGATTTGGAAATCCTTCAACAACTAATGTATCCAGACCAACTCACTAGCTGTTGAAGCTAAGGCTCTATATTACGCTTGGTGAAGAATGATAGATATTGTTTTTCTTTTAGCTTTTCAAGAAACTAAAGAATCACCAATAAAAATGCAAAAACCAGTAACAAATTTTCTGGTGTCCAAACAAGATCTCCAATCAGCACCTACAAACGCCTTCAGATGGAGTGAGGATGAAGATAAAAAGAAAAGTCCTTGACCAGGATTGGATTTTAGATATCTGAGAAGATGATGAGCAATTTGTTAAGTGAGGTATCCGAGGCTGAGACAAAACCCGACTTAGTTTATGGACAACAAAAGTGATATTAGGAAGAGATAGAGTGAGATAAAGAAGGCGACCAATTAATCGTCTATAAGAAGAAGCATCGGTAGGAGATCACCATCGAGACACTAAGATGCACCTTAGGATCCATAGAAGCTGAAGTGGGTTTGTAGGCTAAGTATCATGTGTCTTCAAGAAGTTGGAGAGTGTAATGTCTTTGAGATAGAACTAGGCCTTTGGTTGAATGAGCAATTTGAAGTCCAAGAAAATATTTCAAATTTCCCAAATCTTTCGACTTGAGTTGGCTATGAAGGAAGAGCTTTAAAGATCGAATAGTACGTAGAATAGGACCCGGTGATGATAATATCATCAACATAAACCAATAGAGCAACAAAGGAAGATCCGAGCCTTTGGTAAAGCAGAGAATGTAATCGATTTGGATTGAGTAAATCCAAATTGAATTAAGACATGAGAGAATTTTGAATACCATTGTCTTGAAGCTTGTTTGAGGCCATATATAGATTTATGTAATCTACAAACCATCTTTTCCTTTTCACGAACATTGTCCATTTTTCTATTATAACCAAGAGCAAGATCCATGTACACTTCTTCAAACAAGTCACCATTAAGGAATGCATTATTTACATCAAGTTGAACTAAATGCCATTGTTGACTAGTAGCAATGGCCAACAAAATTTTAAATGTAACTAATTTTTCCACAGGAGAAAATGTTTCAATGAAATCCAATCCTTCTTGTTGAGTATACCCCTTTGCAACTAAACGAGCTTTGTATTTTTCAATAGAACCATCGGACTTGTGCTTAATTTTGTATATCCATTTGCAACCAATAGAGTGTTTTTCTATGGGTAAAAGAACAACCCGACCATGTGTGATTAAGTTCCATAGCATCCAACTCGACTTGCATATGACTCTCCAATGAGAAAATTTAAGCGCTTGATGGTAGAATTGAGGCTCAAACCGAGATGAGATATTAAGAACAAAGTTCTTGTGGGAAATGGATAAAGAACTGTAAGATATATATTTTGATAAAGGGTATGAAGTATCACATGTGGGAAATGTTTTATGAGACATTAAATGACAATGAAAGTCTCTGAGATAGGTAGGAGTTTTTGGAATTCTGTTTGATCTTCTTAAAGGAATTTCGAAGAAGAGAAGGACTAAAACATTTTCAAGCATTATTATGAGTTTACGTATGGTGATCAAATGTTGGAGATTTATCATTAGAAACTTGGGACGGAATAGGGTATATAGATGGTGTTATATGAGGAGCTTCAAGTGATGAAACTGGTAACACAAAATCAGGAAATGGATCAATTAACTCGTTTGAAGGAACCGTTGTATGAAAGGGAAAGATTTCCTCATAAAACACAACATCTCTGCAGATAAAGATTTGTTTATACTGAATGTCATAAAGTTTGTAATCTTTCATTCCAGAGGGATATCCAAGAAATACACAGGTTCGAGACCGAGGTTGAAATTTTGTTCCATGTGCTGTGAGTGTTGAAGCAAAAGCTAGGCAGCCAAATACCACGAAGGAAGAGTAACTAATAAAGACATTATAAAGAACTTTATAAGGTGACTGTGATGAAGCAATGGTGATGGAATTGATTAATTAGAAAGGTGGCGAAGGACACATTCATTCCAAAATTGAAGAGGAACTCTAGATTGAAAATATAGAGCTCTAGCAACATTGAGCAAGTGTTGATGTTTTCTTTCCACTATTGAGTTCTGTTGAGGTCTTTCTACACATGAGAATTGGTGCAAGGCTCCCTTAGTATTAAAGAAATCAGTGAATGCTAGCTCAGGAGCATTATCATATCTAAAAACTTTAATCTTAGCATTAAACTGAGTGGATATCATGTGGAAGAATTTTGGAATAATAGCACTAACATCAGATTTTTGTCTCAGTAAGAATGTCCAAGTGAACCGAGAGCAATCATCCACTAAAATTAGAAAATATCTATGTCCAACATGAGAAGGAACATGAAAAGGTCCCCAGATATCACAGTGAATCAATTCAAAAGAAAATTGGCATATATGATTATGAGATTCAAAAGATAACTTCCTTTGTTTAGCTAATGGACATATATAACAAGGAGCAGACTTTAGGGTTTGGAAATATCACAAGACAATGGTTTTCAAACTATCTAGTCGTTTGAATGATGGGTGACCAAGTCTATTGTGCTAAATGGATGAGAGATATTATTTACAAATGCTGTAGAAACGTAAGTAGCTGCATCAAGAACATAAAGTTCTTCAAATTTTTCACCCTTGTCAATCATCCTCTTGTTGCTGATTTCCTAAATAGTGAAGTGATCAGGAAAAAAGTTAATTGTGAGTTGAGAATCGGATGTAAGACAACTCACAGAAATCAAGTTAAATTTGAATCACAAACAAAACATCCTTGAGAATGAGCATAGGAATTAGTTTAGCATCACCACTGAAGTTAACTTGAATCTGTAAATGGTTAGGCAAAGTGACATTGCAATTCTGTATAGATCTCATAGAAAGAAAAGCAGCAGCACTTGAGCATATATGTTTTGTAGCCCTTGAATCTATTATCCACGACTGATTTTGATTTGAAGAAAATATGGGATTCCGAGATACTGAAAAGAAGATAACTGTAGTGTAAGATGTATCTGAAGTTTCATGTTGATCAGTAGCTGTCTTAGCTGATGAAGTTAGATGGCTGGAAAGCATGGACATAAGCTGTTGACATTGATTTGAGTTGAGGCTTTGAAAGAAATTCCCAACACCAATTTGCTGATCAGACACTTGATTTACAGCAGTATAGTTGATGTTTGAAGAAGAATTGTCCCTTTGTTTGTGTTTGTAACCAGGTGGATAACCATGCAATTTGTAGCATCTTTCAACAGTGTGACCATGGAAGTTGCGTATGAAATGTGAAAGGCCTCTCTTTCTTACGCCCTTTATAAGTTCCGACTTTTGAGTTATTGTGATTATTATTCTTGGTATAATTTCCATGGCCATAATTTTCAGTATTATCTCGATCTCTTAGAATGATCACTCTTAATGATAAATGTCATATTGTTAGTAGAATCGAAGTAGGATTGATCGAACACCTACTTTTCTTTGATGTTCTTCTTGAGAAATTAAAGGCAAACACTTTATTTATGGGTTGTAAAGGATCCATGAGAAATAATTGTCCCCTAACTTGAGAAAAGAGTCATGTAATCCCATGAGAAAAGACATGATGTATTCCATTTGATAATGTGAATTGAGATTTTTAACTCCACCACAAGTGCATTTTCCACAATTGCGCATCGGTGCGTAATTGCTTAATTCTTCCCATATAGTTTTCGGTTTAGTGAAATAAACACTAATGGAATCCTGATCTTGAATTAAATTCATCAATTCACGATGTAATTGGAAAATTCTAGGGCCATTTCTCTGTTGAAATCGATCCTTAAGATCTAACCAGATTTCATATGCAAATTCAACAAATATCACACTTGCTGATATATCTTTAGAAACAGAATTCAATATCCAAGAAATAACAATATTGTTATTCCTAATCCAAGAATTAAGGAGTTCCAGATCACTACCTTCAGGTTTGATGATTGAACCATCAATGAATCCCAGTTTGTTCTTTACAGACAATGCAATCAGCATCGATCTGCTCTAGGAGGCATAGTTATCTCCAGTTAACAGTTGTGACACGAGAACAATTCTTGGACTATTTGAATGATGCAAGAAGAAATGACTGGAAGGATCATCAATGATTTAATTTGTTTGAAGAAGAGTTAGATGCAATGACATTTGTAGATTGTGGAGATTCCATGACAATTGAAGATGATAATACTCAATCTGTTGTTATGCTGATTTATTTGTTTGAAGTTCTGATGATTTAAACTAGTGGAATTGTAGCGGATTTGAGCTTAGTGCTATGATACCATATTGAGCTAAATGTAGAATGAAATGGAGAAATAGAATTGATTCTTATTCATCTGGTTTTCTTCTTTCTGTAAAACAGCTGAGGTGAAATATAAATACAATGAAGAATGAGTTTGTTACATTGCAAGAACAATTCGGTTATAACAATCCAAACTAACTATCTAACTAACTAATAAAAACTCTATATACAAGTTCCAATACGAGGCTTCCTCGTTTCCCAAGAATTATTATTCCAACACAAAAAAGCCAAATTATTTTCTTATTCCAGGTGATGGAGAATTTGACATGAAGCTATATAGAACAACACAATGAGAAAGAGAAAGAGAGGGTAAGAGGGATTGTGTGAAGTGGAAACAAAATATGTTTGTATTCTAATACACTTGAATCCACGAGTATGGGTTCAAAATCGAGGGACAAAATATGTTTGTATTCCATTAAATGTTCTATTTTTGCTATTTGAATTTATTTAAGCTAAGAGTAAAATCATAAAAAAAAATTATTTGGAGACCATCAATGTAAATTAATAAAAGGATGTTGACGATATCTGTGAATAAAATTGAATGGAGATGATATTGCTACAAAACTGAAAGAATTGGAGAATTTGAGTGTAATTTACCCTAATAGTATGTAACATGTGGCTTATAACGATGATGTAATATACTCCATTCGTCCCATAAAGATAGGCTTACTTTTATTTTCACACAAATTAAGAAAATGTAATTATTATAGTTGGAATGATAATTTTTACTTATATTTTTCCTAATATATCTCTACATTAATATAATGATAGTTCTTATTTGTTACTAACAAGACACATTAAATATGATCATATTAAAAAATTAAAAAATAACTATATTACGAGCAGGGAAAGTGGACTATAATTTGTGAGATAGATGGAGTATATTTTATCTAAATATTTAAATAATTATTTTTCAATTAAATATATATGAATCTAATGCTTGAAAATACAATGTAATATATGCTATAAAATAATATATTATCATACTTACTCTAGAACAATGTATTCAATTTAGATTGTAATTCGTGTTGAAACCCTATATAACAATTATTGTTATAATAAACTTCCATACTTGAGTTTTGACTCTCTCAATTCTCTTTTCTTATTCTTTAGTTTTATAATATGCTATAATCTCTAGCTTAAGCGAGGTTTTTTTTTTTATTACGTTAAAAAAGAGAGGAAAAATCAAGTATTAGGAAGCATTAATCGAATTTTTCAAACAAAAACATATCAAATTTGGGCTATTAAGATTTATAGACTACCTAAAACTTTCAACATTTTCAAATCGAAAAGTACTTTAATTTAATTCCTCATTTTACTACAAATAAGTTCATTCAGTAAAAGTTTTTTGATCTTATTATATATCAAATCGTGTAAGACTACAAGAATATTTTTATAATAATATTTAATGATGTTTATGCTTCTCAAGAAGCATAACTAAAAATCGTATATGTTCATGACGGATAATTTTGCCCCTGACTTAAATATATTAAAGAGGGAAAAAATAGAAAAAATTGCAGTTGAGGTCCCTAACTTTTTTTAATGACCATTTTCTTTTCCTTTTTTTTTTTTTAAAATTGTTTCAAATAATAGAATATGAATATACTACTTTGTCCTTATTAAATTGGTCAAATTTAGGTCACATACTTGATTTTTTGTCAATTAACGGACCTTTGTAGTTTATACAGATTTCGTCCAGATGTCCGTTAATTGACAAAATTAGAAATTAAAGGACATTTGGACGAAATCTGTCCAGACTCCAAAGGTCCTTTCGGTATAAAAAAATAAAAAGTTTAGAATTTATTTGCACTTTTGAAAAGTTTAGGGTCCCAAATTGTAATTTTTCTATTATATTTTTTTTGTTATTTTAATTTATTTAATATAGGGCAAAATCGTCAAAAATGACATTTGAGGATTATCTGTGCGAATTAATGAAATGATGAGAACAATATCTGCGAATAAAATTGAATAGAGATAATATTGCTACTCAGTTGAAAGAATGAAGATTATGAGTATAATTTATCCTAATATTTTAGATCGATATTGTAGCTTATGAATAGGAACAATTTTAATATTTTTTTTTCAAGTATACTACGTCATTGTTACTAAAGAAGTGTGCACACGCTCACACACACACACGTGTGCGCGTGTGTGTGTATCAATATATACACTCTTGAAAAAGTATAATTTAACCAATAAAAATATATTCTACAAAGAATATAAATATGTACATGATATAGATATGCAATTGCGAAGGGTGTTTGTTGTTAGTATTGTTGGATTCCATAGTCGAAAACCTCCCACATTTCGACATTCATAGGTGGCAATTATTCACTCTTTGGTACCAAACTTATTTTTGATGGATTGGGATTATTGTCCCAATAAGAAAAAACATGGATGACCTACCATCTTAATTTCCCATCAAAAGAGGTGGTTTTTCTTTTCTATTATGCCTCGGCATTTTGCATGACCTTTGAAAATAAAAGTTCATATTTTGGATAGATAATCATTTTGGATGACATTTAAGGGTAATTTGTACTTATGTTCTTCAACATTTGCAATTGGTTATTAATCTATCCCGACCAATTTTTTTAACATTAGCTATCCCCAACCTTTATAGGTTTGTTGCAAATCACATCCCTATTGACATATTTAGACGGATTTGCTCTCTTTTTTAAATAAACAAAATAAATTGAAAGTGTTTTTTGAAGAATTTGGAGTGAATTATTCATTTTTTGTGGTAATTGATTTAGTGTCTTGAGACTTTTTCTATTGTAGATCTTTCTTATTCGTCATCTTTGTTTACTTTGTTTTAGTCCATAACTAAAGAATTGTGTGGTTTTGTAAGAGATTATGCGTGATTCGGTTCAATTTCGGTTTGTAGATTGGTGAAGCGATTCAATGGAAGAGAAGAAGATAGTGAAGGTGATTTACATGGATTTTGTTGCAAGGCACTAAGTGAGCGTAAAATTACGTGGATTTTTGGGAATTCTTCAATTCAAATGTGCCTCCGATCATGAAATTGGAAGTAGATCGAGCGACCGTCAAAAGCTCAAGAATTTTGCGAAATTGATTGATTACGTGGTAGAATTTTCATCAAGTTATTGCAAAGGTAACAAAAATGGAGTCGGTCGAATTAGCTCATGGGGTGGGGTATGTTTTTGGGAAGATGAAGTTATTTTGTGCTTTTTAAAAGTTATGAGATTTTATTTACAATTTTTTTTATTGTTTTTAGCTTTTTTCTATTTTTGTTTATTTAAAGAAGAGGAAAATCTATCAAAATATGTGATTGAGGACGTGATTTGCAATTACCTGAAAGGTTGGGGATGTCTGGTACTAAAAAAATTAGTTGGGAATAAATTAGTAACAGATTTGAAAGGTTGGAGGACCAAAATTGCAAATTACTCAATAAAATAATGATCATTAATCCAATCTTCTATAATAAGTTGTGAGAACCTATCTTTTTTGGTAGGTATTTGGTTTTATAGAATTCAGAAATAATATACTCATTTCGTACTATAAAGATAAGTTTACTTATATTTTTACACAAATTAAGAAAATTTAGTTATTATAATTGGAATAATAAATTTTACTTATATTTTTCCAATATACCCATACAATTAATATAATGGTAGTTCATATTTGTTGATATGTTCAACAATTTGTAGGTTGAATGGCAGAGTGAAATGTGAACTTGTTCTTCCAACAACAAGACATTGCTACGGGAGTTTTCGATTGTTGTGCGATTGCGTGTGAGATAGAAAGTCTTGTGAGCGGTAGATGACAATGGGAAAATGTGTAGAAAAATAAGGTGGCACGTGCTCTAGACCTGGATTAGGCGGTGGTCCTCGTCAATTTGTTTTACACGGTTGTAGAGCCCTTACAATATTGGCAAGCCCGGTGTGGAAAGCGGCACAACCGCTAGCGGCGTGGTATACATGAAACTCGTTCTGATGCGTGGTCAAAGGAAACACTAGCAGAGATTGCTAAATCAAGTACTAGTTGAATGAACATGTATTAGTCGAATGCACGACAGTTGGTAAATGTTGATTAAACTATATCCCTATAAGTTTTAACAATTGATTGTGTTGTTTGTCTTTTCCATTTTGAAAAGGATGTGGATTAAGCTTTGTTCCTTTTGCACGTATGGATTGTTTAGTATCCTACCATATTCAATAAAAATATGCGGTTCTAGAATCGAGAAATTCCAATCTACATGAGAGTTAGTTGATGGCGATTATTGGGTGGGCAACTACTAATTACATAATAGTCTTACCACTTTATCCGATTCGAAAGAATACCATATAAATGTGGACAACATTGGAGCGATCATGACTACATCTTGTTTTCGCACAATATCGATAAGAAACATGTAAGACAAGGTCTAATTAGTTAGGTCGGACTTAATTACTTATTGGACCAAATTAATTAATTAATTGGGCCCGTTTGTTAATGGTTTCTAGTTGGACTAGAACTAGGATTGAGGTTAGCCCCGCCTATAAATACAAATGCACAACATTTTAAATTAAGAAGGTGGTCTTCATTACTTGCTAGCACAAGCAAAAAGACAACCCGATACAATTACTCCCAAAAGTTTCGTTTTCATTTGTTCTTGATCATAGAAATCTAGATCTGTTGTTGTTGTTGTTGTTGTGTGGATTACTATTGGAGGTGGACAATTGGACAACTATGGTCTTGAAGATCGTACCTCCAACTAATCAAATAATCAGATTCTACGGTATTTATTAAGGTAAACTTTTATCATGAATTATATCTAAGTATAAGGATAATCTAGCTTAAAGAAATTATAGATTTAATTTTTGCTATGCATATATACGTCAATTCTTTACAGTGGTATCAGAACTTACCTTGTTACTTGTTAAAGTTTATTAGACTGCTTTGATGAATCAAACAATAATTGTTATTGGTGTATTAATTTGATTTGAAATTTGTGATAGTAAAATAAAAATTGTGAATTTTGAAATTAAAATATGAATTTGATTTAGATTTTACTTTTGGAACGTGTCAATTTAATCAAAAAAAAAAAAAAAAAAAAAAAAAGGAGAGATGGTGGCATCGGTACAAGACTTTGAAAGTCGCCGTCGTCGGAGGCGCCAACAAGCGATGGTGCCATCGCCACTGCTAAGAGTAGCAGCACCACAACTCTTCATTCGTCGCCCACTTCGCTAAGAGTAGCGAGACCATACCTTCTTCCCCGACTCCTTTTATTTTTTGACTAGCACTTTTCGGTATGGAAGGTCCGCCAAGGTCGAGGATTAGGGTTTCGACCTTGTTTTCAAATTGAAAATGGGAAATTGCATGAGAAGCCCTCGATTTCAAAAGATTTAGTTGGGGCCTTCTTGTAATTTCAAAAATTGCAAAGGAAGGACTCATTTTTAAAAAAATTAAAGGACTGACTTTGCAATTTTAAAATTGCACATTAAGTCCTCAAACTTTAAAAGAAAAATATCTCAAATGTAATTTTAATTTTTTGAAAAATTGTAATTATCTAACTTTTAATGTTGGTTAAATATTCAGTATTCACTAAAATTCTTTTTAAATCATATTTTCAATTTTTGATTGGATTAAGTTCTTTTACTTTATAAAATTGCAATTTTGACCATAGACTTATTTTATTTTCAATTTAGGGTATGACTTTAAATTGAGAGATAAATAAATTTTTAAAATCTCCATTATTAATAAAATTAATTGATTAATTGGATTAATTGATTAATTTTATTGTTGAAAAAATTAATTAATTAATTAGATTAATTATTTAATTTCGTCTAGTTCGCTCAAATGTCTAAAATATTTAGACTTATAATGTCAAAGTTGCAAATTTAGAAATTAACATATTTTTAATATTTGATATTAAAATGAATGTTTAGTAGATGATTATGGACTCGACCCATGTGATTGGTTGTATGGTTAATTATTCCTATTGGTTGTTGGTTGTTGGTTGGACCTGCGAGCCTATTATTAATTAAATAGGCATGCAAGTCTATTATTTAATTGAGTTTTTTAACTCTTTATTTATTATGGGCTGCGTGTTCATTTATCTAGGCCTGCGTGCCAATTAGTATAGGATACATATTGCAGTTGGGCCACAAAGAAGCAACTAGTATAGGATACAGATTGCAGTGGGGGTGGAAATGATTACATCAAAGATTTGTTGAGCGAATGCAACGTTCCTTAGAATTGACCGACTAATCTTCCTTTTGGCTCAGAAAGATTAGATAGATAAAGTCCATAATTATCTACGATTATTATTATGTATGATTAATTGTATTATGGATGTTAGTTAATATACATAAATGTGATGAAATAAACCCTTCTTTATCAAAATATTAAATTTGTATTAAATGGTTAATACAACGTGTCTTCTATTATTATAGTGAAAAACTAGAGTACATTATTGATGTCAGTTTGTTGAGTCGCTCATGAATATGTTTATCACTATGAAACATTTGATTTTTTTGAACAATGGGTCGAATTTAACAAAAAAATTAATTTTTATTAAGTCACTCAAGGAAATAAAATTTTAAGGGCACAATCAAGTAAACACATAAGAAGTGTGCGACAATAAGTTATCTACTTGATGATCTAGGAGTCACATAGAGATGTGATTGATAGGACTATCTATCTCGATGTTTTATTAGGATTTATTGAGTCACTCAAGGTTCTAATAAAACAAAAGAGATCTTAGTCCACTGGAATCTAACCAGTTCTATTGATTAATGTTTGATGGTCATTAATTCAATTTAAACAGTGAGAGTATAATTAATTTAATATAAGTCCGTGTTAAATTGATTTTCTGTATTTAATTAATTGTTCTATCTTGTCATTTAATTTTTGAATCATGAGTAACCATATGAGTTTGAGAAGCATATTGGATGCTAACAAATATATCGGAAAAAAATTTCGGAATGACACCACAATCGAAAATTGTTCTCAAGCATAAAAAGAAAAATTGGATGTCATTGAGCGACCCAATGCTGGGAGCTCTAATTAGGAGGCTACGCAGAGAGCGTCTGAGCTTAAAAAAAACACAGTGATAACAATAACACTACAACATGTGATGCTTGCAAAATGTTACATGAGTTAGAAAAGCTGCACGAGGGTATGGATACCTATACCAATATACATATCATTTCAACTAGTTGAATGATAAACAGTCACGGACTGAAATGTATGAGACATTCAAAAGGTTATACAAAGGTATGATGGTAAAAGGATCTTCAGTTAGTGCTCATGTACTAAAGATAATTGGTTATATTGAAAAATTAAACCAGTTGAGATTTACCATGGACAACGAGCTAAGTGTTGACTTAGTTATGCAATCCCAACCTAATAACTTTTCACAGTTTATTATGAGCTTCAATATGAATAAGAATCGGTGTACCCTACTCGAGTTTGCTAAATATGCTAAAATTGTTGAGTCCAATAGAATGGGTAAGTTTTGGCCATTGACACCTCTAAGGGTACTAAGAAGAAATTTAAAAGGACCTTTAAGAAAGGATCGAAGAAGACCAAATATATTGGAAAATAGTTAAAACAGACAAAGACAAATTCAAGTCTAATGATCCATGTTTTCAATGTGGAAACAAATAGCATTAGAAGAGGAACTGCAATGCATAAAAGAGATAAAACTAAAAACTCATATCTTTGGTAATGCATACTCGTTCATATAAATAAAAATGCATCACCAAGTTATATAAAGATGAATACTTGGATTCAAATGATTATGAATCATTTGATAAGTGTGAATCATGCTCGTTAGGCAAGATGACCTAGAACCCATTTTTTGGAAAGGGAGTCAAAGTTGTAGACATTTTGGGTCTAGTACGTACTGATGTATATGGACAAATATCTACAAATGCTAGATGTGGCTTTTCTTACTTCATCATATTTATAGATGACCATTCTAGATATAGTTTCATATGCTTGATAGAATTCAAGAGAGAAATCCTTAAAAAGTTCAAAGAATTCAAGCAAGAAGTAGAAATGCAAGAAAAATATTCTAACACTTAGATATGATCGAGGTGACGAATATTTGAGGAGTGAGTTTTTAGACTAACTAAGAGATAACGAGATTTTCTTCTTTGTGGACTCCACCGTATACACCACAACAAAATGGTGTATGTAACACCTCGAAAATTTCGTATCTTAATTTTATAATTTAGAAAATCTAAATTCGTATTTTCTTAGGAAAAATCCAATGATCTCCAAAATTGTTAAGTTTGGTATGCCAATACTATAAGTTTATGGAGAAAGTATATAAATTGCATTGGATTAAAGTATTGAGACTTTTAGGAAAAATATTAAGTTGTGAAAAATGTTTGGGCTTGATCGAATTTAATCCCATAGATTAGGACTAAGATGAAAATTCTGGAAAAATTCAAGTTAATTACAGTTTTGCCATTGTTTCTAACCAACTTTGCAACTGTCGTGTGTAATGTGCATTGACCCGTAGCCTATGCATATTATACCATCGCATAGTTCTTATTGAGATGTTTTCCAAATAAGGGAAGGACCCGAAAAGAAAAAAGAAACGAAAAGAAAGAAGAAACAAAAAAAGAAAGTTAAAAAGAAATGAAAAGTAAGAAAAGATGAATGGAACTATTTTTGGTTAGTATATGCATTGTATTCCAATGTTTAGCACCCATACTAGGCACATTGTATTGATTGCTTGTGAGTGATCATCAAAGGCATTTCATGAAACATATATGTGATTAATTGTTTGGAACTTAATGTGTGATTATGATGTTATTCACTTATGTGAGAATTAAACAACAAGGTTAGAAGGTAAAGTGAAGGAAATTCCATTCAATTGAATATATGAATTATGTGATTTCATGTTTATGTGCTACATTGCTCACTAAGCTACATTGCTTATAGTCGTTTCATGACTAATGTAGGAAATGGAGCGAAACTACGTTGAGGTAATGCATACTTATGAAAGGGCATCGAGAAACGGGTTGGATATCTATATCATCACCAAGAAAGATGTATGGGTTCATTTTCTGCAATGGCCGGGCTTGTACATTAAGGAAAGATCTTACAAAACGATATATGTCTACAATGCCATCACACTAGAGCCGAATGGGACTCTCTTTTTTATGTACTAAATAACTCAGTCTTTGATGGTTGTTTTTGTAGTTTCAAAGATTTCTTGTATCCCTTAACTTTTTGTGGACATTTTAAAGTTGGCTTGTCAAAACATTTTGAGTAATGGATCAACCAAGTATGTCATTCTGACCCTTTTTGCTATCGGAATGGCGATACCTAATTTTGAAGGAATGGATGCTACTTTTGCTTGAAGAAAATGTAATATGTTAAAAGGAATCCTTGTGTAATGGTTTGTAAGGTGGAAATCAAAGTATTTAAAGTCATTGAGTATTTGGTATATTCTTGTGCTCTTATAAATTGTGTGAAATGCTCAAATTATCTCTTCTAAATGTTCTTGGGTAATTATGGAGTAAGATATAAAATTTGAAAAAGTTTAATAAGGTTTTAGTTTGAAACTATTTATGTCACAACAGGAGGATACTAGTATCCACCTGCAGCTAAGTTTTCAGTTCAACTGAAGGCTACTAGTAGCTTTTAGCTGAGACAAAAAAAAAATTTAAAGAAAATTTCAGAGGTCATCACAGTGTATTTGAAACGAAAAACCGCACCTTACTTAATATGGTGTGATTAATGATGAGCCACACAGTTCTTCCAAAATCATTTTGGAGATATGCACTTAACACTGCATGTTACATACTAAACCGTGTTCTATTTAAATTGGTCAATAAAACTCCATACGAGTTATGGAAATGAAAAAAGACCCGATTTTTCATACTTGAAGGCTTGGGGTTGCGACGCTTATATGGAGCCCTTTGAATCGGACAAGCTAGGAGATAAATCTAATAAATATTTATTTGTGGAGTATCTAGAGGAAACTGCAAGATACTATTTCTACAATCCCATCAAGCTGAAGGTCATCGTATCGAAACATGCTGTATTTTTAGAGAAGACAGTGAGATCAACGTAGATCTTGAAGAGGTTCAAGAAACCACAAATAAAATCGACCAATTAGATGAACCAATGGCTAAGCTTGCATTTGATGAGGCAAAGATTGGAAAAGAGGAACCGCCACTCCCAAGGATACGCCAACTTGGCGTAAGTCGAAAGCAGGTCATTCGTTCTCCTCGAGACACGATTTCCTAATTACTAGTAATGTATTACTAATTGAGGAAGATGAACCTACTACTTATGCAGAATTGAAGTCAAGTGTTGACTTAAAAAGATGGCAGGAAGCCATGGAATTCGAGATGAACTCCATGTACGAAAACAAGGTTTGGACCTTGGTTGACACCGCCTGAAGGAGTAAAACCTACAGGCGTAAATTGGTTTACAAGAAAAATGTCGACATGGATAGTAATGTTCATACTTACAAGGCATAATTGGTTGCGAAGGGTTACAAGCAAAGACAATGAATTGACTTTGATGAAACTTTCTCACCAAGAGCCATGTTTAAATTAATTCGATTATGCTTATGATAGCAAAGATACCATGACTATGAGATATGAAAAATAGATGTCAAAACTGTATTCTTTAACGGGAATCTTAGTGAGGATGTGTACATGACACAACTCGAATGTTTTGAATCCACAGAGACAAACAAGGTATGCGAACTACTGAAATCTGTATATGGATTAAAGCAAGCCTCTCAGAGCTGGAATCTTTGTTTTAATGAAACAATCAAAATGTTTGAATTTACTAAGAATGAAGATGAACCATGTGTGTATAAAAGGTTAGTGAGAGTAAAGTCATGTTTCTAATTTTGTATGTAGATGACATACTATTATTAGAAAATGATATCCTCGATGCTAAAATTAGTAAAATTGTGGTTAATCCAAAGAAATTTTTTTCATGAAAGATATGGGAGAGGCAGCGTACATTCTCGATATAAAGATCTATAGAGATAGATCTAATAGAATGCTTAGTCTATCTCAATCTACGTACATAGATAAAATCTTGAGAAGATTTAGCATGGAAGAGTCCAAGCGAGGACTCTATCCTATTGGGCATGGGATCTATTTCTCAAAAGAGTGTCCAAAAACATAGATTGTAAAAGATCGTATGGATATGATTCCTTATGCATCACCTATAAGATCTATCATGTATGCCATGTTATGTACTTGACCGGATGTTTCATATGCTTTGAGTGTCACAAGCAGGTTCCAAGTGAATTCTAGCGAGAAACATTGGATCATGGTCAAGAACATTCTTAGGTACTTAAGAAGAACTAAATACATGTTCTTGATGTATGGAGAAAATGTACTTGGAATTCAAGGATATGCCGATGCCGACTTTTAGTCTGATACAAACGATATCAAATCTCAATCCTGATAAGTATTTACTCTAAATAATGGTGCGGTCAGTTGAAAAAGTTCCAAACAATAAACAACCGATGATCCAACTATAAAAGTCGAATATATAGCTGTTTTAGAAGCAGCAAATGAAACGGTTTGGATCAAGAAGTTCTTTAATGAACTTGGAATAGTTCCTACCATTGTTGATCCAATAACTCAGTATTGTGATAACAACTTGTATTGTGATAACAATGGAGCCAGCACACAAGCGAAGGAACCCATGTACACAAGCGAAGGAACCCATGTCTCATCAATGATCTAGATATATATTGAAGCTGTATCATCTCATTTGAGAGATAATCTTAAGAAATGACATAAAGATAGAACGAGTCCTAATATATGATAATGTATCAAATCCTTTAACAAAGTTGTTGTCCCAGCACAAGTATTATGGTCATGCTAAATCTGATAGTAGTAAGATACCTAAGTGATTGGATCGAGTTTGTATGGGACATTTTGTGATATACTCTTTGCTAAACATTGATGTGTATGAACAAATTGATTAACTAAATGCTTGTCTACATTTTAATGGCAGATCTGTTTATTTTAAATTTTATTATTTAAAATAATAGAGTCCGAAGAAAAGTTCATAGTAACTTGTTAATCACAAGATGTTGTGATTATGATATATAAGTTATAAATAACTTATTCTTGAAATATCTCTAGTCATAGTAATAATGAGATACATATATTATTATTGCGGATAAACTAGCATGTGTTGCATTTCTTTTGTGAAAAGTAGCTGATCTCACAAACTAAGATGTAGAGGGACTTTTGAATAAACACGTGAATACATTGTTAAGAGAACATGACATTGGATGATCCGCCTAGAGATTCCACATGGATAACTATCCAAGCGTCAGTGATAAATCTCTAATGCGCGGTAGTGGATTTGGTCCTTTGACTTGAGGACCTCATAGAATCTTATGTGAGGACCACTATACTTTGGCAAACGTTTGATGGGACTCAGAGATTATGAGTCATTAGGAAGACGTCGACGGGTATAGTGAGAATATGAAGGTTGTGAATGTCCAATATGAGGATTCGTCACTCTTGGAAAGTAGGACATTATAACCCCGATTTTTGTCTACTTAAGTTAATATAAATTTAAATCGTGGCCGATGTGAAGTTATGAGTTGAAAATGTTTCAATCATAACTAGATTAGATCATCGAAGAGTTAGGGTAAATAATATAATTGGTTGAAATGAGATTGACGCTGATCCATATCTCTTAACCAATTGGGTTATATTGATGAAATGATTATATTTCCACGGTAACTGCACATATATTGGTTCTGTCATACCACATGACATTTCCCTTCACATAGATTGTCTTGACACATTGTTAGATGTCAATCTTGAATGGCAACATGAATTGATCGATCTAGGTGAATCGATGAGAATTTCACTGCGTTTGCTATTGTGAATGAGAACTTAATGGGTCACACTCATAAGGCGAGAATTGAGCATCTGGAGTTGGACTTTGTCCAAGTAGGAGATTGTAAGAATTAATATCCAAGGTCCAATTAGTTGGGTGGGATGTAATTACTTATTGGACCAAATTAATTAATTAAATTAATTCTCGGAGCCTGTTTGTTGATGGCTTCTACTAGAACTAGGACTAGGGTTAGCTCGCTTATAAATAAAAAGGCACAACAAATTAAGTTAAGTAGTTTGTCATCATTACGTGCTAGCATAAGCAAAAAGACAACACAATACTGATTACTCCAAAAAGTTCCGCTTTCATCCATTTCTTGATCGTAATAGTTTAGATCTATTCTTGCTATGTGGATTACTATTGGAAGTTGGACAATTAGACAATTTGTGGTCTTGAAGATCGTACCTCCAAAGAAACTAGATAATCGATTCTATAGTATTCATCAAAATAAACTTCTATCACGATTTCCATCTAAGTACAAGGATGATCCAGCTTATAAGAATTACAGATTTAATTTTCGCTGTGCATCTATACGTCAATTCTTTCTAAAATAGTTGATGATGTTCCACGTTGACTTTTAGGCGTGGAATTATACCATGTAAAATTGCAATGATGACTTCTATAGTGATCTTGATCTACTACAAAAAGTGACTGACTGCATCAATCTAATGACTGATATGATAGTGAAAACCAATGTGTATCAAGAACGAATGGAGTGGATAAGGGTAATCCATTTGAATGTATAATGATATCAGCCTCCACCCACGCCGGTAAGTTCTTATATTTTAATATTAACAATCTGAAAATTTAATCATTACATTCATTCTTCATTTCTTGTTCAGTAACTACATGAAATTATTTCGTGTACAGTTACAATAGCGGTATATTTATGATTAAATTCATCTGAGTGTTTTTTAACAAATAAACCTATCCACCTGGTCTCCTGGATCGTATGAAGCTGTTTAGACAAAAGCTGTTGATTGACTTTTTCCATAACAAAATTATCTTCCATCCTGATGATGTATACATTTTTTTTTATTTTGCAATGTATATATGTTCCAGGGCATGATTTTGTAAGTTCATTTTTTTTCTTGTACAAACCTAGTTTTTTTCATTGCACGTTAAAATTCCATTTTATGCATATGATTCCAATAGGTTATATTTTGTTTTGTTTCAAACAAAACAAGTGCCTGATTCTATATCAATTGATTTCAATCTGGAATATTTACAGAAAAATGTGTTGTCTAACCCTTTCAAATATCTTGGTTAATTTTAGAGCTAATTATATATAAATGCAATATAGTTGCGCTCATTCCATGTACTAGTTAATAGTGCTTATTTGTTTCAACTTTGAAAAACTTACTAAAGCTATCTGAAATGAAAATAACAACCACCAATCACCACAACCCAATATCCCGACCAGGGCCAGTCCTGTAATTTTCAGGGCCTGAGGCGAACTTCATAAATTGGCCCCCCTTATGAGTCGCGAAAAATAAAGAAATAGCAATTTATATTAACAGGGCTGGCCCTGAGATTTGGGGGGCATTAGGTGAAAATTTAAATGGGACCCTTAATATATTGAGATGTTTTTAAAATATAAAATTTTGAGAGACAATTAAAAATGATTGGAATTTGTATTAAAATATGGAACCTAATATGTTGTCTGCTACGCAGAAATGAAAGCCTTAATTGATAATTACAATTTCATTCAAGAGGATGTCAGCCAACCAAAACAAGAACATATTTTTCATTAGAAATTTTTTACTTGGGCCTTATTTTTCATCGTCGTGGGGGTTGGAAGGGGGGTAGGTAGCCCCCCTCTTGGGGGCTCGGGGGCAACGTCCCCGAAAGGTATACGGTATTTGTATTTTCTTAAGTAAGAGTATTTTTCAAAATTTTGCCTTAGAGTTTCATTACGATTAGAAAAACTTTCATTGTGTTATTATATAAAGGGACTAATCTCTTGTAAATAAAAATTATCATTTTTTATAGGACTATATAAATTTTTGTGTTCTTTAGTCTTTGCCCTTCTATTTATTGCTTTAATCTTAATAATTTAGAAAATCATTTTGATTCAAAATAATAATTTCTAAAATGAAGTTTAAATAGAAAATTGCACGGTCTACAATTTAAAGACAATATATATATATATATATATATATATATATATATATATATATATATATATATATATATTTGGGCCAATTAACGATTTGCCGATTAGATAATATTTTTCAATCTTCAATCTCTATGATTTGCAGTCGCCAGAAAAAGGTTGAACCGCTGAAGGGTCAAGCAAAAATAACGTGAAGGCTGGCTAAAGGCTTAAGCAATCAAGCAATGAGGATGAGGGAAGGAAAGCATTATGGTTTATCCGTTTATGGACTAATGGACTATGACCCAACCAAATCACTTAACCAAAAATTTTGGGCTGTTCAATTTTATGTTTAATTTTTGGGCTATTCATTTTTTTTTTGGGGGCTATTCAATTTTTTTTTTAAATTTTGGGCCCCCCTCTACAATTGGGCCTGAGTCATGCGCCTCCTTTGCCTCAAGGGAGGACCGGCCATGATCCCGACGAATACTCATTGTAAATGCCATTGGGTTGACATCAATCTACATTACATGACACTAACATTGTAAACAATGCCACAAGCCATGACATCGGCTTTTAATACTTGAGGCTCATCATAGGTTTTACCACTCATTCTTGACGACGATGATCATCCTCTACAACGAAGGAACTTGTCTCCAATTCTATTTTATCCACTCACTACAAGAAATTGTATTTATAGCGGCGACACTAATTGCGACGACAAAATTCACCTCTATTAGTGTAGGACAATAGAGACGACAAAGCATTATCGTCGCTATAATGTCAAAATATATAGCGGCGACACATATGTCGTCGCTATATGTAACAGTCGTCTCTATTATCCATAATTTATAACGACGTCTTTTTATGTAAATCGCTAATGACTTTTACAAAGGATGGGAACAAATTGCGCCATTTTGTTGTTCCAATAGCAAAAACATGTGTCGACGCCATATATTTGTAGATGATGTTCTCATTTATGTGAATCATGATCTTCCTTGTAATGTGTAATATGGTTTATAGCAACGACATGACCTATATCAAGATTGGTGGGAATTGGCGCCCAATTCATATCTATAGTGATGACATATGTCGTCGCAATAGACTTATTGATAATTTGTCAGTCATGTGAGTTATTAAATTTCTCGTAATAAGTGATGTGGTCTGTAGCGACGACATATTGATTTATAGAGACGACATATGTCACCACTATAAATTCTTCTTTTCATCACACCATCTCCGCATTTGTATACTGTATGTCTACAATATTTTCATTTTCATCAGCCGAAATATTTCCAAGTCCATCGTTTTTCTCCATAATCATCTTCTTTACACTTCATTTCTTCATCTCCATCTATTATCTTTACTGTATTTGTGAAAATATAGTATTTTTCAAATATAGATATTGATAAAAGTTGGACAACAATTAGAAATTACATAAAATTTGCAGATTTTTGGAACGGTTTGAAAGCATTTATAAATATGGTGAGGTCATACGTAAATAGCGGAGGAATGATTAAATGTCCGTGCAAGAAATGTTTAAGCGGTCTTGCACATCTATTGAAAATTGTCGAGGCTCACATTTTTCGTAATGGTTTTGCGAAAAGTTATATAACTGGATATATCATGGCAAGACCGAGATTCATACTACGAATGTGTATAGACGAATGAGTGAGTGGTGTGGAGGATGAAATGATTGATGTCATGGACGGCGTAGTCGGTGATGAGCATCTTTGGTACAAGCACCAATGGTTATTATGATGAATTGTTTGAGGCTCTACATTCACCACTATACCAGGAGTTTCATCATTTTGTCTCTAAATTTTTTAGTCAAGTTGATGCATATTAAGGTTGTGAACAAATGGACAAACAAGTCTGTCGATGATCTTTTGAAATTGTTGAAGTTAGCTTTCCCAAACATGAACCTAGTAAACTTCTATTACGAAGCTAAGAAGATGATGACGAAGCTTGGTTTGGGTTACAAATCTATTCACGCCTGCAAGAACGACAGTGCAATAATTTAGGGTGAGCATGCTGATAGACAAACTTGTCCGATTTGCCAGAAAAGCCGTTGGGTGCACACTTCTGAGAAAGTGAACGGGAAGAATATTCTGCATAAGGTGTTGCGCTATTTTTCCTTGGCTCCCATACTAAAATGTATGTTCGCGACGAAGGATACTGTAAAACTCATACAGTGGCACAGTATAGGAAGGTCTACGGATGATGATAAAATGCAGCATCCCATTGATGGAAAGGCATGGCGGAATTTTGACATGAAACATCCAATGTTTGCAAGTGAGATCCAGAATGTCAGGTTAGGTTTGGCCGCGTCAGTTTCAATCCATTTGGTGACATGAATTTGGCGTACAACATGTGGCAAGTAGTTGTAACAGTTTACAACTTGCCACCTTGGTTATGCATAAAGCCTGAATACCTCATGCTTACTCTGTTGATACATGGTCCTAAAGCACCGGATAAGGACATTGATGTATTTTTATGAAGATTAGTGGATGAGTTGAAGGAGTTATGGGCCGATGGAATTGACTCGCGTCACGCTGGAACTAATAACAGGTCAATATTCACAATGCGTGCAACGTTGTTGTGGACTGTTAACGATTTTACGGCGACATGTAGTTTGTCGAGTTGGAGTGGTCAGGGGTACATGGCATGTCCTACATGCAATGAGGAAACTCCTTTAGTCCGTGTGATAAGTAAGACAGCTTATGTGGGTCACCGTCGGTTCCTGCAATCCAGATATCATTTTTAGAGCATTTTAGACTTCGACGGGAGGACGGAGAGACGACCACCTCCGCTCAGTTAATGCCTACAGACATTTTAGCATAGTTAAGCCATGTCGGACATAAAATTCTAGGAAAGCACCCTAACTACATTGGTGGTGCTAGAAAGAGGAGATTTGATGACGAGCTGAATTGGAGAAAAAATGAGCATTTTCTATGAGTTGCCGTATTGGTCTTCTCTGAGCTCAAACATAACATCGATGTCATGCACGTGGAGAAGAATGTTTGTGACGACTTGCTCGGTACAATTATGGATGATTTATTCAAATCAAAGGACACGATCAATGCCGAGCACGATTTGATGCAATTAGGGATCAAAAGAGAGTTGCACTTGTATCAGAACGGGAATAGGTGTATGAAGTGTGCCTCATGTTACACCATGTCATCTGAAAATCGTCAGAAGTTTTGTAAATTTATCCGATCGGTTGAGTTTTTCGATGGCTTCGCTTTTAATCTTTAGAAGAATATTGCTCGATGACACCGCATTATTGGGTTGAAGTCACACGATTCCCACATTATCATGCAATGGTTATTGCCAGTCAGATGTCGAGCGTTCTTGAATAATACTATTTCCACAACAATTATTGAACTGTGCACGTTCTTCAAGTAGCTTTGTGCAAGAACGTTAAAGGTTAGCGACATGATGACTTTCCACGATCACCTGGTACTCATCCTCTATAATTTGGAATGGATCTTTCCGCCAACCTTCTTCGACATCATGATTTACCTCGTAATGCATTTGCCAAAAGAGGCAATCCTTGGAGGTTCGGTGCACATGAGATGGATGTTTCCATTCGAACGATATCTGAAGAAACTGAAGGACTACGTCAAAAATTGAGCTCAGCTCGAGGGTTCAATAGCTGAAGGGTATGTTGTGGACGAGGTATTGACTTTATGTTCGAGGTGCCGAGGACATAGGAACAAGGTTTAGCCAACCGCACGTAAAACGAGGATACTAGTGTTCTATAGATACAACTTTCTATTTTTCAGTCGCAATGTCGCCCAATTGGAAATAAGTCACCAACAACGTTTCCTACTCATGTTCGAAATCAAACGATATTTTACATCCTGAACAACTGTTCTAAAATTGAGCCATTCTTGCAGTAAGACTTCGTTTTCAAATATTATTCATTTATCTCGAATGAACTTTGTCATGTGAAATGAACTAATTAGTTGATCTTATATACTTTGTACATGGAACATAGGCAGGAGCTACTGAATAATGGCTGTCTAAACATTGAACTAGTGCACAGAAGAGACTTTCACGGTTGGTTCTACAGAAAGGTAAACGAACAACGACCGAATAAATTTCAAATATGTCCACATTCGTCATTTTAATAACATTGAATAATCTTCTTCATGCAAGTATATGCAATGCGCCAAAGCCACAACTATCAAGTTTCTCATGAGTTGTTTTCGTTGGCCAGTGGATGTTACCAGCACGTGATGTCGTACATGACTTGTGTTGTGAAAGGAGTTCGCTTCTTGACATATGATCGTGATATTCAAAGAAAAACTCAAAACAGTAGTGTGTCTGTCCCAGAGACTGGGGGTGAGATTCATTATGGGCTGCAAGAGATACTGTAGCTATAGTACAAATCAAAAATTCATACTTGCTAGCCAAGCACAACAAGTGTTCTACATTGAAGTGTGATAGGAGACGGATGGTAACTGAGAATAACATTACCAGTATTGACATCAGTGCAGTGGTGTTCAAGAATGATCAGTTCATACTTGCTAGCCAAGCACAACAAGTGTTCTACATTGAAGATCCTTCCCTTTGTCCAAACTGGTGAGTAGTACAAGTAGTCCATCACAAGAGGACGTGGGATATGATGGGATCTAACATCACAGAGATAGACCTGCTCCACAATTTAAACTCTTCTGGTTTATCTTTGATCGTTGATCTTGGCAACATAGAGAATATATCCTTGCACCGGGATGATGGTGAAGCTGATGAGATATGAGCATCGTCTGATACTACAAGAGATACTTCGTTTATTAATGACGATGATGTGGAAGACGACACACATGAAGAAAACGCGTCTGATGAAACATTGAGTGAAAGCAATGAGGACGACAGTGACGATGATGAGGATCAATCGTATCATAATAGTGAATCAGATTGAATGTTGTTGTGCATCACTAAAATTTATGAAATAAATTAATAAAAATTTCGTTCTTGTTGTTGTTAATGTTTTTAGCTTGAATGTTTTTGGTCCATACTATCATTAAAACGTGAGTTTGAATGGAGTTTCAATATTTGTGGATAATATATAGGACAAAAAAGACTGCAATTGTACAAAAATATGGTACCAGGGACCTATATATCTAACATCGTAAAACTTGAAGGACTTACGTTGCAAATAAAATAGGATAAAATTGAAATAAAAGAAAAATATAAGGACCAAAATGAAAATTATTTCAAGTGAAGGACCTAATCGCAAATAACATACTGAGGCGACATTTATAGAGACAAGATGTCGTCGCTATAGAGTGAAAAATTGGGAGCCACTATTTAAGGCGTGCTCGAGAAAAATTAAAAGCGATGTCGCCGCTAATATTAGTAGTGACGACAAATGTAAATCGCTATAGAGTTTAGCCTTTTAATTCACGCGCGTCGGACCTTCTTCTTCCCCATTTCTCACTTGCTCGTGTTTTTTCCATCAACCATTGTTTGCACTCCACCGTGACTTGAGGTTTGCGCTCCACAGTGACTTGAGGTCTCCACGCGTCAGACCTTCTTCTCCATGTATCTCTTGATTAAGGTTAGCCTTGAACCCGAAATATTAGCTTACATTTTACAGTTTTTTTTCGATTTTTAAGTTCATTCGATGTTGAATTTTTTTTCATTATCAGAGGTATGTTCATTTTTCTATTTCAATTCCTTTTGGGTTACTTGATTTCTGCCATTGTGAATGATTTTGCACTGGATTTTGAAGTTGATTTTACACTGTATTTTGCACAGAATTTAGGGATTAATTTTCAGTTTTTGTCCAATGTTGGTACCTTAATTTTTATAAATATGCTATTCTCGATGATTATGACTTCATCTCTGTATGTTATTGGTTTTGGGTATTGTATCTATATTAATTTTTGTTTCTTCAACGTCAAAATAATTATGTTCATGTTTTTCAATTGTCAAAACTTCTTCTCATAAATGTGAATTGTTGATTTGGTTTGGTATCGAAAAGATGATGTGTTGGTGACTTTCAAATTCAAATAATAAAATAGGAGGATTTTGTGGGATAAGATTGTGACGAAATGGCTGAATTGATTTCAAAATTGGAGGATTTATTGGGATAAGATGATGTGTTGGTGACTTATTTGAAATAAAATAAGTCTAGGGACTAATTCATCAATCAAATTAAACTTATTCAAAATTTGACAAATATTCAAAGTTTAGGGACTTATTTGAAATAAAATAAGTTTAGAGACCAATTCATCAATCAAATAAAACTTATTCAAATTTACACATAAATTCAAAGTTTAGGGACTTATTTAAAATAAAATAAGTTTATGGACCAATTCATCAATCAAATAAACCTTATTATAAATTCAAAGTGTAGTGACCTTTTTTCGCACTAATTGATGTTCGCTATTGTCATGTGTTAGTATGGCCGGCGTGATGTCGCACAGAGGTGATGGTGGAGGCGATCCTCCATAGTGACTACCTCGGCCGGCTCGAGTCGTCCTGCGAGTCTGGTAATAATTTTCGTTAACATCAATTTTTTTTGTATTTTACAAACATCGTTGAATTTCATGTGATATGGTTCGTATTTGTTCTTTTTTAGCGCCCCGGTTTAAGCGACGGGGTATCTCTCGAGGCATTAACCTTGAGAAGGTTTGGTAGGCCAACGGGAAGAGGCCACTTCTCATCTAATGCATAGTGTAGCCGATCGAGAATAACACGAAGTATTTCACGCGCTTGGTTGAGAACTAAGTGAGGTTCACCGTGCCCCTTGCTATCCTTCATGGACAGAGGTTCCGGATGTCCGCCGAGGGTGGCGAAGTGCATTGACTTCTTTACTAGTTCTACTTTCGGTAGTACGTATTGTTTATTTACTTTTACGTTTTATGTTAATATTTTATAACTATCAAATTTTAGCCGATCAATTATCTTTTATACCTTGATGAATGGACCACAAAAATTAAGGCCAATCGGGGTAAGGCTAAATACTCGGCGGGGAGGTCGAAGAGCTTCTCTGCACAGCGTTACGATGAGGTATAACTAAAATTTTCAATATCATTATGCAAATTTTCAATGCATTATTACGTAACCATGTTGTTTAACTAAATTTCACGTTTAAATTGTTGTAGCGGGACCCCGAGACCCAGCAATGGCCGGGCATTATTGAATCGTTCCGGACTTTTCACACCTTCCAAGATTGCAATTGGGTGAACCCGTAGGTGGCTGGTGACTATGTGAAGACTTTTAAATGATGTTAATTTAATTTTATCAGACATGATATTATTATTTATTATTTATTTTTTTCACTAAACAAGATAAACTTGTTAAGTTGAGGGTGACTCAACAGACACAAGTCACCTCCAGTGGCGCGTCGTTAGACAAGTGTGCTATTGCAAAGGAGGTTTTCAAAGAACGGCGAGATCACGTCCGTGGGGTTGGACGGGTTCCGAAGGGCACCTCTCCTTCTCTAGATTCGACCGCTGCATCGAAGGTCCCACAAGGAACTTCCCATCAATTCTTTGGAGACCCCTAGAATAACAATTCTCGGTTTGCTTTGTATGAGGCTCAGTTGCGCCAAATGTAGTGGAAAATTAAGCTTCTGAAAAATAGCATACCGGTGGTTGTGCCAGAGGAGAGCGAGAGCGAGCGAGCGAGCGAGGGTTTGGAGGATAAGTAGATTTTTAGAATTGTTTATATATTATTTTAAATATTTAAAAAAAAAATTTTAAAAAAAAATTCATCTTTTTTATATGGCGACATTGTCGTTGCTATAATAAAACAAATCAATTAACATTAGCGATGACATTGTCATCTCTATATGTCTTCTTCTGAATATAGCGACGACATTATTATCGTTAATAAGTGTTGTATATAAAAGATAATAACGACGACATTCACGTTGCTCTTGTTTGAGATAACAAGCGATGACTTTGACGACAACATTATCGTCTCTTTTTCTCAAATTTCAAGATATAGACCTCGACAATGTTGCGACGAACATGATGTCGCTATAGATACAAATATATGTAGCGACGACATTATGTTGTCGCTATTAATCTAAAGACACTACACTATTGTGGCGACATTCAGTGACGACTTTGTAGTCTCTGTACATGTAAAGGGACGACAATTGATCCTTGATGGCGACTTTTTGCGCATTGTTGACCTCCTTTCTTGTAGTGGCTTGACATCTCCAATGGTTCGATTGAGTTGTCATCGATTCGAAGACAAACATGATAATGATAATATAGGTGGAGCCGGGTTGATGAAGGCCAAGGTATTCCTTGTCGAGTCTCGATGTAATCGAGGATAGCTCGAGTTGTCTATATTAGCTCCAACGAAGACTCATTAGACTTGTATGTTGAGTAAGAGTAAAGTTCCTCGTTTTGCAATTATGTACCCAAGCAACTTTTTGTTGCATTTTACTTTAAAGCGTTGTTACAATTTCGTTTGCATATTTTTCATTTTTCATCATGATGTGATTGCAAAGATTGTTCAAAGTTAGTTTGAGAAAACCTATCGCTACTCAAATGCACACAATTAGCAAGTGGGAGCGACAAGTTGTACCAATAGTTGAATTGTTGAACTTACATTTCAACTATTGTTGCCACAATAGTATTGTTGTAATAGTTTAATTGTCATTTTGGCAATTGTACTATCGAAAACGGTAGTTGTCTTGGCATGGAGTCCCTGTATGTCTTTGTCGAGAACACTACTCAATGTACCTGTGTACCAGAACCAGTTGGTTAAACACTTATAAGGCAAATGCCAATTGAATATGTTTCCATTCTTCAGTAAGTTGACAAAAAACAATCACTCTACAAAAAACAACTTACAACAATATACATATTACAAATGATCACAACACAGTCACTAAGAGTATCAATCCACTGTCATAGATTATCACTACAATGGGTTCTATTATGGAAGATATCATTACAACATCTACTGCAATTTTGTGGTATAATAGGACCTTTAACTCTCGATCTTTGTTACGGCTGGTGGACGACCTGGTGGATGACGTACAGCCATAAGTAATACTTTAATAGACCTGACGGATCAGGAATATATCATTCATTTTCATTGTCAATTGGGTAAATGGCCTCTGTATATGATTCTTACATTTTGTCAATTGGGTAAATGGCCTCCGTTTATGATTCTTGCCAAAAGGTAGTGCTGTAGAATGGATAATACAATTCTTAACAACTAATTCTTGTGAACACGTGGCCCTAGTAGTGTAGATGCACGACATGTGTTCCAGGTCAAATTCTCGACAAGTACACGTATTATCCAACAAGTTAACAAAATGTGTCTCATTCCCAAATCCAACATGGCTTAATACGTCTTTCACATCATAAACTAGCAACCTAGTACCAGCATCAAATGTTGTCCTTAACTCGACCTCCATCGTAGAGGTCAATGTACAACGACATTGCAATGCACATGTGCAGTGATCATAGAACCATTGTTGCATAAATTCTCATATGTCATCGATCAATGGCTTGGATAACCCGTTGACATATCGGCAATGCATTCGAGAGATTACGTGTCATTCGATGTCATAACATTGAATTGATACTCACCAAGTACGCTCTAGACCAAAAGCGATACCTAGAACCCTTTAAGTATGAATGAAGACACAGTATGCATACTACTGATTTGTTGCATGCGGTTTTCAAATTCGGATATCCGGTATACTAAGCGGCTCATGGAAAAATACATACATAACATTTTCCATGATATCTTTTCTTAATGTTGCTTTGCAAGTTCCACAAGCAACAAGCTGTGGTGAGATTGTAGAAATATTGTTTGGGCCATCAAAAGTGGATAATGTATTATCTTAAGTATGTTTTTACTTAATTGTGTGTTGATTTGATTGTTTTAGATTAAAACCCAAGTTCAGATGGTGATTCGAGGAAAACCAAGCAAAATAGGCAAAAAAGGACTGAAAGCGTAAGAAAGCTTGGAATTGGAGACCTAAATAGATGAGCTTGAAAGTTGAAAGACCTGGATTGCAAATAAAAAAAGGACTAAATTGGAATGAAAGAAGAGATATTAGAAAGATGGAGGCCGTCTATGTAAATAATCAGGGACTTAGCTGCAACATTGGATGAGACTTTGGCTTATGCGATCTCATGAGCTATTTGGCTTGTGATCACAAGGCTCTTGGGGCACAAACCCGTGGCTCACCATACATGCCCATGCAATCGTAAGGTACAAGCCTATTCGATCGCATGGGTATTATCGCGGCCCATTAGATTTCTTTCACTTTTCGACCAGGACTCCTTTTGGTATTTTGGTTCCACATGAATTCTAAAGCGTGTTTGGGGTTTTGAAGAGACCTATAAATGAAAGGAATATACAAAATGAAGGGGAGTTCGCTATCATAACAAAACACATATACTTGGAGGAATTCCACATCAAATTCTTTGGAAAAGTAAAAGAAATCATTAGACCTTTGGATGATTTTGAATAAGAAGACGGTGGGGTCCAAGATCATTGAAGAGATTTGGTTGTATAAACTTTTATTCTAAATTATCCAAGTCATGTATAAAAGTGTTTGGAATGAATGAACTTTTTGTTCCAATTCCATTGATCAACATAAGCATATATATATACAACAATGGAGTAACAAACTTATCTTATAAACTAGAGTTGTTGAAACTAACTCCTAATTAACTTATCCTTTAGTTAATACGAAAATAATAACTTATCCTATAGATAATACAAAGATAATAACTTTATCCTATAGATAATACAAAGATAATAAATCGAAAATAAGTTACTCTAACTATGGAGATGATTTAATCTTCTGTTAGGCCCCATCAAGATGGACTTTGGGAGAAAAGTCCAATTTTGCGGTTGAATTGTAGAAACTATTGGCGAGGAAGAGGCTTAGTGAGTGCATCAACTATTTGATTGTCTAAGGAAATATGAGCAACAACGAGTGCACAATTTTAACTTGATCTCTAATAAAGTGAAAATCAATGGCAACATGCTTCATTCTTGTATGAAAGACTGGATTTGAACATAATTGATTGGCCTGAATGTTATCATATTATATTACTGGACAGCAAAGAAGCGTAGTACGAAGTTTGAAAAGTAGATAGCAAATCCATGATTTCAACAAAGATATTAGCAACCGATCGATACTCTATCTCGATAGAAAATCTAGCAACAGTCATTTTCTTTTTAAAACTTCACGACACATTATTTTTTTGAAATAAAAAATATAAGCACATGTGGATGAAAAATTGTCTCAGTCTCATGCTCAATCAGCATAAAAAAAACATACAAACTAAGAGATTAATCATGATAAATTTGTAAGCCATCATTAGTGGTTCCAACCAATAACGTAAAAGGCACTTTACATAAGACCAATGCTCAGTTGTTGGACAATGCACGTACTGGGACAACTTGTTGACAGCAAGGGCAATGTCTGGCCTTGTAATGAGTAAATATTGAAGGTTTTACTAATGTTCTGTACTAAGAAGGATTAGATGAAGATGAGCCCGGGTGGAGCGTAAGAGAAGGACTGGTTGGCATCGTGCATTTGAGTTTGTGTTAAGAGATCACGAATATAGCATCGTTGAGAGAGTAGCACACGATTCTTGTTGGGGACAATTTCTACACACAAAAAATAGGTTAACAAACCAAGGTCCTTAATGGAAAAGCTGTTGTGCAAGAGCAGTGACAAATCAATCAACCATGAGAGTATTATTAGACACAAGGATTATGTAATCAACGTAAACAATGATATATATAATATGACCATCAACATTGAAGACGAGAGAGAAGCATCGACATATGAATTCTTAAAACCAGTTTATAGAAAAAAAATTCAAGTTCCTGATTCCCTGCCCGATGAGTTTGTTTCAGGCCATAGATGGCTTTTCTGAGCTTGCGTACATGTGTTGGGTTGTCTTTATCTATAAAACCTGGTAGCTAGGATATGTACACATTTTCTAAGAGATTACTTTGAAGAAAAGCATCGTTTAGTCAAGTTGTCTTAAGGAACAACCACGACTTACAACTATACTGAGCATGACACGAATGGTGGTTGGTTTAACCACAGGGCTAAACGTGTCAGTGTAATCTATTCCAGGTCTTTGGTGAAATCCCTTCACAACCAGACAAGCCTTGAATGTGTCAACAAAACCATCAGACTTGCATTTAGCTCTTAAAATCCACTTACATCTAACAAGGTTTTGACTTGTATCGGTGGGACCAACTTCCATGTCCCGTTATTGACCAATGCATCATACTCATCGACATAGCTCAACGCCATCTATGATCTTTGGAATGAATGAAATTTTGTTCCAACTCCATTGATCAACATAAGAATATATGTTATTGAAAATACAATTGTAAATAAAAATTTACAATTAAATTTTGAAACAAGCTCAGTAACCAATTAGGCTAAAGGCGCGGGTATCTCGCTCTCTTTAAGGAGATTCAAGCCCTCTGCGGTGTTAGAAATCCTCAATCATAGGTGCAACAACTATCTTCTTGACTTGTCCCTCTAGGATACAATGCACCCATTTGAAATGTTGTTTAGTTCAACCTCTTTTGCACTAGAAGAAGAACTCAAAGCTCCACTATAAGAACACCTTTCTTATGGCAAATGTATTAACTATGTAGAGAGAAAAAATATATAAAACTTCATATATTTTCTTGTGTAAAGTTTGAAAGAAAAGAAAGGTATTTTTAGGTGTTAGGAAGACAATAAAAGTAAATAAGAAATTAAATTTCATAAACTTAATTCTATAACTTATATACGTCTTATGATCTTCCACAATAACAACTCATTATAACTCATGACCTATGCTCTTCCACAATAACAATCCATAATCAAGACATGAAACTTCCAACCTTTCATATTTCAATAATAAAATTATTTTAAAAAATAAAATGTTACAACAATATATATACAACAAGAGAGTAAAAAACTTATCCTATAAACTAGAGTTGTTGAAACTAACTCCTAAGTAACTTATCCTTCAAATGATACAAAAAGAATAACTTATCCTATAGATAATACAAAGATAATAACTTTATCCTATAGCAATACAAAGATAATAAATCAAAAATAAGTTGCTAAAACTAATGAGATGATTTAATCTTATGTTAATGTATTCACTTTTTATCTTGTATTTTTGTAATCAAATCATGATAGGCTAAACCTTTGTGGCTAGGATTTTGATGAAACTTAGTTGACACTTTAATCCAATAAATTGCTCTTTTTATTCTTGCTTTTGGATTAATAATTTATTATTTTCTTATTCTGTTTTTATTATTAGCAAACATTAGAATATTTAAGTGATCTATATTACTTTCGAGAGACTCGGTATAAATTAGCATATGGTAATAAACAATATAAGATCATATAATTGATGGTCTATGTCAATATAATTAAGTATGATAGGAGATAAATATATACTTGTATGCTTAGTGCAATCTTTGGTGGTATTATAGCTTTGGGCTGCGTTCTTTATCTATTCAGATCTATCATAGAGATATAGTTGGGTCATAGATGAGATTTGGTTTAATCTATATCGAGAGAGCAAATTAACATTTAAGGAATGTCAACATAAATAAAAAATTATTGTAAATGGGCAATTGAGGGTTAAAGTGTCAATGGTGGTGGATTCGAGGTTCTTGTGCCTTTAATGATTTGATTAATTCTAAGATTTGTATAATTCTAATTACTTACTTTAGTGGATAATTATATTTAGTTAAAATCAAATAAAATTAAAGAAGCGATTGTGTTTTTATTAAATTAGATTAATATTAATTAGAGTAAAATAAGTAGAAATTCAATCATTGTGGGTTTGACACTCTACTTATCATTATATTATTTGTTAACGATCCGTCCACTTGCGACATTAAAATCGACAACAAATTTTTTGGCACCGTTGTCGAAGACTCAAGTTTTCTACCTTTTGTTTTAGTTAATTTTAGCTTTAATTCTATCTTTCTTCTTGTTCATCTTATCTACTTGCTTTTCTTGGTTTCATTCTTGTTAGGGAACAAAGAGGAGTAGGAGATCAACAACAACATAAGATGACACACCTTGAGATTTATGAGGACTACACATGTGACATGTTTTATGGAGATTTCATCACAATTCACCAAGTTAATATAGCGAAAGATAATGTATGTACTGAAATTTATGTGGATGACTTGCTCTTGGGTAAATCTCCCATCACACAAAGTTTTTGCTCCTATTCCTATCATTACAATATGGATTGGCAAAATCACTCAAACTAATCTTAGTACAACATCCAAGTCAAATCAAGAGACCACAAAAGAGTAAAATATGATGGAAAGAGACTCTCGCTCACATGGAAAATAATTAGCAACAATATCAATAATGATCGATTGATGCATACATAAATGAATTAGGCACGAGACAAGATGCGACTTTGAAGCGCATAGAAAATAACTTGGACGGATGATAAAGATCTTGTGAGAGGTCAAAAGACACCTTTCAAAGCAACGCTGAAGCTAAATTGATGGAACATATGCCAAGTATTACAACAAGGGTGACGAGTAAGCGCCGAGATTTTAGATAATAGACCGGTTTTCCACCCGAAAAGCACCAATTAAAGAAGAAGAGCATGTGGAGAAGGAAGAGGCGATCGTAGATTAACAAAATAAAAAGTGACATTTAATAATGTTGCACCTATCAAGCAATTCTTTGACACCTATTTTACCTTGAAAATTAATTTTGTGATTAAGACCGATGAGGAAGTTGAAGTTTTCATAGAGGAGAGCGAGGTGGTAAAATAAGTCATATTTTTATGGAAAGGCAAAGTCAACTTTTGATATATAAATGAAAAATAGTACAAAGTCAATCGATGCTAGCAAAGCAAGTCTTCCAAAGCCCTATTCAAAGTGCTATGAAACGATTGTTGCAAAGTCAAACTAGTGACTTTAAAAAAGTGCTTAATGGGAGGCAACCCAATTTTCCATCCCTTTCTTTTCATTTTTAATTTTGACATTCTAGCTTATGGGCGCATTTTCTAATACTTAAGATTTTTATAATGTTTTTGAGCAACTAGAGTCCAGGCCATCAAAAAAAATTAGCCTAAAGTCCCAAGTGATTTCATACTCTTATTTGGGCAATTGTGCAGCGATCATAAAAATTTTCGTCTTTTAAATTCAAGGAAAAAAATATTTAATTTTTGGCGTTGCTACGAACTTACGAATATGATTTAATATATTTTGACCATGATAAGTTTTTGCACGTGCTTGCCTTATATTTTAGGTGAAGAACATAAAATTTTATTGATCACCAAGACTAATTACATTTTTTAAACCTGAATATTTTTTCTCAAATTAAATTTGAGTTAATTGTAGACCAATCGTTTATATTAAAAACATCTTCTCAGCCCACTTTTTGGTAAATTTATTTAGCTTAGTATCGACCATTTTCCCTCTCAATTATTCTTCTATTTAGACCAAATCATGGTCCATCTAAATGCTAGAAAACCACCCTCAAACAGTCTCTTATGCCATACCAGATAATCACCCAAACAATACCTTAATCCCTGCCATAAGTTCACTCCAAATAGCCCCTAAGACAAAGTGAAAACTGACAATGTTGTTCTCCATTTCTTAGCTCATTCCCCCCCTCCCCACTTTCAGTACCTTCCAACCCAGTTAATATGCAGCCAAACTATCCTCAATCTCTATTGAAAAACGCCCCTAAGTTGTCCAATACCCGATGAAAACGTCCCTACTTCTTCCTTTAATCACCCCACTTTATCCCTTTTCAACACTAATTATCCACCCTTCCTTAAAAGCTGAAAACCTCTCCCACTTACCCATGTTTTCCTTCACTTCTCAACCACCCAAGAAGATGAATTTTTTCCTCATTTTCCACCAATATTCGTCCATCAGATTTCCCCCCATTCAGTCCAGATTTCGGCCCCCCATATCACTCATCAACACCTTTTACTTCAAGCCCTGAGTCCCATTTCCAGCAAGCCATTTTTCCAGCATAAATTTTCCTTCGTCTTCCTTCTTTTCTCTCTCACTTCAAATCACACAAAGACTTCTCCAACATCTCCTTTTCAGTCCCCAAAAATTAAAGTCTAGCATTCCCTATTTTATCTGTAAAACTCGGCCCCAACAACTGCTGTCCTACTCAAATTTTAGCAGACATTTTCCTCTTCCTTCCTTATACAATTCAGCCCCATAAATACATGTTTTCTTCCCCTCATTTCATGTACAAAAATACTCCAGCAAGCCACTTTTTTCTTTAGCAAAGTTCAAGCTACCTTTTCTTTAGCAAAGGGTTCTGGTACAGCTTAATATTTTTACACCTTTCTCTCCTCATCCTTAGCTCCAAAGTTCCAACAACCAAGTTAATTTTTTCCTCCTTTTGTATCCCCTTTTACTTTCAGTCCAAAACCCGGCCTCAGGGTCTGAAATCAGTGAGCCCTTTTGCATCAAATTTTATTCCGTTTCAATTACTAATTTTCATCTAGCAATATTAGATTTTTTACCTCCTTTTTCTTTCTATTTTAGTCACTCAAACCATACTACAACACAAATATTTTGTAAACAAAAAGGCAATGACACAAAGTTATTATTTTGAGGAAAGATGCATCCATTGTTCACATTTCAATTCAACCAAAAGACTATAAATTTACAAGGTAGTTTCTTACACTACTTAAATTATGTTTCACAAATTTTACGTTGAGAAAAGGATATGTAAATTATATGCCATGTTTAATGATAATGATGGAACATTATGATAGTGATGAAGGTAATCGCTTAAGTATGATAGTGATTGAAGGTAATCACTTATATATGTTAGTGATTGAAGGTGATTACTTATGATTTCATGTGGTGCGGTTACCAAAAATATGTTATTCCTATGTATGTTTAAATGAATGGCATGTTGCATATTACTTTCGTATATTTTCTCACATGATAATATAATTTACTACTGAGCATTTCTTATGAAATACTCACTCCAAAATGATTAAATCCTTAGATTGATATGATCGACGTTGTTACGATGGTGTAAGAGTAGTGACCTTGAAGAAAGCGGCGTAGTTTGATATTAATTATATTTTGGCATCGATATAATCGAGCCATTTATGATATAAAGTTTAATACATTGTTGAACATGTTTTTAATTGTAGAGTTGAGGAAAATCGAATTTGTCTAGTTATATTTCTAGAAAATCAACTTTACGCCCGCAAATTTGAAATATCATAACTTATTGTATGCTTTGAATTATTGAGTCAAATAAGTGGAGTTCGATAGATATATAAGTGGTATAATAACGAAATTTGGGATTACTCAAAAACCTTGTCGTATGAATTTGTTATGTTAGTTTTACGGGCTACATCGATTGCACCGAAGACAGCTTTTTCAAGCAACATTGGCCACATTTTTCACATAACAAATGACATGTTTAAGGTCTGAAATTTTAATTTGTTGTAGTCCAAGGTCCCATGTATTTATAGTTCAAATCTTGAAATTTTTGGAGTACATTTTTATGGTCAAATAATTTGTGGTGCCACCTAAAGAAGGTTTGGTAAAACCTTAAGATTTTAGAAAATTAATTCATTTTTTCTTCCGCACTTGTTACTTTCCGCAATAGTTAAATTTTTTAAAAACCTTTCAAGGGCACAAGAAAGTTTATTTAGAGTTGTCAAACATTATTTAAAGATTATTTTAGTGACTCTCCGTGTTGAAAAAATTCGGTGCGTTACAGATTGGTATTATAAAACAGTTTTACTTTTACTGACTGGTGTAAACTTTAAAAATTTTATTTTATTTTATATAATTTTTTAAATTATTGTGTAAAGTTAAAAATTTAGAAGTTAATATTTTAGAATTTAAGTGTCGCTACTCGCTATTGCCGCGCTACGCCAGCTCTGAGGTAATGCTTAAATTTAAGAACGACATAAATGAAACTTATAATTAAAAAAATTCTATATTTGTTTCATTTACGATAAAATTTTACATTTAGTAAAAATTTGTTTAAGTGGATATTGAGATTTTTTTGCACTATAAATGTTATGAAAAACGTGAATAAATTTTATGAAATTTATTTTAATCCTCAGAATGAACTTAAAAGATAATAGAAACCCACTTAATCGGACTCTTCATAATTGGTATTTTATACATGGTTCCACCATGTGAATAATATCTAGAACGTGCTGAGGCGGCAAGAAATTATTACATTTAGTTTGTTTTGGATCCTGAGCGGTCAATTGGCCATCATGTTGATACCCATAGGGTAGCACGTATTAGGAAGATGAACTATGGGTTTGTGACAACAAGATGTTGGCTTTAATTGTGTGCTTACCATTTTCTGAAAGTTGAGGTTAAAGGATCAAACATCAGGCACCTCGAATGGCTAAAAATATCTTTGATATCTGATGCATGCCTAGCTAAGATTAATGTTATATGTCAAAAGATGATAGTATACTATAGGTTAGTATGCCATTAGAAGGAACCATAGATACGAGATAAATTAGCTAGTGCAAGATGAGATAGATTTTGATGGGTTTAGTACAGATAATAGATCTACATGTTATAAATATGAGAGATTTTGATATTATCTTGGGAATAGATTGGTTGGATAGTAATCACACTATCATCTTATGTTTTGAGAAGAAAGTAATCTTTTGAAGACCGTGAGTTCAAATTTTATGGGTCAAAGATTAAAGCAGTTGCAGATAGAGAAGTTACTAAAGAAGAGAAATTGTCAAAGTTTTTATTTTATTTATTTATTTATTTTTGTAAATCTCATTTGCACCTCATCTGAAGAAGTATAATTGGATAATGTGCTAGTAGTTCGAGAGTATGTCGACATGTTTCTAGAAGACCTATAAGGTATCCCGCTTGATATTGAAGTAGAATTCATGATAGATCGATACCAGAGTCGCACCATGTCAAATGCTTTGTATCGGGATCACCGAAAGAATTTAAAGAGTTAAAAATGTAATTAGAAGAGCTAATGGATAAAGGGTTTATTAGATCGAGTGTTTTCTCTAGAGAGGGCCCCACTTCTCTTTGTGAAGAAGAAAGATGGGTAGATAAGGATGTGTATGACTATTGTCAACTGAATAAGTTGACGATAAAAAATAAGTATCCCCTTCTAAGAATTGAGGATTTGTTTGATCAATTGAATAGAGTTTCATTGTTTTGAAATATCGACTTGAGATTAGGCTATCATCAATGGAGGATCAAGCCATCGGATATACCAAAATCATCATTTCAAACTCACTATGGGCATTATGAGTTAATTGTAATGCCCTTTGGACTAAAGAATGCTCCTGCGGTATTTATGGATTTGATTAACTGAGTCTTTCATCAATATTTAGATCAGTTTGCCATTGTATTCATCAATGACATCTTGATTTATTCCAGAAATCCAAAGCAACATTAAGAGCACCTGATGACAGTATTAGAGACTTTGCAGAGGGAAAATTTCTATGCCAAATTCAAGAAATGTAAATTTTGGTTGGATTGAGTAGGATCCTTGGTCATGTTGTGACGGCTAAGAGAGTTGAAGTATATCTATCAAAAGTTGAAGTTGTATCGAATTGGCCGGCACTGTCGAATGTTGGAGAAGTGAAAAGCTTTCTAGGTTTAGTTGGCTATTATCGGTGATTCATAAAAGAATTTTCCAAAATAGCTAGTCCTATGACGCAGTTAACTCGAAAGGGTGTTAAGTATGTTTGGTCTAAGAAGTGTGAATGGAGTTAAAAGAGTTAAAGGACAAGCTGTGTATGCACTAGTACTAGCTTTACCCAAAGGTACAGAAGGCTACGTAATTTACAGTGATGCATCAAAGCTCAGTTTGGGTTGTGTGTTGATGCAACATGGAAAGGTGATAGCGTATGCTTCAAGACAGTTGAAGCAGTTAGAGCATAATTATCTGACATGTGATCTTTAACTTACAGTGGTAGTTCATGCTTTGAAAATATGGCGACATTACCTTTATGGAAGCAAGTGTTAGATTTACACCGACCATAAGAGTCTCAAGTACTTTTTTCATAAATGAAGTTGAATATGAGACAATGGCGGTGGTTAGAATTAGTAAAGGACTACGATTGCACTATCCTTTAGCATCCAGGGTGAAAATGATCGATCATGAGATGCTCTAAGAGGAAAGAATATGGTCACCGGTATGCATCTTGTAATCGACACAAGATAATCTAATCAAGGACTTTGAGAATATGAGAATTGAAGTTTTAGCACCGTTGGTGTGGGCATTGACATTGATAGCAAGTCCGACACTAAAGTTGACACTCGGAGATAGAATTGTGGTAGCTCGAGTCCCTTTAGGCTCTAGTTTTTGGTCTCCCATTGTAAGAGCATGAACAGAACTCTTAGTCATTAGGGATCGGGTCAACTATCAAAATGATCATTTCTTAGAAAAGATCAGAGCTGAAGTATGAACCAAAAAGATGAAAGAGTTTGAAATAGCTGGGGACAAAGTTTTGATGTTCAAAGGTCGATTATGTGTGCTTGAGGATGAAGGTATGAGAAATGAGATTTTATCTGAGGCTCATTCAGCTCCTTACGCCGCACATCAAGGAAGAACCAAAATGTACAAGGATTTATATCATACATTTTGGTGGAGAAACATGAAAAGAGTTATAGCTTGTTTTATGTAAAAATGTTTGGTGTGTCAACAAGTGAAGGCAGAGCACCAAAGGCCGTCAGGGCCATTAAATCCAATGGATATACCTGAGTGCAAATGAGAGAATCACAATGGATTTCGTTACAGGTTTTCCTTGATTAGCAATAGGTCATGATGCCATGTGGGTCGTTCTAGACCATTTGATGAATATGCTCATTTTCTGCCGATACTGAATGAATTACAGTTTGGAGCAGTTAACTCAGTTGTATGCCAGGGAAGTTGTTCGACTTCATGGAGCACTAGCGTGCATTGTATTGGACCAAGATCCGAGGTTTAACCTCAAATTTTTGGAAAAGTCTTCAAGGTGCTTTGGGTACTAAATTGAAATTTAGTACGGCTTATGATCCTAAGACCGACGGGCAGTTAGAATGGATTATTCAAATCCTTGAGGATTTGTTGAAAGCGTGTGTTTTGGATTTGGGTGGTAAATGGAAAAGTCACTTACCGTTGGTGGAGTTTCGCTTATAATAACAATTTCCAAGATACTATCGGCATGGCACCATATGAGGCACTATATGGTTGTTGATGTTGTTCGTCAATTTGTTAGGATGAAGTTGGTGAAAGAATAATTTTGGGTCCATAGTTAGATGAGAAAATAGTGGAAGCGATCGATAAGATCGGATCCGAATTAAAGGCTGTACAAGATTGTCGAGAAAAGTTTTGCCAATCAAAGAAGAAAAGAATTAGGGTTAGAATTCGGGGTTGGGGTGAGTCTGAAATATTTTTTTTTTTTGAAGGTAACCAAGATGGAAGGAATCTGCGTCTTGGTAAGAAATAGAAGTTGAGACCATTATTTATCGGCCCTATTTGAAGTCATTGAGAAAATTGGAAAGGTGGTGTATCGTATAGCATTGCCACACCGAGCTCTCGTGATGCACTACTTATTCCATGTTTCAATGTTAAGGAAGTAAGTGCATGATCCAACGCATGTGGTAAATTATGAGTCATTGGAATTAAAGAATGATATTACTTATGAGGAAGTGCCTACGGTGGTTCTCTGAGAGAAAAGTCTATGTTCGAAAAATCGGAGATCCCTTTAGTCGAGGTTTAGTGGGGTTGGCACCGGGAGGATGTGGTCACTTGGGAAAAAGAAGAAGATGTCTTAACTAAGTACTGGACCTCTTAAATTTTGAGGACAAAATTATTTAAGTGGGAAGGGTTGTGCGATCGAATTTTTTTTGTTTTTAATTTCAAGGAAATGAAAATTTTAACTTTAAACCGCTACAAACTTCCGAGTACGATTTAAAATATTTTGATCGCGATAATTTTTGCATTAACTTGCCTTATATTTTAGGTGAAGAACATGAAATTTTATTTAATCACCGAGACTAATTAAATTTCCTTAATCCAAATATTTTTTCTCGAATTAATTTTGAGTTAATTGTAGACCAATCGTTTAAATTAAAAACCATTTTCTCAACCCATACTTTGGTAAATTTATTTAGCTTAGTGTCGACCATTTTCCTGCTCAATTATTCTTCAATATTTAGCCCAAAACATGATCCACCTAACTGCTAGAAAAACACCCTCAAACAGTCTCTTATGCCCTACCATGTAATCACCAAAACAATCCCTTAAACCATACCATAAGTTCACTCCAAACAATCCCAAAGTCAAAGTGAAAACTGCCAATGTTGTTTCCCATTTCTCGGCCCGTCCACCCCCACCCCCACCCCACCCCTTTCAGCACCTTCCAACCCATGTAATATGCAGCCAAATTGCCCTCAATCTCTATTGAAAAACTATCCCATAAGCTGTCCAATACCTAGTAGAAAGCGTCCATACTTCTCCTTTAAACGACCCACTTTCGCCCTTCTCAACACCAATTATCCACCTCTCCTCAAAGTTGAAAACCTCTCCCACATGCCCATTTTCCCTCATTTATCAACCACCCAAGAAGCTAATTTTTTCCTCATTTTCCACCAAAGTTCGTCCAATGACTTTTCCTAATTGATCCATATTTCACCCCCAAATCACTCATCAACACCTTTGACTTCAAGCCCCAAGTCTCATTTCAAATAGAAATTCTCCTCATATTTCCTATTTTCTCTCTCACTTGAATCACACAAAGACTTCTCCAACTTCTCCTTTTCAGTCCCCAAAAATTAAAGTCCAGCAGGCCCTGTTTTATCTGTAACACTCGGCCCCAAAGAATTCTTTGTCCTACTCAATTTTTAAAGACATTTTCCTCTTATTTTATTATACAATTCAGCCCCATAAATCCATGTTTTCTTCCTTTCATTTCATATACAAATATACTCCAAACAAGTCAACTTCTTCTTGAAAGAAAGTTCACCACCCAGTGATGGGTTATAACACTTAATTTTTTACACCTTTCTCTTTTTATATCCTTAGCCCCAAAGTTTTAGCAACCAAGTTCATTTTTTCCTCCTCTTGTATTCCCTTTTTTTTGTCCAAAACCCGACCATTAACGATTGTATAAATTAGCAGACCCTTTTGTATCAAATTCTATTCCCATTTCAAATTTCTAATTTTCATCCTGCAAGATTAGATTTTTTTACCTCCTTTTTTTCTTATAATTTAGTCACTCAAACCACACTACAACACAAAGACCTTGTAAACAAAAAAAGGTAAGGACACGGAGTTATTATTTTGAGGACGGATGCATCCATTGTTCACAATTTAATTCAACCAAAAGACTATGAATTTACAAGGTAGTTTCTTATACTACTTTAATTATGTTTCACAAATTTTTACGTTGAGAAAAAAGATATGTAAATTATATTCCATGTTTAATGATAAAGATAGAACATTATGCTAATAAATGAAGGTAATCACTTAAGTATAATAGTGATTGAAAGTAATCACTTAAGTATGTTACTGATTGAAGGTTATCAAAAATATGTTGTTCCTATGTATGTTTAAATGAATGACATGTCGCATATTAATTTCGTAAATTTTTTCACATGATAATATAATTTACTATTGAGTTCTTCTTATGAAATACTCACTCAAAAATAATTAAATCCTCATATTGATGTGATGGGCATTGTTACAACTGCGTAAGAGTAGTGACCTTGAAGAAAGCGGCGTAGTTTGATATTAATTATGTTTTGGCGTTGATATAATCGAGCTATTTATGATGTAAAGTTTAATACATTGTTGAACATATTTTTAATTGTAGAGTTGAGAATAATTGAATTTGTTATTAAATTGCCGTTTTGGAATTTGAAGATGATGTTGTCTAGTTATATTTATGGAAATTTAGCTTTCTGCCTCCAAATTTGAAATATAATAACTTATTGTGTACTTTAAATTATTGAGTCAAATCGGTGGAGTTTGATAGGTATATAAGTGGTATAATAACAAAATTTAGAATTACTCAAAACCTTGTCATATGAATTTATTATATTAGTTTACCGGGCTACGTCGATTGCATCGGTATAATTTTTCAAGTAACTTTGGCCACGTTTTCACATAACAAATGACATGTTTAAGGTCTGAAATTTTAATATATTGTTGTCCAAGGGTGTTTATAGTTCAAATCTTGACATTTTGGAGTACATTTAGATGGTCAAATAATTTGTGGTGACACCTAAAGAAGTTTTGGTAAAACAGTAAGATTTTAGAAAATGAATTCATTTTCTCTCGTGGGCTTGTTACTTTACGTAATAGTTAAAATTTTAAAAACCTTTCAAGGGAATGAGAAAGTTTATTTAGAGTTATCAAATATTATTTAAAGATTATTTTAGTGATCATCCGGATTGAGAAAATACGGGATATTACAAATTAAGCCCTTGTGTAGCTAATCGTATTTATCGGTCTCTTTTCAAGTTTAATAGAGATAATTTGTGATCAAAATAAAAAGTCAATAGGATAAAGAAGCCGAGTGCTAATGAAGGAGATGCATCGATCATCATATGACATGGAAAGTATTACTATCATTTGTAGATTATTTTTGTGCTTATATTTAGACAATGTAACTTTAAGTTTGGAGATGGAGTCGACTCTATGAGTCAACGGTGTGTGTTCGGTGAAATCCATGAGCGTCTGGGTTCGTTGACAAGTAATAGTAAAAGTGAGTAAAAGAGTATCGTTCTCACGAGGATTAGACTTTAGCTTAATTTCGACCAATTCGAGCTTAAATCGAATACACACAATAAATGTTTGGATCAAGAAAGTATGAAATTATCTAAACTATAACTACGATTTAACTAAATGCAAATATAGTTTTTGGAGAAAAATCAAGTAAAGAAGTTATGATAGGAATCTGACTCCACCATTAGTATCTATTTTAATCCTCGAAATCCTACGTTCTAATCCAATTTATGTTCAACTTAACAATTGATAATCTCAAGTTATTTAATAATCTATTTTGAGTAGAATTAAACCTATTTTCATATAAATTTCAAAATATTCCTATTTTGAATACGAATATACAAAAACACTTTCAATATCAAGATTATCAAATTTGATTGCACCAAGCATAGGAAATTATTCCTAATCTCTATAGGACTTGGTGTTTAAAACTATAATGAGCTAATCTATTTTGAACCTTTCGGAAGCGAAAATAAATCACAAACACATTTAAGCGGTGATCAATCATTCAAACGGATATTAAAACCAACAAACATAAATCAAACAAACACTAATTAAGATTAGAAAGCGGGAATCTTTAAATTAAAACTTCAACATATGATTTACATCATCATCCTTAGCATAAAGAGTTTAGTCCATCATGTTTAATTTAAAAACACATAATAAATGGAGAATTTATCACCGGAATATTTGATTGCAAGAAGAACTTTGAAGATTAAATTGGCCCTCTTGAATGTCTTCAATGGATTGCCCAAGAATCTCAAATTTCTCTTGCTTGAAATCCCAATAATCTTGTCCGGATGAAGAAATTCTTGTAAAATCTTGTGTTTTGCCTTCTTTGTTCTCTCCAAATTCGACTTCTTGATTGTTATAAGAGTTTTCCTATTTATATGGGTCCAATTAGGGTTGAATTTTGTACCCAAAGTCTCCAAAAATCTTTCAAAAATAGATTTTTAACCTAAATAAGTCTTGGGCCGCGGATCTGTCCGCCCAAGCGGGTGCCACGGTCGCTCGAACGGACAGAACGAGCAGGTTTTCGGCCGAAGGTCCGCTCGAGCGGACAGAGTTCTGTCCCGCCAGCAAATGATTTTCAAACGGTCATAACTTCTTGTAGAAAACTCCAAATTACAATCCGTAAAAAGCGTTAGAACCGTAATTCAATTATCTTTCTAATGGTATATTATTTGAATTATGTAGATGTTTGTACCAAAGTTTGTACTCTAATTTCTCCACATGTTTCGATTGTAGTTTCTCAATTTGCTTTTTCGGCTTTCGGGTGTTTGATCCTTCACTTCAACTCTTCATTTTCACTCCAACAAACCTTAAATCTATTGATTTTATCTTTTTTTCTCATCCTCTAATATTTGGCTCTTGATATTCACTTTAAAAACTCAATTTCTTCTCATTTACTCGCCGATTTCACCAATGTGACTTGAGTTCGGAGATTTTGTCCTACAATCACAAAAATGAACAAAAACTCAATAGATATCGACTCTAAAATACTTAGAATTATACAAAAACTCTTCATTAAGGAATTAATATAAGTGTATAGATTACACTTATCAGTGTGCTTGATATATACATACATATGTGTGTGTGTGTATAATTTTCTTGTTAAATTACATGCTTGTATGTTGCTAGATGGCCTTTCTGGCTAATGATGTGATTCTTTTGGAACTGTTTTAATTCATGACTTGTGGACATGAATGCTACTTATGTTTTATGTTAAATTAATTATCCATGTTAGGTCTTTATTGAGCATAATAGTCATGATGATCATTAATTTGGGTGGTTGCACTTGTAGAATGTAATAGGTTGCCAATTAGAAGTAGAATGATTAAACCAATGCCATAAATACAACTCCATCACTTAAATAATTGAGCGAATAGTTTGGATGTGGTTGAGTCATGTAAGTAGCTATGTAGGAGTGTGGTGATTATGTTCATGTTGAATCTTTGGTGTGGAATGTTTTGGCTAACAAATGGAAGCTAGGTATTGGCGGATGCTAGTAATCTAATCTCGCATATTAATTCTTGTACAAAGTTCTCCCAAATTTTTTGGGGATATACATAATAATCTTGCATGTTCACATACTAAACCGTGTCCCACTTAAATCGGTCGATAAAACTCCATACGGGTCATGGAAAGGAAAAAGACTTGATCTTCCATACATGAAGGTATATGGTTGCAATGCTTATGTGAAGCATGTTGAATCGGACAAGTTAGGAGCTAAATCCGATAAATGTTTATTTGTGGGATATCCAAAGAAAACTATTGAATACTATTTCTACAATCTCATCGAGATGAAGGTCATTGTATCGAAACATATTGTTTTCTTAGATAAAGAATTCTAAGAAAGGACAGTGGAGAGTAAAGTAGATCTTGAAGAGGTTCAAGAAACCACAAATGATATTGACTAATTATATGAGCCAATGGCTGAGCCTACAATTGATGAGGCACATATTGGCAATGGAAAACCGCTAGTCCCCGAGGATACGCCAACTCTGCGTAAGTCAAGCATGGTCATTCGACCTCCAATGATGCATTACTAATTGAGGAAGATGAACCCACTACTTACGCAGAATCGAAGTTGTTTGCTAAAAATGTACCGCAAGTGCACGGGTCACATTCAAGTAATAAAGTGATGAGAGAGTGTCGAACCCACGAGGATAGATAATTTTGCTAACATCCAAATCTATCTAGCCCTATTTTAAACAAACAATAAAACATATTATTTTGATGATTAAACTAAGAATTAAAAGATGATGAAAAATAAGCTAATAAGAAAAATATTAAAAGAGAAATTTGTAGGAAATAAAATCAACTAGAAGAAGATACTAGGAATTCGACTTCACCAATTATTCCATTTTAAAGTTTCATTTTCCACTATCAATTCCAAAATGAGGTTAATATGGCAATCCATGCTCCTAAAATGTCTAGCAATCTCTCTTGAGTAAAGCCAAACCTAATTTTACACAAGACTTCCAAGCATTCCTACCGAGAGAACGTATATGTAAAAATGCATTAAAACTCAAGAACATTCATTATTGATTGCACAAAGTATGAAAGAGTATTCCTACATTCCATAAACCTTGTGTTGTTAATTAAATGTGCTAAACCTAATTTCAACCTCCCGGTAGCAAACTTAGTCACAAAAGCATTTCAATGGTGATCAATCATCTCAATACATAATAAAGCCCAATAATAAACAACCATAAAAGCCAAGTATAAGGAATCAATAACAAGAACAATGCACTTTAAAGCTTCATAATGGGATTCATCTCATTCCTAGTAAATAAAATTAGCCCATAGTATTTACAAAGACAAAATGGAAAATAGATACAAAATACATCACCGGATTTGATAAAGTCAAGAGAAATGGAAGATTTAGCTTGAGCCCATGGTTGTCTTCATTTGCCCACTATAAACCTCCATTCATCTTTCTCTATTTACAAAATGCTCATAATGATTTACAAAAATCAAAGAAAACCCATTTCCATGGAGTTTTCAAAGATCCCCAAAAACTTCATTTCTTCTTGGAGAGCTTTCTAATGTGTGGAGTATGAGAGAATGACCAAAAAAATGCAGATAAAACGGCCCCTTTAACCCTAGAAATCATGAAGGGTGAAAATACCAAAAAGCCCTTGAAAAGCTGAACAAAAATCACGGAGAACCAGAAAATGAACCATGCGATTGCATGGTTTTAATCCATGCGATCGCATGGTAGAGGTAAAAAACATTTTGCCAAAATAATTGCCAGGCCGCAATCGCGAGGAAATTTGGCAAAAATAGGCCATGCGATCGCATTATGTTATTTCATGCGATCACATGGCAAGGAAAAAATCCTTTCTGCACACGAAATCAGCACCAGGCGATCGCATGCTAACTGGCCCATGCGATCCACTTGCTGTGAAATTGCAGCTTGGACCCTCAATAAATTGTAGTTCTAGTCTCTAATATTTCTGGAATGTTGACTTCAGTCCTTGAATTCTTGGTATTCTTTCATATTAGTCCTCCATAAATTGCAATTGTGGTCCTCATCTTTTGACATTATTATAATTTGGTCCCCAAAGTTCTCGATTTGTACTCATTTAGTCCTTTTTGCTAATTTTTCGCGTGGATTTCTCCAATCATCATCTAAGCTCGGGTTTTTACCTAAACAATCAAAAGACCATAATTAAGTAATAAACTACTTAATAGAACTCACAATTATCTATTTTAGAAGCTAAAATAAGTGCAAAATTCGCACTTATAAGAAGTCAAGTATTGATTCAAAGAAATGGCATGAAGCTATAAAATCCGAGATGAAGTCCACATACAAAAACAATGTTTGGACCTTGGTTGACTCGCTTAAATGGATAAAATCCATAGGCTGTAAATGGGGTACAAGAAAAAGGTCAACATGGATGATAATATTCATACTCACAAGGCAAGATTGGTTGTGAATGGTTACAAGCAAAGACAATGAATTGACTTTGACAAAACCTTCTCACTAGTAGCCATGTCTAAATCAATTCAAATTCCTACTGCGATAGCAGCATACCATGACTATGAAATTTGGCAAATGGATGTCAAAACTACATTCCTTAATAGGAATCGTAGCGAGTATGTGTACATAACACAACTTGAAGGTTTTGAATTCACAGAGCCAAATAAAGTATGCAAACTACAGAGATCTATATATAGATTAAAGCAAGACTCTTGGAACTGGAATCTTTGTTTTGATGAGGTAATCAAAATTTTTGATTTTATTAAGAATAAATATGAACCATATGTGTATAAGAAGGTTAGTGGGTGTAAAGTCGTATTTCTAATTATGTATGTGGATGACATACTATTATTAGAAAATGATGTCCCCGTGCTAAAATCAATAAAATTGTGATTATCCAAAAATTTCTCCATGAAGGATATGGGAAATGTATCATATATTCTCGGGATAAAAATATATAGAGATAGATCTAAGAAAATGCTCGGCCTATCTCAATCCAAGTACATAGACAAAATCTTGAGAAAATTTAGTATGGAAGAGTATAAGATAGGACTCTGTTCCATCGAGCATGTAATCTACCTCTCAAAAGAGATGTGTCCAAAAACACATATTGAAAGAGATTGCATAGATATGATTCTTTATGCATGAACAATATGATCTACCATGTATGCCATGCCATGTGCTCGACCGAATGTTTTATATACTTTGAGTGTCACAAGTAGGTTCCAAGAGAATCGTGACGAGAAATATTAGACCGCGGTCAAGAAAATTCTTAAGTACTTAAGAAAGACTAAATATATGTTCTTGGTGTATGGATGAAATGAACTTTCAAGAATATGCTGATGCCAGCTTTCAGTCTAATATAGGCAAGAGTAAATCCTAATCTAGATGTGTATTTACTCTAAATAGAGGCGCGATTAGTTAGAAAAATTTCAAACAAGATACAACCGCTGATTCAACTACAGATGCCAAATATATAGTTGCTTCAGAAGTAGTAAAGGAAGCGGTATGGATCAAGAAGTTCATCACTGAACTTGAAGTAGTTCTTAGCATTGTTGATTCAATACATCTATATTATGATAACAATGGAGCCATCGCACAAGCGAATGAACCCTTGTCTCATCAACGATCCAAGCATATATTGAAGTGATATCATCTCGATTAGAGAGATAATCTTTAGAAATGACATAAAGATATAACAGGTATTGACTGATGATAATGTAGCAGAACCTCCAACAAAGTCGTTGTCCCAGCACAAGTATGATAGTCATGTTAAATCTATTGGTATTAGATACATGAATGATTGGATCTAGTTTGTATGTGATGTTTTGTAATATACTCTTTGTTAGACATTGATGTGTATGAACATTTTTTTAATTAAATATTTTGTCTACATTTTAATGGTAGGTTTGTTATTGTTTAAATTTTATTATTTAAAATAATAGAGTCCAAAGAAAATTTCTTGATAACTTGTTAATCACAAAGTATTATGATTATGAGATACAAGATATAAATAACTTATGTTTGAATTATTCCTAGTTATAATAATAATAATGAAATCTGAATATCATTATTATTGTTAGACTAGTATGTGTTGCATTTATTTTGAAGAAAATAGGCGATCTCACGAGCTACGATGTAGAGGGACATCTAAATGAACACATGGATGCATTGTTATGAGAATAAGACATTAGATGACTCACCTAAAGATTCTACATGAATAACTATCCAAGCGTCAAGTAGTAAATCTTTAATATGAATATACGATAGTGGATTTTGTTCTTTGACTTGACAACATCATTATATCTTATGTGAGGACCACTATACTTTTACGAGTGTTTGATGGGGCTCTAAGATTGTGAGTCATCAGAAAGATGTCGTATGGATATAGTGAGAGTCATATGAAGATTGTGAATGTCCAATATAAAGATTCGTCACACCTGGAAACTATGATATTATAACCTGCATTTTGATCACTTAAGTTGATTTAAAGTTCCTTGGCTGGGGTGGATTTATGAGTTGAAAGTGTTTTAGTTATAATTAGATTAGATCAATGAAGAGTTAGAGTGAATAACATTATTGGTTGAAATGAGATTGACGTTGATCTATATCTCTTAACCAATTGTATTATAGTGATGAAGGGATTATATTTCTATGATAACTGCACATATACTGGTTTTAGTCATATCGCATGACATTTCCTTTAACATGGATTGCCTTGACACATTACTAGATGTCAATTTTGGATGGCGACGTATATTGATCGATCTAGGTGAATCGATAAGAATATCACTGCATTTGTCATCGTGAACGGGAACCTAATGGGTCACATACAAAAGGCGAGAATTAAGTATCTGGAGTTGGATCTTGTCCAAGTAGGAGATTGTATGATTAATGTCCAAGATCCAAATCACCAAGTCGAACTTAATTACTTACTAAGTCAAATTAAATTAATTGGGTTTGTTAGTTGTGGGCTAACACATTTCTAGTAAGACTATAACTAGAGTTAACGTTGTCTATATGTACTAAGCCACAATTTTTTGAATAAAAAATATGTCTTTATTACTTGCTTAGCACTAGAAATAGACATAACAAGTATCAATTACTCTCAAAATTTCACTTTCATTTGTTCTTGAATGTGGAAGTCGATATATGTTCTTGATTTGTGAATTACCATTGGAGGCTAGATAATTGGACAACTATGGTATTGAAAATTGCACGTCCAGCTAATCAGATAATCAAATACTACAATGTTCATCAATGTATATTTCTATCATAAATTCTATCTAAAAACAAAGTTGATTCAACTTGTAGGAATTGAATATTTAATTTCCATTTTACACGTATATATCAATTCCTAAGTCCCAACTCGCATGTGTTTATGTTTTCATCAAATGCGTAACATGCCCAAAATTTTTCGTAAATGTATGACAATGAAATTTGAACCTAAAGCTTTTATGTGATTCTATAATACATTAAATTATCTCATCCAAAAGGTGACAAAAATCTTTTTAATTGAAAGAAGGATTCCCTTTCTCATGGTTTGCTAATGTTTTACCATAGAAATTGGAACACTCGTTAACACAGATAACAAAGATGAGGTAGTGAAATGGAGTTGCTCCAATTTGCTGCCCTCATTAATTCATCTGAATGGACAAATGTGTTTAGCACATAGAAACAATGTTGCATCATTAGTTGGTACAATTATTTCCTTAGCCTTTATTTGTTCACAGACAATGTTGTGTCAATGTTCCATTTGTCGATGTTTTGCTCCCCATGTTACGTTGCTATATAATCAGTCCTCGATGACAAATATTCCTTCTTCTTAAATGCCTTTAATGTACGGTCCTTGATGTGTATCTTCTCCTCAACCCAAAAAAAGTAGCAACAACCCAATATAGTCGAAGTTGTAAGCCAATCTGATGAATTCGAGCTTAAAACCATTCCATGGAGGGTGCCTTGGTTCAAGTTCAGGAAGAAGCTTCTATGCAGAACTGCTTTTCGTGACTGAAAGTATCGAAAGAGTATTTCCCATGGTACCTTCAAACCCACTTTCACCGACACCTCAAATGGCAACCCGTCGCATATGAACTGTAATTTTAAAAACACAAGAATATACATCCTTTTTAGTTTTACCACTGTTTAGAGTTAATGATTCGACAACTAAGAAAGTAGCTTACTTGAATCATGGTATCATTGAATATCACACTTCCGGAAGATGTTTCCTGCAATAATTTTTCCTTGAATGTTTTTGTTTTGGTGAACACATAAATGGCAAGTGGTTTTGGTCTCGCGTTAATGAACTCAATGCTTTCTTCCACTTCGTCCAGCTGCACAAAGGAACACACTTATTGTAGTATACATTTTCCAAAACGAACTGGGATGTTGAATACGAAATAATAATTTCACCGTAATGATGGGGAGCAATGGACCAAATATTTCCTCAGTCATGATCTCAGCGTCAAGTGGAGGATCCAATAAGATCGTAGGCTCAATAAACCTGTAAATGTTTATATGATATTAGGCATCCCCAACCAGTGCATAACAGTAGCGAAAGAAACAGTGGTGAAAGAAAGCAGAGAACTTACAGATTTTGTTTGTCAAATGAACCACCATAAACAATTGAAGCTGCCACACTGGGGTCCTCAAGAAGATTGCATATCCTGTCAAAGTGATTCTTGTTTACAATTCTACAAATATTCTTCAAGTTTTCTACTTCTTCGCCATATAATGTTTTGATACACTTTTTCAATAATTCAACCTGAAAAATATAACATAAGTTGAGTTTCAGATAGGTTGATCTAAAATTTTCACAAGAAGCTCGCATAAAGAGGACATTGTCGAGTACCAGAACTGGAGCAAATTTTCGTTGCACAATCACATAATCGATTCCTATGCATGCTTGTCCAGCACACGCGCTCCCACTTCCCACCAGATATTCTCTTAACAGCCACCTTGAATACAACATATTAACATATTAACATAGCAGATTCTTTATAATGTCATCTAAAAGCACTAAAATGGAACCTTTAAGTCTGAGCCAGATAAAGAGTCGAGGATGATAGGGCATTTTCCCCCCAGTTCCAGAGTCACAGGTGTCAAGTGTTTTGCAGCTGCAGACATGATGATGCGTCCTACCCGGGCACTGCCTGGAATAGTATTTATCAAAGTGAAAGAAATAAATATGTAATTTGATTATCATCCACATGACATGTCCATAAGTAAAAAAGGGAGAAAGGTGATACAATCAGATGAAGCAGAATTATGGTTTAATAATACCATGCTTCAAGTGAATCTTCTGTTTTTATTAAAATCCTAAAAGTTGAAATAGAATCAACTGCTAACAAGGTACGGTGAAAATATCTTGTCCCATTTTAGCTCCAGTAGTATCTCAGCTACATCACTTCCACCTTCAACAACTTTAATGGCTTTGTTGTCCAAGTAAAGAGGATTTTACAAGCAAGAAAAGAAGTGCATGCTGGTGCCAGCTCTGAAGGTTTTAAGACCACTGTGTTTCCAGCAGATATAGCCCGATCAAAGGATCCAAAGCCAGAGCTACATGAAGGAACATGTAGTCAATCATAGATATATATCAACCGCTTGAAAATATTGGTGATATTAATAGGATTGCGATTCCTGGCAAAGTTTCAAGCTTAACAATTACATCTTCAACAAAATGTGAAGTGAAAAAACAGAGTTACTTTAATTTTGAAGTTGATTTAGTGCAAAGAGTAGATTTTCTTAAACTTTCCATGGAAATGTGCAATCTGAATATTCATGAATTCAGGATGACAATGGCCAAAAGCTAGGAAACTTACAGATGGGGAAATTCCAAGATGCAAATATGAGAACAACACCAAGTGGCTCTGGTAATACTTGGCCTTTGATGGGAAAAGAAGTGTGAGTAATTGGCCCTGCCCAATATGTATCATCAGTAAAAATGTGGCACCTCATCTAAACAATTTCTATCTTCCTTAAATGACTTTACAGATTTACCAAGCCCTAATCTCGACAAAATGTAATAGGTGTGGTTGCATGATAAAAAAACTGTCCAGACTACCACAATTGATTTCTGGACTTATCCATGATAAAAAAAACTTGTCCTTGCATAAACAAAATGTCAGTGAGCAATAGCATGCGGTGTATGTTCCTCACTACTTTGCAACTGCTTATTTCCTTTTCATGGAGGCTAGGTTGATTTCCCCTTCCCAGTTTCAGTTATAGAAACTTAAACAGAACAGATAGGATCCATCAAGGAAAGAAAAAATACAGAAATTTGTGTTGGAGAATCCATGCAATAATAGCCAGATTATACAGGCCTAGAATAGAATGTCATAATATTCTTCACCTTGTACCCATATATATATGCTATAAGCCCCTTAATTAAATATACAAGCATTATCAAGAAATCACCCAGTTCATGGTATCAGAATGTTGTGCTCGGTAATGTTCAGTAATCCAGCCTTAATCGTCAGCGTTAATCCCAATTTTCAAGCTTTAATTGACGAACTATCCTGGTTTTCCCTTTTTGGCCTTCATTACTGGATGAGACTGAAGGATTGAAATTCAAGATGACAAAAGAATAGATGCCTCTACCAATACTACCCAAACAACCATGAAAGCTCAAAACCCAGTCCCAAGTCGAGCAAAATGGCAGCATTTACTTAGAGTGGTCGAGGTTGGTAACTGAACCTAAATGGAAAGGAGAAATTAATCATCTGACGGGGCTGGAGATGAGAAAGGAGAACATAAATTTAGTGCTTTGGGATGGGGATAATTCTCACATGATATCTTGTTTATGAACCCTCATGCATTCCGAGATGTTTCTTTCTACGGAAGGGAGATTTGGGAGGCAGTCTGTCAGACTCATTCCAAAGTTAGAGCCGCTGCTCAGATTTATGTGAAGACTACAATATACCATACAACATAGCCTTTCAGTGATAGAATTATTTAGTGTTATATGAAGGCTGTATCTCAATTTGGATCAGTATCAGAACTTAAAATTGGTGTGCGATGAAGATGCCACCAACATCACCAGAGAGACAGTAGCAAAAGACAGAGATATCAATGCATAGGCAACAAAGAACACAATCAACAAACAGAAAACCAACACCCATCCAAAAGGACCAAAACCGGAGATGCCACCAGCCAAAAGATCCATCAGAATGGAGACATCCAAGGCACAGGCAATATCTACACCCACCTGCCAGAGAAACCACATCAAAACAAACAGTAACACCTTCATCAGCAGTACTCCAGCAAACCAATTCTTATTCAAAATTTGCTGTTCACTTCATAACCAACCCCCCCCCGGGTGGAAGCTGCAGCAAGAACCCTCTATTCATCTCTCCGCGTCAATCACACCCTCACTTCTGTCTCCATGAATTCTTCAATCACACAGACACACTATAATACAAATTCACCCATGACCCATGTATATTATTAGATGAATTATCTCTCTAGCTATATCCTTTTCAGAAATATAATCTTTTTGAATTTTTTCACCTACCAAGTTGTCACTTGTATGGCATCTTTTTTTTTTTTTTTTTTTGCATCCCCATTTGTTCAAAGTTGAATCTTTTGCTCCTTCTCTGTACCAAATTGCTTGGAAACATGAATCTATAGACTTGGGCATGTTTGAGAAATTTTACAAAAGGAAAGGGTAGAAAGTAAATCACACCAGGGAGTGTGTGTAGCGACAAGAAGAAGAAAGAAAAACAGAAAAGATGAAATATATTATTTCTTTGATTAACTTCAATTTCGAGGTACCCCAGAAATCTCTCTTAAACATAGAGTTGTTACATTAAACTTCCACAATTAAGCTAATTACCTATTTATTAAATGCAATAAAAGCTAATATATAAGAAAAGGAGAAACAACCGTAAAATGTGCTAACTATCCATATCCACCGTAGAGATTTCCTAAACTTGATCTTTTTCTTAACATGTGTTCAATTTTGTTGTAGACATTACATTCCACTCCCCAAAATCAAAAACCTTATCTCGAGGCTGATAATTTAAAAAAATAATTTCCAATTGACTGATGATTTTACAAATTGATCCCCTTGTTGAAAAAGTCTTGAGACGGTAGCAAAAGTTCCAACAAATAAGTTGTTGGAAACATATTCATGGTTGGATCAAAGTGGACTACAACAACAAAATAAATAATATGAGTGCTTTGCTTGATGATAGCCCCAACAACACTTTCTTCATTGTTGACGATCTCCTTAGATTTTTCACTAGAATGTTGTTGAGTTTGTGGTGATTGCTCTGTTGGATCATCAATTTGCCATTGAAAAGAGGCAACACTCAGATTGTCATCTTCCTATATTGTCGTTGTGGGAAATAATTGCTCTAACTTGAGTTTCATTGTTGTTATCACGTGTAGGATCCCAAAATTTTCAAGCTTGCTTGTAAGCATACAAATAGTCATTAAATGATTTGCCATGTCTAGTCAATGTACAAGTTAGAAATAACTCAATTTGATCTACAAGATAGCTAATTAGACTTTTATAATAATTTTGAGATCTTGAAGAACTCAAGTAAAAATAAGTTTTGGAGTCAATTAATTATTTGAGTTAAATAATCAAAGGGAAAATTGCCTAAAAGTTACGTGCAAGCGACTTGTTTCAAATTAGGTTAAAACAATTTTCAAAATTGTCAATAAGTTATACTCTTTAGCAAATTTTCATATTAATCCCAAAATTATTCTTGTAATTTATATTTGCCACAAACATTGCCCTTGGTACTGCTTCCGCCGTTGCAGCCGCCGCCGCCGCCGTCACCACCACCACCACCACTGCCGCCATCACCAATATTTTGTCTATCTGTGCTGGTTTGGGTAGCGAAGTTACTGTCTTTAATGCTTTTTTAAGTTTCTAATTGAGATTGGGACAAATAAGAGAAGCAGAGTCCTTGTTTCGGAGGATGAAGTTCCAGGACCTGGTTTCCTAGAACTCAATAATTGCTAGATATGCTTTAAATGGGGAATCGTTAAAAGTATTGGAGATGTGTTATGAGTTTGTTGTTGTGGAGAAGATTGAACCAGACTCTGTTACCCTACTTAGCATTCTTCCTGCTTGTGCCCTGCTATCTAATCTTCATGTGGGGAAGCAGTTACATGGGTTTGTTATTCATCGTCGCAGCATATTTGAAGATATATCTATAAGCAAAATCGGCTACACGAAGCTGCGCTCTTAACATTTTTACTTATTCCTAAAAGAGATGTAATATCATGGAACACCACCTTTCGATGTGTTACGAGAAAAAGAAACTTGAAACTCGGTTCTCTGAAGTCTTGTGGATTATTTTGTTGTTCAATTTTGACTAGTCTTTCCATAATAGATAAAGTTAAAGAAGCTCATGGGTTTTCATTAAGATCCGGTATTTTGCTTAGTGGCACCGAACCCACTTTCGCAAATCATTGATTGATGTATATGCAAAATGTGGAAATATGGTGTTTGCATCCAAATTTTTTTTAGAGTTTGTTCAAAGATAGAAATGTGATTACATGCAATTCAATGATACATGGTCTTTGATTGCAAAGGAGAGCAGCAATGACTTGGAATGTTTCTATGAATGCCTCGATTTCCTTCAAAAGGATTCTTCCGCAAAAATAAAAAAGAAGCTCTGGTCGAGTAACTTTTCGGAAGAATTGAGTTATTGCATTTTCGTTTTCTTTTAGGTAAGTGCTAATGCTAATTAAATCCCTATGTGGTGATTATTTTCATGGTCTAATTTGAATTCAGAAAATTGACTAGATGCTGCAAAGAATTGTACAAGAGTTCATTAAGGAAGATTTGTTTGATGAATTTTTGTAGAGTTGCCATGATTTGTTGTTGTAAATAGCAGTTTGAATTTCTGTAGGAATGAAAAAGTTCGATGTGGGCAATGTTATGACGAAAGTTGGCCATTAGATTATTCTGTGTTGGTAATTAGTTATGTGTGTTGTTTGATACTGTATTATAGAAAAATAGTATCATACTAGAAAATAGCATAGAATTCGCATACGTTGTCAGAATTTTTATTATAATATGTTTTCAAAATAGTCTCGACGAGCCGGTCAGGACTAGTCGCTGTGTACGATAGATTTTAGCCGTTTGAAATCGTCTTTTTAGCTTAAAATAGCAATTTTTAATTTTTCTTATCAAAATAGTATCATACATGCTAAATTAGTATCACAGATAAATATATCTTAATATATTAGTATTATACATGAAAATATCTTAATAAAATAGTATCACATACACAAACTACAACCCAATAAAATAACAGTATCATAGATTGAAACATTATCATAATAAAACAGTATCAAAGATAAAAATATAGTATAAGTATACCATATCACTTTATCTAAATAAAACAGTATCATAGATTTGTTTTATTGGTTGAAGGAATTATATTGTTCTTAAAACGCTCCATTCGTAGTACAAGACTATTGATACTGTTTGCATTTAATAATATATCATAGATTAAAACAGTATCATAGATATTTTACTAGTTAAAGTAATTATATTATTTTTAAAATGCTCCATTAATAGTGTAAGACAATTGATACTGTTTACATTCAATAACATTATCATAGATTAAAACAATATCATATATTGAAACATTATCATAATAAAATAGTATCAAAAATAAAAGTACGGTGTACATGTACTATAGCACATTATCTATATAAAACGGTATTATATATAAAACTAAGTACAAGATATTTTAATAATTAAAGTAATGATATTGTTCCTAAAATACTCAATTAGTAGTACAAGATCATATGTTTAAATATTATCATAATAAAACGAAGATCAAAAATAAAAATATGGTATAAATATACTAATATATATTATCTAAATAAAACACTATCATAGATAAAACAGTATCATTAAATTAGCATATTTTTACAATTGTAAGGATATGTTGGTCTTTTGGCTCTAAAATGTGACTTTAATTGAATTAAGTTTTGATCATGTGACTTTAGAGCCCATAAATGCCAAAACAGTGACCGACCTTGAATTTACCCATAATTAAATTTGTAGGAGTATATTGAGTTCATTTTTTAGCTCGTATTAAAATGCGTAAGTTGGACTTAAGAAAAAGTCGTTTTTGACATTCGGGGCCCAAGATAGAGCAGTCCAAAGCAATCAGGATTAACTATTATTCAAATGGTACATTCCATATTTAATTAAGTTATCACATGGCCTTTCTACGTAAGGAAATCTAGTTTAAATTGTTAGTTGGTTAGAGTAGGATTTTGGACCTTAGTTTAGTTAAATATAAGTGGTCAAACTCTAGTGTAACTAGACTTAAACAAATCTGCAATTCCATTATTTAATCAATGAGAATCCATTCATCATCATCAATATGCAATTCTCAGTTTTGACAAAATGAGAGAGAGAGAGAGAAAAAATATTTATTGAATCAAATAAGAGTTGGGGTCCACATGTTAGAATTTTTCTCCAAGTTGCATGCATGCATGATATTCACAATATAAAAGTCCACCATTGCCATCAATCTCTCGGCCCTCTCTCTTTGGCACATAGAAAACACACAGAGGCAGTGAATCTCTCCCTCTTCCCAACCCCTTTTTCCAGCTTTTATCTTCAGCAAAGAGCACACATATGCACAAATCTCCATCGATTTACAAAGAACAAATACTGAAAAATATACACAAATCATATACACACAAACATAGAGTTTTCAAACATTGAAGAATCAAGAGTTTTCGTCAAGTTTTCGGGGCCTTTACGCGCAAATCCAAGATTAAACAAATATTCTTCAAAAATGTTAAGATTTGCTAATATTTTCAAGCCCTCATGGATCCTACTAGTGGATTAGACTGATTTAATCATGCTTAACAGTAGACAGACAGACCTTTTTGGTTATGGAACTACTAGTGCTCCTTATAGATGGTTGTACATGCCAGAATCATTGTTTGCATGATTTCGATGATCCTTAGAACTACACATTGAGATGCTAATTTATATTCATGAATCATAATAGTATTCGTAAGTGGTAGGCTTCGACAATCTCATTGAGTATTAGTACTCATCCCTCTCAAATTAAGAATTTCATGTAACTAAAAATAGCTTGGAATGGATGTGGGACGGAGGAGTATAGAAGGATTATTGGAAGAGTTCACAACCGATTTAATCTATTTTGATTTTGATTCAGTAAATTAGGGTTAGAATGATGTCGGAACCGATTTTGTTTAGTTATGAGATGAATTTTATGTTAGTAAACGTTTTTGGATATTTAATTGCGATTAAAATCAAATTTATGTGCCAGATTTATTCTCTGTTCTGAAAAAATTCACCATAAATTGTGCGATTTGAGTTTTTGTTTGATTCCAGTTGGAGAAGTTAACCCAAAAGGTTATCTAACAACCAGTTTTGGAATCAGGAGATTTCATGAACGATATTTTGAGTTATGCCCATTTTAGTAAACGGTGGCAGTCACATCCGAAACTGTTGGATCTCGTTTTGGAAAATTTCTTTGAGTGGCCAATTTTGGGAATTTTTAACGTAATTTTTGACTATGTTTTACCCCATATGTTATCAATATACAGTTAAAATTTCAAGGTCCAATTGTTTCGTTTGGTCATAAAACTTAGGGTAATCGTAGACGGCATGTTTGATATATAAATTTCCAACATGGGTTCTAAACAAAACTTACGTTTCACACTAATGATATTTATTCAAGATCGTAGGGGGCCTTCTTAGTTATCCCTAGAAGTTAGAAAGAAATTTAGTAACAACTCGGATTAACAAAATTCGGCGCGTTATAGCTTGAGTCAACTCAGCCAAAGCATATTCACTCCTATTAGAAGCTTTCTTCAACTCCAAATGGCCTCCTCTAAACCGTAGGGTTCTTGTGCTCTAGTCACATCCGCCATCACTATCAGAAACAAAAACTACAAAAGATGTCTATAGAAACTAGTCGGACGAGTAGCACAAGGCCACTCACTAGAGAACATAAGCGATTGCAAGTTTAACTCAAGAATGGAACTTACTCTGGGTACATGTTAAACAAGATAAATTTTATTATTTTGAAAAGACTACAAAGAGAGAATATATAAAGAGTAGACTCTAAAGCATAAAGCCCTAAACAACAAAAAGACTAAATCACCCTCAACAAATAAACTAAAATATCAATATAGCAATATCTAACAAAGAGTTCAATGAAAAGGAGAGAGATTTTAATTTTTTTGAAGCATTTACAATTGATCACTATCCAATTAAAAAACATTGTCACTGCGTGCTACCCTTACCACTAGTACTGCGGTTGTAGCCTTAGCTATAAACCTGGGGAGAAATGAGGACAGAAGGCCGAGACACAAGGACTCTCGGTGACGTAGTAATATTAGACATTTTAACTGTGGTTAAATAAATATTGTTTTTTTATTTGTGTGCTCAAACAATTATTGCATTTATATCATGGAGCATGCAATTAAGTGTATTCGATTACTTCATGGTAATACAAGTTGGTTGCTTGCGTATAAAAGTGCAGAAAGATACTACTTGTATTTTGATTGAGTATTTCCCAGACTGATGAATAGAGGTTGACAACTTGTTCTATTAAAGTCGTAGGGTTGACCACTCTATTAATTGGGCTATGCTATTTGTCTTGGCCGTGGCGAGCGGACCTTGTGAATAGTGTGACTAGTATATTGGACAGGGTCACTGTGTAGGGTTTAATTCTATAGCATGACCGTGCGAAGAATTAAACTCCATGTTATTACTTTGTAGATTACCTAAATCCATAATAGAATAGTGGTTGCTATTCGTGAACTCGAAGGTCTTTGATATGCTAATAAGTGAGATCAATTAATGTGGTCAAATATCCCGTTAAGTTGGGAACTTAGAGCAAACGAACTAATGAGCACATATGTGAGTTTAGAAATCGTCACCCAATGAAAAGGTAAATGAGTCCGCTTAAGTATTTTCTACCGAATAATTTAAATTTGAACTCAGTATTTAGCTATGTTGCTCGGACTCGGGTACGGGTGTCGGGTACAGATATGTATCTAAGTGTCAGATTCTTCTTTTTCTAAAATCTAAGATACGGAGATACGGCTAAAAAGGGTCCAAGTTTTGGACACGGGTACGGAGATACGTCTTACATATGTTTTTTAAAAATTTTTTTTATAGAAATTAATTTAAAATAATATTAAAGTATTTTTAATTTAATTATTAATTTTCGTTTTTATTTTTATATTGTAAAATATTTTTTTTTTTTTGTTTATATAGTCTTTAAAATTTTATAGACCTTTTCGCAATTAATGTTAAAATTACAGAATACTTTTGCAATTAAAAAAAATCTAACTAAAACTTTAGCCCAACCCAAATTCCAATATGTTTTGGGCCCAAAAGAGTCCATATTCTATTATCCATATCCATTTAACCCTAAAACAAACAAAACAAAATGTCTGCCTTTTCTTGTCCAAAGAACAGTGAGCGTCTTCTTCTTCTTCTTCTCCTCCTCGGATCTCCCCGGATCGCCCAACAATGGTAAGTAAATCTTCCTTGTCTTCTTCCTTTCACCTTCCGGGTATCCGAGTGAAAACCAAGGATCAATCCAGTATCCCGTCGGTCGGGTCGACAGTACTTTGCCATTTTGAAGAGTCCGAGCAACATAGGTATTTAGCGATGACCAAATTATTTTGTGATTTCTTCACGAAAGAAATGTTGGAGAAAATGTGACAAGTCAAGATGTAATTGCACGTAATTAAAGCGCTTCTTTAATTTTATATAATTTAAAAGTGCAATATCACACCTTTAGTGAAGTGAGGGAGACTAATAATTATCTAAGAGGCAGTCTTAGGTCGGCTCGACTATAGATAATTATTGGAGCTCGAATTATACAAGTCTCGATTGGTTCCTTCACGACTCCTTAAAAAGTCCTAGATTTAATTACACTAGTAATGAAAGTTTAGGGAGTACACATTGAAAAAAGGCCACAATAGTAACAGGACTAAGGGGAAAATGAAACGATCGAAATTTTTGACTTTTAATTTCAAGTAAATATTTTTTTTTTTAACACATACTAGGAACCTCCTAGTGCATTTTAAATATTTTTCACGTTAAATTTCACAAGACGTTTGCTTTAAATTTTAAGTTAGAAAACGTGGAATATTAATTGAAACGAACCTTGTCCAATTTTGAGTTTTGATAAGTTTTTAAATTTCAAGTTGTATGAAAATAAAATTTCAGCTAGCATGAATTATTATTTTATGATCGAACCTCATTAATTTTCTTAGATCGAATAAATCGTCTCAAGAAAATTCTTCCTCCATGATCAATAATCCACTTCACTACTTTCCTACCTTATCTCACTTTTTAGGTCCTCTAACTAAATGTTTTATCTCCAGATTGCCAAAAAAAAACGTCCATAAACTCAACCAAACAGCCACTCCATTAACAATGTAAACCGCCTCCCATGTTCGGAAAAAAAAAAAAAAAACCCCACCACCCCCATGTTCATTTCATACTTCCTTACCACTTACCATCACACTTCAACCGCCAAATCAACTACTATTTCCTCCTCCCCCAAAAGGTCCCATAATTCAGCCCCTACAGGTAGGCTTCTTTCCCCCAAAAAATCAACTTGAAACTTAAGCCAAACAGCCCCATGCAGTGAAGGAAAAACCGTCCCCCATGATTTCCCCCACAACTTCCATTTTCTTCCCCACTTTCCCTTACTTTCCAGCCCTCAATTTAACTTGTTTTTCCCCCAATCTGCCTCCCAAAATTCAGCCCTATGTATATGCTTTTCTTCCAAAAAAATCAGTTTTGGAACTGAAGCAAAAACTCCCCATTTTCCCCTTCAAAATTCGGCCATTAAGGTTCCAACCATTCTGTGTTGTGTTTCTTCTTATTTTCCAGCAACATTCCCTCATTTCTCTCCCAAAATTTAGCACCAAAAACTTAGCAAAAGCTCCTATCTTCTTCCTTCAATTTTCGGCCAGTAGGAACTAAGAAATTCTGCTCCATTTTTTCCACAATTTCAGTCACAAATTCCAGCACTTTTCCTCATTTTTCAGTCCAGATTTTCGGTCAGCAATAAAAGGCTTTAACCTTGATTCATTTCACGAAAGTTCCTTATATATACATCTATATATAGTGCGCGGGTTTGGTTTTGGAAAAAGTGCAGTAACGACTCATTCTCTATCACAACTTCAACCGAAAACTCGTTTTCGAGATAATTTTATTTACTACTTTTGCTATGTTTTTAAATGATGTTAGGGAAAATTATTATGTTATATAAATGCCATGAAAAAATTATTTACGAAGGAACTTTAATTGTGATTGAAGGTAATCACATGTGCATAATGGTAATTGAAGAAAACCACATTTAAGTTCATGGTGCCAGTTACCAATTTATGTTGTTCTTATCTACGTTTGAAATGATGGCATGAGCATTTATGTTTCCGTATAATTTTTCTCACATGTTAGTATATATTGCTATTGAGTATTTCTTATGAAATACTCACCCAAAAAGGAACAAATTTTCAGATCGAAAAAGGGTAGCGTCGACGCGATGGCATAGGCTAGCAAACACGATGTAGATTTTTTATTTAATTTAAGTTTTGATGTCGAGATGATCGAGTTAATCATGATGTAAATACGATATTTTAAGTTTTGGATTTTCAATATTTAATTATGTAATATGTATGAAAAGCGAGATGTTGATGTCATTGCCGTTAAAAGTTTCAAGTTAGAAATTAGCGGTTTCATTTTCTCGAATTTTTAGCCATCGCCTTACTTTGAAAAATAACAACTCTATATCGTTTGGACTTTTGAGTGAAATAAGTGGCTATGCAAAGCCTTATATGTGGTCTAACGGTAGCATTTGGAATCACTCAAATATTTCCATTCTATGAATTTCTTATGAACGTTTTAACAGACTACCTTAAGGCATCCGAGGCAGCTTTTTCAAGCAATTTTGGCAAACATTTTCTCCTATCAAATGACGTAGCTAAGGTCTGAAATTTTAACATATTGTAATCCATAGTCCCACGTATCTACAATTCAATTATTGTAATTGTTGGAGCTCGTTTGAATGGTCAAATAAATTATGGCGACACTTATTACTGTATAGGCAAAACTATGAAAATTTTCCTTGTGCGCTTGTTATTTTTTGTTATAGTTATATTTTTAAAATCCTTCAAGAGCACGGAAAATATTATTTGGAGTCGTCTAATATTTATTAGAGTTTTTTAGTGACCATTTGGGTTGAGAAAATCCGGGCGTTTTAGCTTGGTATCAGAGCACGATTTTATTTTTTTGTAGACTCGAGTAAATTTTAAATTTTTAAGTTTTTTTGTGGTCTTTTTTTAATCATGTCAAGTTGAAATTTTAGAAGTTAAAAATTTTAGAATTTAAGTATCGCTACATGCCATCACCGTGCTACGCCAGTTCTGAGCTTAATCAAAATTTTATTTTTATTTTATGAGTTAAGTATGATAAATGGAACTTAAATTTTATGAAAAATTTTAATCGTTTCATTTTATCATGAGATGAAAAATTATGTTAGTCCTTATAATTTAAATTAAAAGATGATAGAAATCTACCTAATCACTCCGCAAAATTTGTATCTCAGACATGGTTCCACTGAGTTAGTATTCCTTATTAAATGCCGAAACGGCAAAGAATGATTATATACTTTTTGCGTAGAATCCCGAGTGGTCAAATTGGCCATCATATCGATAACCATAGGACAGCTCATGTCAGAGCAATGAACTGTGGTTTAGTGACAATCGATGTGGAGTCTATTGCTTATGTGATTGACTCACTGATTGGCCCAGGACGGCCGGTTTCTATGGAGATCTTAAGAGATCTGAAGGAGATCTACCACCTGGAGGTGGAACATTATATGTATTGCGAAGCGTATCATTGTGAAGCGCTCATTATCATATAGTGCAGATCTCCATCCCATCCTTGAGCTGGCTCCAGTAGTTTAGCCCATTCCCGAGCCTGCTCCAGTAATTGAGCAAGTTTTCGAGCTTGCTCCAGTAGTCGAGCCAGAGCCGTAGCCAGTGTTAGTGTTTGAGGATAATCTAGTTATCGAGGTCGATGAGGACCCGAAGGAGGATCACGAACTGTGGTTTAGTGACAATCGATGTGGAGTCTATTGCTTATATGATTGACTCACTGATTGGCCCAGGATGGCCGGTTTCCATGGAGATCTTAAGAGATCATGGGAGATCTACCACCGGAGGTGGAACATTATATGTATTGCGAAGCGATCGTTGTAAGCGCCATTATCATATAGTGCATATCTCCATCCCATCCTCGGTGGCTCCGATGGTTTAGCCCATTCCCGAGCCTGCTCCCCAAGAGTTGAGCACGCCGAGCTTCCTCGAGTAGTCGAGAGCAGCCTGTAGCTTGGTGTTAGTGTTTGAGGATAATCTAGTTATCGAGGTCGAGGAGGATTACGAAGTTAAGTCCGAGGCCTAGTCATGTGTTACCTCGGATGATGAGTCCCCATAGCCGAAGAGGCCTAGATTACATGGAGGATGGATTAGCTACAACGATGCTTAAAGATATTATACTAGTAAGATGTTTTTCTTTTTAGTATTCAGTTTTCCATGTACAATTATTTTACTGTTGTTTAGCGCTAGATGTTTTTACTTGTTGTACCTCTTGAAAGATGATTTAAATATATAAAAGATGTTATTCAAATTCTCTTTTGTTTTGTTGATAGCCTATCAGATATTCATGGCTTTGTGTATTGTGTTTATTTCAATGAATTACAAACTCTTTTCATTTTTGTTTATTCTAAAAAAGAAACAAAGACTACTGCAAGCAAGACTATTAGAGATCTACAAGAGCTATCGAGATCTACAACTAGCGGTTGAGAAATGAGATGAGCGTTGGCGATTCGAGATAGAACCCGTGCCATAATCCGATAATGGCGCCATGGGCCCCGCAAGTGCCCCACCGGCACATCATGAGGCCCCTGTCGTGCTAGTGATTGAGCAATTGTCGATACCGCCCTTCTACATTCGACGTTGGGAAAGATCCTCTTGCAGTCGAGGAATAGTTGCGGACGATCGAGAAAATTTTTCGACACATCGCTTGTCCTGAAAATTAGAAAGTCCTTTGTGCAGAGTTCATGTTAATTTGCTTAGCAGGTCACTGGTTGGAGTCGGCATCCCGCACCTGTACTGGTGAGCCTAGTTCAAGGTCGAGCTAACGAAAAAATATTTTTCACAGGCACTGCGAGATTATAAAGAATCAGAGTTTCTACATTTAGTTCAAGGAGAGATGGAAATTACCAAGTATGAGCGAAAATTTGAGAAACTGTCGCGCTGTTTGGTCAGCACTAAACTAATGAAGACATGACATTATGAAAAAAGATTGCGCCCAAACGTCGGATAGATTGTTAGTTCCCATGCTCTTCCCACTTTTAGAGCAGTGGTCAAGATAGCCCAAACCGTGTCCTTCTCGGGTTTAAAAGTTGGAGTTCAAAGACAACAAAATCAAACGACGTAGTTAAGGTCTGAAATTTTAGCATGTTGTAGTCTGTAGTCCCAATTATCCACAGTTCGATTTTTGTAATTTTTGGAGTTTTTTGAATAGTCAAATAAATTGTATGACACTTATCACCAGATAGGCAAAACTATGAAAATTTGAAGAAAATTTATTTTTTTCCTTGCACGCTTGTTAATTTCCGCAATAGTTATCTTTTTAAAACCCTTCAAGAGTACGAAAAATATTATTTGGAGTCGTCAAATATTAATTAGAGATTGTCAAATATTAATTAGAGATTTTTTTAGTGACTTTCCGAGTTGAGAAAATCCAGGCGTTACAAAAAACCGACTTTCTGGTTGAGAAAATCCGAGGCGTTACAAAAAAACCCTAGGTCTATAAAATAGACCTAGGGGTGGTCAACCAGGGTAACATAGACTGCCTTAATCGATGCCTACTGTAGAGAGAAGAGATATCTTTTTGCTCCCCTCGTGTGATTCGAGGCTCCTAAATTTAGTTTTAGGATTATTTTTTGGTTTCTTGGTATCCACTCACCAGTGTAGTCAGAACTTTGAAAATATTAGAGAAGCCTTGGAGGTTTGAAGCAAGAAGATTCAAGAATAAGAATTGGAAGCAGTACCCATCTAGTAAGTAAATCAGAATCAGAATTAATCACACATTAAGGGTAATTTTGCTAAACCTTTATGTGATTAATTAGAATATCTATCACACGAATCTAAACATCTAGCCAGATGGTGTCTGTAGTTTTTGATAAAATATTTTTATCTATGATTTCTACAACCTTATTTCCAACCATAGTTACTGCTGGAAGTTGATACATACCAGAGAGTCGTGTTGTCAACCCTATGAAAAGCCTCCAAATGTAGTCGAAAGATATAATGGAGGCTGAGGTGGAACCAGAGGTTATAAACCTTAAGTCAATCTAATGAGACTTGTGAAAATCTACCATACAATAATTCCATCTGAGAGAACTAAACAGAGAAGATATAGAAAGCTTGAAGTAATTTCTGCCATGAATTGGAAGCCAGGGGCAACAGCATGTTCAGCTAAAAAAGGTAAGTTCTCTTGTTTTAAATGCTTAAAGAAAAATTTTGAAGCCCTTGGGTCATTGACTAGTGTGCTTCAGGCCATGTGACCGATTCTTTTATTCCGAACCTACAGCTTTGCCATGCAAAGCAGATAAATTAAGATAGTAGATAGAACTTTGGTCACCATAGCAAGTCAAGGAAATATTTATGTCCCCCAAAGATATCATTCTTGTTAATGCTCTCCATTTTCAAAAACTTTCTGTTAAGCTGCTGTCCGTTTCTTACATTACAAAAATCTGAAATTCCTCTGTGAATTCCTCACCTGCTAAGTGCCTTTTTCAAGAACTTTATATGGGGAAGATGATTGATCATGCTAGAGTGAAGGATGGACTGTACTTTCTTAAAGCTGTGAGTGGTATGACAGTCTCAACTCCTCTATCCTTTTTGTCCAAAAGTTCCTAGTCCAATAAAACCCAAGTTTGGCTGCTCCACCTTTTTCTCGATCATTCACCTTTTACCTTACTAAAAGGAATGTTTTCTAGTGTGTTTAAAAAATTAGATATTCTGGTTTTTAGTTGTGATGAATGAAGGCTAACTAACTCAATCATTGCAATCTATCACAAGAAAGCTATGAATTGACAATTCTTGCCAACTTGAGGGTAAGTGTTGAACCCAAGCAATATTCGAAGTTTTCAGTTTTAAATTTAACTTTTTACCTTACAGTCCTGCTTGGAGGGGAATCCCATGCTTCTGCATTGCACTATATAAAAAGTGAAATAAACAAAGTAGTGTTTCACAAAACAACCAACCTTTTGGGAGACATCCATTTCTCGATATATGACTTGAGCTTAGTATTCGGCTGATTTTTTCACCACTCCAATCTGCAACGTTAGGAAAATATTAGGAATGAGCATAGAAAGCAAAAATATTACCAGTTCCACTCTATTTTACATAATCACGCTCTGTTTTATTGTAAATTTTAATTATGTTGATGTCTGAAAATTAAATTCCGATATGCAAGGACCATAACTTTTGGGAATCAAAATAATAATGTGCATGCATTTGACTTCAGTTAATTCTCTTCGAAAAAGAGTCAGTTCGCTTGAAAATTATAATCTAAAAAGAACATGTGTTGTCTTTCCTCAAAACTTCCTTATTTTTCTAGGAATTTGATGGTAATAGAATTGTATAGTTTCTTCTTTAGATAGGTTGTAACTTTTATAAATATCATTGAAGTATAATGAATTTGATTGAGTATAATTATCAATTTGGAATGAAAAATTCCTCTATCTCCTTCTCACTATCGAAACCCTAGCTGAACCTTAACCCTACCCGCTTTGAGGACCACAAAGTCGGACCCTCCTTCACGGCTGACCCATCATTCCAGTAAGGTCTACCCTGCTTCTCAACGATTCCGGTGTGGTCTAGGCAACTTCGTGACTCCGAACAGTGTGCGCAACAAGTTCCCAGGCTTCGGCGACCCTCCCCAATGCTGCGTGACACTTCTCCCTTGGTCGATCCATCCTCTGGTACACCCTAGGGTGCTGCTCGACCGCTGTTCTCTAGATGATTCTTAGTTTTTCCCATTGTGTTGCTATTGTGCTGCTGAAAATTCAATTGCAACCGCCTGAGAAATACGCTAGGATTTTTAAAAATCCAAACGCTAGTTGCAAAAATGATTGACCCACCTACAACAAAGTCTTCGGCACGAAGAATGTCTCTCCAGTTACTCTCTATATGGTGTCTAAGATTTTGGAGATATATATTGCGGGTTAGAAGAAAATTTGCTATATCATGGGATGAAAGGCTGCACATATAGAGGATAGTCCAGCAAAGATGCTTTTCTTGGCTCGCAAATTCCACGACTAACAATCGACATCACATTTTGTTCAATATCGAATGGCTAAGGAGGTTTGGATGCGGTAAAAGGAGTAGACTCTTCACACGTATATGAACCGATGAGGAAGTCCTTCCAATTGCATCAAACCACAAGAGGTTGAATACTTCACGAGCTAAACTCGATATTCATGGAACTTGATTATCGGAGACTCAATGATATAACATGTGCATCTAATATTAAGAAACAAAAGAAGCGTATTGCTGAGAATCGGATTAATGTATTTCTATCAGGTCTTGACCACACTTTGAATCATGTTTGTAGTCGCGTTTTGGCTACTTTCCCTCTCCTAAGTTTGGAAGAGGAGCATTCACTAGTATGTCGTAAAGTACAGCGACATGTTACTATGGGAGCAGAAGTACACTTTGAGGCTTCAGCGTTGGCTATCTAAAAGAATAACTCTTAGGCAGCTACTTCAGCCACCACTATCGGCTCTTGCCCTCACTGCCACAACACTAGACACACAGTTGATATTTGCTTAAAGCTACGTGGTTATCCAGAGTGATTCAAACTTAAGCAAGCTAAAAAGAAAAAGAAACTTGCTCAAATCTTCTACTTCTCACTTATCTCGAGTATCTCCTCTGGAGGTAATCCTAGTTCAGTTTTTAACACTTGAGTTATTGATTCAGGGATCACTGATTATATGACTAGTAACCCTAACTTGAATAACTCATATATTCATCTGTTACGTCCATCCAGGTTACTAATGGAACTCTTATGCCAATTTCAGAGGCCAAAAACGTCTCAACTCTCTCTATAACTTCTGTTTTATTAGCATCGACTCTCTTTAATGGCCTTCTCTCTATTATAAAAATCACCAAGCATCTTAATTGTTTTATAACTTTTTATCAAGCAATCTTACAAAGACAATGATTGGCACTAGTAGAGAAATGGGACGCCTGTACTACTTGGAGGGCAGAGGCTTTCAAGTGGGACAAACATCAACTAGAGAGAATTATGTTATGACATTGTCATTTAGGTCATCCATCTTTTATTTCCTAAGTTGTTTCGAGAGAAAAGGGAGGTCTGTGCTACTAAGAACATTTATTTCCCAAGTTGTTTAAGAATATTTCTACTTTTAGTTTATGATATGACCAATGTATTTATGCTAAGCATCGTGGTCTACCTTTTAAAATAAGTTTCAAAAAAAGTTCATTTCCTTTTCTCTGTCTTTATACTAATGTTTGGGCCCTTTTTCTACTTCGTCTGCGTCATAAATACTTTGTGTCTTTTACTAATGACTATACTAGGTCTATTTGTTGAAATTTGAAAGTGATGTTATAAATTTTATTCTTCAATTTTCGAAATGATCGCTTGGAAAATTTAATACATGAGGTTTGAGTGTTTCATTCTAATAACGATCGTGAATTTGTAAATCAATCTCTAAACCATTTCTTCACAAAACATGACATCTTTCACTGCATAATATGTGCCTATACAACACAACAGAATAGTGTTTTTAGCTCAAGTCATTGTCATAATGTTATATTTTATGTAAACTAGTGTTCCCTAAATCTTTGTTCTAAAGTGTTTAGTTTGTGTTATGTTCATGTGCACTCTCACCTTGTATATAGGCTTGATCCTAGTGCTCTAAATGTCTCTCCTGGATATTAGAACTCCCAAAAAGGCTATAAGACTTTTTATCCTCCTACAAAGGAAATTCTACGTGTCTATGGATGTTTAGCTTTGTGAACTAGAGTCCTATTCTGGGGCTATTTCGTTGATTCTAATTAGTAGTATGGAAGAAAGAACGAGTATGGTTGAATGAGAACATTTTGTGTACTTTAGGTAAGGGGGAGTCTTCAGATAAATCTTTCGTTGCTCCATAGCCTAAATCTAAAGTTAGGAGTGAAAGATTGTAAGGTCGCAAAATTTTGTTTTATAGCTTGGTGGTTTTGCCCATGTAAGAAACGAGCATTGGAGGTATTCCACATAAACAACCTAGGTTCAAATTACCATGGAGATGTTTTTCCAAAAATATTTTATTTTAAGCTTTTAGGAGTTACAAAACTCTCCAACTTCCACTTAAAAGCAACATGAAGCCAAAATAAAGTGTAGAAATAAATTTCAAGGTAATTGGCATTGAAATGACGGAGGTTACACGAAAAACGAAAAACAACAAACTATCTTCTTTCCCATTTCTCTCCCATTTTCGGTCTCCTTCTCTCCTCTCTATAATTGGCTTTTGGTTACTTACTTTCAAGAAAGAAAGGTTCAAACGATGTTGAAGTTTGGAGGAAAACAAAATTTTGGTGGTTTAAAGCAAGATTTTCTTTTACCAAATCAATAGTTAAGATAGGAAATGTGCGTTGATGATTTCTCTTCTTGATTAATGTTTGTATACATGTATATTATGTAATATTCATTAAGCTATGAATTTAAAAGCTAATCTATGGCCATAACCGATTTCTACGAGCAATGAGATTATTCGAAATAAAATTTTTTTGTGGTAATCCATCGATGTATTATGAATCTACGGTATAAATTCATCTTCTATATGTGTAAATACAAGGTTTTGAGCAAAAGGGGTGCACAACAATGAGATTCCTACTGAGTTACGGCTTATTCCTTCCATTTATATCCTGTACAGGTTAAAGGAGTTCGACGATGATAGTGGATGTGGGGGAGTTGAGGAAGAGGAGACAAGTCAAGTAATAACAATCACAAGGTTCTAATGTAATGTTTTCTTTTATGTTGAGTTTTGGATGAAAGTATAAAAGAGGACAAAGTAGACTTTGAAGGAACAATTTATGTTTCTTTGGTATGCATTTTTGTTTAATTGGACGGGGACAAACTTCATGTAAATGGTTATGCATGATTTTTTGAGGTAATAATTGTTTTGGTGTGGTCAAGATATGAAATCTTGTCATGAGTATGTATGAAAGAGAACATTGGAAGTCCTTAGTAAACCAGATTTCTACCTCTTTTCCACTATATCTCCACGTGACGAATTCTTCAAGGTTTTGGACAAGACGATTTGGAATTTGACAGCCATATGAGTTCTCTGTCCATAGCACTTGGAATCATCTCAATCGGAGGCCGATAGAATTAGTTAAGGTGGTTTCCATTTGTTTTGTTGTGTATACCCCGGGAACAGAATTTTACACGTAATTAGGTGACTTGTGAGTACCGAAATGATCAAGTTAGGTTATGAAATTTTAGTAGATTGAACTTGGTCAAGTTTTAGAGTTATTGTAATAATTTCATAGTATTCTGAGTCAGTTGATGTTAAGCAATGTATCATAGGAGGAGGTAGATTGTCTTATGAAACTTATGCCCTGAATCTACTAGGGTGGGAAATATCCCATTCAGCGATCGTAAAGAATCTAACAGGTTAGGATTCTCCAAATCTCTTCTAATGTTTTTATCCCATCATTGATTATATTTCTTATGATATCTAAGACTCACCTAGTCTTTGCCCCTCGCTTATCTTTTTGTGTCTATTCCTAGTCATTTTCATGAAGCCCCTTGAAGATCCTAAGTGGAAGTCCGCTTTAGTAGACAAAATGAAGCTCTCCGGAAGAACTCTACTTGAGAGATGGTCAAGCTACCCCGAATAAGAAGCAGTAAGGGTGTAAGTGGGTGTTTTTTTTGAGTGAAGTGCAAGTCGGATGGGACAAGAGAGCGTATAAGAAGTTGGTTGCCAAATGTTACACTCAAACTCATGGGATCGACTATTAGGAGACCTTTACTTTGGTGGCTAAGATGAAACATTGTTAAAGTCATAACATCTATAGTGATTAATCTTGAGTGGCCATTAAGGCAATTTGATGTCAAGAATGTCTTCCTCCACGGTGATCTAATATAAAAGTGTATATGACCCACCTCCGAATTTATACCTCTAGGAGGTAAAGTATGCAAACTAAAGAAGGCCTTATATGGTTTGAATCACCAAGGGTTTGATTTGGTAGTTAGAGCATGGTTTTAAGCATGCTTTAGCAAATCACACTCTGTCAATGACATGATTATTACAGGTAGTAACTCCAATGAAATAGAGAAACTTCCAAGCTATCTAGCTAAGGAATTTAAAATGAGAGATTTGGAAATTCTAAAATACTTCTTGGCCATTGAAATATCTCATACTTCTCTTCCAACGAAAGTATGCACGAGATCTCTTAGCACAATCAGGTAACTCAGCATGTGAGCCTGGAGACACTCATATTGAGGTGAACTATGGCCTATCTATCTATCTTTATCAAACTTTTACTATTATACTGCTTACCCGATGGAACCGTGTAAGTTTGCTCACGTTGAAGAATAATGAGAAGGAACAAGGTTGAGATGAGATATTTGAAGAATGGTGAAGAGAAATGAGGAGAGAGTTGAGAAAGGAGAAATTTTTTCAAATTGAAAAGCAGATGGATGTATATCTTTTTTTTTGTGAGTAGGGTGAAAATCTCCTTACAATCGATGATAAACAAAGAAAGATATCAAAGACTAGTACGAAAGTTGATCTATCGACCCACACGAGACATGACGTATTATATGTAGCGAAGTGTTGTAAGTCAATTCATGCATTATCCGAGTGGTAGGCACATGAACGTAATAAATCAATTATGGCATATTTAAAATTCTCTCCAAGCAAGTGGTATTCTACTCTTTAAACATGGGCATCTAGATATGTGGGTTACATAAATTCGACTTTCTCTTGAACCAAGATTGTATAAGAATTCTACATCGGAATATCTATCATTTATTGGAGGAAATTTGGCAACTTCGAGGAATAATGAACAAAATATGGTATCAATGTTTAGTGTCGAGGCTGAATATTGCACACTCTTCATCATGTGTTGGAATATGCGGCTCATATCAAGTGAAACACATGTATCTTTGAAGAGGGCAATACCAGAAGCGGAGTGAAGGGAGTGGATTGCATCAAACAAAGCGACAAGAGGATATTTTTGGGATTTCCCTCCTATCTTGTATGGGCTTGCGATTTCCCTCACTATATTTTCATATAGTGAAAATATAGCCGCTTTGCTCCCTTGGAATAGGCTTATTGTCGAACCACGTAAAACTGTGTGTTTTCTTTCTTGCTCTCCTTTTCATTCTATACAGTCCATTAATATTGCTGCATGTAATACAACATCGTGCAACTACTAACTTACCCTAAAGATTTTTCTAAATGTTTGGTCGAAATAAACCCATGGTGCTTTTTCGCGATAATACAAAGAGCTATTGAAATTGCAAGTAACTTGGTACAACATGATCGAACAAAATACGTTGAACTCGACAAGAACTATATCGAGGATAACCTCGATATAATGACTTGTGTTGTTGCTTCATGGACCATCTATACATCACTATCCAAGTTGGGCACACATCTATGCACCAACTCAAGCGGAGATTTAGAATGTGTACTTATCTTGTATTCTTTATTTATCTAGGAATTAGTATGGTAATAAAATTGTATAGTTTTCTTCTTTAAAAAGGTTGTGACTTGTATAAATATCATAAAGTATAATGAATTTGATTGAGCCCAATTCTAAATCGTTTCAACAAAGATGGATAGCATGATACCAAATTTTCACTCCTTATAGTGTGTAAGTTCCTATGTGTAACTACTACTATTCAAAAATGAAACATTTATTATTACTTAATAAAACAGATCTTTTTGTCTTTTTCATTATTCAAAGGATGGAGAGATTATAATACCTTAATATCATTTGCTTGTTTATTTAATTTTATATGCCCTTACTGAAATTGTGGCTGTCAATTTTATCATTTAAGCAACTGTAAAAAAACTAAAGGCCATATTGATTCCAATTAAAATTTTGATCATAAAACTAAAGTCAAAGTCAAAAATTAATTTTAACCACACATTTCATTATTTTTTATTAACTTATACAAAAAAAAAATCTGATTTTAATCAAAATCAAATACACCATAAACTGATTTGAATTACTCCATTTGTTTATTTTTACAAATGTGCATAAAGGAAAGGCCGAAGAATTTTCATTCCATCAGCCTAACAAATCACAACTTCAATAATTTGTGTTATACTTCATAATTTTTAAATTGCAACCACAACCAAGAAAAAGAATAGAAAAAATTATTTATGTTAAAATAAACTAGACTTTTAATAATATCATTTAGTAGTAGACTCTTCCATGCAAAATTATCTTGTGTTACTAGAAAAAATTACATTCAAGATAGCAGGAGTAATTGATAATTTGAGAACAAGATAGTAACATTTATAGACAAATGATACTTGTCACTCTTCAAAATTTTATCATCCACGCTGGCAAGAGGTACGGTAAATACAAATTGCTTGGATTCCCAAGTGCATTTAGATTAATAATTTCAATCCAACATTAGGATGAGGTAATTAATTGGTCATAGGTTAAAAAATGGTATGCAACATTATTAACTAAAAGTGGAAAAGCCTTCATTAATATGCGAGTAAAAATATAATTCTAATAATCAATTATATTCTAAAACAAATTACAAATTCTTTGTTTGATTTTAACTTCTAGCTATGGAGTTCAAGAGAATATTTGAAGACCATTTGGATTTGATTTTAGGCTATATTTCGATGACTTCATCCATAGACCTTTTTGATTATTTCAAAATAGAAATATGATAAAAAAAATAATAATAAACAAAGTAAAGGATAAGCTTCCGTAATATCAAGCATGCTAACCAAAACGATTTTAATGATCTAATTATTTTGTAATGACAGACATGTTGGCTTCCTTTTGGTTGTAAAAGAATATTTCAAATCAACAAAAACATTGAGAGAGTCCCATTTTCCATTTTCCATTTTCCATCAAAACAAATAATCTATTAGACTATTATTATACGTTTTGGTTTTTGAACCCAAATTATACATGTGATGAGCTTAATTCCGTCCTTTTTAAGACGAGAAAAATATTTGTAAATTTTGTCTTTTAGTTTGTTTCGTCTCTAAACGAAAGTTGACGTTGTTTGTTTACTAGCTTATTTGTAATTATGTTAAGAGACGCACTGTAGAGGCACGTATCTACGGAGAAAGGTATTCTATTCAAAAATATAAAGCGGTCAAAAACGACTTCATCCAAAATTGACTAAGGATGTAAGCAAGCTACAAGCATTAGCAACTGCTTTCGTTTAACCATATGTAAAAATAAAAAAATAAAAAAAATAAAAAGTAGCAGCAGAGAAAACAAGACACTTCCATAGATTATCATATTAATTTTTTGTTCACATAGTAGGCCTATTTTTCAAAATATTTCTCAAGATTAAGACCTTGTTGAAAAAAATTTGAAAAGTAAAATGTTGAAATGGTTGTAAAATTATCATTTTTTTAAAAATAAATTTAGAACAAAAAAATACCAAATTCAAGTATTAACTTCAAAAATTTATTTTGAAAAGAATATCATTTAAAATAATTTATCATTTATTAACTTAAAAGTGTTAAAAATAAACAAATGAGTTGTCTTCGTACGATTTAATTTTGAGCTACTTAGTATTCGACTACTATAGAGAGACCACTTGCCTATTTAAAATTAAAAAGAACCTCCCTGAGGTTTGTTTTCCACTATAAATTTCCACATGGCGATTTATATTTCCCAATTTACCCTTTTGAATATGCATTACATTCAAAATTATTGTTAAAAGATATTTAAACTATATTTCTTTTTTACTTCTCTCGTTTCCTAAAAAAATATCGTTATAAATTAATCAATTTGATTCATTTGCAATCTAGAAGTAGAATTTTTTTTCCTTTGTTTTTTCCTTTAAATTTTTTTTTTTATATTCCTAAAATTTATGCTATGATAAGTTTAGAAAATCAAATTCCACTAATTATGGTACCAAAATAATAACAAAGTTGGCATTGAATAAGGTTTAAAGTTTGGATTACTTTTTTCCTTTATCTAGTTAACAATTTTGGGTTAATTTAGTTATTTTTTTTTTAAATGAAAAACTTAATTTTCACAAGTATTATCAATTTGTAGTAATTTGTGCAAAAAGATAGGAAAATAAACTTTTTTAAAGCTAAAATACAATTTTCATGTAAATTAAAATTAACTAGAAAGAAAAATATGAAAGAAAGAAATAAAGATAGTTTCAAATCTAGTAGTAAGATCAAGGGTAAAATGGAGAATATATATTTATTTTTGCCTATGGGGAGGTTTCTATACTTTTTAAAAAGATGGGTAATAATATTCACACTACATTATTTGTTAACTGCACCACATTTTAATTGCAATGAAAATCTCGAAGTATTGCTCATTTTTGTATTTATGTCCTTAACTTTTTTATCACATTCTTATTATCAACCTATTAATTTGCACGTCTTAATTTCGTCATTATTGATAATTAAGAGTGCATAAAAAAATATTTTTGCCCATCTTATTTTTAACAAATACAAAAGTTTGACAAAATATTTTCCCCTCATTTTAATGCATATTAATAGAATATTTGAACAAAAATTGTCATCAAAGACAAGATGTGAAAATTATTGAAAATTAATAATAAAAATGCGATGAAAAAAATTAGAGACGTAAATATCAAAATGTCAAAGGTTGATGGACCTTCATTGCAAATTAAACGTGGTGTAGACAATAAAACTATAGTGTGAATATAATTACCCTAAGTTATGGAATGTTTCTATAATTTACTCTTTAATTTTATTTTAGTGGTCTTCTAAAAGTATTATTCGTTTGACCAAAATTTCTTTTGATTTTCATTATTAATATGACTTCTCATTAAATTCAAAGCATCACTTCATTTTGTAACTTAAAATATTAAATTTTTGAAAAAAATTATATCAAGTATTAGTATTTCTCTGCAATACAAAATGATTATATAAAATGAAACATTAAATTATTATATTTAATTATATTGCAATTGTTAAAAGCAAATTTAAATGAAATTTCACTATACAGGTTGTTAAGATAACTTTACATGCATAATACATGAACTTTTCAGTTATTTGACACAGATGTCTATTTACAAGTCAATATTTATCCAAACCTACATTACTATAAATATACTCCTACTTATAAGTAAAGACAAAGTACTGAAGCTGGTCCCCAACCTACACTCCACAGAATTAATCTCCTAAGCACAAGTGACGTGGCATCTCTATCCAATGTATATTTAATTCGTTTACTTATTATGTGAGATTCACCATTATCTTACAACTACCTATACAACGTCACCGGTGCTTAGCATCTAAGCTATCTAATAGCATCTACAACCGCTTATGTATATTTAAAAAGCATATTTAGCATTTTAAAGAGCATCATTAAATTTAAAGAGCAATTTTTTTTTAAACATTCCAATAACCTCTTTATTTCCATACTTTTTATTTTACTTTTTTCAAGAAACATTTAATATATTTCCCTCTCCTCTCTTTTTTATCATATATTTTCCTCCAAATTTGCATATATTATTTAATTAAAACCAACATATCAAATATTGAAAACTGAAATTATTTCAATGCATTTAATAATAGAGAATGAGTTTGCTCTAATGTGGAAAGCCAAACCCACTCTCTAAATTAAAATGTTAAATTGGATAATCCATTAGAAAGAATATTTTAAACGTTTGCTTTTTAAATTAAAAAATAATATATGTTTAAAGAGAAGCCTTGTTGGAGATGCTTCTAAGCACCCGTGCTCATTTCTGCCCCATCCTAATATATTAGTGGTTATCACCATGCATTTAGCCACAAGTATCAATTTTATAGGAATGACAAAAATCCTTGGTCCCCTCGATCCCCGCGAGGACCCGTCCTGAACTGGACGAGAAATCCCCGATTAATTGGGGAACTGGGGACCACGCTCTAATGACAATAAATAATAATTTTTTTATATTATAGTTATAAAATATAAATATAAATATAAAAAAATACTGATAGGCTAAATATATTAATTAAAAGACCACAAACCACTTCATGGTCCATCCAAAAGTAAAGTTCATTATTTATTTAATGATAAATTTGGTCCATTTTATAGATTTCTCATTCAACACACTTATTTAAAAATCCAACATGGATTCCTTCCGTATACTTATTGTTTAAATATTGAGAGTTTACGAAGATATTCAATTTTGTCCCACATCGAAACACTATGATTCATATTAGAAATAAAAAATCTATGAATAATGTAATTTTATTATATTTTTTTAATGTGTTAATAATTCAAGTGTTTATATTTTAATAATTTAATTTAATATTTAAAATATAATATGTAAATTAAAAAATTAAATAGGAAATAAATGCCCCCAACCGACCTCACCCGCCCCGCATTAGGTGGGGGATCGGGGCGGGCGGGAAAATCCCTGGGAAGGCAGGGACAGGGAAGGTCACCCAGCTCCGACCCATCCCGTTGCCATCCCTATTGCCAACTGCCAAGTTTCCAAGTTTTGTAATTCTTTCTTTAATCTGAGAAATTTTAACAAACTATTAAACACCACGAGTGGGTGGGGATTTAATCATAAAAATTCTTCTTCAAAAACTGTAATTTAAAAAAAAAAAAATAAAAATTACAAGCATACTGCAACAAAAATCCCCAAATTTTTCAGGTTCACACAATCCGAAGAAGAGAGAGAGAGAGAGAGAGAGAGAGAGAGATGAGTACTAACCTCATCGCGATAAGCTTCAACAGGGTGTTTCCCAAGATCTCGATTGAGTGCTTCAAAAATTTCATCTTCATTTTCTGCAACGAGTTTGAGGATTGCTCGAAGCTGCGTTTTTCTCCATACCAATCCTCTTGTTCTTCCGCTCCTGAAATTTTGTCGCAATTCAGCTAAGTTTTGCCCCACTCTTGCGGCTATTTCCTCCATTTTGTTGCTTCTAATCTACTCGCACCAATCCAATTGTGTTTTTATTTTGTATCTGCCAGTACATCTTTTATAAGACTTGGGTCCATACTGAAGGACTCGTGTCATCAATGATAAACCAGGCCACGTTTTGCAGTAAATACTACAGTTGCCATTCATCATTAAATTCAACTGCCGCGTGTCACGGTGTCAGGCATGTGCAGCTATAGCCTATAGCATATTACTTCACCTTCGGCCGGAACCCGTGAAATGTACACTGTCATCGGTGCATGTAAAATCTATATATATATATATATATATATATATATAGACACACACACACACACTACGCCTAAAAGTCTGAAAAATAGAAAAATATTTTTTGACGAATACGTTTTTATTAATATTTTATATTTTCTAAATTCTTCTTCATTTAATATTATAATTAAATTCCTAATTTAATATTTGTAATCAAATTTAGGAGCATCTCCAATGCGATTAATGGATTGGAAAAAGAATGTGCAACATTATTAAATAAACAATATCTATTAAAAATACTTCTCTAATGCACAACGTGGAACACTATGTCTGATATGGCACTAGAAAAAATAGAAAATGTGAGTACTCCTTTTACATATAGACATTCTGTGATATTAGAAGAGTTAGCATTTTTTTTTTTTGACTTAATTTTTTAAAATTATGTTAAGTGGATTAGTTTTATTATTTTTTAATTTAAAAAAATAAATGCCACATAATCAACATTATTGGATTGTAGAAGGAACTCATTGGATAGAATTTTTGGACTTCACCGTTTATTCATTCCACATAATCTAGAAGTCCGTCTATTTAATTATCACGTCAACTACAATCCATTGAGTGTGTTAGCGATTTTATGTCTTTAATATTTCGCAAGTGTACGAATCGCTCAAGTAATAAAATAGATTATGAGTCAAAATATCGTTCCCACAAAAATTTAGATAATTTAGTTGCAATTATACTAACCTTAACCGAATCTGTTAACTCTGAAAATTTGGTGATTAAAAACTAATTAAAATATAAACTAAGGATAATTAAATGATTATAATTCAATTAAGTAAAAGATTAAAGTAATAAAAATTATTTTAAATTTGGAAAAGAAAAGCACTAGGATCCCGAATCCACTTATAGTTGTTACTTCATCTATTTTGATTCTTGGTTTTGACAAATTACATCAGTTATGAATATGAATATTTTTAGATTGTTTAACAGTTTATCTCGAATAAAATTAAACATATTCATATGTATAACTCGACTATATATCTATGACGAATGCAAATACAAACGAATGCATTAAGTTTTTATGAATAATTTAATATCACCTAAAACATAACAGTGTATTTCTATCTCCTATCAGACTTTAAGATAATTAAAATATTGTCTAACCTACTTTCGATCTCTCGATAGTAAAACGAACCACAACAATCATGCAATTACTACGTATATAATTGTAGATAAAAAAAATCAAAAATTAATTATTCAAAACTATATTGAAATAAATGGTCAAAAACCGTGTCTTTGAATAGAATAATTTAAACTTCAAGTTTCATCGTAAACCTATCACTAAATATACTAGCATAGCTTACTAATAATAAGAAAATAAATAGAAGAAGAAAATATGAAATTCATCACCCGGAGAAGAAGAAAACTCAAAAAGATGATGTCTTGATGTTGATCTTCATTGAATTTTAATTCTTGAAAGAGCAATTCTTGATCTCCGGTTGTTGTTTTCGTCTATTGTTTTTCTTCCAAAAATTCAACACATTGATTATGAGTATATAACTCCTATTTATACTTTCCTAATGGTGCCTAAAATATCCCAAAAAATCCTTAAAATCATGGGCCAAACGTTCCATAACTAGATTAGAATTCAAAAAGGAAAGAAAAACATCTGCAGGTCAGAAATAGCTTGGCGATCGCCCAGGGAAGGAAATTCTTCTCTGCTTTTAGTAAACAGTGTTGGGCGCTCGTCCAGCTTATAATTTTGTTGTTCTGCTGTTTTGGTCCTTCAACTTTGGGTCTTGGTCATTTTAGTCTTCAAACTTTCCAAAAGCCTCCAAAATGGTCTTACAAGTTCCAATTGAGTGCAATTGAATTCTCGTACTTTCGAGATATCTTCCAATTTATTACTTTTTCATCCATTCTTCTTCAATTTTTTACAGACATATCCAAAACTGAAATATAAATAACAATACACTAAATTAAGTAGATATTCAATAAAATGACGAGGTAAAAGCTTAGTTTAAAAGTCCGAATAAGTGCACAAAATGTACTTATCAGAGTACATTGGAGATGCTCTTAGAAGTTAAAATGGCTAAATCACCATTTATTATATTTAATTACTAGATTTTAAAAATATTTTCGTCGAATTGTGACAACGAATTTGGTCAGTTACAAGATGAATTGTCATTTACTTGCCACCAACAATTTATTCAACTTATTTCAGGCCTAATTTGAAGTTTAAAGTTGTTTCATTTGAAGATTTGTATTTGAGATTATGGTTTTTGTTACTTCATAAATGTTGCGGTGTATTTTTTAATTATTACACATGCTCATGTGTGTTTGTATATTGTTTATATATCTAATTGATTTGTGATTTCAAATTTTCTAAATGGAGAACTTCGTGGGTTAACTTCAATAATAGTTTCAATCCACTATTGATATGGATCTCATTTTTATTATTCTTTTTTATGTTTTTGAATTAAATTATTATTGATTGCTTAAGCTAATTTTTATTAACTATTTATCTCCCACGTAAGACACTTAAATCGCTAGAATATTTAGTTTTGGTAATATTACTTTATTTATCCATTACTATTTGTAATAGTTTACATGAAGACATATGCGCACCGAACTGCAAATGAGAATGTTTAATTTTGTCAATTCTTGATGTAATTGTTTTTTTTTATATCTTGATTGATAAATCTATCTACAATTGTTAACTTGAGGTGCTCTGAGTCCGAATTGCATATGATATTATTTTGGGTTAAAACATCTTCATAGTTGGAGAGTTATATTAAATTACAAAGATTTGCTATAAGTCATTTGCTATCTCGTAAAAATAGAAAATTCAATAGAGTTTAGTGCTCGATATATTTAATAATTTGTGTACACTATCTTTGATTTTTTTTTTTGTTTGCATTCTTTAATTAACATTTGATTATATTACTGCACCTTAAACAATACAAATTTTAACATTCTTGCTTGCCACATTATTGTAGAAAAGTACTTTGTTTGTTTTGTTATGCATATAAATTGAGATAAATGTATTGATTAAATAGTTGAAATAAATATTAATTATTATTACATATGAACGATATATTGTGACAGATTGAATATGACAACAAACAAGATATTACATCGTATTTTCTAATGTTAGATTTTTGTATTTCAATGCAAAGATTAAATTGAAATATAATTATTTAAATATTTAAATAAAAATATATTTCACAACATCGTTATTAAATCACGCTAACGCACGACATTACATACTAGTGTTGGTAAAACGTATGTAAATGTGTCATATTAGTTAAATAAGATATTTTAAATTGGTTAACATGTTTATGTGCTTTTCAAGTAAATAAGAAATTTAACATGTTTGCGTGCTTTTTCAAAGTTTTACTGAGTATTTTGCTTATCGAGTTAAATTCAACCGTAGAAAAATAAAGTTGAGATAAAAATATTTGGAGAAGAATGGTGAACGTAAAGAGAATTGGGAAGGAGAGATTCAATAAAATTGAAAAAAAAGTTGAGAGGGTTGAAAGCAGTACATATATGATCTTTTTTTTGTATAAGTGAGTGTGAAAACCCTTATCGTAATTAAAATATTATGTAGCATTCACACTTTTTATTTATTTTTTATTCACACGTTATGTAAAATCTATATAACCAAACAAATGCTTAAAAATTGAATTAATTGTTCTCAACTTTTGACTTTTATCACACTTTTGTCTCTAATTTTTTTTTTTTTAGCACTTTTAGTTTTAACATTTTATAAATAAGCAGAGATAGTTATGAAGAACAATTTCATCCAAAATACTATTATAGTGGTGTAAAGAATAATATTGTCCATAACTTTAAACCAACAAAAAATAAATACAAGATAGACAAGTTATAGAATGAAAATAAAACTAGGTTTTTTCTATTTTCCTATTTGAATTAGAGGGAAAATTGTCTCTTCATCAAAATTAACTAGAATATATGGACAAAATTCTCTACTGAGGACAAATTTCGCTTATTTATGAAAGATTGAGGATAAAAGTGATAAAAGGAGGTTTAGAACAAAATTACAACAAGAATCAAAAGATTGAGGATGTTGAATACAATTTAGCAAATTTTAATATAAATAACTTTTACGGGTTAAAATTTTTGTTCTTCTTCAAATCTTCAAAACTAATTCTCCATATGTACGTTACATATTTTATGTATATATAATAAAAGAATTTATATTACACGCAAACTACCAAGAACCACAATTTTTATAAGGAAACAATTAGAAGTAGATTTGGGAAGGGATTTTCTTAATTAACTGTGACTTGTAAATGAGTTCACTATCTGCAAATCATTCCCTGTTGAGACAAGTCGAGCATGAGCTCAACTCATCTACCACACGTCTGCTCGATTTGGTTTATGGCTCATGAGCCTCGTGGGTAGAGTCAAACTGACTTAAGTTTTTTAATTTTTTTAAATATAAATTTTTTTGACCGTATTTCTTTAAAAAAAAAAAAAAATCAAAGAATCAAAATTATGACAAAAGTGACCTTTTTAGCCCACGAGCCAGCTCGCGAGGTCGACTCACGAGCCGGCTTGTGTTAATTACGAGTCGAGTAAGCTAGGCTCGTAATTATTTTTTGAGCTTGGCCCATGCCCGAGCTCGGCCTTACACAAGTCCAGACACTATGGACCGAGCCAAGAAATCCCGTTAGGTCTTTTTGACACCTATAAATGACACGTTTAATTATAAAATAATGACATGTTTAATCATAAACAATCACATGCTAAATCAAATAAGAGGGAATTGGAGAAACTGTTCGTTTTTAGAAGTATTTTTTGAAATATGTACAATTTTATAACATTGGACGAATTGACTAAATTTTAAAAATTTGGACAAAATTATTCATAGATGACCAATTGAATATCTATTATATTCATTTCTTATCTTCCCACTATCACTCTTTCTCTCTCTAACTTAAAAACATACTCTCCTCACTTCTTCCACCATTGCCGCCCGCCCCCAAGCTCCATTTCCTACTCTCTTTTTTTATTTTTGTGGCTTGATACTCTCATTCTTATCACATATTCAAATACATTGTCAGATTTGTTATTGGTTTTTGAGCTATTCGAAGAAGTCGACCGCTTTAAAAATTTGCTGTCGATTACATGAAACTGAAATTTGATATACTATATCTCTATTTTTTTATCGATATATTTTATATTGTTTGGTAATTTTTTGTCGATTTAGTTTGTATAGTAGTGAATTTAATTAGATATTGAATTAAATTTACAAATTTGATCGATCTAATTTGTTGGTAGATTTTGTTGTCGATGTACACAAAAACGAAATTGGTTACATTTGGTCGAAAACTGATAGATAAAACTTGTCTTTTCATTGATAAAATAGACGATGTTTTCATCAATGGAAATCGAAATGGGCACCCAAACTTGGTGCCCATTCTTTTGCCATAAAAATGGGCACCATTTTGGTGCCCATTATAATCATGTCCATTTGTTGATAATAACGGCACCAATTAATGGGCACCAAATGTCAATAATAATGGCATCAATTTGATGCCAATTTGTCGATAATTGTCTATGTCTATTTTGATATTATAAATAAAAAAAATATCAATAAAGATAAAATTTCGATAAAATTGAATATCGACAAAAATTTAGTGGACATCGACCAAAAAAAAAAAAAAAATTTGTCAACATCGACATTGTTTGGTCGATGTCCACTAAACTTTTGATGTCTAAATATTTACTCTAAGATAAGTTTATTTTCGATGTTCAGTTCAAATTAGTATTTTGTAATTAACAGTTGAAATTAAATATTTGTCTAGATTAAGTGATATAAAAAAATTCAAATGTCAATTTTTCAGACTTATCTATCAATTTTCTGTAATTAAAAAAAAATTGACGATTCTTTTCAGATCTTGATTTGTCGATTTTTGACTAATATCTTCTCTTAGAAGTTTATCAGATGACTCTTAACTTGTGTTAAATCTTAGCCACACAAAAGTAGTCATTTTGCAAAAATATGTATTTGATATTTTACATCTAAAATATGACATACTTACAAATGTTATTAAAATTGTCATATTTTTTTCAATATACTACTTATTTTGGTACATATTTCAAAATTCCCCATCAAATAATCCCCTACCCCACCAATCCACAAAATATCCATTTATTAGTGTGAATTTGGGTGGGCAACTAAATCTAAATCTCGTATGAAGAAAATCTTGTTCATTATTATAATGCTTTTTAATTAAAGTTTTTTTTTTCTTTTAGATTACAAGCATTAGCTCTTACAAAATATAGGAATAAAAAATAGATAAAAGTTGTAAGTTCTACAAAATGTATAGATAAAAATAATATTTAACCAACTTATAAATCTTTATACGCACTTTCAAAACATACCGTAGTTTAGTACATTTCAATACTATTATATACCAAACACGAGCGAGTATGTTTGAGAGTATTTTTTTCAATTTTATAAGTCGGTTAAATTTTTATTATTCACACATTTCATATACTCCACAACTTTTATTCACTTTTTATTCAAACATTCCGTAAGACATATTGATTATATTCTACAAAAAGATCTACCAAACAAGGACGAGACCTAACACTAAAAGAAAAATGAATGACAATCATTGTTACATCACTAGTTTAAGTGATAGTGAATTCAATAGAGTTGTATTGTATTTTGCTTAAATAGACAACCAATCAGGGAACTCACTTCCACTTTAGTGATGATCACAATTAATGATGAATAATATTAGTGTATTAAAAATAAGTAATACAACTTTCATCCTTTCATGCATATTTCAACAATGATGATCTAAGTAGATTAATCCGTAATGACTCATATAGAATGTGTAGATAAAAAGTGGATAAAAATTATAAGTGATATGGAATGTATAGATAAAAATGATATTTGACCAACTTATAAATATTTATAAATATATCCAAACACAATATAAAGACAATAAATAAACGGGTGTCGGTTGTTAGTTCAAAGTTTCAAGAGAACTGAAAATGTTACAGGCATGAAAAGGAAAACCATTGTGGGGGGTGGACCACAGTATACTAGTGAATATAAGGAGAAAGCTCATAGTTATGTTTTTGCATAAACATCCTAAATTAATTTTTCTTTGTTTGTTTGTGTCTAACTAAAGTTGTAAAAACTAATGATTGGGATGTATATTTTTTATTTGAAAAAAAAATGTTAAGTTTTCAAATATGTGATATAGTGCGTGCTCGATTTTGCTAAACATCATATTTTTTATAAATTTTGATAAAAAGTTGATGAATACGTGGTTAAAAAGTTGATAAAAGTTTCATGGTTCGATGAAATTTGTTGTTAAATTTAATTGTTGATTTTGATTTCAACTTTTTAGTAAATTTTAAGCAAAATCAAACAAAGCTTAGTTTTAATTTCTTATGAAATCAGATAATATAGTTTAGATATACTACTTGTTCAAATTATTTATATGTATGATAAAAGCTTTTCTGTTTTTCTGTAGTTTTGTTATAGCAACATTAACTTAAGATTAGAGTTGGAGACGATGAAAATTAAAAGATCTCACGATTCAAATTCAGAAAATATTGAAAAATAATTGAGGGCAAGATTGAATGCCGTTTTGAAATTTATAATCACATCTTCTAAATGTGGGACCTATCACGATTCCTCACAACAAAGAGTCGGATATTAAAATTTAAATAAAACAACAATTAATCATAAAATTTGTTTAAAAACTTAAAAAAAAAAAAAAATCGCACCTGAGCTTTATCTGAAATTGAAAATTATCTTAAAATCTACTTGAGTGAAATTGGCAGAGCGAGTTTTATAGTTAAAATGAAATAATAAACTTATTGTAAGTCGAGGTCGAGATTTTACTAAATCACTTTCGTGTATATCCTTACAATATATAAAAGCTAATTTTGAGATTTACTATTCATATTTTAGTTCAAAAGATTCCGTTTTTTTTTTTTTTTTTTCTCACCTGCAAAAACGACGCCATTTTTATTAGGGTATAAAAGGCACGTGGACATTTGTTTCAACTTCAAAAACCCTACCTGCGCCGTTCCCTATGTTTTCTACATAGAATCGACAATTCCTTTCACCCCTCGCCATTTCCATGCCTGATTATTCTTCATCCATCCTTTAAGATACGGTTTCTATCAATATTTCGAACACCTAAACTTAGAAACAGTGTCTGTTGTGATTTTGGATTCTTTGTTTTTGTATATTATAGAAAAACAAAGATCTCGCCAGAGATTTGTTCGGAGATTTCCAATTTATCGTTTGTTTAGTGGAATCAAGGATATTTACGAAATTGGGATTTCATTCATTGTATTGTGTTCTGGTTGTCACCTCCATTTACAAGTGTTGCCTTTAATTGATAAGTGTATTTTGTACACTTATTTAAGTTCTTTGATTTAACTTTTAATATATACTTGAATAAAATGAAGCATTCCCTATGCTAATTCTATCGCTATTCATGTATTTAGAGACAAAGCACAACATTGGTGGAAATGAGGTGAAATGAAGCTAAATCACGGATTATGGCATTGGAAAGACTAATGGATTTCACCCAAACATCTTGGATAGACCGCGAGAAAAATCGGAGACAAACAGAGTGGCCAAGAAGGAGAATAACCCCATCTCCGCCACTGAAAGCGAGCCAAGAGAGGAGAATTTCTCTCTATGTCCGCCGAAAGGCATAAATCGCTCGCTCGAGCGAGATATTTTCGCGAGACTCTTCTAGGGTTTTGGCACGTTTTTCAACCCCAAATCAAGACTTATAAACAGGAGAACTCTTAGAAAAAAGTACTCAAACTTTGGAGAAAAATATGACGAGACACGAGTTTGAGACGGAATTTCTTCTTCCGATGAATTGCTAGCAAGAGAGAGAGAGTGAGAAGGAGATTGAGCTTTGTTGGGGGTCACGTTTGAAAATTAATTTTCAATCGGGTTAAATTCGATTTTCACCCGTCTTCTTGTAATCCAATAATATGTGTGATTCTATATTACTTTCTTGCTTTTGTAACCAAATAATTGTAGGCTAAACACTTTTATGGTTTGGAGGATGATGTAAACCTTTAAATATTCTTTTAATTCATGAATTCCCTTTCTTAATCCAAATTTCTGTTACTTTGATTTGTACCATGGTTTGAAGGTCAGTTTGAATGATTGATCGCCATTTGAATATGTCTAAGACTTGTTTTTATTTCTAAAAGGTTCAAAATATATTAGCTCATTATGGTTCTAAACACTAAGTCCTATAGAAATTAAGAATAATTTTCTATGATCGATGCAATCAAATTAGATAATCATGTGGTTGAAAGTGTTTTTGTATATTCACATTCAAAATAGGAATATTTTGGGTAGTATATGAAAATAGGTTTAATTTTACTTGAAAGAGATTATTGAATAAATTAAGATTATCGATTGTCTTTATTAATACAAATTGGATTGGGAAGTGGGGATTCAAGGATTAAATTGATATAAAGGATAGAGTCGGATTCCTAGCATAATTTGTCTTTTGAATTTTTCTTCAAAATCACTATATGCCTTTCATTCACTTAGTTAAGTTAGTCTAAAAGTTATAAAATTACCAATTGATCAAAATTGATTGTGTTTATTCAACATAAGTTGGAATTTATTTAATTTAAGTGAAAAGAAATCAAGTCCTATTGGGAATGATATTCTGTAACTCACCTTTACTATTGCTTGTCAATGATCTTGTACGCTTGCGAGGATTTCACCGTATAAATTTTTCAAGCGTCATTGCCGAGGACGGCGATAATTAGCTTAAATTTTATAAATTTTAATTAAGTTGATTTTTTTTTTGGACATTGTATTATTATTCTTCTCCTAATTTTCTTGTGATTATTCTACCTCACTCATTTTGATCTTTTCAAGCAGTTGCATTTGGTATGTGCAAAACTTATAGGATTTCGATCTCGTCCTGTTTGAGCTCGAGATCGAGAGGACTTCTAGACAACAAAGAAGAGAACAAAAAAAATAAACAGAACAAAGAGTAAGAAAATACAATGGCAGATGCCTATATTAAATTTTCACAACCAGTGGTGGTTGATGAAAAAGACCAACTAGTTGGGGAATTCATGACCCCAACAGTTGTTCAGAATCAATCAAGTATAGTATATCCATCATATGGACAACCAAATTTTTAACTACGGCTAGATGTGATAAATCTATTCCAGAATCATCTATGGGAAATCGAACGAAAATCCACATGGCCATATTTCCTATTTTCTATAGCTTTATAGTAATTTCACTTACCAATGGGTGAATGGTGATGCCATCAGAATGAGACTGACTATTCGTGACACCGAGAGATGGGGGCTAAAGAGTGGTTAGACTCTAATCCAGGCTAGCAATATTAAGAGTGGTTAGACTCTAATCCGGCTAGCAATATTACAACGTGGAATGACCTCTTTCAACAATTCACTACCAAGTATTTCCCGCTAGCTAAAGTTAACAAGCTAAAGCACGATAATCAATCTTTAGGCAACTTTCACAAAGCTTGGGAAATGTTCAAAGAATTACTATGCAAGTGCCCGAATCACGACATTAAAAAGGGACTTCAGGTCCAATATTTTTATGCCAAGTTACTTCCAACAAGCAGATCTGTGGTAGATTTATCATCGAGTCGATTAAGACGAAAACTGTCCGGAAAGCTTATGAACTATTTGAACGAATGACTAAGACTAGTGCTATGTGGCCACCAAAAAGAAAAATGCCGAGAATAGAAACGGGATTTCATAATATTGACACCATTTTAGCACAATCCTCTCAAATAGAAGCTCTGATAAGAAAAATGGATCTCGTCACTCAGTTAGTTACCATGGTACATAGTCCTAATCCAATTTGTGAAAGTTGTGGGGTGAATCACCGGACTTCAGCTTGTCTCTTGACCACTTCTTTCAAATCGAATCCTGAAGAAGTCGACTATGCTCATAATTTTTCGCGTCTGCAGAACAACCTTACTCCAACACTTTTAATCCTGGATGGAGAAATCATCTCAACTTCTCTTGGGGTAATAATCAGAATCAAGGAAATCAAAGCCAATGAAAACCACCTAGATTCCAACAGCAGTACGAGAAAGAGTTGTCGTTGGAAGATTTAATTATCAATACATTACAAAAGATGATAACAAACAGCACCAACAAGTGTCGATTAAAAATCTGAAAACTCAGGTGTGGCAGTGTAACGACCACGGACTTTCTCATACGACCCTCTTGCCTAGGGGCTATTCCGTGCCTCGTTAGCTTATGTACTGTCCACTGGAGGTTGGGCTCCAAACTGGATTTCTTTCGCGTCTCCAGTGATTCAAACATTTGACCTCCCTCCTTAAGAGGAACTTAAGTGGAATGCTAGTACCAATTGGGCAACTTGCCAATAGATGATGCCCGGGTCGGAGTGCAATTCTTGAAAAAGAACATTTCACTTCCTTTGGGACTTCCCGGACCATTATTTGGGGAGAAACATTTCTAGGATCGCCAGTTTGAATCCTTGTTGGCTAAGTATGGTGCCTGCTATCACATTTCGACCAATATCATCCTCAAACCAGTAGGCAAGTAGAAATCTCCAACCTAGAGTTGAAATGAATTCTTGAGCTCACGGTAAAATGCTTCACGCAAGGATTGATCTAAGAATTTGGATGATGCATTATGGGCATACCGCACAACTTTCAAGACACCTATTGGCATGTCTCTTTAAAGGCTTTTTTTTGGAAAAGAATGCCATTTGCCAGTTGAATTGGAACATAGAGCCTATTGGGATATACGTAATTTTAATTTTGACATAAAAGTATCTAGGGAAAAACAGCTCTTGCAACTCAACGAAATGGATGAATTCTCTCTGGAGGCCTATGAAAGCGCTAGAATTTATAAAGAGAAAACAAAGAAGTGGCATGACCAACACATCCAAAGAATGAAGTTTGAAATAGGTGAACAAGTGTTATTATATAATTTCCGTCTCAAACTTTTTCGTGGAAAACTGCGTTCAAGCTTGTCCGGTCCATTCAAAGTGCAAAGGTGTAGTATCCTTATAGGGCTGTGGAATTAACCCATGATGGCACTAAAATTTTCAAAGTAAACGGGCAAATACTAAAAGCTTATTGGGGAGAAGATATCTCAAATGACAAATCAATTGTCCATCTTACTAACCATAAATGACCGAATCAACAAACTCAAGCTAATGACTTTAAACAAGTGCTTATTGGGAGGCAACCCAACTTCCGACATTTTTATTTACTTGCTTTCTTGCATCATATATTTTAGTTCAATTTTTGATTTTTTTAGTGTGTTTGAGCACTTTAGGATTAGGTTATCATCATCTGGTATCATCTAGAATTTTAAGCTAATAGCCTAGTGCCATTCTTGAATCACTAAGTTCAAAACTGGACTCCTGTCCGGTTGTTCCGTACATGTGAAGAGGTTGTGAATAATGAGTTTAAACTTGCATTTTGGACTTGTGTTAGTGGAAGGTGTGTTGTTCATATTTCATTTTTCGGCATGCTAGAAGTATTGTTTTTCCTTTTTCTTTTTTATTTTTGATCTTTGCATCCCATTTAGTATAGGTACCATTGTTAGTTTTAACAACAACAACAACAACAACAACAACAACAACAATAATAATAATAATAATAATAATTGGGGTTCAAGATGCTCGAGCGGCCATCGAGCTTTCTCGAGGTGGCTCAAGCTCCCTCATCACTTCTCCCACCCTCCTTTTTACTCTACTTCGGCCAAAAAAAAAAAAAGAAGAAGGGAAAATTCACTCAACTTTCTCTTCCACATTATTGTAAAAATTTCCCTCCTACACAAAAATAAAATTAAGTGGGCCATTATCTATCCACCTCTTCCACATCAACGGTTTCTCACAAGCTCAATTCATTCATTCAAAGGTAAATAAGCTTTTTCCCTATCTTAGGTTTTACTTTCTTATTGCTTCAAAAATGAAAATTGGTGGGTTTATGATGATTGTTGTGTTGGGATATTTTCTCAAAACTTGCCAAAATCAAAAGGTGAACCAATTCTTAAAAAGGAGGACATCTAATTCGACTGAAATTACAAGTTTCCTAATCTTGGATATTTTGTTAGTCGAAACTTAGTAGACATCTAGGTCGACTAAAATTGAACAAGTTTTCAAATCTTGGACTTCTTGGCAGTTTAAACTTGTAAGAAAATTAGGTCATTCGTTAACTATAAATTAATGTGGTTTATTCTCTTTTGTAGTGGTGACTTGAGGGTTTTTTGAGAAAAAAATTGTAAGCCTAGGATCCTAGATATTTTTCTTGTTTTCTTTGTGGGTTGTACAAAAAGTAGAAATTGGTGGGTACGATAAAGCTTAGGATATTATTTTTCTTGAGATACTTGGAGATTTAGGTGGATGAAATCTATATGATTGTAACAATTTTTCATATAGTGAAAGCTTTTGACAATCCGTAAATTTTCTCTATCTTTTATATTTTTCTACATTTCGTTATCTTTCTCTGAACAAAGATCTTGGGGGCAATAAAGAAATTGGTCTCAATTCCCAACATTGGTATTAGAGCATTGGGTCATTCAGAGTGTTGGTGCACAGAGAAGATATGTCTATTAAATATGACGTGGAGAAATTTAGCGGAAGAATCAATTTTGGCTTATGGCAAGTACAAGTCAATGATGTTTTGATTCAATCTGGAATGCACAAGTTTTTGAAAGGGAAACCAACCTTTATTTCTGACAAAGATACTGAAAAACCTGGTCATGTGAGAAAAAATTGTTCAAAAGGTGGAGTAGCTCGGCTAACTGCTCGACATCAGATACGGACAATATGTCTCTCTTCATGGGAGACGATGATGTCGCTTGAGTAAATATTTACATCTTCGTGGCATGCGCTAGTTGCCATGATAGATGTTGTGTTACTACTAGTAGGTCCACATGTTTGCACACGGGCATTGGCTTGATATTAATGCAAGGTGTGTGGTGGAATTTATGTCGATGGCTAATGAACTTTCAAGTAAGTCAAGCAAGGGAATTGCACCATAATATTTTAGCAAATTTATTCGACATGAGCTGATGAAATTCTTAGAATTCATTATTCTAAGTGATTATACTTATATGGTGGAGTATGTTAATTCTCTGTTTTGAGAATTGGGATTGCCAAAGTTTACCAGTTTTTATTAAGTAACGAGATGAAGAGCTACAGAAGAAATGATTGATTTTTGACTTGTTTTTTCGTTAAGGTGGAGATTGTTGGGATATTTTCTCAAAACTTGTCAAAATCAAAAGATGCACCAATTGTTGAAAAGGAAGACATCTAATTCAACCTGAAATTACAAGTTTCCTAATCTTGGATATTTTGTTAGTCGAAACTTAGAAGACATCTAGGTCGACTAAAATTGAACAAGTTTCCAAATCTTGGACTCCTTGGTAGTTTAAACTTGTAAAAAAATTAGGTCATTCGTTAACTATAAATTAACGTGATTTATTCGCTTTTGTAGTGGTGACTTGAGAGTTTTCTGAGAGAAAAATTGTAAGCCTAGCATCCTAGTTGTTTTTCTTGTTTTCTTTGTGGGTTGTATAAAGAGTAGAAATTGGTGGGTGCGGTAAAGCTTAGAATATTATTTTTTTGAGATACTTGGGGATTTGGGTGGATGAAATCTATATGATTGTAACAATTTTTCATATAGTGTAAGCTTTGACAAGACGTAAATTTTCTCTATCTTTTATATTTTTCATTGCTTTATCTTTCTCTCCGAACAAAGATCTTGTGGGCAATAAAGGAATTGGTCTCAATTCCCAACATGTTGGAGGATGGGTATTCTTGTTTGGAGTATGGGATGTGTTGTTGTGGTGTTTTTTGAACTAAAATTTTTGGGTTTTAAGCCATTTACGTTGCATTTGACTATCTTGGTTTTAGCAAGTGCCCACCAATTGTTTAATAAATTGCCCCACCCATTATTTCATTTTTTTTTGCTTTCTTGGTACACTTGGGCATATCCATTTATAAGTAGCAATACATTCTAGCACCAATGCCACCCCCTACTACACAACAAAAAACGCACAAACAGCTTCCACCGCACATCCACCATGATCACACCACTTTCGACACAAGGGATATTGAATATGCTTGTCATGCTACACCTATCTTACTTATTGAATTGTTCATGATTGTAACATTATGTCATTCATCATTGATAGGTACAAATTTCGAAGGCAAAGAACCAATGCAAGATGCTAGACTGAGCTCAAGAAAAAAAAGCCCCATCAAAGTGGAATTCCAAACAACTGGCCAAATGTGATACCAACAAATTTGAGACTGAGGACGCTTTGTTGGTTTATAAGAACGTGACAAGCAAATGGAGTATTATACCAAAGCGGCGGGTTTTAACTATAGATTTTGAAATTGAGTTGCTTGGTTAGGTCATTGTAGGAATCAATGGAAAAGTTTATGGACACTTTGCGCATTGCTTATGTAGAAATCGTCAAGGAATTCTACGCCAATATATGTAGCGACCGAAAATTTTTAGGCTACTAAGTTTTAAGTAAATAAAATTTTAACAGTCGGCGTCGCTATGAACTTTTTAATACGTTTTAAATATTTTAGTCGCTAATTTTTTTGCACGTGCTTGCACCGCCTTATTTTTTATTTGTGAACATGAGATTTTATTAATCACATAGACTAATTAAATTTTTGTAACCCGATTATAATTGTTGAGTTAATTTTGGGTTAATTTTAAACCAACCGGTTAAATTAAAAACTAGCAAAATTTAAACATCTTCCCCGCTCATTTTTGTAAATTTTGTTTATCTTATTTGTGGCCTAAATTTAGCTCTTTTATTCAACTCAATTTCGACCCTTTTCCAACCCAATTATCTTCCCCCATTTAGCCCAAAATCCGGTCCACCTAACAGATAAAAATGCACCCCAAACAGCCCCTTATTTCCTGCCAAATAAACACCCAAACTGCCCCTTAATCTCTGTAAGAAAGACACCCAAAACAACCCCTTAAACCATTTGAAAACTGTCCCTTTCACTCCCCATTTTCCATCCCACTTTTCTCCCATTTGCATCACCATTTACCCACTTTCCAACCCAATTAAAATGCAGCCAAACTCTCCTCAATCTCCACATAAAAACCGCCCCCCACTTCAGATTAGCCCTTTGACACACCAATTGCTACAAGGAAAACCTCCATTTCCAGCCCCTTTTTCCTCTCTGAAATTTAGCCAATTCTAACTGATTTATTCTCCCCAATATTCATCAAACAAACATCTAGCAGCCCCTCCTTTCGTAGTAGTTTTCGTCCCCTCCCATTTCATTCCCAACTCCGTTTAATTCAGATCCAAATACCATTTCCAGCAAGTGTTTCTTCCAGCAATAATCCTCTTTGTTTTCCCCATTTTATCTCCACATTTCAGCCCCTAAATCTCTTATTTTGCTCTACTTTTCAATCACCAAAAACCAGTAGCAACACCCTCCATTAATTGCTGATTTTCTGCCCCCAGCTTTTTCCAGCACTGTTTCTCCTCCAATTTCAACCTTTGAAGTATCTTATTCCCCCCCAAGTTTCCAGATATAAAATCACAGCAAACACTCATTCCATTCACTCCCTATTTTTGGCCAAACAAGTACACCACATCAGCCATTGTTTTGCTCTATTTGTTCCTCCTTCTTCACTTCTATTTTGGTCACCCAAACTACTCTACAACACACGAATTTTGGTGAACAAAAAGGCAAAGGCACACATTTTATTTTGAGGAAAAGTGCAGGAATATTCTTTACTCATTCCAACTCAACAAGACTTCAATTTACAAGGTAGTTTCTTGTACTACAGAAATTAAGTTCCATGATTTTAAATGGAAAAAATATAATGTAAATTGATTTCCATGCTTAATGTCCAAGTCGGAACGTTATAATTGTGATAGAAGGTAATCACATATGTATGTTAGTGATTGAAGGTGATTACTTTTAAGTTTCATGTGGTGCCACCGAATGTGTTCCCATATACGTTTTAAATGTTCCGCATGTCCCAATTAATTTCATATATTTTTCTCGCACGTTAGTATATGTTTCTACTGAGTGTTTCTTATGAAATATTCACCCCAAGATAAACAAATTTTCAGATTGACATGGTTGGCATTGGCATGATGGTGTATGCTAGCGATCATGAAGTGTCTTATTGTATTTTATTTAAGTTTTGGCGTTGGGATGATCGAGCCATTTATGATGTAAATACAGCAATTAATTGTTAGTTTTATTATCTTTAACCATGTAACGTACAAGGAAAACCGAGATGTTGATTTAGTTGTCATTTGGAAATTTAAAGTAGAAATTGCCTTGTTTCATTTATGAAAATTTATGCTTTTTTCTCTAATTTGAAAAATCATAACTCTCTGTGTATTTGGAGTTTTTGAGTAAAATTAGTGGTTATGAATATCCTTATATGTTGTCTAATATTATAAATTAGAATCACTAAAAAATTCTATCGTATGTATTTATTATGAACGTTTCAGAAGCTACCTTGAGGCATCTGGAGCAGTTTTTCTAGCAACTTTGGCCATGCCTTTCACCACCAAAAGATGTAGCTAAGGTCTGAAATTTTAACATGTTGTAGTCTATAGTCCCAAGTATTTACAATTTAAATATTGTAATTTTTGGAGTATGTTTGGGTGATCAAATAATTTGTATGACACCTATCACGGTATAGGTAAAACCTTCAATTTTAGAAGTTTATTTCTTTTCCCTCATGCAAGTTGTTTTTTCGCAATATTTATATTTTAAAACCATTTAAGGGCACATGAAAACCTATTTAGAGTCGTCAAACATTATTCAAAGACTATTTTAGAGCCTTTCCGGGTTGAGAAAATCCGAGGAATTACAATATCCACGACAACCTCGACAACCCCGAGCATCCAAAGTATCTAAGAGGTTTACATGCACGAACAATATGTTCTATTCTCCCCCTTGGACATTCTCCACTACTACGACCTTCACAACATGAAGGCCAGCATTTTTTAGGCAAAGCACACAAACTTCCACGAGGGGGTAACCTCCATTTGTCAAGGAATTGATAGTTGACCTGAACCACTCAGCACACTAGACTACAAGAGTCTTCTACTCAAGTCCGTACATTAAACAATATGGTGAGTCCCAACCTTCTCTCCATGTTGCACACATCTACAGTGACTATGGAGCGGGCAGGCCTATTATACTGGCTTTAGATCAGAACACTTAATGTCGGTAATTATATTTTCTTGAATGTATGGCACATTCAGAACAACCGATGAAGTTTGGTGTTTTCGTCACTAATTACAGGGCTTTGTGAAGTGTACGACATTGACCTATCTCATGAGGTCACCATAGTGAAGGGAACAATGCAGATAGACCATATTAAGATACAAAATTTTGAGTAACACATGGCCCGCGTGTTGGAGCAAGGATGACATGTTCCCATTGGTGGTCCGTGAGCATTAGCTGATGATCCTGAGCTTGCTCATAACCATTCTATGGACAGAGACCTCCCTTCAGTAGCCTCAAAACTGACACTGCATTCTATTTATAACGAGCTACATAACTAGTAAACTTCACATGTTGAGCTTGAAGCACTCTGAGAAGCCCAGGTACAAGAGGTCGAAACCTGCAGGCAGGAGCACTTGGCGATCTCTACTTAGCTAACACAGCTCCTCACATATTTCAGTCTCTGCCCACCACCGCCTCCTCAATGATTTAGACGTTTAGTATACCCTTATACTCAATATTTTCTTTCCATGTTTATTTACAATGGAGACAATGTATGAATTTTTGTTGGGGGTGGGTGCATTTGAACTCTATTAACTAAATTATTTAATGCTTTGTCAAAGTCGTAAAAAAACAAAAAATTGATGTTAGAAGTCGACCCCTGTGTAACGTAGTGACGATTTTGCCTGCTTATGATGATTTACGATTGAATCTGAATCTAATTTGTGAAATATGACTACTGTGTCTACTAAACTTTTTATCCGTGTGAGACTCACAACGATTATGAGCACATTGTTTTTGTTTTAGTACTTGGCTTGGATATGTGTTGTGTGATATGAAATGGAGGTTTGAGTTCAAGACTTTAGGTAGTTGTTTTAATTTTCAAATACCCATTGAAAATTACACTTAACCAGCATCTGAAAATAAGTTTAGAAGTGTTTGAGCTAGTTATGGTTATGGTAAGAGAAGCAATAATTCGACCTTTATTAAGAAACTATATAAGTGGTTCTAGTTGACTAGTTAAAGTTAGGCATTGACTGTTTGCTAGAATTCTAATCTCATCTTTCGATATTAAATAAAAGACAATGCACTAGTCAAGGCGCATTTGGTAGAAAAAGTTACTTATTGTGTGAAAGCTAACATTGAGTAGTCCGCCCTATGTACCAAAAATATGTAGGAGACGATCTACCAGGAATAGGGCTACCTCAAGATTAGAGCAAAACTACAAACTATGATGAAAAAAAGGAAGCAAAGTGACAACAAACATAAAGAAAGTATTGCTTTGGTCTAACTATGTCTTGGAAGCGTATTCGATAATTTAAATGTCTAGTTAGTTTGACTTTCTCGATGAAAAATTAGAAACTAGAATGCATGACATCAGGATGGATAATTGCCTATCTAAATCATCACCTTTATCGGTGATAATCCCTCCGATCTTGAGAAGTGATAATGAAGTTAAGAGAGTGAGCTACAATCTTAGTTGAACAGACTATTCAGGAAGAAAGATGCTTAAATATGGTGTGAAACTCATGAGAGGAGAAAGGAAAAGATGACAATCCAGGGTTGGGGTGAAAAAGGCTTAAAAACCCATTTGTTCGCATAATCTTATTTGAGCTAGAGTAATGATTGGAAATAGCCATTCACACAACACACACACAAGTCAAGCATTGAATAATTATTATAATCTTTTAAGTAGCAATGGCGAGGCATATTACATAAATTGAACTATGGATATCTTCATGAAATGAATGAGGCACAACTTTCACCGATTTACACAATCACTATCCTCATGTGTATTCAAGTCTTGGTGTTGTTTTGTTTTGTTCCGGACTAGCAAAAGTTTGAGTTTGGAAGTTTGATAAGTGCATTTTATACAATTATTTAAGTTTTTTGATTTAACTTTTAATATATAATTCGAATAAAATGAAGCATTCCCTACGCTAATTCTATCGATATTCATGTATTTAGGGACAAAGCAGTAACATTGGTGGAAAGGAGGTGAAATAAAGCTAAATAATGGATTATGGCATTGGAAAGACTAATAGAATTCACCCCGATCATCTTGGATAGACTACCGAGAAAATACCAGAGGCAAACGGATGGGCAATAAAAGGAGAATAACCCCATCTCTTGCCGCTCGAACGAGCCAAGAGAGTAAAATTTCTCCTCGCACCATTCGCCGAGCAGATGGCTCATAGGTAGACATTCCATTTGGCCGTGAGATATTTTTGGTACTCTTTTGGAGTTTTTGGCACGTTTTTCATCCCTAAATCAAAACTTATGAAAAGAATAACTTTTAGAAAAAAAGGTTCGAAATTTTGGAGAAAAAAGAGGACGAAAACACAAGTTTGAGACGAGATTTCTTCTTTCGCTGAATTGCTAGCAAGAGAGAGGGCAATGAAGAGGTTGAGCTTTGTTGGGGGTTTCGTTTGAAGATTTTTAACTGAGTTAAATTTAGATTTTCATGTTACTTCTTGTAATCCAATAATCCGGGTGATGAATTCTATATTAATTTCTTGCTTTTGTAACCAATGAAAGGTAGGCTAAACACTTTTATGCTTTTGATGATTATGTAAACCTTTAAATATTCTTTTAATTCATGAATTTACTTTCTTAATTCAAATTTTCCTTACTTTGATTTATGTCATGGTTTGAAGACCCGTTTGAATGACTGATCGCCGTTTGAACATGTTTGAGACTTGTTTTTGTTTCAAAGAGGTTCAAAATAGGTTAGCTCATTATGGTTGTAAACACTAAGTCCTATAGAAATTAGGAATAATTTTCTATGCTTGGCGCAATCAAATTAGATAATCATATGGTTGAAAGCTTTTTGTATATTCGTATTCAAATTATGAATATTTTTGGTCGTATATAAAAATATGTTTAATTCTACTTGAAAGAGATTATTAAATAACTTAGGATTATCGATTGTCCTTATTAATATAACTTGGATTGGGAAGTGGGGATTCAAAGATTAAATTGTATATAAATGGTGGAGTTGGATTCCTAGCATAGTTTGTCTATTTGTAATTTTTTCAAAAATCACTACGTGTCTTTCATTCAATTAGTTAAGTTAGTCTAAATGTAATAAAATTACCAATTGATCAAACTTTATTGTGTTTATTCAACAAAAGCTGTAATTGATTTAATTTAAGTGAAAAGAAATCGAAGTCCTCACGAGAACGATCCCGTAACTCACTTTTACTTTTACTTGTCAACGATCCCGTGACGCTTTTGGGATTTTATCATATAAAATTTTTGCACCGTTGTTGCGTAACGATGCTAATTTGGTTATATTGCATCGAATGTAGTATGTTTCTGGACCCGTGGTTTGATTTTGTTGGATTTGATAAAGCTGGAATAGGGTAATTATTCTTTATCCCCACCAAAAGGGCGTCATACACACATACTTCTCCCTTTTGTGGCATACCCCAAGACAATAACGTGTTCATTACAAAACTTGATCATATAGAAGCGCATCTTGTACAATCATACATTTCCTACACTACTTGTCTTCACAAAAATTTAAAAATTTTTAGAAACTCATTTGATACACACACACACACACACACACACACACTATCTCCAGGTTCTATAATTTGTTGATACTGTCATGAAATCGGAGAAGCAGTAGATACATCCAAATGATTTATTTTATGCTCTGGTTGGTGGTTTTAGGATGCTTGTTGTATTATGATAATTGTTTTGTTTCATTTTTATAGTAAAAATGATGTTGAGAACACAATTTGATTTCAAAACAAGTAGTCAATTGAATACTGTATCATGTGCTTTAGTACCATGACTTTTGCATCATTGTATAGTCGAACATATTATTTGCTTGGTAGTCATTGTGTAAATAATGTGATTTTTTCCCAACACTAATTGTTATGTATGCCTAATATACTACTTTATCGCTCCATATTTTAGCAATTATAAGTATTTTGTTATGTGCGCCGCTGGCTCCTTTTAGCGCTCTATGAGCATTAATTAGAAGATTTCCACAAGGTAAATAGGTTTGTCACTTATTTTGCCCGTGGAGATGGGCGAGGTTAAGGTTCGACTTGTTTCGCTAACCTAGAGCTTCACCAGATGTGGACTACTGGTCGCTTTCCATTCCTTGAACTGGATTATTAGCTTCAATGAAGTGACTTTGGTGAGGCATATAGAGGTTCAAAGAACCATTTGGATCATTCATAATGATGTGGACAATATGTGACACACAGCCTCTATGTCAGACATGGCTCACACATGGCATGACACTAGATAAAGTAATAAAAATAGTCCCTCATGTATGAGTCAACTATTTATGTTAGGCTTAGGACTTAAATTTATTCTCATGTTTGCTTGGCGTGGGGTAGAACTTCTTTTGCGAGCTTGTACACTTCGAGCTTGGTAATTTTGTTGGGGTTGTGACTTTTGTGGTAAGACCTCGTTTATCTATCAAACCTTTCTCACTTGGGGACAGTTCTGAGACATTCTTATGCTATTCTATTGCCCTGTACATAGATTAACAATAGTTCTCCAAGTCTGAGTCTAATATTTATGTTAACCTTTGTAAGTAATAGGGAAAACTCGGAGTGGGGACACATGGGGGATTCCTATGGGTGCTGAAGTTATAGGTGCAAGGAGGTGAAGGGACACTGCCATCATTTTTTCTGCCATGATTGCCGTCGTCATTTCACTACCTCATAGTCAATGCCATGCGACCTCCATACACCTGTGTAATGTTTGGTTATTCTGGGCCTTCTATTTCAATTCAACCGTTGGCGCTCATTTAGTCTCGAGGGCTAATATTGGGCTAGCCATGAATGACTTGTATCTCTTCTTGATATCTGACGGTTGTGGACTATCCCCATTAAAACCTATAAAACCCCATTTTTGTCCTTATTCCAAACTATTGCATTTTTCATATTTTCAGAAACTCCCCAAACTTCTGGCTTCCAAAGCAAAATTCTGGTGATTTCTTGCCTGAAGATTCTAGCATTCAAAGCTTTTAGGTATTTTACTAAACTTCCTTATTCATTCTTAGGGATTTGTCTTCATCTTTTCTTCTGAGGAGGGGGCTTTTATGTTTGTTTGTAATATTTGTTGTAATTTTCTTTTGGGTTTTTCGGTGACCTAAGAACAATGTCAGAGAAGATTGAAACCGTGAAATGCGTTCCTGAGAGGATTGCTATCGACCTTAGATTCCACGAGGCGTCCATCTTTGTCCTCTTCTGTTGAGGTAACCAGCTTGATGATTTAGCCTACAACTGCTGCTCTCCCAACTGGAGAGATAATTACTGCTAGCAAACTTGGCTGGGAGAGAGCTGACCACGTCCCTGGAGTAGTTAAGTGCAATTTCCAGTATGGGATTAAGGGATAAGCCAATTAACGAGACCTTTGGTGAGGTTGAGGTTGAGGTTGAGGTTGAGGTTGAGGTTGAGGTTGAGGTCCGCACCTTTGCTAATGACGAGGATGGCGATCCTGGTGGGGTGTGGGGCTATAGAAAGTGGGTATGGAGCATCAACATTGTTCACTGACATATACAATAATCACTAGTTATATAGGATTAAGGCTACCTACCAAATTGAGAAGATATTGAATTTTTCCTACCTTATACCTATCAGACGAAAGATAAACCTTCCAGAGGTTGCATTGCTATTCATGTTCATTCCATTGAATCTAGGTTGATGCTACCTTTCTGCCTCTTCTTTAGGAAATACTGAGTGATTTTAACATTGCACCTACCCAAATAACTTCTGATGGGTGGGCCTAGATGGTAGGATCTTTCATGCTTTTGCATGAGACGGGCCAGTATGGAGAGATTCTTGCTAACACTTTCATGTCTATTTACTGCCTATCAAATCGGGAAATTCACCAGACCAAGTGGGATGGTTTTACATAAGGTCAAGGTCAACTCAATTTCGTCCCTTGGTAGAAACTCCCAACAAAGTGAGGGATTAGAAACACGAATTTATCTTCGTCAAAGGCAATTGAGAATTCTTTTTTATGATCCTAGGCCGGACATTTCAAAGAGAGATACGGCGACCTTCGTGAGTCTCGGGTTTCTCTGGACTTAATTTAGTACATGATCTTCACATGTTTCACTTTGCAAGTTGCAGAAAAAAGCCTCATTTCCCCAAAGAATCTCTCTCTGACTCACGTAAGCGCATCTATGATCTCAATAGCGAAATCTGGGGATCTAAGAGTTTATTCTGCCCCCGACAATCCAGACTTCTTAGAAATATTTTCAAACATTAAGTAGCAAGAACTCGCTTTGCTAGACGTCCATTCACTTACTCGCCATTGTTCTAAGCGTCATGTTTTCTTTGCAGGTAGAGTCGACTTTGCTAGGAATAGGAAGGAAGCCTACTTTGTGTAGGAGTGTGAACGCTTTCCTTGGGCTTTGTCATCCCATAAAACCCTAATAGACCTCCATGGGATTGTGATCGGCACACCCGGAGCCCTAGACACAGTCTGTGCCTCATCAAGTCATCGACTCTTTTACTCTGCCTTCTGGAAGAGCTGACAAGGGTGAGAGGAAAAAGACTGAAGTTTCTCAGGACAAGTTCGCCTCGCTATCACCCCTTCCTTTGGCGACCTCAAGATGTGATGGCCTCCTTTGGCAGCACCCATGTAACAACCGGAAATTTTTTGTTGATATTTAAAATTTCACGAAAAATAAATTCAATTTTCGGTATCGTTGCGAAATTCCTAGTGCATTTTAAACACTTTAGTCACGTTAGATTTTTTTCACGTGTTTGCTTTATCTTTTGTGGAAAAAAAAAAAAAGAATTTTTGTTGATCACCAAACCAATTATTTTTATACTAATTAAACACCCAAACATCCCTAATTCTCATGCAAAATCAAACCAAAACAACCTCTAATTCTCATACCAAAATTAGCCCCAAACAGCCCCTAAACCACAAATTTTTAACTACTCATAATCTCTCCCACTTTAGCCCACTTCCCCACACCTTTCACCATTTATTCACTACAAAAAATACTCATTTTGCGACAAAAAAATTTTGTCGCTTAAATTGAGATTTTGTTACAAAATAATTTAGTGACAAAAAACTGTTTGTTGCGGGCATTGTCGCATTATAAGCGCCATAGAATGTATTCTGCGACAACTATGAGTCACTCGTCGCATAAGCAAACTCGCAACGTTTTATGTTTGCCGTAAAAAGTATGAAATAGCAACAACATATTTTTTGCCATAATGTTGCTGCAATACATAGATGTCGCTAAAAATTAAAAGGGCAACAAGTCAATTTGTCGCAACGATTATTCCAAAAAACATTTGCGAGGAAAAATATTTGTTGCGAATACTATTTTAAAAGTATAACATTTGTTACCTATTATATTTTGCAACAAAACATGCTTGTAATAATATACAAATTATAATAGGTCATGTTTGTCGCAGTAATTTATTTTACAATGAGATTGATTCGTTGCATAATATATTATAAGATATTCAATGTTTGTAGTATAATTTATTATGTAACAAATTGTGTGTGTAGTTAAATTAATTCAACAACATAGAGAGTTTGTCGCATCATCGTTTGTGCAACGAAGTATAGTTGTTGTCTAATTTATTTTGTAACTATTTATTTATGTCTCGTATTATATTTTATAGTATATAAAATTGTTACAAATATTATTTTTTGATAATGAATATTCGTTTATATGACACGTTGTGTTTGAAGTTGAATTTATTCTGCAACACTGAGAGTTTGTCGCGTATCGATTAATAGTTGTTGAGCAATTTATTTTATCTTTATTTATGTATGTCGTGTATTCTATTTTACAACAAATAAAATTGTTGCAATTATTATTTTGTGACAATGAATATTTGTTTATGTGACAATTTGTATTTGTAGTTGAATTTATTTTACGACACAGAATTTGTTGCATCAACATTTGCATCAACATTTGTGCAACGCTCTATAATTTTTGCGCAATTTATTTTGTAATTATTTATATATATCGCATATTTTGTAAAACATGTAAATATTATTTTTTGACAATATGAATTTTCATTGCATAATACTTTCAACAACAATAGATTTTTAATTTCTTGTATCGCAGTAGAATTGTTACAAAGATACACATTTATTTTAAAAATGTAACTTATAGCATTAAAGTTTGTACAATTAATCAAATATAAATAATATTATTGTATTAAAATTGTAATACTAAAGCTTTTTAAGAGAGTGCTACAGTAATCTTCAATCTCTTATCAACTCTCGGTAGATGCATGACCTGTGCTAGAATCTACATAGAAAAGGGAAAATATATAAATAATCATTAAAAAATAAAATAGACAGACATTTAGTAATAAAAAAATATAAACAAAAAAATATGCATAAAACATATTTACTTACCAATGTCACTATCATTTTTACCATCACAAAGTCACATCCAACTGTATTTTACTTTCACATATGGTAACCAGTATACTTCCTAAGCATTATTTCATTGTTGAATTATTTCACAAAAATTATGATGAACAAATGGTTCGATAAACTTCTAACAGAATGCATCATAATGAAGGGTAAATTGGGCTCTGCTGTTCCTAAGCATTATTTTATTCGCTCTGTTGTTCCTTTCCGAAATAAGCTCATCTTGACATAACACTGTTGTTTGTACTTCATTTCCACAAAAAGAATATATGAAGCAACAAAAAACTTGTTTTGCTCAATGAACATACTATACATCCCAACTTTCCAGCTTAACCCGAACAACCATTATACATGCTTACATATTTTGAGGCGTAAAACCGCACTAGGCAAAACACTGATCATAATAGGCGAGCCTTTTGTTTGTCGTGATATCCGTTAACAAAACAACACTACCAGCAGAATATGATGTAGCAATAACCACGCCTCAGCAGGATGTGGAAAACTTATACTAGCTTGTCTCGATCATGCTCGAATCAACTGGTAGATCAAGTCGAGTGATGCTCAAACCAACCGCAATCGTGAGAATTTTATGTTAAATAATCAATAATCGCATGCTATACTCATGCACAAGTTGTAATTTTAGGCTTCATTTAGTTTGCCAAAAGTAGCTATCCTAATAGGCCAATGAACTATTTTCTTACCAATCCTGCTCATCGCTAATATGCAGATACCCACGATGGCCATTGTCAATGTAAATGTCAAAAAACAAATGCAACCGAAGCTCCACAGATGGCAAACAAGGCAATCTATAAGAATTTTAGCTCAATTTGTCCTTTTACATATGCTTTGAACTCGTAAACACAAAATATGTTATAGTTAAAATTGCTTTCAAGATAAGAATAGCGAAGAAATGTATAACCATTAACTACTCAAGAAACTCTTTTTTTCTCTTTTTTCTTGGGATGCATGCCAAAGTATATGTGGGATTATTTCAGTATGTCCAACACATATTAGTGTTAGAGAGCCAACGATGAACTTTTTAAAATCAATAAGCAAATAAAAACGAGTAAAAAAACAAAACGGAACGAAGATATGTCTAAAATCTAAGCCAGGCACTATAACTGTGGAGCCCATTTCAAGTTTAGAAAACAAATTTTTACTTCAACAAATGTAGAGCCCATTTCAAGTCAAACTTGTATATCATTATTCGTGACAATATGGATCATGGAGCATAGCTTCAAAATTACATTATTAGCTACATTGCAACCAGATTTCAGACTAATTAATTGTCAAACTAAGAACTCAACCTAAATGGCAGTATTATTCCTTTAGTAGGGGAAAAGAATTGGCATGTATTGAAATTTATTAATCTCAAATGTGCAACTACAAGTTCATCACCGCATCACATTCTTTCAATCATTGCCATTAGTTAACTACCATGTTCCATTCACCAATATTGTACAAAACTCATCAAAAAAATTATAACAGTCAAGCTAAAGACAATAACTACCTGTACAATTGGTTCCAGTTTCTGGCAATATTTAGAGGAAGCAATGACAAGAAAATGAAGCCAAGCCTGGAAAAAATTAGGAAGAGAACCTCAAATATGCAATCGATTGTCAATCTCTTATAAACTCTCACTAGGTGCATCATCTATACTAGAATCTATATATAAAAAGAAAAATGTAAATAGTCATTAAAAAATAGAGTAGAAATACATTATATAAACAAACAGAATATATACACAAACATAATTTATTTACCAATGTCACTATCATCACTATTATCTTGACTATTTAGAGATTTCTCATCTTTACTATAATATTGATTCCATGTATCATCTTCCTCTTCTGAATGATGATAGATAACTTCATTCGTATTTTCATATATTAATTCCACGTCAATTTGTAGTATTGGATTTTCTATAATATCTGGAGAAACATCTCCTCTATGGCATACATGAGTATCAAGATCTTCCTGTTGTATTGTCCAGATGTTATTCATTTTCGTGGAATACTTCTTACTCCGTATCACCATTATCATCTTTTTCTGGAATGTCCCATATGCCTCTATGTTGCACGTTTTGCACAACCTTCCATTGTGGACTCAAGACTAGATTATCTATATAAAATACTTGTTGTGCTTGGATGGCAAGTATATATGAATCATCCACATACCATTTACGATTTACATTGATAGAAGTAAGATGGTAATCTTCCACAGTTCTTTTCTGATTTGGATTATTATCGTACCAATTACATTGGAACAAAGTGACGCGGTAGTCAAAAACATATATCAACTCAACAACATCACGTAGCACACCATAAAAGTTAGTGTTTTCATCTCCTGGCATCACCTCTCCACTATTTTGGGTTGTACGGCAATTATCTCGTTCTATAACAAGAAATCGTACCCTATTAACTATACAACCCGAAAAGGAAAATACTCTAAAATTTGGTTTACATGCTATTGCGTACAATTCTTTGCTCACATCTAAATCTTTTTTTTATATATATAAGGACATTATCTATACGACTAAAAATCTAATTAATATAATTAAAAAAAATCTAATTAATATAACTTTTGGTATTAATGTTATGTTTAAATAATAAATAAATAAGACATGCATTATAACTTACATGTGAAGCTAACCATTGAGGAAACAATTCTTCTTATTTTCGTTCCAAATCATTGTGATTTTGTCATTGCAACAGCTCCATGTGCTCACTACAAAAGAACATGTAGAAAAATATTATAACACATAACTAATTAATAGACAAATAAGTTAAAAGTTTAATAAGTACTTACTCTAAATATTGTCGAACTTCATTACAATTATTTAGGACATACCAATGAACTCTATCAATCTCTTGTTTTGAAAGTAACTTTGGTTCTACACGACCTAAGGTGGTGTTCTCTTTGAGTTTGAGTTTTGTGTTTTGAGTTTTGAATTCATTTTGTATTTTGTGTTTTGAGTGTTTGTTTTGAGATTTTGAAAGTACGTTCTTCTTGGAATTTTTGAAAATTGTTTCTGAAAATAGAAAACTCGAAAACGCGTTTACTTGAAATTTTTTAGAATTTTGGACTTGGAATTAAAAAAAATTATTAATTAAAAACAATTCAAAATAATTATTGTTGGAATTAAAAATATTTAAAAAAATTAATTATTTGGAATTAAAAAAAATTATTGTTGGAATTAAAAAAATTAAAATAATTATTGTTGGAATTAAAAACATTTAATAACAATTAATTATTTGGAATTACAAACAATTAAAAACAAATATTCTTGGAATTAAAAACATTTATTAATTAAAAACAATTAAAACAATTATTTTTGTAATTAAAAACAATTATTGTTGGAATTAAAAATATTTAAAAACAATAAAAAATATTTAAAAACAATTAAAAATAGAAAAACACAGATGTGACTTGAACCCCTGACCATCCACAAATTTCCCAAGCGTGCTTATCGTTTTGGAAAAGAGCCGCGTTTTGTAAAAGAAACGCGGAAAATGATTAAACCATTAGTTTCCTTGTCTAGCGTAAAATGTAAAAAAAAAAAAAGCTGCATTCTGGACTCGAAACGCAGACCTCTCTTCACGAAAACACTTTTTGCCGTTTTGGAAAATGCCCTTGTTTTGTAAAGAAAACGTGGAAACGGATAAAACATCACTTTCCATTTCCTTTGAAATCTTTTTGGGTGTTTTGGAAAATACTTTTTCAAAAATAGTTAAGTAATCGCATTTTCACTATTTTCAAAAATAGAAAACAGAAAATGGATTGAAAACACCAAAGAGAACACCCCTTAGTATTTTGAGAGAAGATTGACAGGCTTGCAGTTGGAGTCCCACCATGGTCGTTGCGCTCAGGTCGATTAAATCTTGTTTCAAAGTCATAAAGATATATTGAGCAAAAATTCAAAGACTCATTAACAATATATGCTTTCAGAATTGACCTTTCGTGTCGGGCCTTATTTTTAACATATATCTTATATTGACCTAATATTCATTCTGAAAAAATATAAGTAAATATTAAGTAAATTAATAAGATTAGAACTAAAGTAAATGTGTGCAATAATAGTAATTACCTTTCAATTGGATACATCCATCTAAATGCTACGGGACCTCCAAGTTTTGCTCCCTCAGGTAGATGAACAACTACATAAACCATGACATCAAATAATACTGGTGGAAAGATTCGCTCAAGTTTAGATTAAATTATAAAATTCCATCTTCCAATTTCTCTAAATCACTTATATTCAATGTTCTTGAACATAATTTTTTAAAAAGGCAAGAAAGCTCTACAATTGCAAAGACACACCTCCTTTCGAAAAAACTTTCAAATCCCAACTTGAAAAAGTTGTTGTAACAACATGTGACAATCATGAGTTTTCAAACCTGATATTTTACTTTCAGTTTCTCGAACACAATTAGAAATATTCGATGCATATCCATAAGGAAACTTCACAGATTTCAAAAACTTACATAATTTTTTTCCTCCAATGTTAATGTGTAAGAAGCACGAGGTTTCAAAACCCACTACCATGTGGTTGTAAATACAATTCTTTTCTAAACTTCATATCCCCGCAAATCCAATCTAGCCTTGTCCGTATCTTTTGTCTTTCCTTCAATATTCAACATGTCCCAACAATATTATCACACACGTTCTTCTCAATATGCACCACATCTAAATTGTGTCTTATTTTCAATTTAGACTAATACTCCAACTCGAAAAAAAAAATGCTTTTTTTTTTTTACCAATTCAACTCATTCGGAGTTTGTTTTCTTTTCCTATCTTTATTATTAGGATGCTTTTCAGGCTTCCCGTACATCACAACCTCTAATTGCTTTAAAATATCATCTCCTGATAATTTGTTTGGTGGTGGTCGTAATTCCCATTTACCATCATGTAATTTACTTTTTCTCCAAGGATGGTTAGGTGGCAAATAGCGTCGATGACTCATAAAACATATTTTACTACGCGACCCTTGTGAAGAAGTATTTTTATTGCATGTTGGAAAAGCTTTATACCCCTTAGTGCTCTATCCAGATAGATTTCCATATGCGTGAAAATCACTAATTGTCCACATTATAGCTACACGCATAGAAAATATTTGACCACTATAAGCATCAAACGTGTCAACACCAACTTCCCATAATTCTTTCAATTCATCTACTAGAGGTCTCAAATAAACATCTATATCTGTTCCTAGTGCATGTGGCCCTGGAATTAAGAGTGACATCATCATAAACGGTTCTTTCATGCACTTCTATGGCGGTATATTGTATTGCACAAGAATAACATGCCACATACTATAGGAATTATGCATATTTGCAAAATAGATTGAAGCCATCTGTTGTAAGACCCAACCTAACATTGCAGGGATCTCGCATAAATTCTAGATATAACTTATCAAATTCTTTCCATGCCTCATTGTCGCCTAAATGTCTTAGAACACCTTCTACTTCAACTCGCTCTTTTGTGTGCCATCTCATATCTATTGCAGTGTTCCTTGATATGAATAGTCTCTCGTAATCTTGTTTTCAACGGAAAATATTGCAACACATTTTGAGGCACCTTCTTTCCTTTCCGTAATTGGGTTTGTATCGTGGTTCATCACATTCTGGGCACCTTCTAGCAAATGATTGCTCTTTCCAAAACAATGCACAATCATACTTACATGCATGAATAGCCTTAATTATAACCCAATCCCAACTCACTCAGCATTTTTTTGGCATCGTAAGTTGATTTTGGTAAGGAAAAAATGTTTAAGTAATTCCAACAACTTATTAAAAGATTTATTACTCTATTGATTAAGAACTTTTATGTGCATCAACTTCACCACAAAGTTCAATGATGACAATTTACAACCAGAAACAATGGTTGTTGAGCTTCATTCAACATCCCTACAAACTTGTTACTCTCTTTATTATGCATTTGAGGTGAGGAATTATGATTCCTTCCATCTTCTTCCTCATAATCGAGGTTGGTCATCTTCAAATGACATGGGAGCACAAACATCTTCTAACATAGTATTCATCTCATCATCATTTTCTTTTCTTCCAATTCGGATGTATTTGTTTCATCGCCTCTTTATCAATCTCAAGTTCTTCTCCATGAAAATCCATCTCTCTCGTAACTTGTAGAGATTCCGTGGAGGTATAAATGAGACTCAACCACATCTAATGATTGAAAGAAAGCATTTTGACAATTTCGACATGGACAACTTCATTGTTCTCATCCAGACATAGTTTTGCTACCTCCATAAATGAATTAACACCGTCTAAATATTCATTACTTAATCGATTACCAAGTCGCATCCAACTCTTATCCATCATGTATATAACGATTGCACTGAGATTAAACAATAGAGAATATTTAATTAGTAATTCTTAAAATAATTAAACTGCATACCATGTTAACTAAAACAAAGAATATAAGTTAATGACAGTCTAAGTACAATTTCTTTGAAAACCTTATTGTCCATAACACAAACATATATTGTCTTTTAATGTTATTTTAGTGCCTGAATATTCCTCATTTCAGACCATAACACAACATTTTTATTTGTTTGTTTAAATGGAAAATATTAAATACCAGAATTTTCATTCTAAAACTGCATACTGCTACGTGAATTGGAAAACTTTTCTGCATTTAGAGACTATACCATATTGCAAGATGAAACTAAGGTTGAAATTCAATTTTCATAAGTTAAGGCTGTGAGGCAAAACATTTTCTCCCCTTCCTTTATCATGTTTTCTTCCATGAAATCCGAACCATAATCTTTGGAGCATGTTTCAATAAGTTATTCTTTTCTAATCTTCAAAATTACCATATTTTTCATAAATAATAAATTTCAATAAGAAACAAATAACATTTGCTTGCATACTTTGACTATTAAGTTTATACTAGTTTTAATTTTAGATTAGCCATTAAGTCATTTGATTAATTATATTCAATGCATGTCAACACATCGTTAACTTTAAAGCTTATGTTTCTAATAGGAAGAAGTTAGTTTTATGAATAACTACTTATTTATAAAGATCTCCTTATTTATTCACTATGGGATCGTGCATCATTTTCTTACCACTCAACTCACTGTGAATGATAACACCTGAAGAAAAATGTTCATAGTATCAAAATATTTGTATTAACAATTCTCATAAGGGAAGTCAAAGCAGTCACAAGTATATAGTCTTCACCAATTCAGCCCAACATCGATTAGTAAAAGAGAAAATTGTATGATTATCATCCACTAAGAAACTTCTAACCTTCATATGATATGCAAACAAAGACTGAAAATGTGGAGTCCTGTAAACAAGAACTATTAACTAAGCAATACTGAAACAAATTTATTTCCACAACATAGTCCTAAATTCAGTAGTTTATGCATTAAAATTCAAACAATCTCTTTCTTTGAATTCAAAATCACAAAATTGAGAACCCATCAAAGGCCCCAAGAATCCCTAAAAATTCTAATGCAATGACAACTTACAACTAACACACATGAACAAATGGATTACCATTCATGATAATTTAGCTCAAAAGTACAGAATTCAGAAAACATGAATAAATGGATTACCATTCTAATGGTTTGATGGATTAGTGTTGAACATTAGAGAATTCATTGCAAAAATAAAGTTTATTGAATTAGATGGATGGAGAAATGGACTACAAAACTATAATGATTGAACAACTCCTAAACTAACGAGGACAAAACCGAATAAAACTAGTCCCAAAAGTGATGTGATCATTTTTTCTGGCTTTCCAAATTTTGTTTAAGTTAAAATTGAATTTTTTCTATATGTACCATGACATAAACAAAGAATAATCAAATATAATTCCAACTTCATCATTTAAGTTTAATCAACTCATTGACCGATTAGAAGAAAGAAATCCATTCACCAAAATGATTGATCTCATTAGAAGAAAGAAATACAATCTTCAAATACACCCAATGGTTCAATTCATGTTATCCTTAATGGTATAATTCAATTTATTTGTAACTTTTAAGTGTCAAACGCTGGATGGATGACAATACAAGATACAAAATCTAGAAAGCTAACCTTAATTGGGTCTTTGGGCTAAGAGTGAGAGTTCTTGCTTCATTCTTTCGCTTCGGGCCTTCCGGTGAGAATAGAGATGTAGATGGAGGCAGTAGGGAGAAGGAGGAAGCGAGAGGAAGAGGAAAGAAGATAAGCAAAATGGAGGAAGCTAGAAGACGGCGGGAGACAGCAAGATGAGGGGATTCTGATTGTGGGCGGCAATTTGTTTGTTTTCCTTTTGTTAATTTAATGGGTTGGGTTGGGTTGAGTTGGGTTGGGGGATTAATGAGTTATCCACAAACCAACCCGTTATGCTTCTTCCTTGTTTTTGATTTTATTTTAATTTTCCAACTGAAAAATCCATAATACTATAATTAGAAAATATGAATTGATTTGAAAAATTATAAGTCTGAATTTTTTTTAAAATTTTTTTGGACTGTGGTTATATTCAAATTGGAGAATAGCCTTCAATTTATAAATTATAGCTAATTTGTTGAAATAATAAATTAATTTAAGTTAAAATTTTTGTTCCCATATTATTCAAAAGAACAACTGTAATTTGAAAATAAGATGATAGTAATTATTTTGATTCAAGACATTATAGTTAAATTAGTGAAGATATCAATTTTATAGGTCAATCTCCATACTTATTCATAGTGACGTTGGGGGTAGGTGTCAAGAATTGAGGTATACATGCACAACGAAAATTAAATGTACAATTCTTATAAGCTGGATCAACCTTGTACTTAGATAGAATTCGTGATAGGAGTTTACCTTGATGAACACTGTGGAATCTGATTTTCTGATTAGCTGGAGGTGCTATCTCCGATACCACAGCTGTTCAATTATCCAGCCTCCAATGGTGATCCACACAGCAAGAACAGATATGAACTTCCACGATCAATAACAAATGAAAACGAAACTTTAGAGATTAATTGTATTGGGTTGTCTTTTGCTTGTGCTAGCAAGTAATCAAGATAAACTCTTTTACTAAATCAGTTGTGCCTTTGTATTTATAGGTGGAGCTAACCCTAGCCCTAGTTCTAGTCAAACTAGAACCCATCAACAAACGGGCCCAATTAATTAATCTAATTAATTAATTTGGTTCAATAATTAATTAAGTCCGACCCAACTAATTGGACCTTGGACATTAATTCTTACAATCTCCCACTTGGACAAGGTTCAACTCCAGATGCTCAATTCTTGCCTTATGTGTGTGACCCATTAGGTTCCCATTCACGATAGCAAATGCAGTGATATTCTCATCGATTCATCGAGATCGATCAATTCATGTCGCCGTCCAAGATTGACATCTAGCAATGTGTCAAAGCAATTCATGTGAAGAAAAATGTCATGTGGCATGACGGAACCAATATATGCTAGATTATTATGGTAATACAATCCCTTCATCAATTTAACCCAATTGGTTAAGAGATATGGATCGGCGCCAATCTCATTTCAATCAATTATGTTACTCACCTCAAATCTTCATTGATCTAATCTAGTTATGATTGAAATATTTTCAACTCATAACTCTACTTCGGCCTAGGAAATTTATATCAACTTAAGTGGGCAAAAATTAGGTTACAATCTCCTACTTTCCAGGAGTGACGAATCTTCATATTAGACATTCACAACCTTCATATGATTCTCGCTATACCCATACGACGTCTTCCTGGTGACTCATAATCTTTGAGTCCCATCAAACGCTCGCCAAAGTATAGTGGTCTTCACATAAGATTCTGTAATGTCCTCAAATCAAAGGACCAAATCTACTACCGCGCATTAGAGATTTGCCACTGACGCTTGGATGGTTATCCATGTGGAATCTATACGCGGATCATCCAATGTCATGTTCTTATAACAATGCATTCATGTGTTCATTCAGATGTCCCTCTACATCTTAGCTTGTGAGATCAGCTACTTTCTTCAAAAGAAATTCCACACATGCTAGTCTATCTGCAATAATGATATCCATATCTCATTATTACTATGTCTAGAGATATTTCAAGAATAAGTTACTTATAACTTGTATCTCACAATCACAACACCTTGTAATTAACAAGTTATTTTGAACTTTTTTTTTAGACTTTGTTATTTTAAATAATAAAATTTAATAAATAACAGATCTGCCATTTAAATGTAGACAATCATTTAGTTAATCAATTTGTTCATACACATCAATGTCTAACAAAGAGTATATCACAAAATGTCCCATACAAACTAGATCCAATCACTTAGGTATCTTAATACCATCAGATTTAGCATGACCATTATGCTTGTGCTGGGACAACAAATTTGTCAAAGGATTTGCTACATTATCGTATGTTAGGACCCATTCTATCTTTATGTCATTTCTTAAGATTATCTCCCTAATGAGATGATGTTGCCTCAATATATATCTGGATCATTTATGAGACACGTGTTCCTTCGCTTGTGCGATGGCTCCATTGTTATCACAATATAAGTTATTGGATCAACAATGCTAGGAACTATTCCAAGTTCAGTAATGAACTTCTTGATCCAGATCGCTTCATTTGCTACTTCTGAAGCAGCTATATATTCGGCTTCTATACTTGAATCAGTGGTCGTTTCTTGTTTGGAACTTTCCAACTGACCGCACCACCATTTAGAGTAAATACATATCCAGATTTGGGATTTGCTATCGTCTCTATCAGACAAAAAGCTGGCATCAATATAACCTTGAACTCTAAGTTCATTTCCTCTATATACCAAGAACAAGTCTTTAGTCCTTCTTAAGTACTTAGAGATGTTCTTGACAGCGATCTAGTGTTTCTCGCCAGGGTTCACTTGGAACCTGCTTGTGACACTCAAAGCATATGAAACATCCGATCGAGCACATAGCACGACATACATGATAGATCCCATTGCTGATGCATAAGGAATTCTATTCATGTGATCTCTTTCAATTTGTGTCGTTGGACACATCTCTTTTGAGAGATAAATCCCATGCCCGATGGGACAGAGTCCTCTCTTGGATTCTTCCATACTAATTCTTCTCAAGATTTTATCTATGTAAGTAGATTGAGATAGGCCAAGCATTCTCTTAAATCTATCTTTATAGATCTTTATACCAAGAATGTACGCTGCCTCTCCCATATCCTTCATGGAGAAATTTTGGATAACCACAATTTTACTGATTTTTGGCATCGAGGATATCGTTTCCTAATAATAGTATGTCATCCACATACAAATTAGAAACACGACTTTGCTCCCACTAACCTTTTATACACACATAGTTCATCTTCATTCTTGATAAAATCAAACATTTTGATTGTCTCATCAAAATGAAGATTCTAGCTCCAAAAGGCTTGCTTTAATCCATATATGGATTTCTGTAGTTTGCATGGCTTGTTTGGCTCTATAGATTCAAAACCTTCAGATTGTGTTGTGTACACATCCTTGTGAAATTTCTGTTAAGGAATGCAATTTTGACATCTATTTGCCAGATCTCATAGTCATGGTATGCTACTATCGCAAGCAGAATCCGAATTGACTTAGACATGGCTACTAGTGAGAAGGTTTCGTCAAAGTCAACCCCTTGTCTTTATTTGTAATCCTTCACAACCAATCTTGCCTTGTAAGTATAAACATTAACATCCATGTCGACCTCTTTCTTGTAAACCAATTTACAGCCTATAGGTTTTACCACTTCAGGCGGGTCAACCAAGGTCCAAACCTTGTTTTCGTACATGGAGTTCATCTCGAATTCTATGGCTTCCTACCATTTCTTTGAGTCAACACTTGACTTCAATTCTGCATATATAGTAGGTTCATATTCCTCGATTAGTAATATATTACTAGTAATCGGAGATCGTATCTTAGAAAAAATGAATGACTCTGCTCGACTTACGCGGAGCTGGTGTGTCCCACATTATCAATCTGTGTTTCATCAGATGTAAGCTCAGCCATTGGAACATCTAATTGGTCAATTTTATTTGTGGTTTCTTGAACCTCTTCAAGATCTACTTTGTTCCCACTGTCTTCTCTAAGAATATAGCAAATCTCGATATGATGACCTTAATCTTTATGAGATTGTAGAAATAGTATCCTACTGTTTACTCCGGATATTCTACAAATAAACATTTATCGATTTAGCTCATAGCTTATCCGATTCAACGTGATTCATATAAGCGTCGCATCCCTAAACCTTCATGTATGAAAGATCATGTCTTTTTTCATTTCCATAACTCGTATGGAGTTTTATTGACCGATTTAGATATGACACGGTTTAGTGTATAACATGCAGTGTTAAGTGCATATCTCTAAAACGATTTTGGAAGAATTGCACAGCTCATCATTGATCGCACCATATCAAGTAAGGAATGGTTTCTCCTTTCAGATACACCATTTAGTTGTGGTGTATACGGTGGAGTTTGCTCTTAGAGAATCCCATTCTCTTTTAGATAGTCTAAAAACTCACCCTTCAAATATTCTCCACCTGATCAGATCTAAGTGTTGGAATGTTTTTCCCGATTTGCCTTTCTACTTCTTGCTTGAATTCTTTGAACTTTTCGAGGGCTTCACTCTTGAATTCTATCAAGCATATAAAACCATATCTAGAATGGTCATCTATAAATATGATGAAGTAAGAAAAGCCACCTTTAGCATCTTTAGACATTTTTCCATATACATCAGTATGTACAAGACCCAAAATGTCTGCAACTCTGTCTCCCTTTCCAGAAAAGAGGGTATAGGTCATTTTGCCCAATGTACATGATTCACACTAATCAAATGATTTGTAATCATTTGAATCCAATTATTTATCTTTATGTAATTTGGTGACGTTTTTTTATTTATATGACCGAGTCTGTAATGTCAAAGATTTGAGTTATTATTTTATCTCTTTTATGCCTTGCAATTCTTCTTCTAATGTCCTTTTATTTTCACAGTGAAAACACGGATTATCAGACTTGAATTTGTCTTTGCTTAACTATTTTCCAACAGATTTGGCCTTCTTGGATCTTTTCTAAAAGGTCCCTTTAGATTTTCTCTTAATGCTCTTAGAGGTAACAATGGCTAAAGTTTACCTATTTCCTTGGGCTTAACAGTTTTTAGCACTTTTAGCAGCTCGAGTAAGGTACCCTGAATCTTATTCATGTTGAAGTTCATAATGAACTGTGAAAAGCTATTAGGTAGGGACTACAGAACCAAGTCAACGCTCAACTCGTGGTCCATGGTAAAATTCAATTGGTTTAATTTTTCAATACAACCAATCATCTTCAGTACATGAGCACTAACTGAAAATCTTTTTACTATCATACCTCTGAATAACCCTTTGGATGTCTCATACCTTTCAGTCCATGACTGTACATCATTCAACTCCTTGAAATGATATATATTGGTATAGGCATCCATACCCTCGTGCTGCTTTTCTAACTCAAGTGACATACTGCAAGCATCACATGTTATAGTGTTACTGTTATCACTGTGTTTTTTGTAAGGCTGCATGTTCTCCGACATAGCCTCCTTAGTAGGAGCTTCCGGCATTGGCTGCTCAATGACATATCCAATTTTTCTTTTTCATGCTTGAGAACAATTCTTAGATTGCGGTGTCAATCCAAAAAATTTGGTTCGATATGTTTGTTGGCATCTAATATGCCTCTCAAACTCATATGGTTACTCATGATTCAACAATTAAATAATAAGATAGAATAATTAATTAAATGCATAAAATTGATTTAACATGGACTTATATTAAATTAATTATACTCTCAATGTTTAAATTGAATTAATGACCCTCAAACATTAATCAATAGAACCGGTTAGATTCCCAGTGGGCTAGGATCCCTTTTGTATTATTAGAACCTTGAGTGACTCAACAAATCCTAATAAAATATCTAGGTAGATACTTCTATCAATAACATCTCTATGTGACTCCTAGATCATCAAGTAGACAATTTATTGTCGCACACATCTTATGTGTTTACTTGATTGTGCCCCTAAAATTCTATTTCCTTAAGTGACTCAACAAAAAAATAAAATTTTAGTTAAATTCGACCTATTGTTCAGAAACATCAAATGTTTCGTAGTGATAAACATATCTATGAGCGAGCAGCATTGAGTGACTCAACAAATTGATATCGATAATGGACTCTGGTTTTTCACTATAACAATAGAAGGCTCGTTGTATTAACTATTTAATACGAATTTAATATTTTGATAAAGATGGGTTTGTCTCATCACATTTGTGTATATTAACTAACATCTAACATGCAATCAATCATACATAATTATAACTGTGGATGATTATAGACTTTATCTATCTAATCTTCGTGAGCCAAAAGGAAGATTATTTGGTCAATTCCTAAGGGACGTTGTATTCATTCATTGAATGCTTAATGCAAACATCTCCATCTCCTGCTGCAACCTGTATCCTATACTAGTTGCTTCCTTGTGGCTCAACTGCAACCTGTATCCTATACTAGTTGGCACGTAGGCCCAAATAAATGAACACGTAGGTTCATATTAAATAAAGAGTTCAAAAACTCAATTAAATAAATAAGAGGCTCGCAGGCCTATTTAATTAAATAATAGGCTCGCAGGCCCTACCAATAATTAACCATACAACCAATCACATGAGTCGAGTCCATAATCATTCACTAAACATCAATTTTAATAACTAATATTAAAAATATATTAATTTCTAAATTTGTAGCTTTGACAATATAAGTCTAAACCTTTTAGACGTTTTGGAACAAACTATATGGAATTAAATAATTAATCTAATTAATTAATTAATTTTTCAACAATAAAATTAATCAATTAATCCAATTAATCAATTAATTTTATTCATAAAAGGGATTTTTAAAATTTATTTTATCTCCCAATTTAAAGTCATACTTTAATTATATGACATAACTTGTATATGGTCAAAATTACAATTTTATAAAGTAATAAGTTAAAGTTTAATCTGGTCAAAAATTCAAAATATAGTTTAAAAACAATTTTAGTCAATTTTGAATATTTGATCAGCATTAAAAGATTTGATAATTACAATTTTAAAAAAAAAATTCAAAATTATATTTAAGACCCTTTTTTCTTAGAAAATAATATTTGAGGACTTAATGTGCAATATCTGAAATTGAACAGTTAGCCTTTAAAATTTTAAAACAGTGGGTCCTTCAAAACAATTTCCAAAATTGCACAGAAGATCCTTTTCTTATTTTAAAACAGTGGACCCTTTTTCTTTCCTTTTGAATTAGGGAGCTTCTTATGCAATTTCCAAAATTGCATATGCATAAGAGGCCCCTGTATTCATCTTCCAAAATGTAGAAGACAAAAAAAAGTAAAACCCTAAAGAAAGGCGACGCCTTTATAAACGGCACCGCAAACAGATCTGCTGATGGTGGTTGAACCGGTGTCTAACTGCCGCTGGCGGTGTCGTTTTCCATCGAAGCAAAGCTTGGCCACCGATAGTTTTTTTTTGCTACTAATTTGTCGCCATGAGAATCAGCGGTGGCGACCGTTGTTCTCATGGCGGTGTCCATTGCCTTCCAAAGCGGCAAGGCGCGCTATCATCGGCCGCCATGCCATGGCGGTGGTGCTTTCTATCCCGATTGTCCCATTCCAAATAAAGCCAAAACAATTTCAGATTATAGTTTTAAAAATTCATAATTTTTATTTTAAACTGTCAAAACTCAAATTAAATTAATACACTAATAACAATTATTGTTTCATTCATCAAAACAGTATAACAAACTCTAGTAAGTGACAAGGTAGGCTCTGATACCACTGTCAGGAATTGAGGTATACATGCACATTGGAAAATTAAATCTACAATTCCTATATATTGGATCAACCCTGTACTTAGATAGAATTCGTGATAGGAGTTTACCTTGATGAACATCGTGGAATCTAATTTTCTGATTAGCTGGAGGTGCTATCTCTAATACCATGACTATTCAATTGTCCAGCCTCCAATGATGATCCACACAGCAAGAACAGATCTGAACTTCCACGATCAATAACAAATGAAAGCGGAACTTTTGGGAGTAATTGTATTGGGTTGTCTTTTGCTTGTGCTAGCAAGTAATCAAGATCAACTCTTTTACTAAATCAGTTGTGCCTTTGTATTTATAGGAGGAGCTAACCCTAGCTCTAGTTCTAGTCAAACTAGAACTCATCAACAAACGGGTCCAATTAATTAATCTAATTAATTAATTTGGTCCAATAATTAATTAAGTCCGACCCAACTAATTAGACCTTGTACATTAATTCTTATAGTAGGCATGGTTCGGTTCCAAAGAGATATTAACTGAACGGAGTAGCAATGACTATATTTAAAATGGAACCTTTAGTTCCATCTCTAAGAATAGGATTGATACGGAAGTGAAGATATTGACTCTAGTTCCGATTTGATCTAAGTTAGTTCTTTAAATTTGAGTTCTCAAATTAATTAACCCATGCAAAACGAGTGTCCAACTATAAAATTATTAATAATAGGTTTCTTCAATCCAATTGATACACTTACAAAATTTAGAAAATCTTTTTATTTGATTTTATAAATAACAACTAATCATCTGCATATCCTTTGTCAATACTAAGAGAGCCATTCTATTTAGGGCGAGACAAAACGGGCCGACCAACGGCTTTCTTTATATCGCTTGCCGTTAGTCCATCTAGCACCTTTCTATTGGGGTCCACCCCGGGGGTTAGTCCATTTGTGTTAATTTTCTAGTATAGAAATAGGTAGATATCCGCCTACCTATAGGTACTATGGATCCTCTAACTCCCAATCGGGTTGCCTTCCTGTGTCTCATGTGCCAAGCAAACCGAGGAGACAGACGACCACGGTCCCAACCTTACCAGCACCAGAGGTGTACTAATCAATGAACCCCTCATCAAAAATCAATGATTTCGGACATTATTATAAAATAATAATAAAAAAAGAGAGATGATTGTGGCTTTTACAGCGGAACAATTCTATCATAAATTGGGAGTCAATTGGGACCCATTCTTCTAGATCTGCAGTAGTACTATTTCTGGTGCAAAGCCTCTTCAATAAAGACCTCAAGGAATACTCTTTGGTTGAGACTATAGTTCACTAGCAAAATTCTCCTCGGCCTGCCTCGGCTAGAGAGGCGTAGCCTAAGCTGAGAAGTGCTAATTCTGTCCAGATAGACTTCATATTGTCATTTAAAGTGAAAATAAGATACATTTTTCTTATCCTTAGACCAATCTTTTTTGTGTATCCTTTTCCAAAATCGAGACATGATAATCTTTAATTCCAATCCTAGACTAATGATCCCAACCTCGCCCCGTTAGCGAATCCGGACAAGGACGGAAAACATGGTCCTCGTCCGTACCACGATCTTGAATCGTTGCCATCCCTATCCCCAGATTAATTGGGGTAAATGAAATTTGAATTGTGCTCACTAAGAAAATCCAATATTTATGACAATTGATGTTTATACGAACTGAACCTGACATAAATGTCATAAAATGATCATTTCTTGATTTTATGTTGATTTCTTCTGATTTTTTTTATCAAATAATGTTAGATATACACATTGACGGCACATGTATGCTCAATCTAACTCCAATGTTTTATTTTCTTTTTGTTGTTAATCTTAAAATTCAAATTTTAGCTTTTCAAAAAATCAAAAGTTAATACACACACACACACACACACCGTTGTTTGTGTGATTTTCTCCGTGTCTATTTTTTTGGTGGATGGATGCATGAAATCCTGAAATTCCATGAAAAATCAAATCGATTTCGAAATTGAATAAGAAACCCCCACAATTTTTCGTAAGAATGCCATCAATTAATTATGCATCAAAGGTGCTTAGTGCTTGTTTTTGTGTCACAATTTATTCCAGCGACAAATAATAAACTATACTAATTTCAATCAGATTCAGTGTTTGATTGCAATTGGTTGGTCAAAGGCATTTTCTTCAACAAATAAATCAGCAATCTCTAGCTACGGGTTTTCGTCACAAAATCAACATTTGTCGGTTTGCACCAAAATTTCAATTTCTAACACTATGTAATATTACGGTTAGTAAATAAATAAATAACTACACACACACACACACACACACACACACACTCAAAACCAATTCGGTAAAAACACTACTGTTGTACTCGTCTCATCAAATTTTATACCATATAGAATCCTACCAATTTTACATTCCCTAATTCTATAAATCAAACTACAAATCACTATTTTCCTTTAACCATGAACACGTAAAAATCATTTTGCCTAGTTTTCTCATCATCTTCAAATGCTCTGTTGCCCGGGCATATTCTAGAAGTTGGAAGTCGGGTAAGGATATATAAATTTAAGGATTATTTTAATTTTCTCCCATCTTTTGACCAAAATTATGAGAAGGATGGGCTGAATTCACGTTGTTGCTATCATATGTGTGCATACTCTATTTTTTATTATATTTCAATTACCCATAATTATATGATGATGATAATTATCTATTTGGTTAATTGTTGTTCTAATTAAGGGGTTGGGAGTAGTTGGAGGGATGTGTGTGCAGAATTTCTTCTCAATAAGGCGAAGTACTGATTTTGGTTATATATATGTTCTGTTGGTGCTAGTTTTTACGATGAATATGGATTTTAATTGTCTTTTTTTGCTAACGCTGGTTTCTATGTTGGAAATAATGTTGGTTTTATCTTTCTTTGAAATATATTTTCTAATGTTGGTTTTTATGTTGGAAATAATGCTCTGTTCTTGCTAGATGAACTTGATAGTAGTTTACATGTAGTCTTTCACACTTTTCTGTTATCTAATTTTTTAATTTTCATTTGTATATTGAGACGCATAATTCTTTTACAGATCAAGACATCAGCTCAGAACAAGGATAGCGGAGAGGTACACACTTTGTTCATTTGTTTGCCCCCAATTTTCCTTAAGATGGTAATCTTCATGTTGTTGATACTCCAATTAGACTAATAAGCAATGGAATTGTGTTTCCATTGTAACAACTGAATTTTTTTTTTTTCACATTTTAATTTCAAGTAAATATATTTCTTGCTTTCGGCGCCGGTTCGTGCCTCATGGTTTATTTCAAATATTTGGTCATGTTAAAATTTATGCGTGTGTTCGCTTCAAATTTTTGTAGTCGACTTTGAAAACGAAACTTGTTCTTTTTCCACACTTGGTAAGTTTTGAATTTCAAGTCGAGCGAGAAATAATTTATAGCTAGCCCAATTTTTTTTAAATGTGGTTCTCGGATCTATCTAAAAATCCCGACCATTTATCTTGATTCCTTAGCCAAAACTTGGTTTACTTTTTGACTCCAAAAGTTAACCAAAAATCCACCCAAACAACACCTTAAAAATCCACAAAAAAAACTAGCCAAACAATCCCTTAAACTCCACCATTTTCATCACCCAAGCAGCCCCTAACTACCAAAATAAAATTGCCCCATCATGAGGAAATCACGTCCAGCTGCCACACCCATTTGCAGCCATTTTTCTATTTTTTTCCGCTTAAACTTGATCAACTTCCCCACAATCTTCCCATTTCTCCTTACCTTTCAACCACCAAATTAACGCCCTTCACCTCCTCTCCCCGCTCCCCATAAATATCCCGAAGTCGGCCCCTTAAGTCCCAGTTGATCTCCATAAATCGGCAACAAGAAATCCAAAATCTCACTCCTTGCACTCTGAGTTTCGGCCCTCCCAATTTCAGCCATAAGTTCCAGCTTTTATTTCCTTTAACACTCCACTTTTCTCACCCCAATTTCGTCCATACAACAACCCGAAACCAGTCCCTAAGCTAAGAAAAACTCCCTTTATCCTCATCATTTTCAGCCCCAGCGTTTTTGATTTGTACTCCACTTTCGGCAAATGTTCTTCCACTTTTACGTCCGGAAAAATCTGGCCCCAGTAATAGATTTTGTAGCCTTGGTTTTGATCCATAAAATCTATATCTTTCCTCTCATTATAAGCCCCAAAGTTCTTCTCATTTCAGTCAAAAGAAAACTAGTACAATAGTTCTTGTGTTCCTCAGTTTTTGGCCGGTGATGAGTGCTCCTTTTTAAATTATTTTTCAGTGAAGATCACATACATTCTCTCATAGATTTCTATCTCTAAAGTTCCCTATATATACATATATTTATAGTGTACGGGTTTGTTTTGTTTTGGAAAGCCACATAACCAATTTTTCTTCATCAAAGCTTCAACCGAAAACTCGTTTTGAGGTAGTTTTACTTAATTTTATTACCGTGATTTTTAAATGAAGGTTGGAAAATTATGATGTTATATGAATGCCATGCAAACTTATTTACTGAAGGAACTTGTGAATTGAAGGTAATCACTTTAACATGTTTGTGATTGAAGGTAATCACGTATGACGTTATGTGGTGCCGGCTACCAATGTTTATGTTCTTATGTACGTTTCCAAAATCATGACATGTCGAATTCATATTTAAGTATAATTTTTTCACATGTTATAAGTATTTCTACTGAGTGTTTCTTATGAAATACTCACCCCCAAAACAAATAAATTTTTAGATTGAATTGATTGGCGTTGATGTGATGGCGGTAGGCTAACGAGCTTGTCATGGAAATTCTTATTTAGTTTAAGTTTTGACATCGAGATGATCGAGTCAATGATGATGTAATTACTATATTTTAAGTATTTTATTCAGTATTTAATTGTGTAATATGTAAGGAAACAAGATATTGGTTTATGTGCCGTTCAAAGTTTTAAATTAGAAATTTGCATAGTTTCATTTTGGGAATTTTCAGCTGTCTATTCCCTTTTTGAAAAATCATAAATGTTGCTACGGTTGGAGTTTTTGAGTGAAATCAGTGTCTATGGAAAGTCCTATGTGTGTTCTAATAACAGAAATTGGAATCACACTCAAAAATTCCATCTTATGAATTTATTATCTACGGTTGAACGGGCTGCCTTAAGACACCCAGGACAGTTTTCAAGCAACTTCGGCTATCATTTTTACATACCAAACAATGTAGTTAAGGTTTGAAATTTTAATATGTTGTATTATGTAGTCCAAAGTATCTATGAGTTAAAGTTTCGTATTGTTTGTAATTTTTTGTATAGTCAAATAAATTGTGGCGACACCTATCGTGGTATAGAAAAAACTATGAAATTTTGAAGTAAAATCCTCTTCCCTTGCACACTTATTATTTTCGCAAGATCTTATTTTTAAAAATCTTTCAAGGACACGTGAAATAATGCTTTTGAGTCGTCAAATATATTTTAGAGATTATTTTAGTGACCCTCCGAGATGAGAAAATCTGGGGCGTTACAACTTGGTATAAGAGACATGTTTTACTTTTCTCTAGACTCGCGTAAATTTTAAAATTTTATTTTATTTTGTATGGTCTTTATTTTATTATGTTAAGTTAAAAATTTAGAAGTTATAATTATAGAATTTCAGTGTCACTACTCGCCATCGCCGCGCTACGCCAACTCTAAAGTAAAAGAAGTTTGATAATTTTTTTTCTATGTTTAAGTATGACGTTAATGAAATTTACATTTATGAAATTCTATATATATATTTTTTATGAAAATTTATTTTAGTCCTCAGAATTAACTTAATAGATGTTAGAAACCCACCTAAACGGACTTTTCATAATTGGTACTTCAGACATGGTTCCACCAAGTAAGTACTATCTAGAACGTACCGATGCGGCAATAAATGATTACATTTAGTTTGTTATGGATCTTAAGCGGTTGTTTGGCCATCATGTAGGTAGCCATAGGCAAGCACTTATTAAGGAGATGAACTACGAGTTGTGACAACAAGATGTTGGTGTTAATTGTGTGCTTACCATTTTTTTTTTGAAAGTGGAGGTTAAAGGATCAAACCTCAGTCACCTCAGATGCATGCCTAGCAATTAATGTTACTTGTTAGAAAAATGATAATATACTAAAGGTTAGTATGCCATAGATACGGATAACTTAGTTAGGCCAGTGCACATAGATTTTTGTGGGTCGGTACTCACAGTAGATCTTCATGTTATAAATATGAGGGATTTTGATATTATCTTGGATATGAATTGGTTGGGTAGTAATCGCGCTACCATTGTATGTTTTGAGAAAGGAGCAATCTTTTGATGACCTGGGAGAAAAGAGTTCAAAATTTTATGGGTCAAAGATTAAAGTACTTCTTCGCCTCATCTTAACTTGTTAGGTAGAGAAGTTGCTAAAGATGAGAGATTGTCAAGAGTTCCTTGTAAATCTTCTCGGCACCCCATCCGGAGAATTATTAGTAGATAATGTGCCGATGGTTAAAAGGATATCGACGTGTTCCAAAGATCTTTGGTAACGTGGATGGTGGTAAGGCGATTGGGTTTTGTTGTCACTAGTCACTAGGCTACGCCCCACCTTATTGGCACATTACTAGAAAAGTTGCAAGACGTGGCTGAGATGGTTTATGATCGATTATGGGCGCTAGCTGTACCCATCCTACCACGAGAGATTGACTATGAGGTCTTACATGCGAGTTGTGACATTGTAGGAAGAGGCTCGGGATGACGTACTTGAGTTTCTCGAGGTCGAAAGAGTACCTTCGAGAGAAGATAATTGGTGAAGATGCATCGTTGCCTATCTCAGACGTTGAGGAGTAGAAATAGGATAACTCTACTAAGATTTCTATTTCAGAAAAATTTTAGATAGTAGTAGATGGGAGTAGGATTTCCCTTTCCAGTTGTTCGAGAGCCAAACGCTATTTTCTTCATCTGTATTTCTCTTGAAGGATCAAGTGAATTGATAAAAGATATTATCTTTTTTGTCATTGTGAGATTCTCCTTCATTATTATTTTGCCAAGAATGATTGTTGTGTATTTGACGGATTATAATAGTGTACTTGAGGTTAGGATGTCATTAGTAGGACCTATTGACATATATAAAATATCAAAAGATGGTTTGACAAAAAATTTAGATGGTTTGATCTTAAAAGCAGACTTGATTGTGGTAGAATGAAATATCTTGATATAATTTTGGGTATATTTTGGTTAAGAAATAACCTTGCAGCAATTGTGTGTTTTGAAGAAAGATGTTGTGTTTTGACAACCAGGAGGTGAAGAGTTTAGGTATTACAGTTGAGGGTTAAGGCATTCTATTAAAGATATCTTGTCTATCTCATTGGCACCTCATCGGAAGAGACGATATTAGACAATGTGCCAATAGAAGCAATGGTGAGATTTACACCAACCACAAAAGTCTCAAGTACTTCTTCTTTCAAAATGAGTTCAATATGAGGCAACATCGATGGTTGGAATTAGTAAAAGATTACGAATGCTCTATCCTTTACCATTCGGGTAAGGTAAATGTAGTCGTGGATGCTCTAAGCAAAAAGGATACGGGTCAGTTGTCTACATTGCAATCGACACAGGTTAATTTGATCAATGACTTTGAGAGTACGAAAATTGAAGTATTGACTCCATCGGTACGAACGTTAGTAGTGATAGCAAGTTTGATAGTAAAGTCGGTACTCAGAGATAGATTTGTGACAGCTCAAAAGCATGATCCTTTCTTGGAAATCATCAAGACTGAAGTAGGTACTGAAGGAGAAAAGAATTTGAAATAGCGAGGACAGAGCTTTGATGTTCAAATGTTGAATTTCTGTACCTAAGGATAAAGGGCTGAGAAATGAGATTCAGCTCCTTACACCGCACATTCAGAAGGAACTAAAATTTATAAAGATTTACGTAATACATTTTCGTGGAGAAACATGAAAGAAGTTGTAGCTCGTTTCGTGACAAAATATTTAGTGTGTCAACAAATGAATGTGGAGCATCAAAGGCTGTAAGGGCCATTAAATCCAATCGATATACCGGAGTGGAAATGGAAAAAAATTTCAATGGATTTTGTTGTCAGTTTTCCTAGATCGACGAGAGGTCATGATGCCATCTGGGTTGTGGTAGACCGTCAGATAAAATCTGTGCATTTTCTTCCCATTCGAATGAATTTCAGTCTGGAACAATTAGCGCATTTGTATTTCAAAGAAATTGTTAAACTTCATGAGATACCAACATCCATTGTATCGAGATAGAGATCCGAGATTTACCTCAAATTTTTGGAAAAGCCTTCAAGGAACTTTGTCTACTAAATTGAAATTTAGTACGACTTGTCACCCTCGCACCGATGGACAATCGAGCGTACTATTCAAATCCTTGAGGATATGTTGAGAGCATACATCTTGGATTTGGGTGGTAAATGGGAAGGTCACATACCGTTGGTGGAATTCGCTTACAATAATAGCTTCCAAACTACTATTAGCATGGTACCATATGAGGCACTGTATGGTCATCGATGTCGTTCGCCAATTTGTTGGGACAAAGTCGACGAAAGAGGAATTTTAGGACCAGAGTTGGTTGAGAGAATAGTAGAGGCAATAGATAAGATTAGGTCCAGAATTAAGACAGCGCAAGACCGTCAAAAGAGTTATGCCGATCAAAGAAGAAAGGATATAGAATTTGGGGTTGGCGAAAAAGTTTTTCTAAATGTGGCTCCTATGAAAGGGATACTACGTTTGGTAAGAAAGGAAACTAAGACCGCGTTTCATCGGCCCATTTGAAATCCTTGAAAAGATTGGAAATGTGGCGTATCATTTGGCATTGCCACCGACCTCTCGACGGTGGACGACATTTTCCACGTTTCGATGTTAAAGAAGTATGTACATGATCCTACACATGTGGTAAAATATGAGTCTTTGGATTTAAGGAATGATATGACTTACGAGAAAGGGCCTATAGTGATCCTAGAAAGAAAGGTCCATATTTTGAGAAATCGGGAGATCCCATTAGTTAAAGTTCAGTGGGGAAGAAAATATTTTGGATAAGTACAAGGACCTAGTAAACCTTGTAAGTTAAATTTCGAGGAAGAATTTTTTTTTTTTTAGTAGGGAGGGTTGTAACAACCGAATTTTTTTTTTCGCATTTTAATTTCAAGTAAATAAATTTCTTACTTTCGGCGTTGCTTCGTACCTCATGGTTCATTTCAAATATTGGTCACGTAAAAAATTTTGCGTGTGTTCGCTTCAAATTTTTGTAGTCAACGACTATGGAATTGATTTGAAAACGAACCTTGTTCCTTTTACACATTTGGTAAATTTTGAATTTCAAGTCGAGCGAGAAATAATTTATAGCTAGCCTAATTTTTTTTTTTTTAAAATGTCGTTCTCCGGACCTATCTAAATATCCTAGCCGTTTATCTTGATTTCTTAGCCAAAACTTGGTTTACTTTTCGACTCCAGAAGTTTACCAAAAATCCACCCAAACAACACCTTAAAATCTACCAAAAAAAACAAGCCAAACAATCCCTTAAACTCCACCATTTTTCATCACCCAAACAGCCCCTAACTACCAAAATAAAGCGCCCCATCATAAGGAAATCACGTCCAGTAGCCACACCCATTTGCAACCATTTTCTGTTCCCCCCTTAAACTCCAATACCAACCCCCACAATCTTCCCATTTCTCCTCACCTTTCAACCACCAAAATAACTGCTCTCCCCACCGCCAAAAAAAAAAATCGAAGTCATTTATAAGTCCCAATTGATCTCCATAGATCAACAACAAGAAGTCCAATCTCCTCCTTGCACCTGCAGATTTTGGCCCCAATTTCAGCCATAAGTTCTAGCTTTTATTTCCTTTAACACTCCACTTTTCTCACCCCAATTTTGTCCATATAACAGCCCAGAAACCAGCCCCTAAGTTAAGCAAAACTCCTTTTTCCCTCATCATTTTTCATTGACATTTTTGGTTTGTAATCCACTTTTAGCAAGTGTTCTTCCTCTTTTCTATCCAGAAAAATTCGGCCCCAATAATAGATCTTGTAGCCTTGGTTTTGATCCATAAAATATATATCTTTCCTCTCATTATATGCCCCAAAGTTTCTCTCATTTTACCAAAAGAAAACTAGTCCGATGGTTCATGTGTTCCTCGGGCCGCCAACGATAGTGCCCTGTTTCAAATTATTTTTCGATAAAGATCACACACTTTCTCTCCTAGATTTCTATCTCTAAAGTTTCCTATATATACATATATTTATATAGTGTAACGGGTTTGTTTTTTTTTTTTTTGGAAAGCTGCAGAACCAATTTTTCTTCATCAAAGCTTCAAGCGAAAACTTCGTTTTGAGGTAGTTTTATTTAATGTTTTTACCGTAATTTTTAATTGAAGTTTGGAAAAATTATGATGTTATATGAATGCCATGCAAACTTATTTACGAAGGAACTTATGAATTGAAGGTAATCACTTTAACACCTTTGTGATTGAAGGTAATCACGTATGACGTTATGTGGTGCTAGCTACAAATGTTTATGTTCTTATGTAGATTTCAAAAAATCATAACATGTCGAATTCATGTTTAAGTATAATTTTTCCACATGTTATAAGTATTACTACTGAGTGTTTCTTATGAAATACTCACTCTCAAAACAAATAAATTTTTAGATTGAATTGATTGGCATTGATGCAATGGCGGTAGGCTAACGAGCTTGTCATGGAAATTCTTAATTAGTTTAAGTTTTGACTTCGAGATGATCGAGTCAATGATGATGTAATTGCTATATTTTAAGTATTTTATTTAGTATTTAATTATGTAATATGTACGGAAACAAGATATTGGTTTAGTTGCAATTCAAAGTTTTAAATTAGAAATTTGCCAAGTTTCATTTTTCGAAATTTTCAATTTGTCTATTCCTTTTGAAAAATCATAAATTTTTCTCACGGTTGGAGTTTTTGAGTGAAATCGGTGTCTATGGAATCACTCAAAAATTCCATCGTATGAATTTATTATATACGTTTGAGCGAGTTGCCTTAAGGCACCGGGACAGATTTTCAAGCGACATCGGCTATCATTTTCACATACCAAATGATGTAGTTAATGTTTGAAATTTTAATATGTTGTATTCTGTAGTCCCAAGTACCTACAGTTAAAGTTTTGTAATTTTTGTAATTTTTTTGAATAGTCAAATAAATTGTGGCGACACCTATCGTGGTATACGAAAAACTATGAAATTTTGAAGTAAAATCCTCTACCCTTGCACACTTATTATTTTCACAAGATCTTATTTTTAAAAATCTTTCAAGGGCACGTGAAATAATTCTTTGGAGTCGTCAAATATATTTTAGAGATTATTTTAGTGACCCACCGAGATGAGAAAACCCGGGGCGTTACAACAATAGATAGAAAAATGTGTCTAGAATTCATAAACGCGATTAAAGTTTAGACTCCGTGCACTAAAAAGTTTAGACACCAACACGATCTTTACCCATATCTTCACCAGATTACTAGGAAGAGTTAAGTAACAAAAGGAATCATGAAACACTGTAATTTGTTCATCTTTTCCCATATTTCCAAAGTTCTTGTATTCCAATTGATTGATTTTTTATATTGTATTTAAGGAAAACAGAAACACTGTAAAATTTTCATCTGCTGGTCTAAATGAAGTACTGATTTTGGTGATATACATGTTCTGTTGGTGCTTGTTTTTATGACGAATATGGATTTTAATTGTTTATTTTTGCTAATGCTGGTTTTATCTTTGGTTTGTATCTTTCTTTGAAATATCTATTCTAATTCTAGTTTCTATGCTGGAAATAATTCTAATTTGAATATGAAAATAGGAAGGTATTAGTTCCAGGCTAGATACTTCTTGGGTACAAAATGAAGTTGGGTTGTTTTGCAGTCTGTATTAAATAAAATCCATTTATTCTCTTGTAGTAAGTTTAAGCACGGGAAATAATATGCATTGTTCTCACAAATTCCAATAACTGTTAAACATTCAATCCGCCTCCTAATCTTTGGTTTTGTATCTTTGGAAATACTCTTGATTTGAAGATGAAAAATAGGAAGGTATTAGTTTCAAGCTAGTTGTTTTACCATAGATACTTTACATCTCCTATTGTGCTACCCCCCATATCTTGTCCCTGTATTCAACTTTGTTCACATACAAAACCACAAGAGCAAGCTCTATTTTCCTTATGAAGATACTCCCATATGACATGAGAATAACAGAAGCTCTGCTTGCCCAAATGGCCTGAGAATAAAAAGATGTTTGATGTTTTCCTTACGAATATACTCACAGATGACATGATTGTGATAGAGAACCATGTAATGTAATTCACACATTTTGAAAACCTGGAAAACAATATGCATCCCCAGAAAAATATGGATGAACAACATGTTCTAAGTATTTTAATTTTCAGTAGAAGGTTGATTATTCATGGAATAATCACATTTTTTAGTAGAATAGTAAAAGTTGATATGAATGGCCAAATACATTTTAGTAAATTCACAGAGCACGCCATTGAGTAACTTGGTAGTTAGGCCAAGTTGAGACCTTTTGTTGGTCACTGATGAAGGTAAAAATCCATTGTCATCAACCATTCATGGGTAAATATAGTTGGAAATATATACTCACAATCATATAAGCCTTTTAAACTGAACATTATAAAGTAAGGCTATTTTTACTATACCCATTGGTAGAAGGGCAATGAGGGAAAAATTCACCATACCATTAAGGGATTCCGTTTTCCTTTTCCTTTCATGATTCTTTATTTGGTTTTGTCACTTGTTCCTTGTTTTGGTTTGAGGAGCCTTGTGATCTACCATAACATTAGATTTCTCATACAATTTAACCTTTTTAATTCCCATGCGTTGGTCAATTGTTGATATGATGGGCCCACGATGCACGATATCACGCCCACTTAGGGGCAAGAGATCAATGCCAATGGTTGCATTTGCTTATCCTTGGGTCTATCTCGACTGACGATGGTAAAGATTGTTGCCCTCATCGCCACAAGTTATTTTATTCATGGGTGACTATATCTAATGGATTCTGCAAAATTGGTAGTAGGACCCTTGTTTGCTTGTGGATTCTGAGGTCAAAATATATAAAGGATATTTTTTGTTATATATATAATGGCACCTCAAACAAGCTTTGGCAAAAAATAAAAAAAAGAGTTATTGCCACATCCAATGAGCTGCTTTTAGAATTTTACGCATCAAAAGCATCATGCAAGGGTCCATTATCCCAAACAAGTCATCAAGCTAAGATCTATGCTTCATTGTCCCAGACTACTAATTTTCAGGTCCTACTCCATTACCTCAGCCTCTTCAAGTTCCTGTTCCATTATCTCAACCTCAGACTTAGGCTCCATCTCAACATATGTCATCACATGAAACGACATTAGCACTTGAGACTACTCTCAATTCCATCGGTATTAATTTATCTAAATATGTATGATATAAAATCATGTTATTGTATACATTTAATTGATACTATCTCATTTTTTTTTATAGATTCTCATCCTTTGAGTATTTTATTTTATAGATCTTCATTCTTTGAAGAGGAAAGGAAGTGGCCGGACAAGAGGCATTGGCATTGATGATATTGCCACTGCAGCAAGGAAAATATCATTAGAGATTTCTAAAAAATTAGGAAGAGCTATTGGAAATCAGCAAGCACGTTTGGCTAGTGAGTGTGGCTACATAGTTCAATCATTTGCTCCAATCCAATACAAAAGGTGGATCGACATACCTAAAGAAGAAAAAATTAAATTATATTATCGAGTTTTGGTAAGTTCAAATCAACTTATTTTTTTACATAATTTTGGTATGTAGTCATTTGGTTCCTATGTTATTATAAATAATTTATTAATATATATACTCTTTTTCTTTTTTTTAAGGCCAAATTCAAGCTTGATTTGTGATGAGAATATGTCCTTAAATATGTGAACAATACTTTAGTGAGGAAATATCGTGATTACCAATGTAGACTCAAAGAAAAATACTTTAATGGAAAATCATTGGATGATGCAATAAAGACTTGTCCAATTGATGTGAAGCAAGAAGATTGGGAATGGTTATGTCAATATTGGTCTACGCCTAAATTTTAGGTAATTTTATTAAATATATTACTATTTTAAGTTATTTTATAATTATTAATTTCAAGTAATTTAGAACTATATATATATATATATATATATATATATATATATATATATATATATATATATATGTGTGTGTGTGTGTGTGTGTGTTTGGAAAAATATGTGTCATATTTTTCACCTTTTATATCTTGGCTCACTTAATGAATATAAGCGACTTTTAATAATAAAAGAGCATGTCAACGTTTTCCTTTTGGTAGTGCGAATAACGCATGATTCGGATTTGTTGGGTTGATAAGTAGATTATTTTTCCAGATCAGTAAAGCTGCAATTTTATTTTGTTTTTATACTTGATATATTCTGATCTCATGAATATTATTGACAACTCTTTTTGTAGGTTAAAGAATCTTTTCTTATTCTCTTAGATTTGTTTAGGAAGGAAATATTTAGTTTCCTAAATTCTTTCCTTCTACAAATCTAAGAATATCTTCTATATATTCTTTCGTACTAATTTTCTTACCATTCTTGTTGCTGATTTTTAGGTAAGAAATGATTCTTAATTTGATTTCTACTTTAACTATAAGTAAGAGTATAAATCATTAAAGAATCAAGGCTTTGAAAATATTTGTGTGTTCTTGTTCCATAAGCTCAAACCCGGCGAATCTATTTAAGGTGAACAAGACATCAATCTTCATTGATTCAACTTCAAAGCAAAAAGTTTTTTTCAAACTTATTGAAGAATCAAGAACTAATTGGTGCTCAACGAACAATTCCATATCTTGTTTAAGCTACTTGGTGTGAAGTTAAGAAGCGGGGGTTCTTAATCCAAGTGGTAGTTACTGGTCAAGTACAATAGGGAAGTGGCGATAAAGTCGGGGACCGGTGGGTTTGATTTTACTTCATCAACAATTCGAGAAGAAGAAGTATCACGGGGAGTTGATCTATTTTCTTTTGATTGTTATTTTGTTAATTTTGTGAAATTACAAAAACCGATACTATTGTATTTTTGAACAAAATTATTAGTGGATTATTTTTACCCATGGCATGGGAACCCGTGGATATTTCTCTTCGGGGTTTACCACGTTACATCTTGTGTTCGTATTTAATCTTTTAATTTTTGCACTTAACAAAATTAGATAAACGAACATTGTTGTGCGAGTCAGAACTGTTATCTTTATCACTTGCCGATTCGATTGTGATCATCGTCCTTGTTTGTTTAATTAAAATTAAAATTTATTTTAATTTAATTAATCTAGGTTTTAAAAATTTCAATTGGTATCAGAGCGGGTACACTTTATAAGTGAGATCCAAAGAAACCTAGTTATGGGTGAGCTCCGTTTAGACCACTGTTTTAGATGGTACTAATTATACCTATTGGAAAATTAGAATTCAACTTTATATCCAATCTCTTGATAAAAAAGCTTGGCACTCTATTGTCCATGGCTATAAAGCTCCCACCATTATTGAAAATGGTGTAGAAATAAAGAAAAAAGCAGACGAGTGGGCTACAACTGATTTTAATTATACTAATTGGAATTCCAAAGCTTTAAATGCCATATTCTCCTTCGTAGACTCTAATCAATTTCGTTTGATCTCTACTTGTCAGTTTGCAAAAGATGCTTGGGACATCTTATGAATTGCTCACGAAGGAACCACTATAGTCAAGTCATCCAAGCTTGAAATTCTTACTCTAGAATTTGAACAACTAACCATGAGAGACGATGAACAATTCAAGGACTTCTATACAAAACTCAGTGGCATCACCAATCTTGCTTATACTTTGGAAAAGAAATTCGAGAGAGCAAAATTGTAAAGAAAATTCTCAAATCCTTGCCTAATCATTTTCATTCTAAAGCAACTGCTATTGAAGAAAGTAAAGAGATTGAGAATATGAAGGTTGAAGAATTGGTGGGATCATTGATGACCTATGAATTACATCTACAAAGGAGAAAGAAAAAAAATGGATCTGGTATTGCCTTCAAAATTAAAAACTACGAAGAAGGGGTTGATTGTGAGGAGAGTGAAAGAAATGAAAACATGGCCATGCTTACCAAACAATTCAAAAAATTTCTAAAAGGAAAAAACTTGAATACCACACTCCAAGAAAAGAAAAGATTTCCAAACAACACAAAACAAAACCCCACTACATCTATGAATAGATATGATAATTGAATTCAATGCCATGAGTGTGAGGGTTTTGGTCACATAGCCTCTGAATGTGCAAATACTTTAAAGAAATCTCATACCAAGAAGGCCATGAATATCACTTGGAGTGAAGATAGTGAAAAAGATTTAGATGAGGACGAGGACGACAGAACCACTGTTGATCAGGTAACGTCTTTAATTGTGAACTTAACTTCTCATCGATTTAGTCAAAACTTGACTGCAGGTTCGACTTCTTGACTACAACATCTCGAAGAACCGGTCGGGTATGCATTATAACTACAAGCGGTATGAATAAAAATTAAAAGATGAAGCAGGAAAAAACTTGTCTACTCAAGTCATGATGAATTTTTGGAAGATGACAAGGCTAAAATTGATTCTCAAAATAAGATTCTTACCAACATCTTAAAAGAGAAGGATGATCAAATTGCGAACCTTCTTGATGAATTAAAAGTTTCAAAAGAAAGGATCAAGCAATTAACAATTGGAGCCTCTCGCTTAAGTGAAACCCTAAGCTATGGAAAAACTCCTAACGTCAAAGAAGGTTTGGGATATGTTGGAAAAGGTAAAAGAAAAGTTGGGAATCAGATCAACTTCATCAAAGAAACTAAGTCTACTATTTTTAGACAAAAGCTGCTCCCCATCGCCGTCGAACTAAAGGGTGACTTTGTCTATGCGAGGTTCTAACCAATGCTAAGACTAAAAAACAGTTACGACCATCAAGTATACAACCAATACATAGGGGTAAATCAAAGTACTTTGTAAAATGTTGCATCTGTGGTAATCTAGGACATGACTCCTTTCATTGTTTATTTAGTAAAAACTTGGCTAATAGACAAATAAGACACCATAGCAACACTAAAGTAAGACAAATTTGAGTAAAAAATGGTGATTTAAATTGTTATATGGTTGACGTTGCCTATAGAACTTTTATTCCTAACTCTTGGTATTTTGACAGTGGTCGTTCTAGACATATGACTGGTAATCAACCTTATCTAACTAACTACAAAATTCATGAAGGTGGTCTGGTCACATTTGGTGATGGAGCACACGGTAAAATTGAAGGTGTAGGCACTATTCTAATTGATGGTTTCTCTCCGTTAAAAGAAGTTTTTTTTGTTGTAGGTTTAAAAGCTAACCTGATTAGTATAGGTCAACTCTGTGATGATAAACACTTGGTTATGTTCTCAAAAATTCTTGTAAAGTCTTGAATTATGATGGTAGTTGTATTCTACATGATACTAGATCTAATGATAAATGTTATCTTCTTGACACCAAAATTACTTGTCATATTTCAAAGAAGCCGACTCAATAGGAGTTGTGGCACAAACGATTGGGACATTTAAACTATAGTGATCTGTTGAGACTAATAAAATTGAATGCGATGCGAGGCGTTCCTAAGCTTCTTGAAAAATCTGAAAGATTGGATGGTTTAGTGCCTAAAAGGTAAGCAAACCAAAAGCACTCACAAGCAAGGTAAGTTTCTTACTACATCCCATGTATTAGAATTACTTCACATGGATTTGATGGGACCTATTCAAACTGGAAGTATTGGGGGCAAGAAATATATTTTTATTTGCGTGGATGATTTTTCTAGATATACTTGGGTAGATTTCTTGAGAGAAAAATATGATGTTTTTGAAAGATTCAAATTTTTGTATCTAAAATTAACAACCGAAAAATATTTTAAGGGAATAAAAATATTAAGGATTAGAAGTGATAATGGGAGGGAGTTTAAAAATGTTACTTTATCTACTTTCTGTGATCAAAATAGTATTTTTCATGAATTTTCTACACCCAAAACTCATGAACAAAATAGTGTTGTGAAAATGAAAAATAGGTCTCTACAAGAGATGGCTAAAGTAATGCCAAATAGTAAGAAGCTCCCTGTTAAATTATGGGCTGAAGCTATTAATACTGCTTGTTATATTTTGAATCGTGTGTTTTTTAGAACAAGAACCACTCAAACTCCTTATGAAATCTGGAAAGAAAGAAAATCGAATCTCAAATATTTCCATACTTTTGATAGCAAATGCTGTGTTAAATGATCGGGAATACTTGGGTAAATTCGATTCAAAAAGTGATGAGAGAGTGTTTATTGGTTATTACGAGAACAATCGAGCTTACATAATTTATAATATGCGTACTCGGACTATCATTGAATCAATCAATGTAAAAATTGATGATACCGATGATTTTTATCTTATTCACAAAAGCTTAATATTCGGACTTTGGAAGAACAGTTCTTTGGGCGTCAACCTACTCAAGACAATCATGTACATGCACCCGACAGTGATAAACAGAAAGAACATCCAGCATCATGTTCTGATGTCTCTGTCCCTGCTCTTGGAAGTTCTAACGTACCATATACAAATAACGAACAGAACATGAGAAGGCAGCCTCCGTCTTGGATACAGAAAGCACACCCATTGGACAATGTTCTCTCAGATTCCAGAGACGGTATGATGACTCGGAGGAGGCTTGCTAATGAACTTGGAAATGTTTGCTACACTTCACAAATTGAACCCAAAAATATAAATGAAGCTATTATTGATGAAAATTAGGTTCTAGCCATACTTGAAGAGCTAGCTCATTTTGACAAAAATGAAGTGTGGAAACTTGTACCTCGGCCAAAGGATACAAATGTGATCAGGACAAAGTGGATATTCAAAAATAAATTAGATGAACATGGCAACATAGTTAGAAACAAGGCACACTTGGTTACACAGGGATACACTCAACTAGAAGGGTGGATTTTGATGAAACATTTGCTCCCGTGGCTCGACTTGAATCCATTAGACTTTTGCTATCGTAGCATGTCAAATGAGGTTCAAGTTGTACCAAATAGATGTTAAAAGTGCCTTTCTGAATGGAATTCTCAATGAAGAAGTCTATATTGAGCAGCCTAAGGGATTCATTGATCGTTATTCTCCCGACCATGTGTTCAGACTCAAAAAGGCCCTATACGGACTAAAGCAAGCTCCACGTGCTTGGTATGAACGATTGACCATGTTCTTATTGGAGCAGGATACAAGAGAGGATGAGTTGACAAAACTTTTTTCATCAAATATTTCAAAACTGGATTAGTAGTTGCACAAATATATGTCGATGATATTGTGTTTGGTTCTTCACTAGAAACAAAATCCAAGGAGTTTGTTACACTTATGCAAAATGAATTTGAAATGAGTATGGTTGGTGAACTAAATTTCTTTTTAGGTTTGCAAGCGAGTTGGATCGTGGATTTTTATCTCATTGGCCAAGTATGCTAAAAATCTAGTGAAGAAGTTCCACTTGAACAAACCAAGTTAGTCGAACTCCCATGGCCACGTCCTTGAAAATCTCTAGAGATGACCGAGGCAAGGAGGTTGACTCCGGCTTGCTGAAGCATGATAGGCGGTTTGTTTGCACGACTACAAGCCGTCCCGACATATTATTCAATGTTGGAGTTTGTGCGCATTATCGAGGCCAAACCAAACGAATCACATCTTGCAAAGAGATAAGTTTAATTATTTGCTATATTAATTGTACTTCTAATTTTGGTTTATGGTATACTAATGATACTAACTCCCATCTTGCAGGATACACCGATCTTGTCGAAATTTTGGAAACATGGTTGATAGGAAAAGCACGAGTAGATGATGTTTCTACATTGGTAACAATCTCATTGCATGGTTAAGTAAAAAACAAAACTCTATTTCCTTATCTCATCGCATAAGTCGACTATATTGCAACGGGTAGTTGTTGCACTCAGTTACTTTGGATGAAACAAATGTTATATGATTATGGTATTGATTGGGACTCTGTTACTATATTCTGTGATAACACTAGTGCTATCAATATTTCTAAAAATTATGTTCAGCACTCTAGGACCAAACATATTGATATTAGACATCATTTTATTAAAAATTTGGTCGAAGAAAAAGTAATTACTTTGGAACATATTCAGACTGAGTATTAGTTGGCTGATTTGTTCACCAAGGCCTTAGATTCTGCTAGTGTTTTTCTTTTTGTTTGATTTTATTATGTGTGTTTGTTTGTATTTGCTTATTTTTTATTTTAAAAAAAAGGGAGAAGAAGGGGTATTCTTGCAAATAGCATATGATATAAATGTATGATTGGTCTATGAATTTTGAGATTTACTTGGATTAACCAATCAGTATGGTACGTTCATTATACTTATGGTAAAATATGCTCAGATAAGTGCACTTTGAGGACATATTGACTTGTTTGATTGTACCTAGCTACTAACTAGATTGTTATTTTTAAAGTAGTTTCGTACTTTGTTGTGACCTATGATCGATATCTATGTCTCTCGGTAATATAGTATGTTGTTGTGTTAAATGGACAATTTTGTGGAGGAGAGGGCTACCACCATAGATGTGTGCAGCCGTCCTTGATAATGAAAATAAATCATGTAAAAAAGGGCTACATTTATGGTTGTGAGAAAGTCAACTCTATGATCTTATAAATTCGATTGCTTTGACAAAACAAAAATATATATATATACAAATAAAGTCAACACTATGAGTACTCAAAAGAAAATTGATATGGTACTCTCATGCACGCAGCACGCATATTTTTTCTATTTAAAGAGATATATTTAGATAATGACTGGTTTGAAATACATCTCAGTACTGATCTTCTTGACAAGATTCAATTTGGATTAGTGGAGGTTATGATTGATTAGTCCAAGATGTCCTATCACACACCGATGATGTTAAATCGACCAATTAATTGAATCTAATTATGCATATATATCGATTGGAAGATTTCGGTTGATTTTGATATTTTTGGACTGATTGTATAATTCGTAGACTATGAAATTTGCCCATAAATAAACGATTCAATTTTATCTCATAAAACATTCTCATTATTTTTGTGTGATTATCTTATGTGGACCTTTTCGTAGAAATTTCAATCAACAGTCTAATTTTGGTACCACAATCAGCTTTAACTGAGAAAAATCTGGATGATTTTTAGTTTATGGAATCCAATTTTTTTGTATTGAATATTAAATTGTTCCGTTTTCCATAAATTGACATTTTATGCGGTTTAATTCAAATTTGACTTATCTAATTAAGGAAGGTTTCTTTGTCAATAACTGCCATTAATCAGTTTAATTTTGGTAACTGCTTTCCACACGTCCCAAATTAAATGTTCCCTTCTTGTGCAATTCTGAAAAATCTCTCCTATTAAACCGTGACTTAGGGTTTCCTTCTTCATCTTCTCACACTTGATTTTCGATTTCCTAACTCTGAAGCCTCCTATACTTGATTTTGAAGTTGTGTTGAGTTCTCTTTTTCAGATTCAAACAGTGGTAAAGACTAAAATGCCAAAATCGAAGAAACATCCGAGAAATTCATCTAAGGACACTGTTGCTCCGATGTCTGCTGCTGAAAGTGCGATGGGGCCACAGATGTCACCGGCAAGGACTCTCCGGCGAAGTGCAAGAAGACAGAAACCCTCAAGTTCGGACCCGGACACTTCTCCAGCGGCAGTTGCATCTCAGGCTGACCAATCGACAGACATTGTTGCATATCAACCACCGGTTAGCCATTCTAAATCACAGGCCCATCAAACATCTAAAGACCCCATTACTTTTCTGAGCAAGAAAGTTACCCTAAGTGTTGAAGAACCAAATGAAGAAGGAGATGAAGATGACGAATCTGCGAGTGACAGTGGGTCTGACAATGCTGAAATTGAAGAGGAAGTTTGTGAGGATAAAGAGGCGGTGATGAGGAGTGCGAGCGACCTCTCCCATTCGTAGAAGGTTCAAGTAAGCCCCTTCTCGTAAATCGATTCTGATTTTGATGTTGCTCTTGATGAATCTTTGGAATCTACCCTCACACCTCCTCCAACGAAAAGAGCCACAAGGGTTGAAAAGAGAAAAGGTAAAATTGGTGTTGTTGTTGAAGAGCCCACACCTGCTGGTCAGAATAGGCCTCCCACTGCCTCTGGAGGTGCCTACAAAGTACTGCCTATTCCTAGTTTAGACCCCCGAATGTTCAAACTTGAAACATTAACTAGAGTTTTTAGGACGTTCAATGAAACTCTGGTCAAGGAATTTATGTCAAATGTTCCTAAGAATCTGGGCAAGGCTGGAAATGAATCCAAGTGGCAGGTTTATGTCCGAGGAAGACATGTTACCTTCAGTCCTAACTCTCTCAGGGACTGGCTTGGGATGACCACTGTGGCTGTTACAAGTGATGAAGAATTGACCAAGGACAACATTGCGCAAGAAATGACTAGCTCTACCTGGCCAGAATCAGGAGAACCCAAATACAAAATTCTTCATCGGATTCTTATCAACAATATCGATCCATTGACTCATAGATCCGACATTTTCGGAGGGACAGGGGCTGTTATGCTATACAAGTTAGGGATGAGGATGCCGAGTTGATTGGGTAAAATGGTTTTGATAGAATTGTTTATGAGGGCCGAGGAGGGCCAAGTCGCATGCTGTGTAACCGCATCCGACTCTCATCCATCACCTTCTTGTTCATCAAGAAGTGCACGCCATGGATTGCATGATTCTCTGAGGTTATTCCAGTGCTAGGTGTTCATGAATTTACAAATTTGGGTAGCGCACCGCATCCCACTCCTAGAGTTCCAGCACGCGTTCTATCTTCGTTGGACCATTCTGGACATCTAGATGCACTAGAAACTCAGTTGGGGCTGGTTCGAACACACAGTAGACCAACCTTTTGCCTTAACCAAATGTTTTTTCGATGAATTTATTTTCATGTAGAGGTGTTGGGTGGCTGGAATATACGGGTGATGAGCATATAAAGTCTCGTGACACCGAATAGTTACTCCAAAATTCTCTCGCACATCACGGAGGTCGATGGAGATTCCGACTTCGATCCGGTTGTTGAGACAAGCTTTACCCCCGCCTCTCGCACCTCTCGTTGATGCTCCTCCAGCTGATGTTCCTTCAGATACCCATGCTCGCAGGAGAGTTGCAAACACATCTGCATCCGATACAAAGAAGCCCAGATCCTCTCGGCACTCACTGTTTTCAGTTCTAACTTTTAACTTTCTAACTATTTGGTTATGGATGACTGTATTAACTCTTAAACTCTACTTTCCTTCCCTTCACACACTACTTTACTTTTGTTTTTCTCTTCCTTTGGCGTTCTTCTTACAAAAGGAGGAGTAGTAGGGTAATTTTTAAAATTTTGTGGCTGTTAGTTTTCTCTTGTTATTTATACTTTGCTGATGATACTTTGTTGGTTAAAATTTAATAGTATTATTTTTAGGTTTATGGTGGTTTGATCATTACACTTTGATGATAAGGGAGAGCAATATTAAAGTTATGGCTAATGTGTGTGGTATTTGCATATTTTGTTAACTTCTTTGCAGGAGTTCTTGGTTTATACACTAAGGGGGAGCCATAACCCTTATATGTTGATGCTCATGGTTTCTTTACTTATTGACACACATCACACTTACATTAAAAATTCGATAGTTATGTGTTTGTAATTAAACAACGCCAAAGAGGGAAATTGTTGGAAAAATATGTGTCATATTTTTCACTTTTTATATCTTGACTCACTTAATGAATATAACCGATTTTTAATAATAAAAAAAGCGGTCAACATTTTCATTTTGGTGATTCGGATAACGCATGATTTAACCGATATTGGGTTGATAAGTAGATTATTTTTCCAGATCAGTAAAGCTGCGATTTTATTCTATTTTTATACTTGATACATTCTGATCTCATGAATATTATTGACAACTCTTTTTGTAGGTTAAAGAATCTTTTCTTATTCTCTTAAATTTGTTTAGGAATGAAATATTTAGTTTCCTAAATTCTTTCCTTCTACAAATCTAAGAATATCTTTCTATATATTCTTTCCTACTAATTTTCTGACCATTCTTATTGCAGATTTTTAGGTAAGAAATAATTTATGATTTGATTTCTACTTTAACTATAAGTAAGAGTAGAAATCAATAAGGAATCAAGGCTTTGAAAGTATTTGTGTGTTCTTGTTCCATAAGCTTCAAACCGGCCGAATGCATTCAAGGTGAACAAGACATCAAGCTTCATTGATTCAACTTCAAAGCAAAAAGATTTTCTTCAAACTCGTTGAAGAATCAAGAACTAATTGGTACTCAACGAACAATTCCATATCTTGTTTAAGCTACTTAGCGTGAAGTTAAGAACAGAGGTTCTTAATCCAAGTGGTGGTTGCGGTTAAGTACAATAGGAAAGTGTCGATAAAGTCAGGACCGGTGGGTTTGATTCTACATTATCAACAAGTCAGAAGAAGAAGTATCACAGGGAGTTGATCTATTTTTTTTTATTGTTATTTTGTTAATTTTGTGAAATTACAAAAACCGATACTATTGTATTTTTTAACAAGATTATTAGTGGATTGTTATTACCCATGGCATAGAGGCCCGTGGATGTTTTCCTTCGGGGTTTACCACGTTACATCTTGTGTTCATATTTAATCCTTTAATTTCCTCACTTAACAAGATTAGGTAAACGAACACTGTTGTACGAGTCAGAACTGTTATCTTTATCACTTGTCGATTCATTGCGTTCATCCTTGCTTGTTTAATTAAAATTCAAATTCGTTTTAATTTAATTAATCTAGGTTTTATAACTTTCAATATATATATATATATATCCAAAATAATGAATATAGTTAAAAACAATAATAATAAAATGGGATAATTCCATCAAAGGTCCCCAACGTTTCAAAATCGTTGGGGATATATATAACCTAAAAAAATTAGCACCATACATCCCCAACTTATGAAAAACTTGGCGTGGTAGGTACTTTATGACCAAATTTTCCTTCTCTTTAAATAAACAAAAAAAATAAAAAACAATAAAAAAGAAAAACATAATTGAAAACTAGAGGAATGATCTACTCCCCACTATGAAGAGTAGTGTCGAGTCGGGGGTTGGACAAAGAAAAAGTGGCAAACACTTTTGTCAAATAAATATCCAACCCCTCACACTGGACACGTATCAAGTATGTTGGAAGGGGGGTTATAACTACTCCCCATAGTGGGGAGTAGATCATTCATTTTGAAAACTAACCATATGTATCCCAAAAATAAAAAGTAAAAATGTACCCTAAAAAATAAAAAGTAACAAATAGGTCATCTTCTCCGAAAAGTCGTAAATAGGAATAAAGGAAGGCGAACAGAAGTTCAAATTTCCACATTGCGTGAATACCAAACTTCAAAATTCCACATCTCTTCGCAATAGACACGAACAACGCCGTAGCATCAGTCCAAATCTCCTCGCAATAGACACGAACTTCGCTCGGCAATTCCTCGCGTAAAATCACCTTCATCTTGCAAAACTTTAGACACCAACATAGTTCACGTCAACGAACGGATCAGCAAGGCACTCGTAGACCAATTTCAGATTGTTAGACAGCGACACTTCTAGAAGTCACTACGAGACCTCCACCTCATAGTCCATCGGAACCACCTGCTTCCCGAAAAGAAAACCTTCGCCTCCCCCTTCATGCCTTAACACATGTGTAATGGTGCAGGAGGTCACTGGTGTAAGATTCGACGGCAATTTCAATGGACTGATTCCAGTTGCAATGTGGAAATTTGAAGTTTGGTATTCAAGCAATGTAGAAAATTGAACTTATGTTCGCCTTCCTTTATTCCTATTTACGACTTTTCGGAGAAGATGACCTATTTGTTACTTTTTATTTTTTTGGTGTACATTTTTGCTTTTTATTTTGGGGTACATATGGTTAGTTTTCAATTATATATTTTTTTCTAGTTTTTTGTTTATTTAAAAGGAATGGGAATTTGGTCATAAAGGACCTACCACACCAAATTTTTCATACGTCGGGATGTGTGGTGCGACTTTTTTAGGTTAGGGGCATATCTTCAATGATTTTGAAACAATGGGGACCTTTGAGGCAATTATCCCTAATAAAATTATAATAAGAGAGTTAATTATAATGATATAAGTATTAATTGCAGGCACTATCTACGCGCAATTTGGCAAGCCACAAATGCATTAAATATAATCATCATGGTGGATCGAAATCCTTTGTTGTACGTCTTGAATAAAATGTAATATTTTCCAGTTTAATTTATAAAAGTAAATATATTTATATAACATATTGTATATTATTTCAAACAGAGAGCAATTACTAAAGACCACGCACAAGGAGAAATAGACCTTTATTACGAGACTTATTACAGCGTGAACAAATGGTGGGTAAATGATGAGGCACAAACAAGATATGTAAGTATATTAACCATTTATTCTTCTTCATTGACATTTAATATATTTTTTGGTCTTAATATAGTTTTCTCCTTTTCTTTTGACCTATATATAGGAGAGAATGCTTAAGATTAAAGAGCAACATGTTCGTGAGGGATCTCAAGCCCTCACAGAATTTGAGATCATGCAGGAGGTTTTAGGAAAATGTAGAGGTTACATTAGAGGACTTGGACATGGTCCAAAACCTGCCATAAGCCACTCTGTTGATTTGACATCTCCTGACACTAATTCAATAGCTCTTGGCGAGCAAATAGAGAAGCAGGAGCAAGAATTAGTAGATATGCGTACTATACTATCTCAATTTGAGTCACTAATACAGAAGATCGTATCAGCTCAAGTGGGCATATCTTCACAAGCACCTAGAGAAGCAACAATCTTCAACATGCCACTGCCTATTGACCATATATAGGTGTCACAAATTTGCTTACTTATTTGCTTAAATTATTGAGACAATTATTTCCCGTTTTATGGATTGATAGATTCTAGTTAGAAATTTACCATTTATTTGTTATCTTTTTATCATTAATATTTCATGTGTTCAACATCATAGTTCTTGGGGAAAGATAGAAACACAAAACATCATTGGCTTTTCTACATAAAACTGGTCTGCAACTCTCTTCTAGGAAATTTTAATAGGATGGTTGTTATCTCCTAACATGAATAGGATTAAGTACGTGTAAGAATAAAACAAATGCTCCTCAAAGCCTGGCAGAATAAAAGCACATCTGATTCATGAAGACTCTAGACATAGTTGTAAGAGCATGCATATTGGCCCTTTGAGTGTGGGAGAACTACTTAAAAATGTTGTATAATCCACTGATTTATGCTTTATGTACAGAATTCTCTGAATCTCATAGCTGATTACATTGACTTAGGATGATGCCAAGGTTGTGGTGATTTGGGTAGACTCTAAATCTCATAAATAGTATTAGAAAGGCTTGCTGCCCACTATCCACACAATAGTCAAACTAGAATTAAAAGCACTAATTAAATGGACTCCTAGAGTTTAGAGATCATGACTCAATTCTAGGCGATTATCTAATTGTTGTAATAAAGTGTAGTGCATAAACTCCACTGAATAAAAATATGCAACTTAAGCACTTTGTTAAAATAAAACCATAACAATATAAAACTAATGAGACAATTGATGAATATGGGGCAGTTTTAGTTGTGATTGCGAAGCCCTCTATTGGACAGTTCTCTGTGATCGATTTCCAGTGCATATTCTTTTTGAGCTCTACTATCATTGAGGACATAATTTCTACTCTTACAGATTGATGTTCAGTGCATATTCTATCCATGATCTTTCATATTACAAACGTAATTTCTGCTATTGTATTTGCTTTGATACAACAAATAGCAAATGGAACAAAAATTATTGTATACCATAAATGCTGATGCTGGTTTTGATTTTAGTTGATAGATGTTGATATTTCCTTTCATCCAAAGGAGTAATTTCCAGATTACAAAATGTAATTCAAATATTTGGTAATAAGAGGACATGGAACAGAATATTAAGCACGGAAGAATTAGCAGAATTTGAAGAATATAAAATAGATTCACCAGTGTGTAGAATATGCCTTTGGTATCTTTCTGTCTCAATAGACTTGTAAGTGGTTTTGTTTCAGACACTTTTTAGCCCATAATTCTTATGATTTGGTTAATTCCAGCTCTCCTGCAGCCTAGTTCCTCATCAATAACATCCTTGAATCAATTTGAATCTAACTTAGGATCGGAAAGCGAGCAGCATGCAGAAAAGCTTGCCCTGTTATCCTTGTACTTCTTATACAGTTCAATCAAATATGTTTCTCCAACGAGAGCCTCTTAATTTGCTTCAAATGCATTAACATCAGCCTCGGTATCTTCTTCTATATTTCTCGAAAAATTGTTTGAAAATTCTGAATGCATGTAGATGCCATATGTGAAAATTGGTTATTGGTGCCAAATAAAATGTAAGTAAAGCACTAGGTGTTTTAGAGGTAGCACTTCTGATGTGTAAACATGGCTAATAAGTGATTAGTCTGTTTATGCTACTAAATGGAAAACGAAGGTTGGGCTGTTCAATTAATAATAGTTTCCCTCATGTGCGAACAATCCCCTAAGAAGTCATGCAAATTATTCTGTAATTTGGTTCCATTGCTAGTGCTATGTTCAAATCACTTCTAGCAGCATTCTATTAATCCTGAAACTAATTGTAAAGTTTATTTGGTTCTTGAGCTTTCTAAATATGCCCATTATCTTGTGTAAATGAAGGTACGAGGTTCTTAGAAACAAAAAATTCATTTTCGTTAGTTGCCTCTTGTCCAAAGAAACAACTTAACTATCATTGGAATCTTCATTCCATATCCCTTTTTCCTAACCTAACTTAACTAATTTACAAGTATGTTCTAAGATCTTTACTGGACAAAAAGTTGGGCTGTTAAAAGAAAGCTCCACTACTGGAGTGTGATTAAGTTAAGAATATTAAGATTGGTTTGTAGTAAAACAAGGAAGTGTTGAGCAATAAATGAGCATGTTCATGAGTTTGTTGAAGTGGTAGTAATTAACATTAAATTGCATGGAATTGATTGAAATTGTTTTGGCACATCTAGTGTATGCTGCTACATATACCAGTTTTTCTTCACATTTATCTAGGTTCAGTTAAGTTAACCAAAAGTGTATATGACCGTGTTCTCTATTGCAAAGAAATGAAACTATTTTAATAGTGTCCTTATAGATTCAACTAACTAATGATTATAAATGACTAATTGTGTAGTTTATATGCTGTGTATATTTTGTTTTATGAACTTTATAGTTGACTGTGTTGCTCAGCATTGTTGTAGGAGCTGATTGAACTAATTGTTTTATGAACAGTTCATGAACTGTGTTGCCCAACATTATTGTAGGAGCTGATTGCTGTGTTGCCCGTCATTTTATTGAACTGATTGTTTTATGAACAGTATACTTCTATTGCTTTATCCCTATAGGAATCTTTTTACACACATCTTCTTGGACCCCTTGTGCTACTTCAACATAGTGGCTTCTGTGGTCGATAAAGCAACGCATATTTGTAGTTTGTTTCCACGATACCACTCTTATTGAAAAGGTCATGAGGTAACTCGATGTGTGGAGCCTAGTGGTATGCATTAGGTAACTTGGATCTTGTTACATAAAACAAGCTGAAGGAATGGATTTCTTGGTAGGAAATGTTCGTGAAGCTCAAATTGAAGCAGAATGTTGCTTGAAGGATGTGGGCATTGGGCCAAAATTATCTTGTTCTTTGATTAAATGAAGGCTTTGGATAGCTTTTTCGTCTTGACCTTCAAAATAGGATTCATCAAGAGGGCTTATGTAATTGAGGTGCATGTTAACTTGCATTGAATATCATTTTGGTTTCATGGGATAGTGAAATAGTTAATCAACTCTTTTATTCCTTTAAAATTTTTACTTCGCTACTTGGTGAAAACTTGTAGGATAGTATTAAGGATAGTAATTACTTGGTCTTTTTCCTTGCTTATTTTTTAATTCTTTTTTACGGGAAAGAAAAATTTGCCACTTTTAGATTTAGCAAGCAAGCTAGTAAATTTTTTTTAAAATCAATATACTTACAACTCACCAAGACCTTAAAAGACTAGTTTGGACTAAATTAAGTTCAAGTTATGAAGTTCATTGTGAATTTTTCACATACGTTTTGATATATCATGATTTTTGACTTTTTCTTTCTACTTTATACCACATAAGATAAATAGTTTGGATGGAATACGCTTTCAAGTGTAGGTATACTTGAGTTGTCCAATTAAGATTTATATCGCCACCGTTAAAACTAATTTAAACTTTATATTATTTTTCAAACTTATCGCTTTTTTGATTGCCACTTATTTATGGTACCATTTTGAGATACTACCATGCCGGACTTGTGTCGATTAATGCATTGACTATTGGGCTTGCTTATCAAACTATGAACTATTTGTAAAAAATTGACAGCTCTTCCACTATCTTTGCAGATCGAATTTAAATATTTGAAATTTTTACCATGTTATACACAATAAAATAGTATAACAAATAAATTAATATTAAAAAAACCACAATTGCATGTTTGTGCATGCTTATTAATAATTTACTATGTATTTTTTAATTAATTGAATAATTTATTTATGAACAATAGTAGAATAGACTTGTGACAAATGGTGTTAATTACAAAGACTAATAGGCGACGAATATGGATGTCACGATTAGTTTTCCACCATCCCTACAAGCTAGAGCAATGACAAATATAGGTGTTGCAATTTTTTCCTCCATTCTAGAACTTTTAGCAACAAACATTCATTGTTGCCAAAGGTTGATCTATTGCATCACAAGAAACTTTTTTACAAGAAATTAAAGTTTGTCGCCATAAGTTTCCTACCATAAATATTTTGGCGCCAAGCTTCCCATCATGTTTTTGGCAACAATTTTATTAGTTGTCGCACATTTTGACATTTCACGAAAACTTTTTATGTCGCTTTATATTATTTTGGTACTTATTTTTCTACCACAAATTTTACGACAAACTATAAAAGTGTGTCGCGCTAAATCACTTATTGTAACAAATTTATGTATGTCGCAAAATATATTGTCATGAAATAGAGATTTTGTTGTAGTGAATTCAGTTGAATCACTTGTCATTTTCCTCCATAAAAAAAAAATCCCAAGTTTTTCCCCCAATTTGCCAAAACTACCCGAAAAAAAAAACTCCCCAATACAGGTTGAAAAGTCACCCTACAACAATGAAGAAAGCGCCCCTCATCTACTCCATGATCATCCATTTAGCCCCACTTCCTTACCCATTTCTCCTCCACATTTCAGCCCTCAAGTTAAATGTTTTCTCCCCCATTTGCCCCATAATTCATCCACCTTAAACCCCCAACTCTCCTTCATTTCAACCACAGAAACATTCCAATATTTCTCCCTTTTCGCAAAAGAAAAAGTGTCCATGATGTCCCATTTTTCACCGCACTAAGTCCATTATCCTCCGGTTTTTGGCCCCTTAAGTCCATTCTTCATCCTTTTATTTTCCCATCAATACTCCTTCACTTTCACTTCCAAAAGTCAGCATCAAAATTCGAGAGAAAGTCCCCACATTCCTCCTTCATTTTTGGCTCTTTGGAAAACTTCTCTAATTTTCTCAATTTCGGTCATCAATTTTGACCAGCCAAACACCATTTTTTCCATCACTTCAAGCCACCCAAAAGTTTCCTTAATTTTCCTAATTTCAACCTCCAAAGATACCCTAGCAGCAGGCTTAGAATTTCAGTGTTCATCAAGCAAAAATCAGTCCCCTTTTTCCTCAAGTTTCGGCCTCAACATTATGTTTGTTCCACTTTATTTTGCTTCACTTTTGCCCTTCTTTTCATTCCCCAAAGTTACAACAACAAACTCCAATTGTTTTCATCTGTTCCACTTTCTTTTCTATTAGGAAATCTGGCTTCAACATTGAGTAAAGAAATAGCCATTTAATCTATCAATTAAAGTTTTTTACATCTGTTCTCCTCTTTTTTTCTCCTTGTTGCAAGGTAGTTTCTTGTACTACCGATTTTAATTCTATGGTTTTTAAATGGAGAAGATATTATATGAATTGAATGCCATGCTAAATGTCAAAGTCGGAACTTTATGATTGTGATTGAAGGTAATCACTTTTGTATGTCAGTTATTGAAGGTAATCATTTTTATGTTTCACGTGGTGTGTTCAACATGACAATAGATGAAGATCTTCTTACAAATGTATCAAAGTTTCTGGAATTATGTGATTCAAACCGATCAAGGACCGTGTCGAGACAATGCGGTGAAGATAAGTCTCTTTATACATATTCCAAAGGAGCGACTCGTGATTGGCTTTTTTTTTTTTTAGTTAGAAGCATCACTACTTGGGATGATTTGGCTCAAAGCTACGAAATTATTGTAAGACATCATCACTTATGCTCAATGTGATGGAGAAACCCTGTACGAAGCTTGGGAGAGGTTCAAGGGACTCTTGCGAAGGTGCCCAACACATGGGTTGAATAAATTATATGAGATAAAATAATTTTATGATGGGCTAACTCCAGCAAGCAAAATCATTCTCGATCATGTACCGCAACAGACTAGTAACAAACAAATCTTCGAGTGAAACCTATGAATTGCTTGAAAGGTTTCCATCTACCAGTGCTTTATTTCTATTAGCTAGTCGGGTAGTCCACAAGAAAATAGTAGGAGTTCATGAACTTGATATGGTTACAACTCTATCGGCTCGGATGGTCGCAATGACCAAGAAATTTGAAGAGTTCACGCTGAGTTAGATAGTAAAAGTCATGCATGAGCTTCTTGTGTGGTTTTTAAAATTGTGGACCTAATCACCATACTTACGAATCCCGATTGTACAAGCAGGAGATCCTTCAATAGAACATGTGAGTTATGTGCATAATTAGTCAAGATGATATAATAATCCTTAATTCTCTACTTTCAATCCTGGCTGGAAGAACCATCCCAACTTCTCTTGGGGTGGAAACCAAAACACTACCACAAAACCACCACCGCCATAACAACAACATCAACAGCATGAGACAAAATCATCACTTGAAGGAATAGTGGAACAGCTAGCAAAGAGCAATGCACAGTATGTTCATAAATCATTGCTTTCATGGATAAGACTGAGATATTCATGACAAAAATGATACTTTTATGCAGAGGTATGAAACGGATCATTAGATCACTCGAGCCACATTTAGTAATCGAGGTTGTAAAAAAATCAGCCCAAACTAGTCAACCAATTGACAACTCGACCCAACCCGATTGATTAGGGTCAATTTTTACCTAAATTGGGTTAGGTAGTTGGGTTTCTTTAAAAAAATTAAAATTAGTTAAATCGGGTCAAAACCTTTCAAATATCTAATTTTAAATGTAATTGACATTCGCCCAATTTTAATTTGGTTCAAACTTTAAAAAATTCCCAAAAAAATCAACGAAGGCCAAAAAGTGTATTTGGACCCAAAAAATTACCTAAGCATAAATTTGGCCCCAAAAAATTACCCTAGTGTGAATTGGACGAAACTAAATTATTGAGCTTGGTTGGTTTGGGTTGGGTCGGGGTTTCAACTCATAGTCGGGTTGGTTTGGTTTGGTTTAGTTTTTTGTCAAATTGAATCTGTTGGGTTGGGTTCGAGTTGGGCCCTAAACGGACACAACTCAACCCACGCCCCCCCTAGTTAGTATACTTTAAAAGTAAGTTGGACATTTAGCTAGGATGATGCTATAAAGACCATATAGAACTTTACAAATGGATACTGAAACTAACCTAAAAGAGCAAGTAAAGGTTATAGAGACTGAAAGTGGATTGACTCTGCTAGAGATACAAGTTAAAAGACAAGATGAAAATGAGAAATAGTTGACAAGCTTAGCTGAACATGAAGAAGAACAGTCTACTCTTGGAGCTCACGAAGAAACTGGTAAGAGTGTAGCTGTTCCAAAAGCAAAGGTACCAACTCATGTGAAGGCTTATGTGCCTCATATTATATTCCCACAGAGACTACACAAGCACAATCTGGATAAATAATTTGTGAAGTTTTTGGACGTATTCAAAAACCTACACATCCATAACCTTGCCAGATGCCCTGGCTTAGATGCCCAACTATGCCAAATTCATTAACGATATTCTTTCTAACAAAAGAAAGCTGGAGGAAAATGAGACTGGAGAGTGCAATGCAATTCTACAAAATAAGCTGCCACCTAAAGGATCTAGGGATTTTCACTATACCTTGCACAATTGGTGATTTTAATTTTAATAGTGTATTGTGTGATCTCGGTGCAAGTATTAATTTAATGTCGTTGTGTATTTTCGTGAAGCTTGGATTGGGAGAACAAAGGTTGCTAATGTGTCTTTGCAACTAGATGATAGGCTCATTAAGTATCTGAAATGAATTATTGAAGATGTATTGGTAAATGTGGACAAATTCATTTTTCCAACCGACTTCATTGTGATAGATATGGAAGATGATCCCAACATACCATTGATATTGGTGTTGACGTCTCGAACTCGCACGATCCACGTGCCAACAGATCTCCGATCACTCCTCCTCGCCACTCGTATGTTACCTGCACACTAGGACGATCGTTAGGCACCAAGATCTCTGGAGAAAAAGGGTCCAGCGATCGTTGGCACTCCGACGATCAAGTCAACTGCCGGTATATGGGAGATATACGGGGGCGGGAACAAAAAGGAGTGTGGGAGAGACAAGTGGCGAGATTTGAGGCGAGTTTAGGGTGGGATTCTTAAGCATAAAAAAGTGCGCACCTTGGAACAACCGGAGACGTTGTATTTATAGCACAAGAATTCTAATTGATTTGGAAGACAAATCAATTCGGTCTTCAATCGGATCCTCCTTCCTTATGTGATAAAGATACCCGAGATTGCCTTCCTTCCTTGAATTTATCACGTTGCATGATTTTAGGAGATCATGATTGTGTTTCCTTGTGGAGATTCGTGCGCCCAATCCAACGCAATCTTTCTTTAATTACTTCTCTGGTTACCTCGGCATATCGAGTTGCTCGCTGGTTACGAATGATGCGTGGCCTGACAAGGCCCTATGGTTCGCATGTGGGCGCCGAGGGCCCTCCACATGACTCGTGGATTTCGTGCAGAAGGAAGGCCCAAGGCGTGTGTGAGCCCTTCCAAGGCCCTAGTAGGGCCCGGATAGGGTTCTTGACATTATGAACCGGCCCCTTCTGCGGGCTTGGATGGGCCTGTCTTGGCGTGGTAATGCCATGTCGTGTCGTGTGGTAACAATAGTCCCCAAGTCCAAGCCTATTATTTATAATGGGCGTGGGACTTTGAGGATATCCACAAGTTGATGTGCCTCGCAGAACCGAATCTTGATGCGCTTTGTGGGAAATATAATCTCAAGGTGGTTGCACGAAGTAATTCGACCTACCCCAATATATAGTCCCCAAGTCCGAAGCGAACATTCATGACGCGGGTGAGGGCTTCAAGGGGTTGATTCGTACATGTCGCGTGGGGAAGACGCTCTAAATTTGAGAATCATTCCCCTAGCATTGATGACGCAGATACCGGTAGAACCCGGAAGGTTGGCGTCTTCAATGCCTTTGAGAGGTAGAAACGTCTGCGCCATTCCGGACTCTCGGTTTGCTATTCGTATTTATTACGTGCAGAAATGTTTACCCAATGAAGTTAACAGAGTTGTTCGAACCACCACCGATGTTTAGTGTCGTTGTTTTTGTACTTGCTTTCTTACGGTGTAAAATGTTTACCCAATGAGTTAATAGAGTTGGTCGCGAACCACACAATTTTCGCCGCCGTGAATTTTTGTACTTGCTTTCATTACGTTGAAATGAAATGTTTACCCAATGAGTTAATAGAGTTGGCCGCGAACCACACCCCCTCGCTGCCGTGTTCTTTTGTACTTGTACTTGCTTTCTTACGCGTAAAATGTTTACCCAATGAAGTTAATAGAGTTGGCCGCGAACCACACTCCCTCGCCGCCGTGTTCTTTGTACTTGCTTTCTTTACGCGCAAAATGTTTACCAATGAGTTAGTAGAATAGAGTTGGCCGCGAACCACACCCTAGAGTTGGCCGCGAACCCGTGTTCGTGTTTTTTGTACTTGCTTTATTACGCTGTGAAATGTTTACCCAATGAGTTAATAGAGTTGGTCGCGAACCACACCCCTCGCCGTGTTCTTTGTACTTGCTTTCTTACGCCAGAAATGTTTACCCAATGAAGTTAATAGAGTTGGCCGCGAACCACACCCCTCGCCGCCAGTGTTCTTTTGTACTTGCTTTCTTACGCAGAAATGTTTACCCAGAAAATGAGTTAATAGAGTTGGCCGCGAACCACACACCCTCGCCGCCGTGTTTTTTGTACTTGCTTTCTTACGCAGAAATGTTTACCCAATGAGTTAATAGAGTTGGCCGCGAACCACACCCTCGCCGTGTGTTCTTTTTGTACTTGCTTTCTTACGCTGTAAAATGTTTACCCAATGAGTTAATAGAGTTGGCCGCGAACCACACCCTCTCGCCGCCGTGTTCTTTTGTACTTGCTTTCTTACGCCAGAAATGTTTACCCAATGAGTTAATAGAGTTGGCCGCGAACACACACCCCTCGCCGCCGTGTTTTTTGTACTTGCTTTCTTACGCCGTAAAATGTTTACCCAATGAGTTAATAGAGTTGGCCGCGAACCACACCCCTCGCTGCCGTGTTCTTTGTACTTGCTTTCTTACGCAGTAAAATGTTTACCCAATGAGTTAATAGAGTTGGCCGCGAACCACACCCTCTCTGCCGTGTTCTTTTTGTACTTGCTTTTTACGCCAGAAATGTTTACCCAATGAAGTTAATAGAGTTGGCCGCGAACCACACCCTCGCCGCCGTGTTTCTTTGTACTTGCTTTCTTACTGCGTAAAATGTTTACCCAATGAGTTAATAGAGTTGGTTGGCCGCGAACCACACCCTCGCCGCCGTGTTCTTTGTACTTGCTTTTCTTACGCCAGAAATGTTTACCCAATGAAGTTAATAGAGTTGGTCGCGAACCACACCCCCTCGCTGCCGTGTTCTTTTGTACTTGCTTTCTTACGCCAGAAATGTTTACCCAACGAGTTAATAGAGTTGGCCGCGAACCACACCCTCTCGCCGCCGTGTTCTTTGTACTTGCTTTCTTACAGTAAAATGTTTACCCAATGAAGTTAATAGAGTTGGTCGCGAACCACACTCCCTCGCCGCCGTGTTCTTTGTACTTGCTTTCTTACGCAGAAATGTTTACCCCAGAAATACCCAAAGTTAATAGAGTTGGCCGCGAACCACACTCTCGCCGCCGTGTTCTTTGTACTTGCTTTCTTACGCCAGAAATGTTTACCCAATGAGTTAATAGAGTTGGCCGCGAACCACACCTCCTCGCCGCCGTGTTCTTTTGTACTTGCTTTTTACGCCAGAAATGTTTACCCAATGAGTTAATAGAGTTGGCCGCGAACCACACTCCTCGCCGCCGTGTTTTTTTGTACTTGCTTTCTTACGCAGAAATGTTTACCCAATGAGTTAATAGAGTTGGCCGCGAACCACACTCTCTCGCCGCCGTGTTCTTTGTACTTGCTTTCTTACGCTGCAAAATGTTTACCCAATGAGTTAATAGAGTTGGTCGCGAACCACACCCTCCTCGCCGTGTTCTTTGTACTTGCTTTTTACGCCAGAAATGTTTACCCAATGAGTTAATAGAGTTGGTCGCGAACCCACACCTCCTCGCGCCGTGTTCTTTGTACTTGCTTTCTTTCTTACGCCAGAAATGTTTACCCAATGAAGTTAATAGAGTTGTCCGCGAACCACACTCCCTCGCCGCCGTGTTTTTGTACTTGCTTTCTTACGCCAGAAATGTTTACCCAATGAGTTAATAGAGTTGGCCGCGAATGAACACCCTCTCCTCGCCGTGTTTTTTTGTACTTGCTTTCTTACGCCAGAAATGTTTACCCAATGAGTTAATAGAGTTGGTCGCGAACCACACCCCTCGCCGCCGTGTTCTTTGTACTTGCTTTCTTACGCCAGAAATGTTTACCCAATGAAGTTAATAGAGTTGGCCGCGAACCACACCCTCGCCGCCGTGTTCTTTTGTACTTGCTTTCTTACGCCAGAAATGTTTACCCAATGAAGTTAATAGAGTTGGCCGCGAACCACACCCTCGCCGCCGTGTGTTTTTTGTACTTGCTTTCTTACGCTGTAAAATGTTTACCCAATGAAGTTAATAGAGTTGGCCGCGAACCACACCCCTCGCCGCCGTGTTCTTTGTACTTGCTTTTACGCTGCAGTAAAATGTTTACCCAATGAAGTTAATAGAGTTGGTCCGCGAACCACACCCTCGCCGCCGTGTTCTTTTGTACTTGCTTTCTTACGCTGTGAAATGTTTACCCAATGAAGTTAATAGAGTTGGCCGCGAACCACACCCCCTCGCTGTTCTTGTGTTCTTTTGTACTTGCTTTCTTACGCTGTAAAATGTTTACCCAATGAGTTAATAGAGTTGGTCGCGAACCACACCCCTCGCCGCCAGTGTTCTTTGTACTTGCTTTCTTACGCTGTTAAAATGTTTACCCAAATGAAGTTAATAGAGTTGGCCGCGAACCACACCTCTCGCCGCTGTGTTCTTTGTACTTGCTTTTTACGCCAGAAATGTTTACCCAATGAAGTTAATAGAGTTGGTCGCGAACCACACCCTCGCCGCCGTGTTCTTTTGTACTTGCTTTCCAGAAATGTTTACGCCAGAAATGTTTACCCAATGAGTTAATAGAGTTGGCCGCGAACCACACAGAGTTGGCCACGAACCACACCCTCCGTGTTGTTTTGTACTTGCTTTCTTACGCCAGAAATGTTTACCCAATGAGTTAATAGAGTTGGCCGCGAACCACACCCTCGCCGCCGTGTTCTTTGTACTTGCTTTCTTACGCAGAAATGTTTACCCAATGAGTTAATAGAGTTGGCCGCGAACCACACCCTCTCGCCGTGTTCTTTTGTACTTGCTTTCTTACGCCAGAAATGTTTACCCAATGAAGTTAATAGAGTTGGCCGCGAACCCACACCCTCGCCGCCGTGTTCTTTTTGTACTTGCTTTCTTACGCCAGAAATGTTTACCCAGCCGAGTTAATAGAGTTGGCCGCGAACCACACACCTCTCGCCGTGTTCTTTTGTACTTGCTTTTTTACGCTGTGAAATGTTTACCCAATGAAGTTAATAGAGTTGGGTCGCGAACCACACCCTCACCGTGTTCTTTGTACTTGCTTTCACGTGAAGTAATAGAGTTTGAACCACACTTTCGCCGCCGTGTTGAAATGTTTGTACTTGCTTTCTTTACGCCAGAAATGTTTACCCAATGAAGTTAATAGAGTTGGTCGCGAACCACCCTCTCCTCCGCCGTGTTCTTTTGTACTTGCTTTCTTACGCCAGAAATGTTTACCCAATGAGTTAATAGAGTTGGTCGCGAACCACACCCTCGCCGCCGTGTTCTTTGTACTTGCTTTCTTACGCAGAAATGTTTACCCAATGAAGTTAATAGAGTTGGTCGCGAACCACACCCCTCGCCGCCGTGTTCTTTGTACTTGCTTTCTTACGCTGTGAAATGTTTACCCAATGAGTTAATAGAGTTGGTCGCGAACCACACCCCTCGCCTGCCGTGTTCTTTTGTACTTGCTTTCTTACTTTACAGTAAAATGTTTACCCAATGAGTTAATAGAGTTGGTCGCGAACCACACCCCTCGCCGCCGTGTTCTTTGTACTTGCTTTCTTACGCCAGAAATGTTTACCCAATGAAGTTAATAGAGTTGGCCGCGAACCACACCCCCTCGCCGCCGTGTTCTTTTGTACTTGCTTTCTTACGCCAGTAAAATGTTTACCCAATGAGTTAATAGAGTTGGTCGCGAACCACACTCCTCGCCGCCGTGTTCTTTGTACTTGCTTTCTTACGCTGTAAAATGTTTACCCAATGAAGTTAATAGAGTTGGCCGCGAACCACACTCTCTCGCCGCCGTGTTCTTTGTACTTGCTTTCTTACGCCAGAAATGTTTACCCAAATGAGTTAATAGAGTTGGCCGCGAACCACACCTCTCGCCGCCGTGTTCTTTGTGTACTTGCTTTCTTACGCCAGAAATGTTTACCCAATGAAGTTAATAGAGTTGGTCGCGAACCACACCTCGCGAACCACACCTGTTCCGTGTTTTTGTACTTGCTTTCTTACGCCAGAAATGTTTACCCAATGAAGTTAATAGAGTTGGCCGCGAACCACACACCCTCGCCGCCGTGTTCTTTGTACTTGCTTTCTTACGCCAGAAAATGTTTACCCAATGAGTTAATAGAGTTGGTCGCGAACCACACCCTCGCCGCCGTGTTCTTTTGTACTTGCTTTCTTACGCTGTGAAATGTTTACCCAATGAGTTAATAGAGTTGGCCGCGAACCACGTGTTCCCTGTACCGCCGTGTTCAGAAATGTTTTTTTGTACTTGCTTTCTTACGCCGTAAAATGTTTACAGAAATGAAGTTAATAGAGTTGGTCGCGAACCACACCCCTCGCCGCCAGTGTTCTTTTGTACTTGCTTTTTACGCCAGAAATGTTTACCCAATGAAGTTAATAGAGTTGGCCGCGAACACACACACCCCTCCGCCGTGTTCTTTTGTACTTGCTTTCTTACGCCAGAAATGTTTACCCAATGAAGTTAATAGAGTTGGCCGCGAACCACACACCCTCGCTGCCGTGTT